>CM076580.1:16951785-18151785 GCA_034641835.2 Pinus albicaulis | reverse complement strand
CTATTTTTGATGGTTATAGAATGTTATTGTCTTGTATGTGAAATGTGTGTGATAAATGCCAATCTAGAACATGGTTTGTAATACTATCTACATAGTGATTCTATTCTACGAAAGGTACACTGGTTGAAAGTTATGGTTTCAAATACATGCGTACTCGAGAGTTTCACTAGTAAATAGCGATCTAAGCAAACCATGGGGTTATGCACCGCGATAAAGCACTCATTTAGTTGCATTACAAGAAATAGGGAATCAAACGAACGATGCTGGAGATGTGAGGATGCGATGAAAGAGGGCAAAAGTCGGCTAGAGACCCTGTACTTGCATCATATTCGACATCGATTGTTAGTGGCGAAACAATGACGGACCCGTTAGAAAGAACAAGGAAATGCAAGGTGGTGAGATGGCTCCAACTTGCCTATGAGAGCTAGATGCAGGGAGTAACGACTTACTACCACTGGCATAGGCTCTGCAGGAAAGTGTGTGGACGGGGGTCTGCGAAATGAGTGTGCAAAAGCAACTAAATGAAGAGAGGAGAGGCAATGACGGCGCGTGAGTGCACGAAGAGATCATCGACTGACAACCGCGAGGAGGAGTGTGGGAAGCAGAGATGACTATGACTCATATACAAACTAGAGGTGGTATATAGGGGCTATCGGAGATATGGGTGAGGGACTCGAACAGGAAGTGTGCGAGGAGACACAGGTGGAGTGATCTTGTGTATGGAGTAAGGAAAGGGGTAGATCGAGGGACACTAACGAGGGGGAGGATCACGGGGAGTTAGGGCTCCCAAGTGTCTCACGAGAGGAGGATGGAAGGTAAAGTGGTTACGAGTACACCTACGATCATGTCGAACATCGGGGGAATGTCGATGGGAGCGAGGGGGATCCTCGGGACCGACTCAAAGCATACTATGCGAAGAGATGGGAGAGGCGGATTGATTTGTTCAACCTCATACTCTCGGACCACCTCTAGAGAGGCGCGGTAATGCGTTAGAGGTAGAGGACAATCGGTGGGAGTAATGGCCATGAACGCCGCACAAAGCACACGGGGTTTGTTGGTGTGGGAGAGTCTTGGAGGTTCTATGAATTCTGAGACAGAAGAGAAGGGAATGGAGGCTTCGGGACCGTGAGACTCGGGGAAAGCAGTGAGATGTAAATAACCATGCAGTTCTGAATACGGGCGCTTCACGACAAGCATGGAGTGGCATGACCGGTGACATCACACTAAGACACGAGCTTTACGGGAGAGGGCGCCGGGTGGGTCGTGGTCTTGTCTTTGGGTGCCCCTTTGCGGGATTTTCCTTTCTTCCCAGCGCCATCACGACGGGGAGAAGAGGTGCTGTGAAGGTGTTGGAACTGCACTGATGCCAGCAACGAAGGAAGCGAGGGGAGGCTGGGTTGAGCGGTGTCGAAAGCCATGTAGGGTTTGGGACAGTGACCCGGGGATGAGTGGCAGTGTTGAGGGATCAAGGTACCAGAGACACAGTATGCCCAAGGTCGGGTTAGGGGAGAGAGGGTGCGCCATGGCGGGGACGCAAAAAAAGCAACTGGGAGGAGCCATGAAAGGGATGCGCCCGACGGGTAATCGACCAGGGAGGGATGGCTTCGAGATGGTTAAGACCCGGAGAAGACCATCCCAGTGAGACGGATGAAGGGGAGGTTCGGGGGTACCCGGTCGCAGGGGGAGGGCGAAGGAGGAGGAGTGCAAGCTCAGGCTGAGATGAATGGCTAGGAAGACGCGAGGTTGTGGAGGGCGAGGGAGGTTGGCTGACTAGCCGAGGCGCAGGCTGCTGACGGGTAGCTTTGAAGACGATTGAATCATCCAAACATTCGATAAGTTAAGGCGATCAATGATAGGAGGAGGGAAGGTTAGGGAAAGTTCCAAGCAGGGGAGGAATCTTTGTAAACGCCGGGGAGAAGCTCTTGGGTCAAGGAATCGACGGTTTTTTCTCTTGTTGGCTCTGACGAAGAGATGGTCGTCTCGCGGTGAGGTCTGGGATTTTGGCATCATGATATGTCAAGCTGGTCGATGGTGACTATCCTTTCCATTATGGGGGAAAGACATCTTACGAAAAAACTCCACGGATGGGACATCGGGACATAGCATAGGTGTAGCTTCGCCCCAATAGAGATGTTGTAGTCTAGCGGGCGTCTATGACTGCGTCGACGCCACGCATATGATCTTACCGGTGAGGTGATAGGGAAGTACGAAGAAAGTGGGCCAATGGGCTGGGAGGCATGGGCCGTCGTCCACGCTCGAAGGGTGATCGTGGGGAGGAGCCAACCTTCAGGGGATTCGAGTTGCTTCAAAACAGAAGCGGACATCACGCGGTGGATGCCCCCTCATCAATTATGCACCAGGAAAAATGTTGGCGTTCTGATTGCAGCGAGGGATTTGGAAGGCTGACGGAAGGGAAGGAGGAGGATGAGTCGAGTTGATTGGCGTCGAAAACAATCATTTGAGAGTCCTGTAGACCAGCGACCTATATGATGAGATAGTGAAAGCCTCTTTTGGGAAGGAGACACGTCGGAGGAGTTCCCAGATGTGCAAATGGCAGCGAGAGATTGCGCACGAAATTATCTACTACTGCTATGCGAATGAAGCAACTCGGTCAGAAAACGGCGTTTCGACGTAATGGTCCCTTAGGAATCTTGGTATGAACCTCAACTTTGGGTTGAGGATGTGTAAAGGGGCCATCAGGTGTCGAAAAGAGGCTCTATAGAACACTGAAAGAAGGAGAGCTCGGAGCAGTGAAGCGCGGGAGAGGCTGGGGAATGTTGGCGAGGCCAGGAGTTTGAAGGTGAAGGTCGATGGTCGAGGAAGGATCGGAGTGCATCATAAGGATCCCAATGTCAGAGGAACCCACGAAAAGGAAGGGGGAGTGGCGACACAGGTTTGTCAAGCGGTTGGGTGCACTACGAATCATATCTTGAGGAAAAGATCTGATAAAGCACCTAAGCGGTTGAGTGAGTGGCCCACATTAGGAGGAGACATGAGGGGGAGGAAGCGTGCGTCCAGCAGTGTGGCTTGAGACTCCCTGTACTGCTCAGCATACGGGGATAGAGGACAATCAGTGAGGTGCAAGAAATAGACCATAAACACCACAACAATAACAAGGCTTATTTGATGCTGATGGCACAGTGCTTTCAAAGTTTGAGCAGGTGGTACTGCTATGGCTAATTGCCAGTGTTTAGGTCCACACCGGGTTGGGTCCACGAGTATATGAGCGGGATTGGTTTTGGGTTACCTCTCGCCTTCTTTGAAAGAAGGGGGGAGTTAGTCGTGCTCTGCTTTGTGAAAATACTTGCCCGGAGGAAACATGTAAGTCGTTTATTCATGGGTTTGGAGGAGGCAAGGGAGATGGAAGCACACATATCTTTGGAAGTGGCGCACTAGAGAGCTGTGGATACAGGTAATGGTTAGAGTTTGGGCAACATTGAGAGTCAGCGGGAGGTTGGGCAAAAGGAGGAGGCATGCCGTATCACGGATACATGCCATACCGGGAGGAGAGGAAGAGTCTTGGAGGTGTTGGCCCTCACTGAGGGAGACCATAGCCCATAGGAGGTTGAGCGCACGGATGGGAAGGGCTCCAAAGATACCGTCGGCGACGGAATGAGGGAGTGCCCCCGGGAGCGTTAGCGCCACGGGCGTGGGGAAGGTCGAGAACGGTCATAAACATAACGAGATTGTGAGTGTAGATCAGAGTCATATTTCAAGGCTGCTATTTGGAGGGCGGCTTCTTCGGTTTGAGGAAAATGGGAGGCGACATCTTTGCCGATGGGAGGCAAATCCCGGAAAGGGTGCCGAGAGAACCGAGTCCATATAAACCCGATCTTCGAAAGGGAGGGGCTCGACATAAGCTCAGTCTTCTTCGCCATTCTGAACTTTATGAAAGCGGAAAAGACGGGTTAAGAAGAAAGGATTTGGCAAAGAGAGTACAAGAGCTCCCCGTGCGGTGTTAGCTCGTATCGGAGAGGGACTACGAGTAGGAAAAAGAAGGCCTTGGCAAAGGGTCGCAAGGTGGTATGGGGAAGAAGAGGTGGCTTGTTCAACATACCATTTAGAAGTTTCACGATAAGCGTGCATTGGAACAAATGAAAGACGGATGGAGTCATCGGTAATGGAATTGGAGGAACACCACATGTGCAGGAAAGATCGGAGATGATGTGGTTGGATCTTCTCCCAACTTGTCCTTTGAATTTAGGGGATGGCCGGAAGGGGGCTTGGTTGGCATAGTGAAGGCCAATGCAGCATCGTGGTAGATAGGGTCATTGATCAACTAGTGTGAAATCGGGAGAGTAGAGGCTGCAGTATGTCTGTGGCCATTTGGCTAGGGGTGGCAGGGGTCGTTCTCTGTGGCGGTTTTCACTAGTAGTCGGGCTGACATGCAGGGCCGGGGAGAACGCAGCTTTAAGCGCTAGGCTACGGATAGAGATATAGTGATGGTGAGTAGGGAGAGAGCAGGGGAGGAGAAGGGGGGAACTGATGAATTAGGGAGAGGAGTCGGGTGCGGACTCGGAGGAGAGGACGCTCGGCGATGACTGGTCTGATGCGACGGGTCGATCGGCTGACCCAGAGTGAAGGCCATAGAAGTCTCGGGAAAGAGCGCCTTAGAGTGCAATGACGATGGGAAAGAGGCAAACGACGAGGGTAGAAAGGGGACAGAATCGAAGTGATGTCCCGAGGCGAGAAAAAGGTGTAGTGACAATTGATTTTAGAGTCTTTTCCAGGCGGTGTTAACTAGGCCTTCTTCATTTAGGGTCAATGTGTGGCGTGCGTTAATTTTAATTTTTAAACCCTTTCCGTTTTGAGAGAAAGAAAAAAGTGTGCTGCGTAACTGAAAATAAACCTACAGAGAACAGTATATAATGCTGAAATAACAGAAAAATAACAGCTACTTGTGCATATATCTAACCCAAGAAGGCGAGTCTCTCAAAACTAATCTGAAAAGAAAGGGAAAAATCTAGGCAAAACACACGGAAAAGAGGCCAATAGATCTAAGGTCGAAAGGGACAGGGATATAAAGGATAAAGCTGCTGAAAAGAGGTGCAGATCACAGCCAAAAGACAGAGGCAAGGTGGCTGGAAAAAGGAAGGAAATCAGCAAAAACTGGAGGGGGAAAGGTGGAGGCCCTAAAAGTAGATCCAAACAAATCTTGAGGAGGTGATTTGAGAGGTAGAAGAGCTGATTTCAATGAATCTGAAAGGGAGGTAACAGATCTGGAAGAAAGGAAGCTGAAGCTCTGAAAAACAGACGGCTGAAACAGCTAAAACTCTTCCACAAAAAGTGGAGGGTACTAAAGACCTAGGGGGCTAGGTTCCCGCTTAGATGAGTAAAAACAAATCAGAACTTGGTCAAAGCGGGCTGAGACAGAGGCTGGAAGACCCTGACAGAAGCTACAGCAGAACCCAGAAAAATTGCAGAAAAATCACTGAAAAAATGGCAGGTCACAGTTTCTGACCTGTTTTCAGTGCAGGTCACAGAAAAGGGGCAGAAAAGTGTGACCTGGAGGTCCAGGTCGCAGGTTATGGGCCAAAAAGTGTGACCCCCCGTTCCGGTTGTCTCGGCGGCATATTTTCAGAAAAGTTTTCGTCTCAGTTGCGGCTGGTGTCGCTTACCTGCGCAATAGGGCCAGAAACACACGGAAGTTAGAAATTTTGATGTTTTACGGTTTTATGTCAGAAAAACAACATAAAAATAGGAAAAATAAATAGCTGAAAAGAAACCCTAGGGTCTGAAGTAGCTGGATATGCATGAATATGAAAAACGACAGCGGTCGTAATTTAAAACCTGTGTGGAGTCGCCATTTCTTAGTAGGAATCCTTTGTCGAAGCGTACGAAAAAGGACCACTTTAGCTATGCATAACTAATAGCCCTAACAACAAAAGTGGCCGCCAATATCTTTAGATCTGCAGTTAGTTGAACATAAAAGAGCTGCAAAAACCAGATCTATGTATGGAAAGACATTAAGCAGAAAAAACAAGGGTTTTCTCCATATACCAATAGACAAGACAAAAACAATTTTTGAAAGAATTTTTATATTAATTGGGCACCTGGGAGAAAAACAAGAAGGTGTATCCAATTCTCCTCAATGGGATGGGTTCTTGGAAGTCCTCAGCACTTTAGATCTAAGATTTCTCTCTCTTGTTGGTGTAGAAAACCCACACAAAGAATGGAACTCAAAGGGAGCTCACACAGCAAATGGTAGAAAAGAGTGACCAAGTGTATAGATCTAGAGTGATCTAATAGGCAACAAAAGGTGAAGAATGGTAGGAAAAACCCTCCTATTTATAACAAAATATTGGGTCATTCTAGATCTTGGTGCATGGGTTAACCAGATCTAGATCCAGTTTTTATGGAATATTTTATTATATTTGTTGGAGGGAAAAGGTATTTGACTTGGGTCAAATCCCTTAATTTGTCAAAAATAAATAAATAAATGATTTATTTATCTTTTTAAGGAAATGGTTAGAAGATAATCAAATAAATAATGATTTATTTAATTATTTAAGGAAGTGGTTGAAAGATAATTAAATAAATAATGATTTATTTAATTATTTGTGGGTGATTTGGTCATATTTAACAAAGAATATTATCTAAATAAGATTTAAATAATTATTCCTAGAAAATAATAAGATAAATAAAGGTTTATCTAATTAATTTCTTTGTTTTGGGTTAAACATGATTAGGAATAATAATTAAATTATGGTTTAATTAATTATTTCATGAGGAAAATCAAACAAATATAGGTTTGTTTAATATTTCCTTTTGGGGTTTCCTGTTTTAACATAGTGAAGGCAATTTTACTTAGGGTAAAATTGGTCTTACATGGTGTACTTTGGTCCATCTAATGATAATAGGTTAGATGACCAAAAAATGGTGTAACAATTCAAGGAAAAGGTTGAACACTTATGTTCAATAGCAGATCAGATGGGAGTGGTCATTTTTTTTCTCACCCTACTCAAAGAAGTGAGAAAGAATTAGTAAAGCACTCATTTGCTTGACTAGTTACATTGGAAATCTGATTATTATTTAATGGGATAATATTTCAGACTATAGTATGTATACGTGCGAATAAAATCAGCACCCTAAGCATCTTTCCAAGTTTATTTTCAGACTACTTTCAGTCATCAGCTGAAGATTTTTTTCGGTGTTTTATTTCGACATTGTTCATATTTTAGCATTCAAATTTTCAAGTTGCAAGAGTCTTGTGCCAGAGCTGATTGCTTTCACCTTAATCACCAAGGCACTAATTTCCGGATTCAGAGATTTGCAGTTCTCTGTTACCTCACTGGGAGGGAATAATTCCCCATAGGGAGCCACTATTAGGAGCCTATAATTATAGGGGAATTAGGGTTGCTCAATTATATTTATTGGTTTGTCTTGCAGGATGAAAACAATGTTTTACCCTGCAAAGTGAGGCTCATTTTTAAAAAGCATTTGAATCAAATTCTTCATGGAGCCTATTTAAAAGGAGTAAGCGATAAAAACTCCATCTCAATGACTATATAATCTAATAAAATATTTCTCATATATTATTCTGGGATTGCATGGATGTGTGGATCAAAATTTTCTTCATCATTGTAGCTCACGTTCAAAAGGGTCATGGTTTATGCTCATAAATCTGGATTTAAAAGGATAAATGCATAGTGAAATTAAGTGATGTTAATTTGATTTAATGATATAGAATTAATTAATTCTATATTATTAAATAAATTTGAAATTTTAATTAAATCATATGCATCTTCCACTCATGGGCAAGGATGGATGATTAAAATCGATGGTTAAAGTTGATTTTCAGATCTACTACCATCCTAAGTTTATCCTCATAGGGGGGTCTGAAATGGGTGGCTTTCAAAATTGGCCCCCGCGTTATGTGTCACTCTCTCATGATTTGGAACCCCCCCTTGTACCACTTACCATTTCAGGGGGGATCTAAAATACCACTTATGATCCTTCAAAACCGCTTTCCCTAAATAAAAATTCATTTTAGCCAATTTGACCAGTCTGTTTGCAACAGTGATTCTGGGCAAATGGGAATGAATTTTGAGAAACTGAGAGAGGTTTTTGTTCAACACTGGTGGAAGAACAAAAATAACTCCCATATTTTCCACAGTTGTCTTTAGTTGGGATAATCAAAGTCATCTTTTAACCCCATTTTTCATATTTCCATTTTTCCTGTTTTGGCCATGATGTTGCAATGACTGTTTCGGAGAGCTGGAGATGAATTTTGAGAATCAAAGAGAGGTTTTTGACCAAAACAAGGAAAATATAAATAACCTCTCTAATATGTCACATGTATGTCACTGTTCGGGAGAAACAAATGTCTGAGTGCGCCCCATTTTCAGCAAATTCGACCCATCTTTCAGCTCTGTAACCATCTTTCTATTTTTAGAGAGGAGATGACAGATTCGATGAAGGTAATTGTTTCAAGGTATGAAATCATATGTAGCACTCCAGGGACTTTCAAATAGCCCAATTTTCAGGCTCGATAGGATTAACACCAGCAAGAATATGACAATCCTGATTTCAGAGGAATCAAACAAAGTCCAGATGTCCAGCATGTCTTCAAAACTCCAATAGTTTTATTTACTTGTTTCTAGTGATTCTATGTCCCTCTCTGTTATGTAGTGAGAAAGAAATTAATTGCTAGTCACAAGAAGGATTGTACTCGGTAATTTAGATTGATATATACTTCATTTTTCGAAGTATGTGAAGGTGGTAAAATCCGAATGAGGGTGTGAGTCCCATTCTATAATGTTGTGGCTTCTTGCAAAGTAATTCAAGAGAAGTTTCAAGGATTCAAGTGGTGCACCAAATGGTTAATGTTTCTCATGTTCTATGTGCTATTCATTTTTTTTTTGTCTTATTATTTCTGCATTGTAATTTGTAGAACATAAAAGGATTTATAGGATTTGTTTCCAGAGCACCCTGTTCTAGTTGATTCTACAAATAGTCTATGTTTTCCATTGATGCTAAACCCAAGAATTCTTAATTTCTCCTTGGTTTATGTTGAACCTTACCCTCCAGTTTAGTTGAGGAATTATTAAATTCTCCTCCATTTCTGTTTAGTTCCACTTTCATGTATCTACCTATTCCATTTTATTCTCAGAGATCCAAATTATTACTCCTACCTTTCCCTATTTTACTCATGCCTAATTGCTTATGTAAATCGGTCACCCGATTCCTTTGAATCCATTTCCCAATGGCCCTTTTCCCTCACTTTCCCCACCAAAATAAATTCAAAACCTAGCTCTGCTTATATGAACTACACTAAAATTCCCAATAAACAAATCGAAATCCTATACAGAGATCCCTCTCTACGTCTAGGAGTGCTAGATCCTAGGCCCGAAGTGGTTTCGATGTTGCCTCTAGGATTCTGCCTTTAGCCTCAGAATTACAGAGTGATAACATTCCCAAGATTTAAAAACCAGAGAGACATAATAATTACATATTATATAGCCCATAAATGAGGCTTGACATGATCTAGTCACAATGAGTATAGAGAAGAACATAAATGGGGGCATATGAAGGTAAATTATGTTTAAATGATAGTGGAGAGAGGGTCTGAAGTGGGTCCCCTCTTCTGCTATCCTCCTCCACTTTCCTCATCATACGTATGTACCTCTCCTTATTTTATTAATATAAAAACACCATTCAACCACCAACATTCCCCACTTTTCAATTTTAATTTTCAAATTTATATCTTTTGTTATTATTCTATTTAAAAAAAATCTTTTGTTTATTAAATTAAAACAAATGTTCCCAACATTGTGTATTTATCAACAGTAAAATAATTTTGTTAATTCAATCATTAAACATAATATGTTGAGTTAAACAAGACCAAATGAGGAAAATGAGGGCTCTTTGGAAAGATATTTACATGGAAAATAGTCAAATAACATTAATTCAAGCATACCTGAACAATTACTTCTCCAATAGTTCAACATAAGTTAAGGTTGCGAATTTTCAACCAAAACGAATTTCCCTAGTTTGTTTTAGGGAAACCTGATATGCCAAGAGGTTTTGTTGTCACCAATTCACTCCTAGATTGTTAATTCTCAATCATATTTAGAAGGAGAGGAGGAGAAACCATGAATGTATATTTTATTGTTTGATTCAATTGAATGTTAATTTGTTAATTTTTCTTTATAGTCCTCCATTTTGGGTTTGATATGCATATTTAGTTTTTTTAATTATGGTTTTTATCATTTTTGGCGTAAATTATGGAGAAATATTAGGCCAACAAGTATTGTAATAATGGTATTGGACCAACAAAAGGAAAAGGAGTTTCTTAGCTAAAAATTAGATCCTGAATCTCCATTCAACCATCGTTTGACGCCACTCTTTTTGGACTTTATATTTGCAAAATTATAAATGAATCTTTCAACAAGAGCTCAGGGTACATTTTATCTACAAGTATGGTACTCTTTACACCACTGAAAAGAGGAATTTTTACTGTATATTGAGAGGAATACTCATATCTAACCTTGGGGGTTTTTCTTTTAAGTTTAAAACTCTATTGTAAAGGTACATATGCATTGGTGCAACTCCATTCTATATTTTCAAAGCTAAATGTATTTGGAGGACTCTTGGATAAATTAATTGTAAAAATAGAGCATGAGATACACAGGTTTATTATTGTATTTCAAATAATAATATTTGTGAAGAAAATCTTATTCTTTTGTGGAAAATATGCATCACAATTATGTGTTTCAACACTATTTTTAATATGTGAATTTATATTTATTAATTCAGCCATATAATTTAATAATTTTATAGATAAACCATTAATATTTTGAATTTATCATGGATTTAAATGAATTTTTGAGTAACTATTTACTCAAAAAAAAAATCATCATAAATTGATTTAATAGTCGTTAAAACTATGTGAAATATTTCCATGTTTTAATGGCTGGTCCTTTATTATTTTAATCTTCAAACAGAGCATATATTGCATCAAGAATATGGACCATTATAAATACTTCAATAGATAGATATTTAACATAAACCAAATGTTAAATCCCAGTATATTTTAGTTCTTTCACATGGAATTTGTAAACTGTTTCCTATGGGTCGAGTTAGAGTATCTTTCTTTGTCTTTTAGCATTAGCAAGTACACCTACATTTACTACGAGATTTTTTTCTCATTTTCAGAAGTATCTTATGCAAGAGAAGAAATCCGTATGGATTTTCTAAGCCCTCATTTAATCTAGCATAAAATATTACCATTTTCAAGTGGGCATGAGAGGGTAAGTCTTTTCCTTTACCTGTTAGCACCAATGAGTAATATCAGAAGATAGTAGGTAAATTTTAGAGTAGATCAATGCATTTAAATAATTTTTATGTTAAATTATATTAGACTAGTTTAGTTTTAAGTTGAGGTACCTGTACTTATCATTAGGAAAAATCACCATCCAAAATAGATAAGTGTCTAATTAGGGCCCTGACCGAGTGATTTCCTACATGTTGATGCTACTCATTTTTGAAAATCAAGAAATAGCCAATGGTATTTTGTTTTATTGCTAATATTGTTCTAGAAGTATTCAACCTTCATACAAGGGTGAAGGTTTCTTCATAATATACGCCATGCTATTGTGTAAACCCCTTTTCTATCAATTTAGCTTTATTCTTTTCAATTTAAAATTTTCATTAAACATTGTCTTAGAGACCCATTTAACTTCAACACTTTTTTCATGTTGCTAGATATATAATATTCCATTTTCCATTCTTCTCTATTCCTGCAATTCCTTTTTTCATAGCTTCAACCCATTTTTCTTTCGAATTCTTCTTCAAAATGTGTTTCCTTGCAAGTGATGAAGGAAAAATTAACTTATCCATTATCTTGTCGTACATCAATTTGTCTCAGAATTATTTTTTTTATACAAAATTATGGGATCATGTTTATTTCCTGAGGATGGACGGTGTGTATTTTCTCCTCCTTCGTTTACCCTTTATGATAGAACTTGTAGTTGTGGTAGTCCTTGTTTTATTCATTCCACCTTTATTGCTTCACTTGTTTCGAATGCATGTGGAAAAACTTAATTTATATTTGTTCTATCATCTTGATCAATCCTTGCTTGAAATTAAAAGGATTTAACATTTCTTGAAATATTTCCTTTCTTGTTGATACTATTATACAACTTATAAGCACTAGATTCCTCACTATAACCAACAAATACACAGTTCTCGTTTATTTCATCCAAATTCCTTCTCATTTCTTCTTCAACATGTGGATGGGCTACACAAAAAAATATTCTCAAGTATCATACAATTGTATTCATACCACTTGAAGATTCTAAGGGAAATCTATATTTAATTGTTTTTGTTGGAGATATATTCAAAACATAAGTTTTGCATGCCACTACTACCCAATACTCATTTGGTAAACTCGTTTCTTTCAACACGATTCATGCCATATTCATGATGGTCTAATTTTTCCTCTTTTATACTCCATTTAATTTTTTAGTGTACACATTTGTAAACTTTCCTTGATTCCTCGATGCCTGAAATATGTTACAAGTTGTCTAGAATTACATTCACCTCGTCCATTTGATCTTATTCTAACCCTTTTTTTTCTATCTAATGGCTTTGAATTGCTAGATTTTTTCGAATACATCATATTTATTTTTGATGAATAAGACCCATGAATTTTTTTTGAAAACATCAATGATGGTTACAAAGAAAAAAGTTCCTCCTATTGAATTGGATCACAAATGTCTACTCATAATCACTCAAGTGGACTTTGGGCTCTGTGGCTAGTAGCATTTTTAAAACTAATTATTTGGTGTTTGGAAAGGATACAATGTTCACATGGATTATGATGGACATATATCACAATTAGACCTTATACCATATACCTATTTTGTAAAATATCGGGATTATTAAAAGTTAAATGGCCATATCTAAGATGTCATAAATATTTTCATTAGAACTTGTTATAAGTTAATCATATGATAATGATTTCTTCATAATTTTTGTTCTTGGAGGTGACATCCTATATTTGGTCATTTGGATTGTTGCTATGACTCTTTAACGAGGTCTCTCATTAATAACTGCATAGTTAGTACCTTTAAAGTTGAATTAAAGACCATTTCCACTCATTTTCCATACAATTAAAAGACTTTGTTTCATATTTTGTACCTAATAAACATCATGAATGTCATTTTCAGTCAACTTCTTTACAACTATAACAGTGTATTTCCGTAATACAATTAAAATACGATCACTACAAAGTTTATTTCGATATTTAATTATTTCTTCAAAACTTGAAAACACATATTTCTTACCTTTCATATGGTTACCACAACCACTTTTTCATATCCATATATCTTCATTTTTGTTTTATTGTGCTACCAAAAAATAAAGGAGTAGGGAAGATGTTGTACCTTCATCAATGTTTGAAACAATTGCACTACCTTTATCAAAATCTCACTTTTTCTTCATGCATCCACTTCCAAAATGGACATATTTCTTGTAGCACTAACATTTCATATTTTACTTCTCCATCCATCCTCGTACTATATTGTTTCTTCCCCTTCCTCTTTTATTCTAAGGATGATACATGTGGATATTCAAGTTGAATTGATGAATTGTTACTATTTCTATACTATAACTTCTCCTTATTCCTCTAATTCTATTACCTATACCTCTCCCTCTACTCACTCTCACTTGAGTTTGATAGGAATTTTCTAATGACTCATTTATACCATTAATTATTGACTCGTTATTTAATATTTAAATTGTGAATTTTTCAATTAAAAATTGGGCCATATGTTACTTTCTTCCACGATTTTCAAAACCATGTCAAATGAGGATGTGAGACTTCTGAGAAGTTTTTTCGAACATGTTTTTATGAGTCACATCATATCCAAGAGTTTTAAGGTCATTTACTATCTTCGTGAGCCAAGCCATAAACTAGTATATTGTTTTAGTATCTATCATTTGTAATATTTTAGCCTTCTTCTTGGGGATTTTAACCTTTGCATTCTTGACCTTTTCTATTAGCTGGTATGATTTTTCCAAAATTTTTGAAGCTTCACAAGAACTAGATGATGCTACAATATCAGGAAATATGGAATCTTAAACTCCATTTTGAATATTACATATGTCTCTAATATTTTCTTTTTATTTCTACTAAAGCATTTGTTTGGTAATTTTCATTTGTTCTAAGTATACAACATCAATTTCTTCATATTTTGTGATTATTTATTCCCAAAAGTCCAAATTATTTTAAATTTTCTTCATCTTAACTGTTGACATTGCATGAGTTTCTACCATTCAGTATGGGATGTTGGGTGTTTTTATTATCAGTGGAAGCCATGACTAACATTTGTGAAAAATTCCCCTTAATATGTATTTGGGGGCTTCTCTCCAATTTTCAACTCTCTCAAACCCTAACGAGGGGCCTAAAACCATAGCTTGAGGGGATCTAGATTAAAATGGAAACTCTAAAAAAATACAAACCTTTGCATGATTATTGATTTTCCATACAATACTTCAAATGTAACCTATGATGGCCAATTGACAAAAAAATATAAACAAGATCAGATGTACTAATGAGATTAGGTTATAGCTCTACTTTTGGTCTCTTGTTATAGACTAGGTTTGTGAAATACCATCGTGGGGGTTCTTGGCTATGAAAATCTGTGAGGATAGCTTACACTTTGGCACCTCCTCTCAGGATTTTCCTTTGCAAAGCCTAAAATTTTCTTCTCTCTTAATAATTATTTTTCAATGACTAAAAGATGAAGTAAAAATAATGAGTAAAAGCTACCATAAGTTAACCAATGTCGGGAAAGATATATGGATAAACTCCATAGAAACATAAAATCACGAGCTGTTTTCTCATCGAATTTCTTCAAGTTGATGGGTAAATCTTTAGATCCGAGACCACCTCAAAATTTAAGAGGAAGAGTGAAAAAACACTTTAGAAGACATAGCCACCCATATTAAGAAACCAATCGAGCTTCAAACCTCCTCTCACACTCATATACCACTTTACCACGCCTCACCAAAAACTTGTTACATAGAATATATAAAACTACTTGTTTTACACAATATGAAACATTTTTTTATATGATATAACTATTATTTAAAACTATTACTTGTGTATTAAATTCACTACACTGCCAAAATTATTTACTAAGTTAACTACCTAGCAACTAGAAGATGTAGTCAACAATTACATTCAACAATTAAAATAACTATAGATTTTTGTTAAAATTAAAAAAAAAAATGAGTTCAAGGAAAACTAAATTATATAATGTGATTATTGATTATCTAAATATAAAATGAATTCTCTCACAATGCAATATATATATGAAACCTGAGAGTTCCAATTGTTTAAGCACCTATGTCCTAATCATTTATGCATCCATTTCTTTGAAATGGGAAGTAGCCTCTACATGATGTTATGAGGTTGAATTTTTCTATACCTTGTGATATCATGATTGCTTAACAAATAAAATTGACTAATTATCGACAAAATTTGAATCATAATATGAAATATGTCCTTATCTATCCCATTATATAAACATAGACAATGGCTCAAGGATCGAAAAAATTTGTACTAATGTCGCGCTTATGTGACTACTTATGACCTACAACATATGTGTATATAGAGTGTAGCATTACGTAGAGGTATGGATGCAAAGATATTACATGGATCAATAAGACAAAGCAATATATTCGATTCAGTAAGCTATGTCTCACTTAAGTCTAAGGCATAATTATTTCCACTCCAGGAAAAACTAAATGTGTGAAAGATTAAGAATGGTTTTTTGGAGTACATGTATGAAATTGATAGTAAAGTTGATCATATGCAGCTCTCAAAATTATTGAGCTAACCAATACACCTGTAATAATAGATCACATGAACTAACCACCAACCGAGGAACATGGGACTAACTAACCAATCAAGGTAAGGGTGATGATATAGAAGTTTACTAATGCCTTTGAATTTTAGTGTAATGGAAAACATCAACATGGTATCATAGCTTTTCCCTAGGTGTGATTCCCCTATGTCATGTTTGAGGGTGGATATTTGACTAATTATTGCCACCCTGGGAATCGATCACATCAACTAACTTCCACCCTGGGAAGATGGACTGAGCACCTACTCACGGTAACAGTAAGGGTTTGGAATTTTACTAATTTTTGCAGATTTTTTTTGTAATGGAAAACCCCAATGTAAACTATGATAATTCATTTAATATATTCAATGGAAAACTATATCGACATTGGTTACAGATAATTGAAATCAATGGTTAGAAACACTCATTTTTGCTAGGAAATACCAATTTTTAGAACATAATTCAAAAATATCATGTGGGATATTTTTTTACCTAGTTCACACCAACTCTTAGCACAACTAGATATTGTGTACATGAACCTCTTACCTTCACATAAGGATTTCAACCATATCATTGACTCGTCTACATTTTGGGATTTTGGAAAAAAAACAAAAAGAGAAAACTTTGTATACTTTTACACACTTATATTGTGTAATATATATAGACATGTGATTACTTTAATTTATTTGATGCAACCACACATTCAATTACTAGGTCTACCTAAAAGTATCTCACAAAATTAGCACAAAATTAAATTACATAAATAATGTTCATTAATTTAAAATATATAACCATTCAATGTATGGAAAAAATCAAAGGTATAGTTTTGTAGATGTTCAAAAAATAGCCCAATAAATGTATTTAGAAATGAATCCAATGTTTTCCTCATATGATTTCATATTTTTTTTAATACAACTATGCTCACAATTTTTTCATATCTATGCACATTATTTTAAATTAGTACCTTCACGTTCATATAATATCTCTTTCCTAAATGAGTGGTATTTGTTCGCGCTATTTCCTTTCCCCTAAAAATATAAAACCCCCTGGCGCTATTTCATTCCCCCAAAATTTACCTAAAAAACCAATGCTTTACTTTCCATTCCCTCAATGTATACTTAGATGTCATTAAAGTTAGATGATGTTGAAATAACACACTCCATTAATAAAAGTTCCTCATAGTTTGTTGTCCTCTTTGGATCATAAATAATTACATTCACAGATATCAAAGGTGACAGAAAAAATGCACTCAACTGGAAAACCTATCCAGATAGATGCCCTCAACTCGATTTTTATCTAATTGAATACAACAGATTTACTTTTAGTACGAAAATCCAATATATTGGAAATTATGAATAATTAGTTTCCATTTTTTTAAGCATGAAAATCCAATATATTGGAAAATAAATGGAGAATTTGTTTCCATCACTTTTATGTTGATTACATTCAAAGAATTTCTTTTAGTGGTTAAATTATTGCTTGAATTCTGTCAGTTTTTCCTGTGTCAACTTTGTCTCGCGTCCCAATTAATTTGAATGACATTAAACAACATGCAAGAACATCTAGCTAACGGTGGATGGAGATTCATCTGTGACAATCAAACTTGAAACTGGATCTTCCCTTTTCCTTCTAGGAGTTGAAAGTAGTTATTAACAAGATACCCATCAAGTGGGCGAGTGTCGTTACCATGTAGCTTGTCTGCCATGAACTGCTGGGTTTGTAGTTTGATGAACGATTAGAACGAAAAATGGTACTAGTGGAACGAGAAAATTTTAAGATTCTCTCAAACCAATCAAGTGAAAGTGGTCCTGTGCACGAAACTAACAAAAAATTAGAACCAAAATGAAGTGGAGTAGAGGATTTCTCTTCTTAATATTATGAATGAGTTAAATAAGTACATTGGATATGTCAACATTATGTGACTTCAATAATACTGAACTAAAATTGGACTAAGTGAAACAGAACTTAGACACGCAGATGGATGATTTTGACACTTAGCAGGTTTTTGTAATTATATTCTCCAACACTCCCCTTAAATTACAACCACATAAAAAACTAATTAATGTACATGTTGGTCTATGTCTCAACGGGGCCTACAATTTAACAAAATGACTTCAAATAGATTTAGTTTTCTTCTTCTCTTCTTCCAAATTATATAGCCTCTAATTTGTTTGAAAAATTTATTCTTGTTGTATTCTTCAAACCTCAGTTTCTTCATTTTCCGTGCAGGTCTTCTATTGTTCTAGGTTGTCTAAGTATGTCCTGGAATTTTTCAAGAAATGACTTTCATGTCGGTTGTTTCCACATATTTTCTTTTGCATTTCACTTTTCATCATGAATCTATTGCAACATAATATGAGAATAATATTTTATCTTCTCAAAACTCCAATACCTAAAAATTTCATTGACGTGTTCTTCATGCATGTTGTCTTCACCATTCATATGTACAACTTCTTTGTAGACCTCATCTAGACATGGTGTTTCAAGCCATGTTTCAAGTAACTTTAATTATTCTTCATAATCAGTCTATTTAACTGGACATTGGAAATCAATGGTAACTATAAAAACATCTACAAAACCATATTGGTTTTTTTCCTTCTGCTTTGCAATGGAAGCTCTCTCCTATTGCACTCCTTTATTTGCTTCTTCCTCTATCTCTATTTCTGCATTCCCTTCACAGAATTCTTTCTTCGCATCTGTCTTTATCTTTTTTCTATCTCTATATTTATCTTTGTCATTGTCTTTATCTCTGTCTTTGTCAAAGTGCCTTCTTCACTAACCTGTGCTAATTCAATTAGGTTGTCTTTCACTAACTCAAGTGGAGTTATCTCACCAAACAACATCATGCTAATACGATGTTCTTGTTTCATCATCTGCAACCAATCACCATTAGCCAAAAATTATCTATCAAAATTTGCATAAACAATATTAGTCATTATATTTACCACAATATTTTTACTCTCATCAGGAAGCTCTATTGTTGGTATCAGCAAATCATCTTCATCAAACTATGTTTCTAGAATCACCAAAGCATCATCAACAAGCTCTATTTCTGGTATCACCAAGTTTTCATCAACAAGCTCTGTTGTTGGATTCATCAAATCATCATCAGCAAGCTCTGGTGCTGGAATCACCAAAACATCATGAGAAAGATCTATTGCTAGGATCACCAAGTCTTCATAAGAAAGCTTTATTGTTGGATTCATCAAATTAGCATTACCAAGCTCTATTGCTCGAATCAGCAAAATATCATCAAAAAGCTTTGTTGTTGGTATCACCAAGTTGTCATCAGCAAGATTTGTTGCTAGACTCATCAAATCATCATTAACAATTTGTGTTGTTGGATTCATCAAGTTTTCATCAGCAATATTTATTGCTAGATTCATCAAATCTTCGTCCACTTGTGGCTATGGATAGTGGGGTTCACAAACATCTTCATGTTCCTTCTCTACTGCTTCTGCAAATTCTTCATACACATCATCCAATTGTGGCTAAGCACAATGGGATTCAATAAACTTTTCATATCGTTGTAGATATGATTCTATATATTCACCTTCATCTTCAAATTGAATGCTCCCCCTTACACAAAAAAACCTCTCAAGGGTATCCCAAGCCTCCTTGGTTGACTTGGCATCTGAAATCCAGGGAAGAATGTTTCCATCCACTATTTATTTTATGAATTTTAATGCAAAGGCGTCTTTTTTTCCTTTCCACTTCTAGATCTAAAAATATCTCAAACATCTCTTGTTGTTTCTTTAGCCCCTTCGATTTTTCCATTTGTTGAGAGTTGGCTCACTATGCCTCAACAAGTAACACGAATTGTAGACATGACGTCGCTCTTGGCTTACATAAGAAAGAAACAACTTCTTGCATAATTTTTTTTTTTAAATAGTACAATGCCCCACAATAAATTTTAAACTTTTCAAACCATTCCTTGAAGCCTTCTATCACTCTTCTGCAACAAGCTCAGACCCGTGCACCTCCATAACACAACATCTGCATTGGCCATGCTTAAAAAAGTATCAACACAAGTATCTCATTCAAAAAGTGTGATGATCGGCCCTAGTATCTCGCTCAAAGTAGCGTTGATCGGCCCAAATTTTTCTTCAAAAATAGCATTGATTACAAAAATTTAAATGAAAAAAAAACTTCACAAAATTATCAGGGGCTTCTCTTTTGTTGGTTCTTTGTTCTTCTTTTCTTTTGTATCTCTGCACCTGCACAATATTCCTTTGGATCTCGCGCTCATGTAGCCCTCACATTGTTGCTCTAGGGACTTACACAATGTAGCTTTGATCTCCGTTTCTCTCAAGGAGTCTTACACGGGCTAAATTTTTTCTTCAATCCATTTGGACTACACATAAATTGGCTTAGCAGTAGCTGGCTTCTTCATTCTTGTGCTAATTCTTCACACAAGGCATCTTCAAGCTTCTTCAAACTTCTACTGCTCTCTCCAAGAGTCTTATGTAGGATTTTCTTTTCTCTTTGTTGCTCCAACTTTTATCATGTTGCTTCTCTCTGAGGGAGTCTTATGCAACATAGCTGTGATACCATTAAAAAAATTGAAAACCAAAATGAAGTGGAGTAGAGGATTTCTCTGGTCAATATTAAGGATGAGTTAAATAAGATTAGATTGGAGACATTATTAAGACTAAACTAAAACTGGACTAAGTGAAACTTAAATGGGAGACTTGGATGGACCATTTCAATACCTAGCAGGTAGTTGGAATTAGATTCTCCAACAAAAACATGACCATAATAGTAGATTTGATATTAAAGTATTATATGGATTCTTATCAATGCTAGTAGAGAGGAAGAGAGGACTAAATACACATATAGCCCACAAAAGTGAATGATATCGACTGGCCGATTTATTGTTTTTATGTAGTGCGGTTAGACAACAATAATTATTTTGAATAGTTTTTTTTCTAGGTATAATGAAAAGCTGACCAACTCTGTTGTCAGCCACAAATCTCAATAACAAAAGCAAAGTTTCCCCTTTGAATATTGGAAATGTGGATTAATTTATTAAAATTCTTTGTTAAACCAATTTCTTTTAAACAACTTTATTTTCTTTTGGTTTAGATGGTGGAAAAGAGTCGTTGACGCCAGGAATTCATCATTATAAAATTTAGAAAACAATGAATGGTAGGAGGAAAGTAAAATCAAGGGAATATTTTAAGATTGGAACTAAATGCATGCTAAGAATCTGGGAATTAAAAACCTAGATATGTTAGGGGCATCATCTGCAACCATAATTGTATTATTTTATGTGGAAATTCCGTGGTTGCAAGATTCAGTAATACTTGGAAAGGAGGGCCAGCTATACATGAATTTTATTAAAGAATTTCTCGTTACATGACCTCAATCGATTTTCTTGTCCAATAGACTTAGCTAACTTATAAATACGATGGCAAAGAATTTTTGGAATATCTTGAATACAAAAAATACACAGAGGGAATGTGTTTCCTCCCCAATACAGAGAATGCTATAATAAGGAAATAACATTCACACACAAGCAGACAGTGAAAAAAATAGGAGTGGGACAAATTCATTTTTCTATTCAACTCACTTAACATATGAAAATTACATATCTTTTATACAAAATTGCTAAAGACTGTAACCTAATGCAATTCAATGTTGGATTGGACTAATATCCATTGAATCGTCCTTCTATAGTGAAAGCCCAATTCTTCATTTTCTACATGAAACCACATACAAAACACATAACTGCGAACCTAAAATATTATCAATTCTGGCTATGAAAATTGACCGCATCCAATGCTCCATTGCAGATTGACGATCTTAACATTTAGCATTTGTGCAATACGGGAAAATTAAAATTTGCGATGTCCGATGTGACATGGCACATCGCATCACATCCAGAAAAAAATAACATGTGGGTTCTTATCCGTTAGTTCCTGAGCTATGTGACATGCGATATGCGTTATCCTCCTGTGCTTGACACATACCCCTTTTGCAATCACATCAAAACTAACTTAAAACATCTTGCATGCAGCTTAAATGTAAAACTTGAAACTTGCAAAGTGTGATGAGGTTTGTGGGTCCCACCGATATAACATCTGCAACGATTTAACATTTGGTGAAGGCTTAAGACTTAAACGCTAAGAATTGCGAAGTGCAGGTAGCAATGTCGAAAAGATCGGTAAGTTAAAAAAGCATAAAACAAAGGAATAGGTGGAATGTGAAGGTTTGTTGGCAGATTGTCTTGTGGTAAGGTTTATGGTGGGTCCCACCGATATCACATCGACAGGGAAATAAATTATGCGAAGGGCTTAAAAGGTAAAAGCTAAAAGTTGTGGGTGGCAAAGTGTGGGAAAAGGGTAAGTCAATGTGGCAGGTAAGAAATAAACACAGAGGAATGACCGAGTACTCTTATGTTTGAATTTTGCATTGAAATTCAGGCTTCTTCCCTCTCTACACAGAAAATTCAATGAAATTGTGGGCTGCTATCACTTCTTATTCATGGAGGTGGTTGGGAGTTATTTACAACACTCTCCCTTAATCACAACCTCACCATCAATCATTCCCAGAAACTATCTGAGATAAACCAAACTCTTTTGTCCCAATGACTTTGTGGGGATTTCAGAAAATTGTTCCTCTAACTTATAATGCTGCAAAACAATTTCACCATTGTTAACCAATTCCCTTATAAAATGGTACTTTGCATCAATATTCTTTGTTCTCTTGTGGAAAGAATAACTATTTGATAATTAAATTTCTTATTTGTTATCACCATAAATTGTGGTTCCTTTGTCTTGCTCACGACATAAATCTCTCAGCATCCTTCTCATTGAAACTTCTTAACATGATGATGTTCTTGTTGCTACATATTCAACTTTTGTTGTTGATAATGAAACTATTGACTGTTTGAAAGCCCATGAAATGGCTCTCAATCCAAAATGAAAGGCATACCCAGATGTGCTCTTTTTCTCATCTACACTTCTAGCCCAATCACTGTTAGTGTAACCAATCAACTTAAAATTATTAGTTGAGGAGTATAGAACACCATACTCCTTCATTCCATTCACATACTTTAAAATTCTCTTGGTTGCTTGCCAATGTGTCTCTTGAATCTGGATATTAAAATCACTTCATACATAATATCAAGCCTAGTTGTAGTCAGCTATATTAGACTTCCAACTATGCTCTTGTAAAATTTCGGATTGACATTCCTGCTGCAATCTTGCTTGCTCAATTTCTACTGCATGACAGTTGGAGTTGTTGCTTCTATGTTGTTCTTCATATTGAACCTATTTAAAGCTTCTGCAACATATTTTTCTTGGGAAATAAAAATTCCCTTTTCATTTTTCTTTACTTCTATGCACAAAAAATATCTCAATAAACCGAAGTCGGTCATTTCAAATTCCCTCTTCATGATTGTTTTAAAATCAACAATGAGAGAAACATCACTACCTTTGAAAATCAAATCATCTACATCTAAAACAATAATAATAATTTTATCATCATTTTCTTTGATGTAGAATGTGGGTTCACCATCACACTTGTCAAACCCATTTTACACGAGGTAAGCATCAATCCTGTTGTGTTGTGCTCTTGGTGCTTGCTTCAGCCCATAAAGAGCTTTCTTCAACTTATACACTTTGTGTTCTTGGCCTTCAATTTCATAGCTAGGAGGTTGTTCAATGTATACCTCCTCTTTCAACACTCCATTCAAGAATGTTGACTTCACATCCATATGATAAAATTTCCACTTTTTTTGTGCTGATATGGAAAACATTGTTCGCATTCTCTCCATCCTTGCAACTTGTGCAAAGGTTTCCTCATAATCTCTTCCTTGTTGTTGCTTGTCGCCTTTGACAACAAGTCCTGATTTGTGCCTTTCTATCTTTCCTTTAATGTTGCTCTTGGTCTTATAGACCCATTTCACTCCAATAACTTCCTTTCCTTGTGGGAGGTCCACTAACTCCCATATGTCATTCTTTTCTATTGCTGCTATCTCTTCATTCATTGCTTCAATCCAATTCTCTTCTTTTACTGCATCTTCAAAATGGATTGGATCATCAACATGTCAAAATAAAGCAAATAAAGAATTTAGACCAGCATTACTATTTACTTCATCTTCCTCATAAATTTCACTTAAATTTTTGAATATTGGTCTTCTTGTATTTGCTGAACATGTGCCTGGAATTGGACTTGAACTAGAGGAATTTTTCAATCCCTGTGGTGTGCTTGGAGGATCACTTCCTTCGTTTTGCACTGTTGTTTTGTTGCTTGCTTGCAGAGTGCTCTGTTGAGCTTTTGTAGGTGGAGGAGGAGCCACCGTTGAGGAATTATTTTCTGCAATCAACTCCTCTTTATCTTCATGTGAAATACATATCTTCACACTCATTTTATTCTCTATACTTCCATCTCAATATTCTTCTTCAATTAACTGAACATCTCTGCTGATTATTACCTTCTTGGTTGATGGATTGTAGAACTTGTAGGCCTTGGATTCCTCACTGTATCCAAAAAATATACACTAATCCCCCTTGCTATCCAACTTCTTCCTTAATTTATCTAGGATATGTGCATATGCCACACATCCAAACACTCTCATGTGAGTGAAAACTTCCTTTTTTCCACTACATGATTCTTCTAGAACACTATTCATAACAGCTTTGGTTGAACATCTATTTAAAATATAAGCTACACAATTGACAGCTTCTGTCAAATACTCATTTGGAAATTTTTTTGCCTTCAACATACTCCTTACCATGTCCATGATGGTGCTATTCTTTCTTTCTACTACACCATTTTGTTGAGGTGTATACCTTGTGGTAAACTACTTGTGTATTTCTTGCTCCCTGCAGAAATGTAGGAAGACTTTAGAGATATATTCTCCACCTCTGTCAGTTCTCAACAATTCTATGCAGTGCCCACTTTTCTTCTCAACCAGAGCTTTGAAGTTGTAGAACTGTTCAAACACGTCACTTTTCTATTTTAGAAAATAAACCCATGTCTTCTTTGTGTAATCATCTATAAATATCCAAAATTAATAACTACTAGCTAATAATGGTGTTTGCATTGGTCCACACAAATTTGAGTGGACAATCTCCAAGGGTGCCTTTTCCTTTATGCTCTTTCCTACTCGAAATCATTCTCCATGTTGTTTTACCAAGATGTAGTCTTCACATAGGTTGTATGGTTTCTATATGAGTGGTAATCCCTTTACCATGCCTTTTCTATGCAACAAATTCATACCTCCGAAATTGAGATGTCCAAATCTCAAATGCCATAACCAGTTCTCATATTTCATTTCCTCTTGAAAGACTTCTGATGTGACTATTGCTACAACACCTCCTTCCTTCAAGTCTATTATGATATTGAGAGAAAAATTCCTATTTCTCTTCATATGCACCTTTTCAATGACATGTCTACTTGGAGGTGTGCTCTGTTGAGCTTGTGTAGGCGGAGGAGGAGCCACCGTTGAGGAATTATTTTCTGCAATCAACTCCTCTTTATATTCATGTGAAATACATATCTTCACACTCATTTTCTTCTCTATACTTCCATCTCAATCTTCTTCTTCAATTAACTGAACATCTCTGCTGATTATTACCTTCTTGGTTGATGGATTGTAGAACTTGTAGGCCTTGGATTCCTCACTGTATCCAAAAAATATACACTAATCCCCCTTGCTATCCAACTTCTTCCTTAATTTATCTAGGATATGTGCATATGCCACACATCCAAACACTCTCATGTGAGTGAAAACTTCCTTTTTTCCACTACATGCTTCTTCTAGAACACTATTCATAACAGCTTTGGTTGAACATCTATTTAAAATATAAGCTATACAATTGGCAGCTTCTGCCAAATACTCATTTGGAAATTTTTTTTCCTTCAACATACTTCTTACCATGTCCATGATGGTGCTATTCTTTCTTTCTACTACACCATTTTGTTGAGGTGTATACCTTGTGGTAAACTGCTCATGTATTTCGTGCTCCCTGCAGAAACGTAGGAAGACTTTAGAGATATATTCTCCACCTCTGTCAGTTGTCAACAATTCTATGCAGTGTCCACTTTTCTTCTCAACCAGAGCTTTGAAGTTGTAGAACTGTTCAAACATGTCAATTTTCTATTTTAGAAAATAAACCCATGTCTTCTTTGTGTAATCATTTATAAATATCCAAACTTAATAACTACTAGCTAATAATGGTGTTTGCATTGGTCCACACAAATTTGAGTGGACAATCTCCAAGGGTGCCTTTTCCTTTATGCTCTTTCCTACTCGAAATCATTCTCCGTGTTGTTTGCCCAAGATGTAGTCTTCACATAGGTTGTCTGGTTTCTATATGAGTGGTAATCCCTTTACCATGCCTTTTCTGTGCAACAAATTCATACCTTCGAAATTGAGATGTCCAAATCTCAAATGCCATAACCAGTTATCATATTTCATTTCCTCTTGAAAGACTTCTTATGTGACTATTGCTACAACACCTCCTTCCTTCATGTCTATTCTGATATTGAGAGAAAAAATCTTATTGCTCTTCATATGCACCTTTTCAATGACATGTCTACTTGGAGGTGTGCTCTGTTGAGCTTGTGTAGGTGGAGGACGAGCCACCGTTGAGGAATTATTTTTTGCAATCAAATCCTCTTTATCTTCATGTGAAATACATATATTCACACTCATTTTCTTCTCTATACTTCCATCTCAATCTTCTTCTTCAATTAACTGAACATCTCTGCTGATTATTACCTTCTTGGTTGATGGATTGTAGAACTTGTAGGCCTTGGATTCCTCACTGTATCCAAAAAAATATACAATAATCCCCCTTGCTATCCAACTTCTTCCTTAATTGATCTAGGATATGTGCATATGCCACACATCCAAACACTCTCATGTGAGTGAAAACTTCCTTTTTTCCACTACATGCTTCTTCTAGAACACTATTCATAACAGCTTTGGTTGAGCATCTATTTAAAATATAAGCTACACAATTGACAGCTTCTACCAAATACTCATTTGGAAATTTTTTGCCTTCAACATACTTCTTACCATGTCCATGATGGTGCTATTCTTTCTTTCTAGTACACCATTTTGTTGAGGTGTATACCTTGTGGTAAACTGCTTGTGTATTTCGTGCTCCCTGCAGAAACATAGGAAGACTCTAGAGATATATTCTCCACCTCTGTCAGTTGTCAACAATTATATGCAGTGTCCATTTTTCTTCTCAACCAGAGCTTTGAAGTTGTAGAAATTTTCAAACACGTCACTTTTATATTTTAGAAAACAAACCCATGTATTCTTTGTGTAATCATCTATAAATATCCAAACTTAATAACTACCAGCTAATAATGGTGTTTGCGTTGGTCCACACAAATTTGAGTGGACAATCTCCAAGGGTGCCTTTTCCTTTATGCTCTTTCCTACTCGAAATCATTCTCCGTGTTGTTTTCCCAAGATGTAGTCTTCACATAGGTTGTTTGGTTTCTATATGAGTGGTAATCCCTTTACCATGCCTTTTTTGTGCAACAAATTCATACCTCCAAAATTGAGATGTCCAAATATCAAATGCCATAACCAGTTCTCATATTTCATTTCTTCTTGAAAGACTTCTTATGTGACTATTGCTACAACACCTAGTTCCTTCAAGTCTATTCTGATATTGAGAGAAAAAATACTATTTCTCTTCATATGCACCTTTTCAATGACATGTCTACTTGGAGGTATATCCATGATTATGCACACATCATTCTTAAAAAACACATTATAGCCCTTATTCACAAGCTGTCCAATGCTTATAAGGTTATGTTTCAGGCCAGGTACATAATAGACATTTGGCACAAACTTCATCTCTCCCTTCGTTGTTAGTATTTTCACTCTTAATTTCCCCATGAAAAAGACTTTACTATCAGTCCCCGTTGTCACTTCAGATTTCACACTCTCATCCAAATTGGCAAACATTGTTATGTTTTTAGTCATATGGTTACTACAACCAGAATCTAAGAACCATACGTCTTCTTGTTTTTCTTGTGCTACATTACAGGTAAAAAGCACATTTCCTTGGTTCTGATTTTCTTTTATAAAATTTACACTAGGTCTATTACTCATGTCATTTTTATTATTTCTACATTCATTGGAAAAAAGCCCATAATTTTTGCAATAATGACATTAGACATGAGATTTGTCATACCTCTGTCCTTGTGCTTGATTTTAGCTTGAGCCTTCACTTGAGTTTTGATTGCTTCCCCTTCCACTTCTTCTTACATGCCAGCTTCTTCCACCTCTGTGTGGGCTTCCTCCTCTTGCTCGGTAGTTTAATCTTCCTCGACCTATAGCTTGACCAAAATACGTGTGTCTTGAATGCATGCTCCAATGCGGAGTTTTTTTCTCTATTAAATCTATGTTCATTAGACATCTCTGATGCATAAAGCTCTCCTACTGAAAAATGTGAGAGATCCTTTGTCTATGGCCACAATTATGGCATCAAATCTTGATGGTAGCCTTCTTAACACTTTCTCCACTTTTCTTCTTTCCTCAAGTGTCTCTCCATGAGACCTAATTTGGGTAGCCAACCCAATCGCATGTGTGAAGAATGAGTCTATGCTATCAAACTCTTTCATGTAGAGAGTTTCAAAAATCCTCTTCAGTATTTGAATTTTTGATGTCTTCACCTTTGCCATACCTTTGTAGGCTATCTGTAGGGTATCTCATGCCTCCTTAGACTTTTTTGCTGCTACAATCCTTGGAAAAATACTCTCATGTACTACTTGGAAGATATAGAAGAGGGGTTTGGAGTCCTTATTCCTATTTTCTTTCAACAAATCTCTTTGTTATTGTGACAAAGCATTAATTGTTGCTGCATCCACTGGTTCTTGGAAACCATTATCCAGGAGCTCCCAAATATCTTGTGAAGCAAGTAGGGCCTTCATTTTAATGGCCCAATAATAATAATTCTTACCATTGAACTATGGTAATTATGGATTTGTCAGACTTTTTCCCACTACTTCCATCTTGACTATGTAAAAAAAAAAAATTGTCTCATTGTTGTAAAGGCTTTCTCACAACTGGAGGCTTCTGCTTCTACAAACAATCTTACAACTTCTTTAGTAAAGAGAGCTTGTTCTTTCAGTGAGAGCCTAGATGTGCTCTAATACCATGTTGAAATTTATTGAATACAACAAATATACAGAGGAAATGTGTTTCCCCCACAACACAGAAAATGCTATAATGCAGAAATAACATTCACACACAGATAGACAACAAAAAGCATAGGAGCAGAACAACTTTAGTTTTCAATTCAACTCACTTAACATATGAAAATTACATATCCCATATACAAAATGGCTGAAGCTTGTAACTTAATTCAATTCAATGCTATATTGGACTAATATTTACTGAATCGTCCTTCTGTAGCAAAAGCCCGATTCTTCAGTTCCTACACGAAACTGCGTGCAAAACACATAACTGCGGACCGAAAATATTATCAGTTCTAACTCTGAAAACACATCGCGTTTGACACTCCATCGCAGATCACAAATTGGTGATCTTAACAATTAGCATATGCATCATACGAAAAAACATTAAACTTTGTGATGTGCGATGTGACATGGCACATCACATCGCATCCAAAAGAAAATAACCTGCGGGCACTTACCCGTTAACTCTTGAGATTTGCGATGTGTGATTTGTGATAGCCTCCTCATCTTGACACGTGCCCCTTTTGCGATCGCATTGCAAATAACTTAAAACAACTTGTGGGTGGCTTAAAGGTAAAACTTGAAACTTGCGAAATGCGATGAGCTTTGTGCGTCCTACCGATATCGCATCGGTGGATATTTAACATTCGATGAAGGCTTAAGAGTTAAACGCTAATAATTGTGATGTGTGGGTGGTGATGTGGAAAAGATCAGTAAGTGAAAAAATGCATAAAACAAATAAATAGACGGAACGTAAAGCTTTGTTGGTGGATCACAATGTGGTAAGGTTTATGGTGGGTCCTGCCGATATCGCATTGGCGTGGAAACAACTTATGCTAAGGGCTTAAAAGAGAAAAGCTAAAAATTGTGGGTGGCGAAGTGTAGGAAAATGGTAAGTCAACGCCACAGGTAAGAAATAAACATAGAGAAATGTCTTAATACAGTATTTGAAATCTAGGCTTCGTCCTTCTTTGGATAGAAAATTCAATCAAGTTGTGGATTGCTACCACTGATTATTCATGGTTGTGGTTGGGAGTTATTTCCAACACGCATATGCATTCCAGCACTCCAATTGTTGTCTATTGTTGTGTAGTTCTCTTGCAGAAATGTTTTTAGTGTACTTTTTAATTTCTCTTCTCTTCGTCATAGTATGGTATTGTCTCTTGATAACACAATATTAGTGTGTGCTTTTTCTTTTATTATGATAATCGCATTGGATCCAGATTGTAAGGTTATCTTAAATTACTTGAATGATGAGGAGTATTGCAGGCTGCTCAGACTTTTCGGTTCAAGCCACTCCCTTTCAATGGGAATTCTCTCGTTAAAGCTACTCTTGCAAGTAGTTATCCATTGGTGCAGGAAAGGGGTCCTGCGAGGGATTCCTGGAGCTCAAAGAACCTTTTGGGAGAAGAGTGGATCTGGAAGAGCATTCAAGCCAAATGTATTTGCGAAGTCGAGGGCTTCATATTAGCATTCTGATAAACTTCTTCAAACAATCCATCCTTCTATCAAATTTAATGTTGCTCAGCATAAAGCGAAGAAACTCGTTCAGCCCTTTGAACCGTTAGGTCAGAGCCCTGGAATTGGTCACGATGATCCACCTGGATTGAGGCACTGAGTGCCAAAAGTTGGCGAATTCATTGAAACAGTTTCTTTTCTTCGGGAATGAACATCAAGCAGTTCACTTCTGTATAGCGCTTGTATTCCTTGTCAAATATGCATGCGATGGCTAGCTTGTATTGTCTCTGATATTGTAAAAAGTATTACGTAGTTACCTGTTCAAATCAGAATATGGTGCAAGATATGCCGCTTGTATATATGAAAAAAATTCTTTTTCCTCATTTTATTTGTGTTATGATTTGCCATGTTTCCGTGTCCACAGGATTGTTCCTTTGATCTCTACACCTTAGATATGTGAATATTTCTCTTTGAAAATGCATGGAATTTTTACCCATCAAGTAATAAACATAGATAATGAGGTGAAAATTATCCTGATGTATAAGGAGATGGGTAATTTTTTATGCTTAAAATAAGTTTCCATACTTCAAAATATGTTTCCATAGTTAAAATGTTCCATAAATAAAATACACCCATATCCTTTTCAAAGCATATCTATGTTCAGCTGCAGCGTTCGCAGTTATGATGATGAATTTGTGGAATTAGACCTTCCGTGAAAGTCTATGCTTAACATACTAATAATGTTTCCTTTTCCCTGAGGCACTGAATGTCATAAGCAGGCGAAGCCATTGAAAAGCCAGATAACATTGGAAAGGAAAATCTTACAGCAATTAAAGTTTGTAAGAGCAGCCATTTCACAATATTAACACACAAAACAATAGATTGTATTGCACACAATAAACAGAGATACATATAGTTGGAGTGAGATCCAACTAATTCCAATCTTGTAGGGAGAAGTTGAGAGATTCTCTCAACTTCCTCAACAAACCCAAACCAAACCTCAAACCTAGCACACAACATTAATGCAAGCATTATCTCAAACACCCCCCTTTAATGCTTACATTTCAAATATAGTATAAAAAACAATACATGGAATACACATATGTTTGATCTGGTCTTCATCATCAACTCTACCCACTCTTCAGTCTTCTAGACTCTGCTCTTTCTTTCTCCACATCTTCGAGCTTACCTTCCAACTCATTTAATGTACATCTGCTTCTAACCATCAATCACACACTTTGTAGAATTGACGCTTTTTGACCTCCCGGAGGATAATCTAAATACTAAATCACCCTATGGATACAATTCCATTTGTGAAATTCCCCCGAAGAGAAAATCTCAACAGTTATATAGGAAAATGATCTGGATACTGAGCGTATTCAGTAGTCAATCATACAACTGAAATTTTTCCACATACATCTATTGTTCTTGAAGCCCCGAGGAACAACAAGCCCATCAGATTAACAAACAAAGAACATAATAAAAGTAACGTTTCGTTCTCTTGGTGCCGAAGAACTTTGAGAACCACTAACTTATAATCACAAAATAATAAATATAACATACATAACCATACATGATCATTTCTAAAAGAGTTTTAGAAGCTCAATATGAAGGTCATCATCACTGGAAGAATCTGGTAATACGTCATTCGGAGGATTTTCAAAGATTGCAACATTGCTTGATCTGTTCAAAACATCGAGAATGGCAGTAAACCCCTCTGTGCCCCATCAAACTCGTTTTTCGAACGTTGCTAAACATCCGTAATATTGCGTCGTAAATGTTTCTAGCTACTCGGCATTCCTCCTCTATGTGAAGAAAATCTTCAATTTTCCCAACCTTGTCATTGAGAGCCTTCAAATCATCTCGGAAATGGAAACGGGTCGCTTTCTAGTGATCATATCGGAATTAGTTCTCTTCCCAGAAATATTTAGCAAGCATGTCTGAATTAAAGTCTTGTAGACACGAAACAAGACTAACTATTTATGCCATGTTTAATTTTCCTCTTCTCTTCACCTCACTCTTGATCCAGCAAGCACTGAATTGGAATTCTGCAAACAGATCAGTGGCAGTAAATACAGTTCCTATGGCTCTCTTAAATATCACAAAAGAAAATTGTCCCTGCAGGTGTCCAACGATTTTTCTTGCAGGATAAGGCATGCAATCTCTGAAAGTCTTGTAGGCTTCTATGACCAACAAAACTTCGTTTATAGAATTTGAAAGACCATATTGCTGCCTTAAATTTGACAGATTCTCGAGGGTACCTTCGAACAGGTTGAAGCAATCGTCTTTAATAGAAAACGACCTAGGGCTGAGCAATGACTGATTACTGTGTGTGAATGCCTTGGTTGCCATTTCGTCCATCTTTACAGAAATTGACTGCTGGAAAGCATCCAGGAAAGAGCTCAGCAAAACTGAAGAACTTTTCTTGAGATCAGGACTAGTACTAATCTCTCTAGGAGGAGATTTGAGCTCCTCTGGTCAAGCTCCTCTGGTCCATGGGCCACGGTGCTATTAAATATCGCCAACATGATCTTAGAGCAAACTTTTTCAAAAAAAAAATTAGATTAAAAAAAAAAAAACAAGCTGATTATACTACGGAAAAAATTTCTTATATACAACCCAGAAAATAAATTCACTAAACTATCTACTCTCCTACAACAGCGGTTTGACAATCATCGCTCTCACATCTTCCTGGCCATCCCGTGAGGGATTTAAGCCGGTAAAGTCTCTGATACCAAATTAAATTTTATAAGAGCAGCCATTGCACAATATTAACACACAAAACAATAGATTGTATTGCATACAATAAATAGAGATACATATAGTTAGAGTGAGATCCAACTAATTCCAATCTTGTAGAGAGAAGTAGAGAGATTCTCTGAACTTCCTCAACAAACCCAAACCAAACCTCAAACTTAGCACACAGCATTAATGTGAGCATTATCTCAAACCTAACTCTTCTAATAAGCCATTGTATTGCTTGTCAAACATGTATGCGATCGATAGTTTTTATTGTCTATGATCGATAGTTTTTATTGTCTATCATGGTATACGAAATCACAGCGCAAGATATACAGTTTGCATTATGAAATATAATGTTTACCTCAAATATTTTATTCTATTAATACCGATGTTTCACTTGCCCGCTGCCTATAACATAGTGCGCTCGTATTCCATTAATACCGATGTTTCACTTGCCCGCTGCCTATAACATAGTGCGCTCGTTAGCAGTGAAAATGATATGCACCATTGCAATCAACATATCTTTTCTTTTTAAATACGAATATTTATCGTTCATTGCACTTTCCGTTTCTACACAATCAATGTTTCATTGTAAAATAGATCATAATAGTTTTAACATGGACTATAAGAGATCACGATAGAAAACGTTTGAAAATCTTGCGTTAAATTTATGGATGAAATTTATCCTTTAGCATGAACAAAATACACCAATACTTCTCTATATGTTTTTCAAATTCTTGTTATCTTCAACCTGAGCTATGACATGTCTCAACATGAATTTATACCCTTAATATTACGTGAAAGTTTAGGTTTAACACGTTAATACAGTAAGAAGGATTTTTCTTGCTGGATCAATGCTCATATAAAAAATTTATATAATACAGAATTTTGTTGAAACAGTTGCAATATATTAGCATGTTCATGTTGCAAAGAAGTGTTCGACTTTTACCCTATATGTTGTTAAACTTAATATTCAAAAATAGGAATGAGATTAATTAGATGTTCATGGGGTATTTTATTTCACATCTTATCAAATGTTTTCTAGGAAGCATTTATAGATATTTAGGAATAACAATAATTTTCTAAAAATAGAAGTAATAATAATTTTATGAAATATTTATCTAAAATGTCAAGAATAAATTTAAAAAAAATTATGTAATAATAATTTTACGAAGTATTTTTCAAAAAATATCTTTAAATTATCACGAAGACTTCGGTTAGTCTCAATTCCTATGTTCAAAATTGAAAATCCTAAATTTTATGAACGTGAAACTCAAAAACAATTCCTCACGGTTTGGTAAAGATATCTACTATATCCAAAAAGAAGAAGAAGAGGGTGCTATAGTAGTAACTATATATTATACTTCCGCTGAATTGGAACAGTGGGAGACATGAGATGGAATTTTTGCCCAATTGAAATGCATATATTGATATGGCACTATTTGTGTGTCTTATAAGAAAATTATTTTCAGAATTTGTGTATCACAGTCTATAATGATTTGTACATTCAAAATATCTCAAAATTATTTTCCAAATTTGGATTGAGGTTGGTTGAGAGACTCATTAAATTTAGAAATGTATTTAATTACATATGTAACATAAGTCTAGTTGTAGTAAGTTATATGAAGCCACCTACCAGCTTCTTATATATTGTTGAATCCACTACGGATCCATAATCGAGCTTTGTTAGTCTTTTTTCCATTGCAATATATGTGTATGTGGTCTTAAGTTTGTGAATCTTGAACCTCTTTAAGATATATGTAGCCTGCAATTATTAACATATGAAAAATCTAGTGATAAAATAGCTTCACTTCAATTCCAAAAAGGTAGCCCATGAAACCAAAGCCTATCCTTAAATTCCTTCTTCATGCTAATTTTAAAATCATATAACATCAAATTTCTACTGTATGTCATGTCATGAACATAAATAAAAAATATAATGATTTTACCTTGATCTAATTTGATATAATGAGTTGGATCGTTACTACTACTCCTCAACCCATTATCGAGTAAATATTTTTCAGTGAATCTATAACAAGCTCTTACAAGTTCTTTAAGCCATATATGGATTTATTCAATTTTAAATATTTTTAAGCTTTTTCATTTATTTCAAATATTAACCCATTATTGAGTAAATATTTTTCAATAAATCTATACCAAACTCTTACAAATTCTTCAAGCCATATATGGATTTATTTAATTTGAAATATTTTTAATATTTTCCATTTATTCTAAATATTAGTGGTTAATGGAAATATATTACCTTCTCTTGCCTTCATTCAAGAAGGCTGGCTTATATATTACCTTCTCTTGCCTTCATTCAAGAAGGCTGGCTTACTCCACATCTATCTAGAGAACTCAAAATTTTTTTGGGTTGTGATAGTTGAGAGAGCTATAATAATATCCAAAATTGCTAATAGAGTAAAGGTTTTATCATATTACATACATGTTTTCTGGGAAAATAATCTAATAGTTGGCCTTTCCTTATAATTCTCTATTGTTCCTTCTTCATCCAACTTTTCTTGTACCTCAACTTAATACCAATGTTGATTTTATATATTAGGATATAGTATCATCCCTTTCCATTGCAAGAAAAGTATTTTATTATATTTTCACCTATAGACATGGAAATCTTGGTGGAGGGACATGTCATCTTATTATTTTTAGCTATTCATCTACTATGATAGATGGAATTTCAAATTTTCATTAATTTACTCTCTTGACGCTAAAATATTCTTTCTCCAATAATTTTACATATGTGCTCATCACAAATTAATTAGTCACTAGATTATGCAGTATATGATAATGGCCAAGTTATTCCTTTCAATCAATTCACTCTAGAATGGAGTATATTGAGTGGTGACATTCCTTTAATTCTCTGTTGCGTAGAAAAACACAATTGTAAACTCATATAAGTAAAAATATCTTTTACATAGTTTCCATCTTTCTTTTATACTATATGCTTAAATTCATTGAAATTTATGAATTTATTTGATATTTTTTTTCAGAAAAATGCACTTGAAATTTCTTGCTAAAATTATTAATAAATGTTAAAAATAAAATCTTCGTCTAAGAGAGTAAGATTGTGTGAGTTCACATAAATATTTATGGAAAATGTATAGAGGCTCCTTGTCTCTATAGCATTCTTCTATATGGTTATTTCTTTGGTGCTCCACAACAATGCAAGTTTCATAAGTTTTTGTTTATCATTCAATAAGCAATTAATTATTTCTAGAATTCTAAGAATCCTAAGCGGTAGGTGACTATATCTAATGTACCACAACCAATTTATTCTATTATTGAAAAAATTTGTGCATATGACTATGACATATTCACAATTCTTCAATTCAATGGAAAAAAAATAACCTTCATCATTTTGATCTTTCCAACAATTTTACTACTATGTGAATTGTCAAAGAATGTGGACATGGAGTATTTGAATAGAAAATCATAACCATGTTGAGAATTAAATCTCTTGACAAGATCAATGTGATAGTTTTTTCCAAATTTCATTTTGCAATCTTTAATCGAGAGGAATTTTGTAACCCCATGTTCAGAGTAGACCACAGAGGTTTGGATAGTTAAAAGTAACACCTCCCGCCAACATGGAAACTCTAAGGGGGTGGGAGAGAGAATTAAAGATTGGTATTACAGAACTTAGGTTCAACTTAGGTTCAACGCTTAGACTAAATGGTCTTAAGAAAATATGTAGGGGGAGAATTAAAGATTGGTATTAGAGAACTTAGGTTCAACACTTAGACTGAATGGCCTTAAAAAAATATGTAACGAAAAGAAAAAATTTTACACTAGACCTTCGGGGATGAAACTTGGAATTGTTTTGTAACTAGAATATTAACTTGCAGATGTGGTGACCCCTAGTCATAGGGGTCACGGTGAAATCTTAGTGATGATATGGTTATAAAAGAGTTATTTTACACCTTCTCATTTTAAGAATACGAGACTAATATGGGCTTTCAACGTGTCAAACAACACAAAATAGCATGCTTTAGGACACCATGCTAGTATTGGCATGAGAAGGTAATAAGTGAATCGATTTATGTTTGATACAATTAAAATCTATGTGTGCGGGATAATACATAAAGAAAACCAAATTATAACAACAAATAAACGGATGTAAAAGAGTATGGCTCAACACAACATGGACCAACTCCATCTCGATCAAGAAGTGAAGTTCTCATAATAAAAGGTTCGCGCAGTTTGTTCTATGCTTCGGCTTGTAAATAATTACATTCAATGATATCGACGCTAAGAGAAAACATTCACTCAAATGGATGATTATCTAGATAGATTCCTGCAACTCGATGGCTATCCAGTTGAACACATCGTATTTACTATTAGTAAGAAAATCCAATATGTTGGAAAAGAAATGCAAAAGACTATTGCAGAACTACTATCCTAGAGAGGTCGCGAAGGAATCTGGTCGATTTTATTTCACAACATTTGAACAGGGTGTTATAGTTAATGTTGGCAGCATTAACCGCTCCTAGACACAATTATTGAATCTAGGAGACTACCATTTATGTATTTAGATATATTTTACAAGGATTTTGTAGTAATTTTGAGACATATGAACTCAACAGCTGTGACAGTGAGACTTACTTTGGAGACAATTTTTGGGAGTAGATTAATAAGAAAGAATTATGAGATACAATAGAAATAGAAATATAAGATATATAAAGGAAGAAACAATGACATGTATATGTACTATCTTTATTATTTTAATATAAATAAGTAGCATTTTTTTTCTCCGAAAAAAATTCAAAATCTTTTTTTTTTCAGAAAAAAAAAAAAACGTTGTATATATTAAACGATATATATGACAGTGCATGTTCTTCATTACATTCTCAGCTGTTATACAAAACAACAAAAAAACTCCAGATTCCCAAATGCATAGAAAAACACTTCAAATGAGAAGATATTCAATGTACATGTCAAGCAATATTATGGGTAGTTTAAAACAGACCCAAACTGATTCCTTCTGAGCATCCCTGTATTCATTGAAATGACATGCAAAGATAACACAGATACATCATAATACATTGCATTGAAAAATAAAATGAAAGATGCATAGAAGAAAAGCAGACAAAAGACGACGTTCAAAAGTAGTCATCCATGAATCTCATCAAAATCAAAATCAAATATATGGAAAAATGGAAAATTGATTTCCATTGCTTTTAAGTTGATTACTCTCTACGGATTTATTTTATGGTTAAATTAGTTCTTGAAATCTGGCAGTTTTTTCCTGAGTCAACTTCATTCCCAGTAATTTGAATGATATTAAAGATCATGCAACAAATGATTTGAATGATATTAAACAACATGCAAGAAAACTTAACTAAGGTGCATGTAGATGCATTTGTGACAATAGAATTTCAAATTGGATCTTCCCTTTTCCTTCTAGGAGTTGAAAGTAGTTATAAACAAGGTACCCATCAAGTGGGCGGGTGTCGTTACCGTGTAGCTTGTCTGCCCTGAACTGGTGGGTTCGTAGTTCGATGAACCATTAGAAGGAAAAAGCGTAGTAGTGGAAGGAGAAACTTTTGAGATGCTCTCAAACCAATCGAGTGAATGTGGTCGTGTGCACGAAACATGAGAAAAATGGTAGAGTTGATATTAAAGTATTAAAAGGGATTCCTATCAATGGTACTAAAGAGGAAGAGAGGAATAAATACATATATAGCACATAAAAGTGAATGATATCGACTGGGAAATTCATTATTTTTCTATAGGGCTGTTAGACAACAATAATTATTTTGAATAGCCTACTTTCTAAGTATAATGCAACAGCTCTGTTGTCAGCCATAAAACTCAGTAACAAAATAATTTTTTCCCGTTTGAATACTGGAAATGTCAAATAATTTATTAAAATTCTTTGTTAAATCAGTTTCTTTTAAACAACTTTATTTTCTTTTGGTTCAGGTGGTGGAAAAGAGTCTTGAGGCCAGCACTTCGTCATGATGAAATTTAGAAAAAAATGAATGATAGAAGGAAAGAAAACAAAAGGGAATATTTTAAGATTGGAACTAAATGCATGGCAAGAATCTGGGAATTAAGAAACCCAGATATGTTAGGGGCGCCGTGGGCAACCGTAAATTGTATTATTTTATGGGGCCATTCTTTGGTTGCAAAAGTCGGTGGGCAACCGTAAATTGTATTATTTTATGGGGCCATTCTTTGGTTGCAAAAGTCGGTGATATTAGGATGGTAGGGCCGGCTATCGTTGAAATTTATTAGATAATTTTTCCTTGCATGCCCTAGATCAATTTTCTTGTCCATTGGACTTAACTAACTTATAAATACGATGACAAAGCATGTGCATTTTACCACTTCAATTGTCTTTTATTATTGTGTAGTTCTATTGTGGAAATCATTTTCATTGTTGTGTTTTATCGTCATTTTTATCTGTGGATAATACAATATTACTGTGTGTTTTTTTTGTTGGAAATACTCCTAATCACCGCTATGAATAAGACTGAGAGTAGCCACACTTACAGTGAACTTTTTGTTGCCGGAATGGCAAGGCGCATGATCTAAATCGACAAGCGTTTCCACGCAATGTCAAGAAACATATTTCCGAGCCACACTCTGCGTTTAATTTCTTACCCACCGCATTCACTTACCTTTTGCCCGCATATCGTAGCCCGCAAGTTTTAACCTTTACCTCTTAAGCCTTTATCGAAACTTAAATTTCTACCGATGTGATATCTTATGGGACCCTTAACCTTACCGCATTACCAATTCACATGCAAAGCTTTGTTATCCCCTTATTCCTTACATTTTTGCATTTCACAATTTCCGCTTTCTAAGTGTTTGCATACCGCACTTTGCACATATTAGCATTTATCGTTTAAGCCCCGCACGAAAACTTGCGATGTTGTGATACGATATCATCATCGCACATCACAAATCTTAAATATTGCACTTCACAATTTTTATGATTTACCATTTTTCCGCCTACATTTCGCACTTCACATATTTTACACCTTACATTTTAAGCATCCACAAGTTGTTTTGTTTAAGTTGTGATGTGATCGCAATCGCACGTCGCAAGCTTAGGAGAATATTGCCCACAAAGTAAATGTTATAAGTTGCAATGCGATCGGAATCACATATCACAAAGCTCAACGGATAGTGCCCACAAGTTAAAAGTTTCAAGCTGCAATGTGATCATGCCATCCCACAAAAAAATCATAATTTTTTAAGTTTTTCTGTATTGCCCCAATTAAATGTTAAAATAGCCGAGATGCGATTTGCGATGTAGGGCATGGATGTGATGTGATTTCAAAGATGAAACCCATAAAATTTCAACTCTAGGTTTATGTGTTTTGTATGTTGTTTCGTGTATAACAACATAATAGTGCAGAAGGACATTTTGGTTGTTACCCGTCCATTTTTGCATTGAATTGCATTCAACTTTCAGGCTCCACCAATTATGTATTAAAAGTATGTAATTTCATATGTTTTCAGAGAGGAGTTGAATAGGAAAATAATTCCTCTCCTGTGTGTTTTCACTCTGTTTGTTTGTGTGAATCTTATATTTCTGCAATATTGATTCTCTATTTCGTATATGTTCTTGAAATAGCGTGATAGCATACCAAAATTTTCAACATGGTATCAGAGCGGGTCTAGACTATCAGTGAAAGAACGAGCTCTTTACTGAAGAAACTGAAAGGTTGTTTTGAGAAGCAGATTCTGCAGCAATGAGAAGGTTTTGTTTACACGGTGAATATGGAAGCAACAGCACAAGCCTAAATAATTGTCAACTACCACAGTTCAATGAGAAGAATTATGATTATTGGGAAATTACAATGAAGGCCTTGTTTTCTTCACAAAATATTTGGGAGTCGTTGGAAAATGGTTTCCAATAACCAGCATATGCAATAGCACTCAATGCTTTGACACAAGCAAAAAGATATTTGTTGAGAGATAATAAGAAGAAGGACTCCAAATCCCTATTCTATATTTTCCAAGCATTACATGATAGTATTTTCCCAATGGTTGCAGCAGCAACGAAGTCCAAGGATGCATGAAATACCCCCCAGAAAACCTACAAAGGCATGCAAAGGTGAAGACACAATAACTTCAAATGTTGAGAAGATATTTTGAAACTCTTTGTATGAAAGTATGATAATATAGACTCATTCATTACACATGTGCTTGGGTTTGTTACCCAAATCAGGTCTCATGGTGAGACACTTGAAGAAAGGATAATAGTTGAGAAAGTTTTAAGAAGTCTAACATTAAGGTTTGATGCCATACTTGTGGCCATAGAACAGACAAATGATCTCTTAAATTTTTCAGTGGATGAGCTTCATGCATCACTGATGTCTCATGAGCACAGACTGAATAAAACAAAAAACCCCTCATTGGAACATGCCTTTAAGACACAAATGTCTTTTGGTAAAGGTAGAGGTCGAGAAAGATCAAACTATCAAAGAAGAGGAAGAAGCCCAAACAGAGGTGGAAGAAGCATCCCTGTAAGCACAAGTGGAAGGGGCAACAATTAGAATCCAAGCCACAACTCAAGCCAGAATCAAGCACAAGGACATAGGTATGATAAATCTCATGTCCAATGTAATTATTGAAAAAAGTATGGTCATTATGCAAATGAATGTAGAAAGAAGCAAAAATACATGGGTAGTAAATGAAGTGTAAATTTTACAAAAGAAAATCAGAACCATGAAGATTTTCTTTTAGCTTGTAATGTAGCACAAGAAGAAAAAAAACATATGGTTCTTATATTCAGGTTGTAGTAAACATATGACTGGAAACATAGCAATTTTTTCCAATCTAGATGAATGTGTAAAATCTGAAGTGACATTGGGGATTCATAGAAAAGTCTTTGTCATGGGAAAATGGAGAGTAAATGTTATGACAAAGAAGGGAGAGAAGAAGTTTGTGCCAGATGTCTATTATGTATACAATAGAAAACTCATGCAAAAGGGCTACAATGTGTTTTTTAAAGATTATGTTTGCACAATCATGGATAAATATCCATGTAGACGACTCATTCAAAAAATGAATATGAAAAGAAATAAAAAGTTTCCTCTCAAGATGAGATCAGACCTGAAGGAAGGAGGTGTTGTAGCATCGGTCACACCAAAAATATTTCAAGAAGAAGTGAAAGATGACAACTGGTTATGGAATTTGAGATTTGGTCATCTCAATTTCGGAGGTTTGAACTTGTTGCATAGAAAAGGCATGGTAAAGACATTACCACTCATACAGAAACCAAACAACCTATAGGCTACATCCTAGGAAAACAACATAGAGAATCATTTCCAGTAGGAAAGAGTATAAGGGCAAAGGCACCTTTGGATATTTTCCACCCAGATTTATGTGGACCAATGCAAACACCATCATTAGGCATTAGTCATTATATTATCACATTTATAGTTGATTACACAAAGAACACATGCGTCTATTTTCTAAAATAGAAAATCGAAGTGTTTGAATAGTTCTACAACTACAAAGCTCTTGTTGAGAAGCAAAGAGGACACTACATAAAAGTGTTGAGAACTAATAGAGGTGGAGAGTATATCTCCAAAGACTTCCTACGTTTCTGCAGGGAGCATGGAATACACAAGAAATTTACCAGAAGGTATACACCTCACCAAAATGGTGTAGAAGATAGAAAGAATAGGACCATCATGGACATGGAAAGAATTATGTTGAAGGAAAGCATTTGCCAAATGATTATTGGGCAAAAGTTGTATCTTGTGCAACATATATCATAAATAGATGTCCAGCGAAAAGTGAGATGAAAATAGTTCCAAAAGAAGCATGGAGGGAAACAAAACAATTTGTCACTCACATGAGAGTGTTTGGATGTGTGGTTGTGAAGTTTCTGAACATGTTCTATGCCATTTCAGATTAGGGCACAAAATTAGTGAAGCAAATAGAACATACCAATAGATCGATGGAAGACAAGCCAACAAAGAAGAAGAATGATGGCGTTACGACGGTCAGTAGGATGCTTCTACCAGTAAAATATTCATCGGGTCATTTAGCCAAATGTGTCACACATAACCCCAAGACAACCCAGACAAAGGATACTCCACAGAAATGAAGTACCAAGAACGCAGCTCCATTGCCATCAAGAGAGAAGAAAAAATCCTCAACACATTGTGTGTATAATGAGCTCCAAGACTCTCCAATATATAGGCAACCTTGGGCAGTGTTTGGCACATCTTTTAAGAAATTTAACTCTATATTATATTTCAGGCCAACCTAGCACATAAGTGGAATAAATTCAAAGTACATGTTCTTCTCATTCGATCAAGATGATCTTTAGATCAATCTTACATCTCTCCGAAAGTGGAATCCAATAAAAATATTGGGATTGTCATCTGAGCAGCACAACCCAGAATTTGGACCTAGTTGTCCAAATTTAACACTTCGTCTCAACTAGGGACAACTCTGTCCACTAGTGCAATCCAAACATTGTGTGTCATCCCACCGTAACTTGCTCCGCTAACTTCTTTTTTTGAGAACAGAAGTGGGTTAGTCACCAAGACATCATTCTCGGCTGAAAGATTCAACCCAAACATCTAAAACCTCTATAGGACTCACAAAGAGTCTCATTCCAACCCAAAGTTGGTTTACCTAACCCAAAGTCATTTGGAGGTCTGAAACCTCACTAGGACTCAAGAGAGTAATATACTAACCCAAAGTTAGTTTTACTGTCTCGAAGTCAATTGAAGGTGCCAAAAATTCGCTAAACTAGATCCAAGATCAAGTTTTTGGACACGTGTTATCCTAGACATAGAGAGTATGGAAATCTTCGATGCGTCCATCGGTCTTTCCATGGTCTCTAGTCACATTTCCCAGCTCATTAGCCAAATTATAGGTACTTCTCATGAGTCTGAAACTCCATGGGTAGGATGCATATGAGGCACAAATCAAAGAGAGGTAAACTATCAGAATATCATCACGGTGGGGTGGAAGCACATCAACTAGGTTTGGAAAACATATCCTTTTGGTTTCTTATAGCACCAAAGTTATCCCCAAAACCCCCCTTGGAGCTCCTAGTTCTCATCGTCCAACAGGACCCTCGAAATAGGGTTGTTCCATGATTCCAATATTCTCACGGAAGGTTAGGAACGTGACCATCCCCAAGGGCATTATGAGAATGTCCATGAGCTCCTTATCCATTCCTATATGATCAAGCCTTACAGTGCCTTGTTGTATCATATCCCAGATAAAGTGGTACTAGCAATCAACATGCTTGGATCAATCGTGGAACCCAAGATTCTATGACAAATTAATCCCCCCCTAGTTATCACAAAGGATAACGGTGGCATCTATCACATACTCAAACAATTCACTCAAGAGCTTTCGCAACCAAGTGACTTCACAACAGTCCATACATGCTGCAATGTATTTGACCTTAGCGATGCTCAAGGCTACTCACTTTCGTTTCTTTCCCGAAGCAGATCTAATTGTGAAGTAGTATCTAGATGTGCTCTTATGATCCACCACACTACCAACCCCATCGGTATTAGTATATCCAAGGAGTGCCATGCTCCTGGTAGTGTATTTCAGCCCATGGTCTATCATTCCACAGAGATATCTCAAGATTTTCATGGCACCAACCCACTAAATGTTATGATCAACCATGTGTTGACTCAAAGTGTTCACTGCACAACATACATCTGGAGAGGTGTTCACTAAGAACATCAGAGCCCCTACAAGTTGACGATAATCTCTAGGATTTTCTAACATGGACCCAACAGCGCTGCCACTCAACTTCTTAAAGTCGAGCTCCATCGATGTCAACATGGACTTACAGTGAAGCATACTAGAAGCTTCACAACGTATTTTCCTTGAGAAAGGAAAATCTCCTTGGGTCTCTTCCAGACCTCCAGGCCTAGGAATTAATGCATCAGTCCTAGGTTGTTGAGCTCCCTCTTGCAATGATGAATGAGAAGGTCAGCATCTGTCAGGAAGAGGTCGTCGACATAAAACACTAGAATGAGAGGCTTCTTTTTATCAACTTTGAAATAAATATTCGGATTAGCATTACTATGAGTGAAGCTGAGCTTCATTAGGTAGCTATCTATCCTCTCGTACCAAGCTCTGGGTGCTTGCTTCAGCCCATAGAGGGCTTTCTTCAACCTACAGAAATGGGTGTCCCGATCTTGGACTTCGAACCCCAAAGGTTTCTCTACATACACCTATTCCTTTATCGCACCATGCCAAAAGGCAGTCTTTACATCCATCTGATGAATATTTCATCCTTGCGTAGCAGCAAGGGAAATAATAAATTATAGGTGCAATAATAGTTAGTGCCTTCCTAGAGAAGTCTCAGCAAACACATTTTCCCATCAAATCCATGCTTCATCTTATATTGACGTGACAACAACTTTGTTTTTTGGTCTACGAACCATATCCCAGACATCACCCTCACATCCTTGTAGACTTAATGCTTTACAACTTCTTCAAATGGTTCAGTCTCATATTATACTCATGGCAACTAGATACCTTTAGTATTTATATGGCTTCTTGTTTTCCTATCGGAATTTCCCCCTTGAAATCATATATCTTTGAGCCATGAGGGTTTTCTTTCTTTCAGCAATGAAATTAGCTCAGGAGCACATACAATTGTACTCTCCCTCTTAATGCCCGCTTCTCTTGTGAGAGAAGACATATATTTTAAATGAGGGCATCCTAGACATCAACTTGAAAAGGAGTCGTATTATCCCTCAGTTAAATCCATCAAAGACTTATAGCCATGTACTTTCATAGAGGTATCATGCATCTTGGCACATATCATATACAATATTTTTTCAAAACTTCACAGGATTTGCTGATCATGGTTCAAGACTCCAACAATGTTACTGAAGCCTGCAAAAACTTCTTACTTCGCACTTGCAAGTTTATCATTACACTGCAATGAAATACTGACACTGTCACAAGCTTACAACTATTATGAATTTCGTAAACATGGGTGTGAGTCTATGTCACTGTCATAATAACAGTGACATATAATCACTGATTTAGCTCCTCCAATTTGCGGCTACAAAACTATCATATCACTAATTACGATGTTGCAATAATTTTATCGTACCCATCACTATCTTCTTCACCATTGTCATACTGCCATATAGTACTGAATATTTCAAACTTCATTGTCATACATATTCTACCATATGTCACTTTCAAGCAGGGATAATATATCTACAAGCCTTAGCTTCTGTCAGAAGTACTTATACTTACCTTAGAGCAACTACCTGTTATTCTATGGGGATCTCTTGTAGCTTCCTCAAGCATCCCTTTAAGATTGTATTTCCTTCAACTCACTGAACTGCCTTCTAACATATCATGATTCCTTCTCTCATGATCCTGCACTTGAGGTCTTCACCTACTACATCTGGCATTGCATCCTGCACTGCATCGTATCTTCCATATCTACCCATTTGTCATACTTCTGGTCATTTCAGAAGACTTCTACTAATGCTCAACTTGTCTTGTCACTCTCCCTAGGGCTTAAAGATTTTACTATATTCTCAACAAGCTGACCTGGGATTACTGTATATAAGTACTTGGGATTGATGCACTGAATTAGCATGATAATCTTCCCACTTACAGTGAAGTGCCCAGAATTCTATTGCATGCCTAGATTAACACATGGTCTACTGAAATTAATATAGTGGAGTGATGTGATATTCATTCTTTAGAATAACCTGACCCTGCTTATGAAAAATTCAGCTCGTGTTAGACTCTGAAGAACTTATCTACCTTGGTACTTCAATCTTGAATCCCCTTGCTAGAAATTTTTTCTATCCTCTTCAATGTGATTTTCAGTAGTGCAATTTCGAGTGATTATTGCCATGCTATTGTACAGTGTATATAAGTTCATTGTTATAGCTTCCCAATGAACACTTGTTACACGCAAAGGAATGACATATTCGGGCCTTTTACACCTCACTTATGTTAGTAACTCGTCCCAAACAGGGATAAAACTCCTCGTGGTGACCACAGCATACGTTGCCATTCTTCCACGATATCAACGTACCTAATAAACGAATTTATAGATATGTTCAGACCCACTGCCCTCATCAAAACCTCAATTAGGGCCACATCTAAGGCAAGGTGAGATGGCCTTCATTTGGGTTGTTGTTCTGGCGATTGGTAGCCCTTAACACATCCACATTGGCCTGTTATGGAGATCCTACAGTCTGTATCAGTGTGATCGACCAAAATCAGAATCGACCAACTATGCAACCATGAATCGGATCATATCACGGAATCACATATACAATCAAAGATATGTGACCAAAAAAAAGTATGAAGCAATCAATCATCTAATGTATGATAAGAGATTCGATCCAAATCGAGGATATATGAACCAGTGTTTCGTTGTTGTTCGGTGTTCAATCGAATAGAATCGTTGTTTGGTGTTTTGAGGCAGGTTTGAACTTGTTGAGTTGAACCATCTGATTTGGATTAGAATCTTCAAATCTATCTCGTAACACAATATATCTCATAACATAAGATATTATGATATGCATAACATGATCATAAGTTCATGTTATGTGCCAACACAAGGAAGTAAGTTTGTGGAGGGATGACTCTGCCATTTTTTTTTCATTCCCATGATTTCAGTTGGGTCGATCAGATTACGTATGTAATATCAATAAATTGCTTTCCCAATCAATAGGTCAGGAAATAACACCTTGAAAGTTATAGAAAACCTTGACCCACTAAGAGAGCAAGAGGAATGCAGCCTTCGTTTGGACGGAATGTAGCCTGTGGCTTATACACAGACTTTTAACACCTTAAACCAACAGAGTAAACTCTCATAACATACCTTGATTTGTTGTGGATTCCTTCCTTTGAGTTTGCTCCTATGCACTGAATTTTTGGGGTATTTATAGCCTTCCAAATAGAATTTATTCCTCCCTCTAGGGCTGCGGCCTTTTGGAGATTCTCTACACAAAACTGTGGATCCTCCTACAAGGATTTTCCCACCAAAAATAGGTCCAAACATTCTAAGAAAACTCCCTATGGAGCTCGGCCTTCCTACAAGGTTTACTTAGCATCCAAACAGTCATAAAGAGAACCAAACTTAGCCTCTTCTCCTTTTGTCATCCCTATTTGAGTTCCTCTTCTTGTCCTTCAAACAAGACCACAAATATCTACATTAGTCTTACCCTTCCAACTCTTCTCCTCATCCTCCAACAACACATTGGTCACCTGAAATAGCCCTAGAAATATTTTATTTCCCATGTTGTTCCTTCCTCCTTGCCACAACCAAGTTTCCTCCCTTATCCAGCTCCCTTTATTGATGTGTGTTGCACAATGGATCTTTCTCAATAGATCGATGATTTCTTTCAATCATGTTGGAGTTTGTTTTCACCTCATCTCTGATACCATGTTAAGTTTCTGAACATGTTCTATGCCATTTCAGATTAGGGCACCAAATTACAAAGGAAAATATAACATACCAATAGATTAATGGAAGACAAGCCAAAAAAGAAGAAGAATGATGGAATTATGGTGGTCAGCATGATGCTTGTACTAGCAAAGTCTACAATAGGTCATTTAGCCAAACGTGTCACACATAACCCCAAGACAACCCAAACAAAGAATACTCCACAAAGACCCAGTACCAAGAACGCAACTCCATCACCAAGAGAAGAAAAAATCCTCCACACATTGTGTGTATAATGAACTCCAAGTCTCTCCAATATATAGGCATCTTTAGGGGGTGTGTGGCACATCCTTTAATATATTTAAGTCTATATTATATTCCAGGCTAACCTGACACATAAGTGGAATAAATTAAAAGTACATGTTCTTCTCATCTGATCAAGATGATGTTTAGATCAACCTTACACCTCTCCAAAAGAGGAATCCAATAAAAATATTGGGATCGTCATCTGAGCAGCACAACCCAGATTCTGGACCTAGTTGTCCAAATTTAACAATGGCATATGCACATGTCGTGGATTAGTTAAGGAAAAAGTTGGACAACAAGGGGGAGAAATGTATATTTCTTGGGTACAGTGATGAATCCAAGGCTTACAAGCTCTATAATCCATCAACCAAGAAAGTAATAATTAGGAGATATGTTCAGTTCATAGAAGAAGAAACTTGGTATGGAAGTTCAGAGAAGACAGTAAACGTGAAGACATGTATGTCTCATGAAGAGAAAGAGGAATGGACTGTAGAAAGGAACTCTTCAATGGTGGCTCCTCCTCCACCCACACAAACTCAATAGAGCACACCACAATTCAGCAATAGAACAACATTGAGAAACCAAGGAAGTGCTTCTCTGAGCACACGACAGGGAGCAGAAACTCCCTCGATTTAAAGTGCAAATCCAAGCACATCTTCAGGAAATACTAGAAGACCAAGATTCAGGAATTTAAGTGAAATTTATGAGTAATAAGAAGTTGATAATATTGCTGGTCTAAATTCTTTGTTTTCATTATTTTGTCACATTGATGACCCAATCCATTTTGACTATGTGGTCAATGAATAGAAGTGGATTGATGCAGTGAATGAAGAAATAGGAGCAATAGAAAGAAATGACACATGGGAGTTAGTGTACCTCCCATAAGGAAAATAAGTTATTGGAGTGAAATGGGTCTATAATACCAAGAGAAACATTGAAGCCAAGATAGAAAGGAACAAAGCAAGGCTAGTTGTTAAAGGATACAAGAAGCAACAAGGAAGAGACTATGAAGAAACCTTCGCACCAGTTGCAAGGATGGAGACAATGTGGACAATATTATCTATAGACGCACAAAAAAAATGGAAAGTTTATCAAATGGATGTGAATTCAGCATTCCTGAATGGAGTGCTGAAAGAGGAGATGTATGTTGAACAATCTCTTGGCTATGAAATAGAAAGCCAAGAACACAAGGTGTGTAAGTTGTGGAAAGCTCTTTATGGGCTGAAGAAAGAATGTGCATGGTACAACATGATTGATTCTTACGTGATGGATAATGGGTTTGAAAAGTGTGATGGTAAACCCACACTCTAAATCGAAGAAAATGACGGTAAAATTATTATTTTTGTTTTTTTATATAGATGATTTGATTTTTACAGGCATTGATGTTTCTCGCATCGCTAATTTCAAAGCAATCATGAAAGTGAAATTGAAATGAATGACTTGGGTTTGTTAAGATATTTTTTGGGCATAGAAGTAAATCAAACAAAAAAGGGAATTTTCGTCTCCCAAGCAAAGTATGTTGCATACATTTTAAAAATGTTTAATATGCAGAACAACAAGCCATCATCAACTCCAACTGTCATGGGGTTGAAATCGATAAGGGAATATTGTATTAAGAATGTCAATCTGACATTGTACAAAAGCATGGTTGGAATTCTAATGTATTTCACTGTAACTAGGCATGATATAATGTGTGCAGTGAGTTTGATATCCAAGTTCATGAAGACAGTCAAGGAGACACATTGGCAAGAAATGAAGAGAATATTGAGGTATGTAAATGGAACAAGGGAGTATGGTGTTCTACACTCTGAAACTGATGATTTAAGATGATTGGTTACACTTACAATGATTGAGCTGGCAGTGTTGATGGCAGAAAGAGCACATCATGATATGTTTTCTATTTGGGGCCGAGAGCCATTTCATGGGCTTCCAAGAAGTAGGCAATAGTTTCATTATCAACAACAGAAGCTGAATATGTAGCAGCAACAATAGAAACATGTAAAGCAGTTTGGATGAGAAGGATAATGAGGGATTTATGTCATGAACAAGAGAAAGGAACCACAATTGTTTGTTATAACAGTTCAACAATTGTATTGTCAAAGAATTTGTTTTCTACTAGAGAACAAAGACTATTGATGCCAAATACCATTTCATAAGGGAATTAGTTAACAATGGTGAAATTATGTTGGAGAATTGCAGGTTAGAGGAACAGTTTGCATATATCCTCACAAGGCCATTAGGACAGAAAAGTTTTTCTTATCTCAGAAATAGTCTGAGAATGGTTAATGGTGGCAGTTGTGATTAAGAGAGAGTGTTGGAAATACTCCCAACCACCGCCATAAATAACACTGCCAGCAACCACACTTACATTGGATTTTTTGTTGTAGGAAGGACAAGGCATAAGATCTAAATCTGCAGGCGTTTTCACGCAATGTCAAGAAACATATTACCCAAGCCACACTCTACATTTAATTTCTTACTCACCGCATTCACTTACATTTTTCTTGCATACTGCAACCCACAAGTTTTAACTTTTACCTCTTAAGACTTCACCGAAACCTAAGTTTTCGCTGATGCGATATCTGGTGGGACCCGCAACCTTAACACATTACCAATCCATATGAAAACCTTTCTTATCGCCTTATTCCTTACCTTTTTTCATTTCGCACCTCCCGTCATTTAAGTGTCTGCATACCACAGTTCGCACATCTTAACATTTACCATTTAAGCCCCACACTAAAACTTACAATGTTGCGATGCGACATCATCCTTGCACATCGTAAATATTAAATATGGCACTTCATACCTTTTATGATCTACCTTTTTCCCACCAAAATTTCGCACTTTGCATATTTTACAGCTTACCTTTTAAGCGGTCACAAGTTTTTTTGTTTAACTTGCGATATGATTGCAATCTCTCGTCGCAAGGTCAAGAGGATAGCGTCCACAAAGTAAATGTTATAAGTTTTGATGTCATCACAATCGCATATCGCAAAGCTCAACGAAAAGCGCCCGCAAGTTAAAAGTTTTAAGTTGTGATGCAAGCGTGCCATCACATTTCACAATCAAAATTTTTCAAGTTTTCTCAAGTTTTAAATGTTAAAATCGCCGAAATGCGATTTGTGATGAAAGGCGCGGATGTGATGTCATTTCGAAGCTGAAACCCATAAAATTTCAAGTTTGGCTTTATGTGTTTTGTACGTTGTTTTTTGTGTAAACAACATAACAGAGCAACAGGACATTTTAGTTGTTACCCATCTGTTTCTTCATTCAAATGCATTGAAGTTTCAGGCTCTACAAATTTTGTACTAAAAGTATGCAATTTCATATGTTTTTGAGAAGAGTTGAATAGAAAAAGAATTCTTCTCCTATGCATTTTCTCTCTGTTTGTATGTGTGAATCTTATATTTCCGCAATATTGCTTCTATGTTTCGTGTGTGTTCTCGACATAACATCAAAGCATATCAGAATTTTCCACACTTTTCCTTTTATTACGATAATAACATTGGATCCAGATAGAAAGGTTGTTTTAAATTACTTGAATGATGAAGAGTTTTTCAATGACACTACTAATTTTTCTTGCAAGGACGCTAGGTGAGGCTGCTCGGATTTTCCGTTTCAAGCCATTCCCTTCCAATGGGGACTCTCTGGTTAAAGCTACTCTTGCAAGTAGTTATCCATTCCTGCAGGAAAGGACTCCTGCGAAGGGATTCGAGGAGCTCAAAGAATATTTTGGTAGAAGAGCGGATCTTGAAAAGAATTCTGGTTTAGAGGGTAAGTTGAAGCTAAATGTATCTGCGAAGTCGAGGGCTTCATATCAGCGTTCTCCTGAATTTCTTAAGACAATCCTTCCTTCTCTACAATTTAATGTTGCTCAACATCAAGCGGAGAAATTCGTTCGGCCCTTTGAACCTTTAGGTTACAGCCCTGGAATTGGTTATGATGTACCATATGGATTGAGGCGCTGAGTGCCAAAAGCCGGCGAATTCATTCAAACGCTTCCTTCGGTTCCAAAATGAACATCAAGGAGTTCACTTCTGTATATCCCTTCTATTGCTTGTCAAATATGGATGGGATGGCTAGCTTGTATCGCCTCTGATATTGTACAAAGTATTGTGTAGTTAACTGTTCAAATCAGAATATGGTGTAAGATATGGAGGTTGTATATATGAAATAAAACGTTTTCCTCATTTTATTACTTTTATGATTTCTGATGTTTCCATCATTCCTTTGATCTCTACACCTTAGATATGTGAATATTTATGTTTCACAATGCATGGCATTTTTACCCATCAAATAATAAACAGAGATAATGAGGCGAAAATTATCCAGATGTATAAGGAGATGGGTAATTTTTTATGATTAAAATAAGTTTCCATACAACAAAATATGTTTCCAAACATAAAATTTTCCATAAATAAAATACCCATAACCGTTTTAAATCATATTTATATTCAACTGCAGCTCTCACAGTTATGATCATGAATTTGTGGAATTACACTTGCCCTGAAAGTTTATGCTTAACATACTAATAATGTTTCCCTTTCCCTGAGGCACTGAATGGAATAAGCAGGCGAAGCCATTGAAAATACAGATAACGTTGGGAAGGAAAATCTCACAGGTAACTCTTCTAAAACCATTGTATTGCTTTTCAAACGTGGATGTGATTGATAGATTTTGTTTTCTATCATAGTATACGAAATCAAAGTGTAAGATATATGGTTTGCATTATGAGATATAATTTTTCCCTCAAATATTTTATTCTATTAATATCGATATTTCAATTGCCCGCTGCCTATAACATAGTGTGGTCATGAGCGGTGAAAATGATAGGCCCCATTGCAGTCAACGTGTCTTTTGTTTTTAAATATGAATATTTATCTTTCATTGTACTTTCTGTTTCTACATGATCAATCTTTCATTGTAAAATAGATCATGAGAGTTATAACATAGAATAAAAGAGATCACGATAGAAAACGATTCAAAATCGTGCGTTAAATTTATGCTTGGAATTTATCATTTAGCATGAAAAAAATACACCAATTCTTCTCTATATGTTTTTCAAACTCTTTTTATCTTCAACCTTTGCTATGGCATCTCTCAAAATGAATTGATACCCTTAATATTAAGCGAAATTTTAGGTTTTATCTTCAACCTTAGTTGTGACATGTCTCAACATGAGTTGATACACTTAATATTAAGTGAAATTTTAGGTTTAGCATATTAATACTCTAATAAGGATTTTTCTTACTCAACGAATGCTCATATAAAAAATATATATAATACAGAATTTTGTTGAAACAGCTACAATATATTAGCATGTTCACATTGCAAAGAAGTCTTAGACTTTTACGCTATATGTTATTAAAATCAATATTCAAAAATAGGAATGAAATTAATTGGAAGTTCATGGGGTATTTTATTTGACATCCAAACATGGGGACACATTTATAGATATTTAGGAATAACAATAATTTTCTATAAATAAAATTGATAATAATTTTATGAAATATTTTTCTACAATACCCACAATAAATTTTCAAAGATATATGTAATAATAATTTTGAGAATGATTTTTCTAAAAATAAGTATTATTCTAAAAATATATTTAAATGCTTAGGAAGACTCCAATAGGCTCAATTCTTATACTCAACATTGGAAATCATAAATTTCATAGGCATGAAACTCAAAATAAAATCCTCTAGATGGTTTGGTAAAGATATTTTCTATATCCAAAAAAAAATGAACACATATGTTGCTCATTACTAAAGTGGTAGTGATCGCCAATCTGCTTATTCTTTTGTGAAACACATGTTTATTTGAAAATGAAATTGTTGAAATGTTGTCTCAAAAGATAGGAGGTGGATATTTCTCCTCAACTGTAATATATTTGATAATTCTACTTAGCTAAATTACATGGCAGTGTGCTACTACATATTATACTTCTATGGAATTGAAACAATGGTAGCCATGAGATGAAATTCTTTCCCTGTTGAAATGCATATATTGATATTGCACTATTTCTGTATCCTATATGAAATTTCTCTTGAGAATTTTCGTATCACAATCGATAATGACTTGTACCTTCAACATAACACGAAATTATTTTTCCAAATTCTAAGTGAGGTTAGTTGGGAGACTTAATAAATTTAAAAATGTATTTAATTACATATGCAACATCATGTCTACTTGTAAATTTTTGTAGATGTTCTATGCTTGAAGCAACTTTACTTTTCTTACAGCAATCACACAAATAGTTAAGTAAAATGCTGATAGAACATATAAGTGGATCTTATAGAAGACAAACCAGAAATAGAAAAAATGTGATGGTGTGTTACAGCGGTCAATAGGATGCTTCAACCAGCAAAGTCTCCTTGGTCAGCCAACCCAGAATGTGTCACAACAGTCCTCCAATCAGCTACCGAGTCAACCCAAGTCAACGCTGTCCAGAAAAGTCAACGCTGTCCAGAAAAGTCAATGCAGGGCAGCAAGCTAAAAGTCAACGCAGTAACAGTTCGGTCAACCCTTTGACCTCGATTTCAGTGCCAATGTGTACGGCCTCTCAAAATCGAACTATCCAACAATTTTCATCCCTTTCGAACCATGCGTTGACCAAAGTCAACGCTGGTCAAACTTCCAGCAAAACGCTAGCTGCAGAAATTCGTCCTTCCTCTCAGCCGTACAGATTTGTCCTTCTTCTTCTTCACACGTGTGGGCTGAACTTGTCCTCCAAGGAGCTAGTACTAAATCAGATGAGAGAAGAAGATGTGTGTTGAGTTGTTGTGAAATGCTCCCCAACTTTGCCTGTATTTATATCCATCATTGGGGTGTGTGACACATCTGCTGGGGGTGTGAAACCTTAAGGCCGACCTGCACATATAATTTATTATAAATAATAAATTCAAAATAAATGTTCTGCTCATCGGATTAAGATATATTTTATATGGATTTTACACCTCTCCGAAAGAGGAATCCAACAAAAATATTAGCCTCTTAATCCGAGCATCACAACATGGAGTTTGGACCTAGTTGTCCAAATTTAACACTCCCTCTCAACTAGGGAGAACTCCATCCATCAGTGCAATCAAACATCGTGCGTCATCCCGCCGTAACTTGCTTTGCTGGCCTCTTTATTTCAAAACAGAAGTGGGTCAGTCACAAAGACATCATCCCCCGACTGACATAATCAGTCCAGAGGTTCCAAACCTCTATCAAACTCATGAAGAGTATCCAACCAACCCAAAGTTGGTTCATCTGACCCGAAGTCAGGCAGAGGTCCCAGACCTCACTAAACTTGATCCCAGATCAAGTGGTTGGGCCGTGCCATCCTAGATAGAGAGTACGGCAATCTCTGATGCGTCCATCAGTCTTTGCTAATAGTCTTTAGCTTTTCCCACCTCATTGGCCAAATGAGAGGTACTTCCCATGAGCCCTGAACTCAATGGGTAGGATGCATACGGGGCACAGATAAATGAGAGGCGAACCAGCTCAATAATCACAAGGGTGGGGCGGAAGCATTATGAGTGCTTATAGCTCCGAGAAGCTATCCCCAAAGCCCCCCAGAGCTCCCAGAGCTCATCGTCCAACAGGACCCACATCATAGGGTCTTTCCACGACACCAAGACTCTCACGGAAGGTTAGGAACTTGACCTTCCCCCGGGGCTTAGTGAGAATATCCGCGACCTGCTCATCAGTTCCTATATGATCGAGCCTTACGGCGCCTCGCTGTACCATATCCCGGATAAAGTGGTACCTGATATCAATATGCTTGGATCGGTTGTGGAACACAGGATTCTCAGTCATACGAATCCCACTCTGATTATCACAGAGTATCACAGTGGTATCTAGCACATGTCCAAACAGCTCACTAAAGAGCTTTCGCAACCAAACTGCTTCACAACAGGCCATACTTGCTGCAATGTATTCGGCCTCGGCGGTGCTCAAAGCCACCGACTTCTGCTTCCTGCTCATCCATGAGATCGAAGCAGAACCAAGATTGAAGCAGCATCCCGATGTGCTCTTACGATCCACCACACTGCCAGCCCAATCGGCATCAGTATATCCACGGAGTGTCACACTCCCGGCAGTGTATCTCAGCCCATGGTTTATCGTGCCCCGAAGATATCTCGGAAGATTCTTGGCACCAACCCAGTGAAAGTGATGAGGCTCAACCATCTGTTGACTCAAAGTGTTCACTGCAAAACATATATCTGGTCGAGTGTTCACTAAGAACATCAAAGCTCCTATGAGTTGACGATACTCAGTAGGATTGGCCAAGATAGGCCCAGCAGCGTTGCCACTCAACTTCTTGAAGTTGAGTTCCATCGGTGTTGACATGGACTTGCAGTCCACCATACCAAATCTCTCTAGAAGTTTCACAATGTATTTTCCTTGAGAAAGGAAAATCTCTCCAGGTCTCTGCCAGACCTCCAAGCCTAGGAAGTAGTGCATTAGTCCTAGGTCCTTCATCTCGAACTCAGCAGCGATCTCCCTCTTACATTGATGAATGAGAGGGTCAGCACCTGTCAGGAAGAGGTCATCCACATATAGCACTAGAATGAGAGGCTTCCCCTGTACAACCTTGAAGAAAAGGTTCGGATCAGCATTACTTCGAGTGAAGCCCAGCTTCATCAAGTAACTATCCATCCTCTCGTACCAAGCTCTGGGTGCTTGCTTTAACCCATAGAGGGCTTTCTTCAACCTATAGACATGAGTGTCTCGATCCTGAACTTCAAATCCCAGAGGTTGTTCTACATACACCTCTTCTTTTATTGCACCATGCAGAAAAGCGGTCTTGACATCCATCTGATGAAGACTCCATCCTTGCGTAGCAGCAAGGGCTATGATTGATCGAATGGTGGTATATCGTGCCACAAGTGCAAATATGTCATCATAGTCAATTCCTTCCTTTTGAGAGAAGCCACGGGCAACAAACCTTGCCTTGAACTTTTCAGCACTCCCATCAGATCCATGTTTGATCTTGTAGAGCCATTTTGCGGTGACAACAGATTTGTCCTTCGGTCTCGGGACCACATCCCGGACATCATTCTTCATTATGGACTCATATTCTTCGTGCATAGCATCCTTCCAGACTTGATGCTTTACGGCTTCCTCAAAAGATCCAGGTTCAGATTGTACAATAGTACTCATGGCAGCTAGATACCCTTGGTATCTACACGGCTTCTTGCTTTCTCGAAATGTCCCCCTTGGGGCAGCATGACCCTCAGCATCTTCGAGGGTGTCCATGAGCCATGATGGTCTCTTTCCCAGTGAAGGAGATGGATCAATAGGGTCCATTGGTCTTTCAATATCAGGCATTGTCTCATCCTGCGGTTCTTCTTGATTTCCAGGCCTTTCTTCATGATTTTCTTCGGATCTTGGAAGATCTACTACTTTCTTCAGGGAAGCATCTTCGTCAAAAGTGACATCATGGCTTATCTCTACTTCCCTTTGACCAGGTACATAGACTCTATAGGCCTTAGAAGTCTCACTGTAGCCCACAAACATTCCTTTCTTCCTAGAAGCATCCAACTTACTTCTCTTTTCTTTCGGCACATGAAAATAGACAGGACATCCAAAAATTCTAAAATGTGAGACATCAGGTTTCTTACCAGAGAAAACCTCTTCGGGAGTTTTGGAGTCCAGAGCGGAATGAGGGCATCGATTTTGAATATACACAGCAGTATTTGCAGCTTCTCCCCACAGAAACTTCGGTAGACCCTGGTCGCATAGCATGGCACGGGCAGCTTCCACAATAGTCCTATTCTTGCGTTCAGCAACACCATTCTGCTCAGGAGTATATGCAGTGGTAGTCTCCCTCTTAATGCCAGCTTCTCTGCAAAAGTCTTTGAACTCATTTGACTCATATTCAGTGCCATTGTCGGTCCTCAAAATCTTGATCTTCTTTTCGGTCATATTTTCCACAAAGGCTTTGAAGGTACGGAACCACATGAAAGCCTCATCCTTCTTCTTCAAGAAGTATATCCAGGTTTTGCGAGAGAAGTCATCAGTGAATGTCATGTAGTAGGAACATCCTCCCAGGGATGTCACGGGCAACATACCAGATAGATCAGAATGGACCAGTTGCAAAATATTAGATGTCTTTGTGACACTTGAGGGGAAAGGTCCCCTTGTATGCTTTCCTTCAGCATAGCCCTTACATACACCTTCATGATTATTTCCAAAGTCAGGCATCCCTGTCACCACCTTCCTTGCTTCGGGAAGGGCCTTGTAATGAAGGTGTCCAAACCTTCGGTGCCATAGTTCGGTTTATCGGATAGTATCACAAGTCATTGCTCCCAGCGGACTTCCTCCAACCTGGTAGAGTGTACCAACTCTAAAACCAATCGAGATAGCTTCCTTGAAGCTCTTCTTCCGCATGAGCACCTTTCCATCAGAGAATGTTACATTGAACCCTTTGTCTTCCATGGCTGATACAGACACAAGGTTCTTCTTCAATTTTGGTACATAGAGTACATCTTGCAAAGGTAGGACTTGTCCTTGAGACAAGTGGAGGGTCACAGTCCTTGTCCCTTTCACGGGATACGTGGCATTATCTCCAAGGATAATTTCTAGATTGGTATCCCTCTCAACCATGTCAGAGAGTGCTTCCTTGAAACCAGTGATGTGTCTTGAGGCACCACTATCTATCAGCTAGACATCCATAGTGTCGGGCAGAGATGTAGTAGAGAGAGCAGATACAAGAATATACTCATTTCTTTTATCAACAGCATTAGACTCCTCATACCTAGAGTTTCTACACCTTTTCGAAGGTTGATTGTTTCCACCAGAGGGAGCCTTCCTCTTTCCTTTAGATCTGTCATTTCTTCGATTCCCATTCCTCCAGTTGTTGTTGTTATCATCACTATCGAGAGAATCCTTCTTGAAGGGAAATTCTCTAGCATAGTGACCAGGCCTATGGCAAGTGAAACACTTACCCTTATTTTCTTGAGTCCTTGTTCTTCCTTTGTCCTTAGGACCACCAGAGTTCTTCTTTTGAGAATGAGCACCATAAGCAGCATTTCTGTCACTATCAAATTCCTTCATTCTTGTTTCTTCTTGCATACATCTAGATAGAAGCTCGTCAAAGTTAGGAATGGTATTATTATTGAGAATGGTAGTGGTGAATACTTGCCATTCATATCGGATTCCTCCAAGTGCGGTGATAACCATCTCACGATCCGCTATTGTCTCCCCAATAGCTAGCAGATTGTTCCTTGTTTCGGTCAATTTCAGAAAGTAACTTTGAGCAGATTCATCACGGCCCTTCTTCGTATTCTTCAATTTATTCTTGAGGAATAGCACTTGGTTCACATTGTTTACTTTGAACATCAGGATCAATTTTTTATACATCTCCTTGGATGTGCCTAGCTTAGATATATAGGCAACCAGACTCTTATGTATGGATTCCCTGATCATCAGATTTGGTTTGATCTCCCCCTTCTTATACTTGTTTTTAGTAGTAGCGGTGGCATTGGATGGAGGTTCTTGAATCTTACCCAGTACATGATCCAAGAGATAATGGTCTTCCAATTTGAGATCTAATATCATCTTCCAGGCATGGAAGTCATCCCTTCCAGTCAGCTTGTCATTCTCCTTGAATTCAAAACTTGTGGAACCCATTTCCTCTGATGGTGATTGCTAAAGATAGGGCTTGTCTTCACCTTAGCTCCGATACCATATAAATTTTTGTAGATGTTCTATGCTTGAAGAAACTTTACTTTTCTTATAGCAATCACATAAATAGTTAAGTAAAATGCTGATAGAACATATAAGTGGATCTTATAGAAGACAAACCAGAAACAGAAAAAATGTGATGGTGCGTTACGGCGGTCAACAGGATGCTTCAACCAGCAAATTCTCCTTGGTCATCCAACCCAGAATGTGTCACAACAGTCCTCCAATCAGCTACCGAGTCAACCCAAGTCAACTCCAGAAAAGTCAACACTGTCCAGAAAAGTCAATGTAGGGTAGCAAGCTAAAAGTCAACGCAGCAACAGTTCGATCAACCCTTTGATCTCGATTTCAGTGCCAATGTGTACGACCTCTCAAAATCGAACTCTCCAACAATTTTCAGCCCTTTTGAACCATGCGTTGACCAAAGTCAACGCTGGTCAAACTTCCAGCAAAACCCTAGCTGCAGAAATTCGTCCTTCCTCTCAGCCGTACAGATTTGTCCTTCTTCTTCTTCACACGTGTGGGCTGAACTTGTCCTCCAAGGAGCTCGTACTAAATCAGATGAGAGAAGAAGATGTGTGTTGAGTTGTTGTGAAAGGCTCTCCAACTTTGCCTGTATTTATATCCATCATTGGGGTGTGTGACACATCTACTGGGGGTGTGAAACCTTAAGGCCAACCTGCACATATAATTTATTATAAATAATAAATTCAAAATAAATGTTCTTCTCATCGGATTAAGATATATTTTATATGGATTTTACACCTCTTCGAAAGAGGAATCCAACAAAAATATTAGCCTCTTAATCTTAGCATCACAACATGGAGTTTGGACCTAGTTGTCCAAATTTAACACTAGTTATAGTAAGGTATATGAATCCATCTACAAACCTCTTATCTATAGTTGAATCCACAACTGATCCATAATTGACCTTGGTTAGTCTATTTCCCATTGCAATATATGTCTATGTGGTCTTAAGTTTGTCAATCTTGAACCTCTTTAAGATATATGTAGTGTCAAATTGTCAAAATATGAAAAATCTAGTGAGAAAATAGCTTCAGTTCAATTCCAAAAAGGTATTGCATGAGGCCAAGGCCTATCATCTTAAATTCCTTCTTCATTCTAGCTTTGAAATCATATAAAATAAAACTTCTAGTATATGTTATCTCATTAACATAAATACAAAATATAATGATCTTAGCTTGATCTAATTTGATATAATCAGTAGGATCATTACTATTCCTCCTCAACCAATTATGAATTAAATATGTGACAATGAATCTATACCAAGCTCTTACAAATAATTCAAGCCATATATGGATTTATTCAATTTGTAAGATATTTAGACTTTTCCATTTATTCCAAATATTAGTTTTTTTATGGAAATATATTACCTTGTCTTGTTTTCCATTCAAGAAGGCTTACTCCACATCTATCTAGCAAACTGGCCATTTTTTCTTGGATGTGATAAATGACACAACTATAATAATATCAAAAACATCAAATGGAGTAAAGGTTTCATCATATTACATACATGTTTGATGGGAAAATACTCTAATAGCTAGTCTTGCAGTATAATTCTCTACCCTTCCTTCTTCATCAAACTTTGTCTTGCACCCCAACTTAATACCAATGTCGATTTTATGTATTGGGGGATTAGTAACATCCCATGTGTAATTCCATACAATATCTTAAATCTATTCATTTATTGAATGTAACTAATGATGTTTTTCACTATCTCTTGAAAACAAGGAGGTTGATTCGATAATAAGCAGAAAATAACTTACTTGGCCATGTCATTTCACTACTCATCTATTTCCCTCAAGATCATTATTCTTTGATTCTCACTGAGTATACTCAATCACTACTATAAGAAGGATTATTTCTTTAATTTATCATTAATCCTTTTGAATTTCCATTACAAGAAAAGTAATCTATTATCTTTGCACCTATAAACATGGAAACCTTGGTGGAGGGACATGTCATCCTAAGCTTTCTAGCTATTCATCTACTAGGATAGATAGAATTTATAATATTCGTTGCTTCATCTCCTTATCACTAAAATATTATTCTTCATAGAATTTTACATATGAGCTCATCACAAATTACTTAATGACTATATTATGCAGTCTATAGTTTTTTATTTTTTATTGTATCTAATGAAAATGCTCCTTTTACTCCTATTCTCAAGCTTTCTGGTTAATTATTATGGGACATTTGAATATGAAATATGACCACAAAATATGAAATGATATACATTTAACTTCTTACCACTTCAAATTTTTTTAGGAACTTTACCTTGCATACTAGTTGTTGGAGTGGACAACATGTAGGTTGAACAAGCAATGAGATTAGCCCAAAAGTCAGTGGAACAAATTCTAGCTTGGAGCATGATTCTTACCATGTTCATAGTGGCCAAATTATTCCTTTCAATTAGTTCACTCTAGAATGGAGTATATTGAGTGGTGAGATTCCTTTAATTCTCTATTCTATAGAAAAAAAATTAAACTCATTTAAGTCAAAATATCATCCTCCATTTAATCTGAGCACTTTGACATAGTTTCAACTTTTGCTTTATAATATATCTTTAAGTTAATTGAAATTTATGAATTCCTTTGATATTTTTTGAGAAAATATATGTAATATTCATAATTAGTGATAGCTAATTGGAATATTCGACTTTGTATAGTTTTTCCATATATGGTTTGTAGATAAATAAAAAGTGAGTAAAGAGGGTCTAACTCACTTTAGTAGAATAAGACATTTGCCTAGTAGCACAACGTTGTGACTCAAGGGGGGTCAAGGGGAGCCACACACCACGTAGAGGAGGGGGCCTACATGCACTCTAGAAGCTTCTTCGTAGATAAGGATGAGGATGTGGAGGAGAGAGAATGTTACGACGGGTTTTGGAGGGAAACCAATGCTATAAAAGATGGAGGAGCCTCCTCATTTGGATCATTCTGGATTTGTGGATTTTGGAGTGAGACTTTGGTCTTCTTTCACACGCTGGATATTTAGCCTATCTCCAGCACTGTTTAGTGCACTGAGTGTCTCCGTGCGGAGATCTCACCCTTAGCCTCGGGGGACTTTGAGTGCCTACTTGGGCAAGGTTTGTTTTTCAGTGTTTTGTGATTTGTTTCATTGTTTGGGTTTTTTGCAGAGCTGGAGCTTAGAGAGACTGTGTAGTCACTAGGAGAGAGGACATAGTCCCTTCTAGCAGAGCTTGGGATTGGGGTTTCTGCAGGTGATTTCGCCGAGATTTCGAGCAAAGGGTCAGCCTTTGCCTGTCATAGGTTTTTGGCGAAGTTTCTGGCAGTATTTTAGCTGTTTCTATCCAGCCAATGTGCTATCCCTTAGAGGCCAGCGTAATTCACTGCGGAGGCATTTTCTGATTGTTTCTGGGGTCGACCATTCCTGGAATGGTTTCTGGATCTTGTCAGGGTTGTTGAGAAGAGGAGGTTTTCTGATTTTCATCTCATTTCGGCAAGGGGATCAACCCCTAATCTTCAGTCGCTTCCAGCAATAGCAGCTACATGGCATTTTTCTAGCAGCTGGGACGCAGTTCTTAGAGCAGCCATTTCTTGTATTTTCTGAGAGTGTTTTCTCACTTTCCTTGCGCAAGATCACCTCTTGTACTTCATTTCATTTCTTAGATTAATAAAATGGCTCAGCATTTTCTTTATATGTTTTCTAGTTGATTTTGCGTAGTTGTCATTGTTGCCGTAGCTACTGTGTTCTCTTTCTATTTCTATTATTTTGTTTAAGTGCTATAGTTCTATACCACTTGGTGTGTTTGTCTCTCACTCTTAGACAGAGTCTAGAAAGGGCCAGGTAGCCTCCAAATCTTGTACTCTTTTAGAGGTGACGTATCCGGTAAATGCCCTCGAGTCTATCTCTGGTTAGAGTTTTTTCGTGTTTTAGAGATATCCCTCAAACGAGATATTAAAGTGGTATCAGAGCATAGTTCTGGCTCAACCTGTGGTCTAATTCATCAGGAAAGAGACCTTACAAATGCAGGAAGTATAGAGACCGTGAGCGTAGGTTGGAGGCCACCTACAAAGAGGAAGATTGTGCCCAGGTAGAAAATGTAGATCAAGAGAAAGAGCCTGAGAAGGACACAGAGGAGGTAGAGCTTGTAGTATATTTGAAGCAGAAAGTGTCGATGGTAGATGACACAGAGGCCAAACAGTTTGGAGAGGCACTCCTCAAGTCGGTGCAGGATTTAGCCCGATAGATTGAGGTGATGGGCCAGAGGTTCATAGCTGTGGAGGCTAGGCAGTGTGAGACTCCACGGGCTTTTGAGGTCGGAGAGGGATCAGGTGCATCCCACCATTTTCCGGAGCAGGCTGTTGCTCAGCGTGATACTTCTCAGCCGACGACTTCTTGTGCACCTAACTGCTCTACTATGCCCACTTTCTTAGGAGTTGATACAGGGGCAGAAGCCCAGCAGGAGGCAGAGCCCAGGCACTTAGATGAGTACTTTGAAGAGTATTAGTCCTACGGGCAGGAGTTCTGGGATGCTCTCACATTCAGAGATTTTTTGCGGCTCCAGCGGGACAGTAGACCCCGCGACCATCATATAGGGCACCGGCATTACCATGATGGAGATTCCCACCATGCCTCCAGTAGATTTCATTTGCCTACATTTGATGGATCATCAAAAAATTTGTCAAAGTCTTGGGTGGAGAAGCTGGACATCTATTTCCAGCTTAACCAGATGTCAGAGACGGAGGCCATCAAGGTGGCAACATTACATTTGGATGGTGAGGCCTAGGACTGGTGGTTCCATGGGATGGTGACACTCAGACATTCCACAGTGACAACATATGCCGAGTTTAGCAGGAGATTGATAGAGAATTTTGACTGGAGGGATCCAGAACAACATTTTGTTGAGCTGACGAAGCTCAGATAGACAGGGAGCCCAGAGACATACGTTGCAGATTTCTTGAGGGTTTCGGTGATCGAACCAGATATATCTGCGACACGGATGATCTATATGTTTGTAGAGGGATTGGCAGAGGCACTTCGAGGTCTAGTCAGATCCACTAGACCAGCTACAGTCCAAGATGCTATCTGCAGGACTAGAGACTTGCAGGATGCATTGCTTAGGATGCGGAAACCTTACCCCCAGAGACAGGGTACCCTGCCCAAGGGGAAGGATGTGAAGGTTCCTCCTCCAAAGGGGAATCCAAGACGGGCACAAGTCGATGATGAGGCAAGGAGGGAGTTGAGGAAGAAGCGGCTATGCTTCACATGTCAAGAGTTGTGGGCACCAGGGCATAGGTGTGCTGCTGGCAAAGCACACTTCATTGAGGTCTTCTCCGATGACAGAGGGGAAGAGGATGAGGAGGATGATGAGGAGGCAGGAGATAGTCAGATGACCCAGGATCAGTTGTCGCCTCGACCTCCAGGGATAGGAGGTGCATCCTTTGCACCCACAGGAGGGGCCCTTACAGCTTTGCAAGGAGTTCCTTAGTATTTGACGCTGTGCATATGTGGGACAGTACATGGCCAATGAGTTTCAGTCTTGGTTGACAGTGGGGCAACCCACAATTTCATTGATGCACAGATGGTCGAGCGGAGATGTATACCGACTGAGAGTTTTGATGGCTTTTTAGTTTTGGTCCTGTTGACTATATTAGTCCCTCCATTCAAATTTTTGGCCTGATGTCCCATTTGAATCTATTTAAAACCTCTGTGGTGGCCTAGGACCCTCATATCCTACCTAACGTTACCTTTCCCACCCCCTTAAATACCTCAGAAAACCCCACGGGCGCGTATCTGAAGTAATAAAAGGTTTAGCCCCTTTAGCCGCGGCCCCCTATATCTTACTGTCCACGTAACCAAAGCTTGAGACCAAGGGTTAAGTCCCAAAGGCGCTTAAACGCATATGCTCATCGCGCGTGCCCTGGACCATCGGATCAAAACACAGATCGACGATGCGGAGCTCATCCGCCTTGTGGACCCCGTTGTGCCTTCCCATCGCTAAAAAACCAGCTAATTATTTCGCATCGCTTATCCCGGGCAAGCGGAATTCCACAAATTGTAGCGATTCCACACATCGCGTGACAAGTGTCCTGGTGTACGATCCAAAACCGCTTCCATTTCACGCATTAAGTTTCGATCCAGGACGTGCGGCAAAATCCATATACACCATCTGATCTGGAGCACTCGATCTAACGGTCATCGCCCCACGGAGATGCACAGGCGTTAAGCCAAGCTCTTAGTGCTTGTTGGCCCATCATCTAAATTCCTCCCAACATGTTTTAAGCCATTGATCTTGTTTTAAGAATGGACGGCCTAGATCGCTTGTCTGCTCGGCCGCTGACCTGGTCCACCTCTACGTCACAAGTTCCACGTCCTCCTTTCCGTATAAGTCTCTTGTATATCCACGTGTCATCTGATTTTCCCTCCACCATTTGCGTATTCCGTTTATGTGTCATATCTCATTTTTTATGTTATGTATCTTAGCTTCGTTCACTTATCATCGTCCCACTGTGTTATCTCATTTTCACCCCTCATTCCTCCACTATTTACCTGCGTTTTCCACCACCCCGCATCATCTCACCTCTCCACCCAGTCCATATCACCATCTCCATTGTCATTGTCGCATCCACAACCCCAATGTCTAGTTTCCTTTAATGCGTTTGTGGATTTTTGCAGGTGTATGGTGCTGAAGAACCATCGTAATTTGTGGCTTACATTACCGAGGTCGAGTGCATTTCAAAGGTCCATTTAGCAGGTGCAGAATGATGAAGCAGAGATCCGGGGAGATATTGTCTATAAGACTCTTATTTAATGAAGCAGAGTTGGAATTTATGAAACCCCTTAGGGCAATTCAAAAGGCAGATTCTGGTAGCTGAAGACATTAATTTCGCAACAAAGAATATCAATCAGATTGCAAGGAATTCAATGGTTGAAGCCGGAGATTTTAAATAGCAATTCAGCATTCAGAAGGCAAAGAGTACAAGTGCATAAAAATCATATCCTCCAGGTTTTACTTCAACAGATTTTTTTTCCTCAGGAAGGTACAGAATGTTACATATTTTATTTCGCATATCTTATCTCTAGAGGAATCTGCACCTACAGCATTTACTCCATAGAGCAGCATCAGAGTACGCTCAGCATTTTAGAGCCGTCAAGCAATGTGGGCACGAAGATTTTTTCCATTTTTTTAAAATTAGGAAAATTTAATGTTTCACCTACCTCATTCTGTAGAACTTACTGTTTCTCCTATAAAGCTCCAAAAAATACATTGTAAAGGTTCCAAATTTCTATCAACTAGCTCTGCGATGAAAAGTTTATGTATACACTTTGTAAAACTTCCATATGAAAGTTCAGAGCCCATAGGGTCTCAGTGAGGTGGAGCTATACCTGTTTGAAGAGGATTCTGGTCTTTAAGATGTCACAGTCTATAACTTTCTTTCATCTGTGTTAGTATAATATAACATTTCATTCCATTTTATCCATTCTTCTGGTATCATGTTTTGGAATGCGAGTGGATCTCTGATTTTAAGCATGGATTCATCCTAATTGATGCCCATGTTTGGATTAGCTGAGCGCTTTCAATACAACTCATACATGATATACTGTTTCATGTTCCTTGCATTCATAGCTATGATATATTAGTTACTTTGGGAGGATACTTTTAAAATGATGTCATCTTGTATGGATTCTTAGAGTGATAAGCCCATGTGAGGTGGTATTGTATATCTGGGTATTTACTCAAATCTAACTAATATCTTCTCAATATTCCTCTCACTACACACACCTTATGATAATTGATGTCTGTGAAGTATTTCTAAATTGGCCCTCTTTGCAGGAAGTTGTCTCTAAATTGTTTGTTCTTTTATGCTGGAGCTGTGCATGCTATCCCTACATTATTCTCCTCTCCGTAGTAGCTGTTGAGAGAGAATTTGGTACCATTCAGAATCATTTCCCTTGTTTTACAAAGATATAGCAAGAGAGCATCTGGATTGACAACCAAAACATATTATGTTCTCTTTGCTATACTAAGATGTCCTAGGCACTGGTCTATGGCAACTCTAGGCTGTCTCTAGGGGCTACAAGATCTTTCTGGCGCCATTGCCGAGGACGAATTTGAGAAAATCAGTTTCCCTGGGCCTCGACAAATCATATTCACTCTCTAATCAGGTGAGCACAGGGAGTTGAAGAGTTGTAAATCTCTCACATTGGCGACTCCACACTGTTGTTATTTGATATAATCTATTGGTAGTCCTGGCTTCTTGTAAGCCACATTTGAGGTTAGATACCTCACAGCCAAAAACACCTGTGTCTGACCCAGAGAATATTATTCACAGAAGAAGTTGGAGAGAAAAGAAATCAGTCCATGCTGAAATCCGTGAGTCTCCTGTAGAACATTTTCCATCTTCTTCTTCTCAAGAAATCCCAACAGAAAATCCTGACTTCACTGAGGAAAATCCTAAAAAGTATTCAGACAGCCCACCCAGAGGAAGTGCTAGAACCAAAGAGAACTTACATCTTACCCCTGAGGCCGAAGAAGTTAAATAAGTTATAGAGGTAGCTCCGGTTAATCGTGAATTGTTTCCAGCTACACCTCAGGCTGTTGTACAGTATATCCCTACTGTTATTCACACTCCTCTCCCACCTCCTCTGCTTCCTCCATTTGTAAATCAAACTGTTGCACAGCTCCCACCTCCTCCAATGGCTAATGTTCCAACTTTCTTGCTAAATAAATATGCCCCCCTGGCCCTTCCCCAAGTGTTGAATGATATGCCTCAAGATTATTTGAAAATATTGCCCAAATTTAATGGTGAGAATGAGATTGATGCGCAGAAGCATCTTGAGACTTTCTTCTCTTTTGCAGAAAATTTAAATGTGGAACACTTGGATGTGGTCTTAAGATTATTCGTCCAATCTCTGGATGGTGAGGCATGCAAATGGTTTAAAACATTGGAAGACCGCTCTGTAAATACCTGGGAAAGAATGGAGGAACTTTTTCTTAGAAAGTGGGGAGAGAAGAAAGATCAAGGGCTATGTCTTATTGAATTCAATACTCTCAAGAAGAAAAACAATAAGGGGGTGGTAGAATTTATTAAAATATTTAATAAATTATATCTGAACCTTCCTGCTGACATGAAGCCTCACCAAAATGCTGCCAAGGTGGTTTTTATAGCAGTCTTTGATTCATAGTTCGGTTTCTCTCTGCGGGAAATAATGCCTGTCACCTTGGATGATGCTCAGACCGATGCTTTAGAGTTAGAAGCAAATTTTGCTGCTACTGGTAAATCAAAAGGAAAAGCTGAGCAGGATACTAGAAGAAGGGGCAAAGAGGACGTTTCCACCTCCAGTCAGGACAAGGATTCAGACAATATAGATGAAATAAGCAAAATGGTTAAGAAGATGGTCAAGCTTGAATTGGAGGCCAAGAATTCAGCCCCCAGGAAATTTTATAACGCTCCAAACAGAGGTTACAATCCTCAATATAGGAAACCACCTCTACAAATACTACCAAGAGAAGTGAAGGAGCAGAGTGACCAAGTACCACACCCCTTGTACCTGGAAGGTCCAGTAGATGATTCCACCGAAAATGCTGCCTATGGATTGGAGGACTCAAATTATGCCTTTTCAAATAGTGAGGGAGAAGAATGCTCTTCGCAGAGAAATGATGCAGCTGAGTGTTCATGGCCAAAAGACGAGAGGACCAAAGACGCAGAGCAAGCAGAAGTTGATCACTGTTGTAAACAATTTGAGGACTTCATGCTAGCACAATTCAATAGAAAATACGATCTAAGATCTTCGAGGAAGAGGACTAGAACTCAAGATCAAGACGAAGAGCCACTTCGAGAAGAAACACCAGCCCAAAGGGAGTTAACAACGCAGAAAGTCACAAGAAAAGGTAAGAGTCCTCTAGACGGACCTCTGCAGTCTAATAATCAAGGTCTTTCCTCTTCTAATGCAGTTAGTCCTCCTAATGTCCAGTCTGTGTCAAAGGAATCAAAACCCCCAGCTGAAAATAAAGAGTCAAAAGAAGCTGTAATAGAAAATCCTCCCCCTGCTTTTAGTTTACAGAAAGAACTTCAGAAAGTCAATATCCCAGTCCCTTTGACTGAGCTATTGAAGCAACCTGCATACCAATCTCAAGTTACTACTTTTATGTTCCCTCCTGAAGCACCAATTATTCCAGATAGCCTAAATCTTCAAGAAGAAAGACCCATGATGGTGTTTGGCCCACACGTTGAGGAGATAGAGCCCTCTACTCCTCCTTTCTATGTGTCTCTAGTTATTCATGACTTGCTATTACATAATTGTATGTTAGATTCCGGGGCTTCCAATAATCTTATGCCTCTGTCTGTCATGGAACAACTAGGTTTACAGATCACACGTCCATATAAATATTTATATCCATTTGATTCCAAGAGATTTAAATGTCTAGGGATGATTAAAGATCTGGTAGTCAATTTGGCTCAAATTCCAGCAAAAAGCATGGTAATAGACATCGTGGTGGCTGATATCCCAGCTCGCTTTGGCATGCTACTGTCAAGGTCCTGGGGTACGAAAACTGGTGGGTCACTTAAAATGGACTTAACATATGCCACTATCCCAGTCTTTGGCAGTTAGGAGAGGAGATTTTACAGAGAAACCAGATTTTTTAAGATGGTAACTAAGGTTGACAGCTCTGATAATTCACCAGTCTATAGTAAAGAAGGATATTTTTCATGTTTAATGCTGGAAGAGGATCATGATTTTTCTCATGAACCATCTTTCTGCCAGATCGGGACTAAGCAGCCTTCCGAAAATCATGGAGTTAAAATCTAGACATTGCATTTTGATGGAGCAAAGTCAAGCGAAGGTAATGGAGCTAGGGTTTTATTAATTTCTCCTACAGGCAAATGGATCCCACTGTCTTTTAAATTAGAGTATGAAGCTACTAATAATGTAGCTAAATATGAGGCACTACTGTTAGGATTGCAAACAGCCAAGAGCATGGGTATACAGAGTTTAAAAGTGCTAGGAGACTCTGAGCTGGTGGTCAAACAAATCAGAAACCAATGTCAGACGAAACACCCTCAGCTGAGAGCTTACAGAAATGAAGTGTGGGACATGGTGGAGAATTTCTTCTCAGCATTTAACATACAGTTCATGCCCCAGGAGCAAAATAGAATGGCAGATTCGCTTGCTGTGGCTGCTAGCACATTTCGTCCTCCTCACAATCCTCTTTTGAGATATGAAATCGAGGTACGTTATAGACCATCAATCCCAGATAATATTAAGCACTGGCAGGTTTTTGAAGATGATGAACAGATGAAGAGATTTTTAGAAACAGTTGAGGAGTTTTCTAATATGGAGATTGATGATTGTGAAGAAGAGGAGACTGAAAATGCTTCAGAAAACAAATGGGAAGAGAAAATAGTAGGCAGTAGAGTGTTGCAACTGAAAGGAAATGTCATCCCTAGAGGACTGGTGCCTCTAGAAAGATTATTTGATAAAAATGATGTACCTTTACAGCCAGGTAAGGTGGTGGAAGAAAATCAGGTAGAAGACTTGAATTTGGGCACTGATGCTGAGCCCAAAATTGTAAAATTATCCAAGAAAGTCCTAGAAGAATATAAAATGAAATATTTGAAATTATTTCAATCTTACAAAGATGTTTTTGCATGGTCTTATCAAGACCTTAAAACTTTTGATGTCAATATAATGCAGCACAAAATCCCTCTGAGGGAAGATGCAAAGCCTTATAAGCAGAAAATCAGACCAATAAATCCTCTGCTGCTTCCCTCTATTGAAAAAGAAATCAAGAAGCTACTAAAAGAAAAAATAATTGTGCCACTGAGGTACTCATAATGGGTGGAAAATCTAGTCCCTGTTCGGAAGAAGAACGGAGAAATAAGGCTGTGTGTGGATTTTAGAAATTTAAACAGAGCATCTTTGGAAGACAATTATCCACTGCCCAAGATGGACCACATCCTACAGAAAGTGGTCGGAGACTCAAGAATGTCGATGACGGATGGATTCTCTGGTTATAATCAAGTGGTTGTGCATCTAGAGGATCAGAAGAAAACTGCATTCACCACACCATGCGGGACATTTATATATGCTAGGATGCCTTTTGGGCTGATTAACGCAGGAGCCACTTTCCAAAGGGCTATGGATATTTCTTTTGTTGGTGAGCAGGATAAATTTTTTGTGGTTTACCTTGATGATATTACAGTGTTTTCAAAATATGATGCTGAGCACATTGAGCATCTACGCAGAACTTTAGAAAATGCAGAAGGTATGGTCTTTCTCTTAATCCTCAAAAGTCCTTATTTTCATTAGAGGAAGGTAAAATTTTGGGGCACATTGTAACGAAAGCTGGGGTGAAGATAGATCCCAAAAGAGTAGAAGTTATAAATGGTATTCCTCTCCCCAGGAATAAGAAATAAATATAGGTATTTCTTGGCCACATCAACTTTCTGAGAAGATTTATTCCTAACTACGTTGAGATAGTTAGGCACATTACAGACATGTTGAAGAAAAATAATGATGTAAAATGGTCACAGGAATCTAGAGAAGCATTCACCCGAATAAAACATGCATTTGCTGAAGCTCCCATTTTAGCTGGGCCTGATTATACTAAGCCATTCATAATATTTTCATTTTCCTCACCTCATACAGTAGAAGGAGTGTTATTGCAGAAAAATGAAGATGGATATGAGAAGCCCATCGCTTTCTAGAGTTGGGCGCTCCATGACGCAGAGTTGAAATATAATATATTAGAAAAGCAAGCATATTCTCTGGTAAAATCCCTTAAAGATTTTCGCATGTAGATTTTTCAGTCTCGCATTACTGCTTTTGTGCCCACTACTGCTGTAAAAGATATCCTCGTTCAGGGTGACAGCGAAGGTAAAAGGGGAAGGTGGATTGCTAAAATACAGGAGTATGATCTAGATATCCGCCCCACCAAGCTGATTAAAGGACAAGGGCTTGCTAAAGTTTTATCTGAATCGAATTATCAAGCTCTGGGCACAAATTTGTCTATGATAGCAAGTGAAGAGTCTGAAAAAGAGAAAGAGTTGCAAGCGCTGGAGATAACCACTCAGAAAATACATGTGAAGTATCTCACTAGTCCTTGGTACAAAGAGATAGTTGAGTATATTTTGACACTCAGCCGCCCACTCGGCTGTGATAAAACAAAATACAGAACATTATGATTGAAATCATAGAAGTATGTAGTTGCAAATGGGCAACTATATTGGAGGGATCCATCTGGTATCCTACTTATGTGCCTCACAGAAGGTGAAGTGGAAAATATAATGATAGAATTTCACGAAGGAATTTGTGGAGGCCATTACAGCTGGAGAGCTACATCTCATAAAATACTGAGAGCTAGTTTCTATTGGCCAAAATTATTTGGAGAAGTTTTCACTTCGGTCACAACGTGTGATAAGTGTCAAAAATTTGTTGAGAAGCAGAAGTTAGCAGCTCTGCCTTTGATTCATGTGCATGTGGATGAGCCATTCCAACAATGGGCATTAGATTTCATTGGGGAGATACATCCCCCATCAAGTGGCCAACATAAATGGATATTGACTACCGCATATTACTTCACAAAATGGGTGGAAGCCATACCTGTGAGAAATGCTACAGATTGTGTGATAATCAAGTTCATGGAAGAAAACATTATATCCAGGTTTGGTTGTCCTGCTAGGATTGTGACTGATAATGCACAGGCCTTCAAATCTGCAAAATTTGTAAATTTCTGCCAGCAGTATAATATCACATTGAATCACTCCATAGCCTATTACCCACAGGGGAATGGCTTGGCAGAATCTTCCAACAAAACTCTGGTGAGGGCCTTGAAGAAAACAATCAATGAAAATCAAAAGAATTGGGATTCCCAATTGAAATTTGCTCTATGGCCAAATAGAATAACTAGCAAGAGATCGACTATGAAATCCCCTTGTGAATTGGTATATGGACGAGCTGCTGTGTTTCCTATGCACCTAGCTCTGCCAGTGGCACGTTTCATGCAGGAAAGTCAGGAAGAACCAGATGATATGGTCAGGAGAATTAATCAATTGGTGGAATTAGAGGAAACACGGGACCAAATGAATCAGAGACTAACATAATACCAAGAGAAAATGAAACATATGTTTGATCAGCATGCAAAAGATAGGAAATTTCAGATTGGAGATCTGGTGCTCAGATGGGATGTACAAAGAGCTGAAAAGGGCAAGCATGGTAAGTTTGATCCACTTTGGTTTGGCCCATTTAAAATTGTGGAGCAGAAAGGAAATAATACGTTCATGTTGGAGAATTTACAGGGTGATATGCTAGATGCCCCTGTAAATGGTCAATTCTTGAAGCCCTACTTTTAATACTGATTCGGGCCAAAGTGGCCTGATTGTACTATACTGTATATTAGTTTTTGTTACAGTTTTTTGACAAAGTGGGCATGCTGAAAAAGTATGAAGTAAAATGAAGAAGTTTCAAAGAGATAAACAAGCTTGCAGGATGATTAGGAAGGTCTGCAGGTTCTCGACACGTCTAGGTATGAATGCGCTGTCCCCAAATGGAGCCGATGTTGACTATATTAGTCCCTCCATTCAAAGTTTTGGCCTGTTGTCCCGTTTGAATCTGTTTAAAACCTCTGTGGTGGCCTAGGACCCTCATATCCTACCTAACGTTACCTTTCCCACCCCCTTAAATACCTTAGAAAACCCCACGGGCGCGTATCTGAAGTAATAAAAGGTCTATCCCCTTTAGTCGCGGCCCCCTATATCTTACTTTCCACGTAACCAAAGCTCGGGACCAAGGGTTAAGTCCCAAAGGCGCTTAAACGCATATGCTCATCGCACGCGCCCTGGATCGTCAGATCAAAACACAGATCAACGGTGCGGAGCTCATCCGCCTTGTGGACCCCATCACGCCTTCCCACCGCTCAAAAATCGGCTGATTATTTCTCACCGCTTATCCCGGGCAGGCGGAATTCCGCAAATTGTAGCGATTTCACACATCGCGTGACAAGTGTCCCGATGTATGATCCAAAACTGCTTCCATTTCACGCATTAAGTTTCGATCCAGGACGTGCGGCAGAATCCATATACACCGTTCGATCTTGAGCGCTCGATCTAACGGTCATCGCCCCGTGGAGATGCACAGGCATTAAGCCAAGCCCTCAGTGCTCGTGGCCCATCATCTAAATGCCTCCCAACATGGTTTAAGCCATTGATTTTTTTTTAAGAATGGACGACCCAGATTGCTTGTCTGCCTGGCCGCTGAGATGGTCCACCTATACGTCACAAGTTCCATGTCTTCCTTTCCGTATAAGTCTCTTGTACGTCCACGTGTCATCTGATTTTCCCTCCACCATTCGCGTATTCTGTTTATGTGTCATATCTCATTGTTTATGTTATGTATCTCAGCTTCCTTCACTTATCATCGTCCCACTGTGTTATCTCATTTTCACCCCTCATTCCTCCGCTATTTACCTGCGTTTTCCGCCACCCCGCATCATCTCACCTCTCCACCCAGTCCATATCACCATCTCCATTGTCATTGTCGCATCCACAACTCCAGTGTATGGTTTCCTTTAATGCGTTTGTGGATTTTTACAGATGTATGGTGTTGAAGAACCATCGTAATTCGTGGCTTCCATTACCAAGGTTGAGTGCATTTCAAATGTCCATTCAGCAGGTGTAGAATGATGAAGCAGAGCTCTGGGGAGATATTTTCGATAAGACTCTTATTTAATGAAGCAGAGTTGGAATTTATCAAACCCCTCAGGGAAATTCAAAAGGCAGATTCTGGTAGCTGAAGACATTAATTTCCTAACAAAGAACATCAATCAGAGAGCAAGGAATTCAATGGTTGAAGCCGGAGATTTTAAATAGCAATTCAACATTCAGAAGGCAAAGAGTACAAGTGCATAAAAATCATATCCTCTAGGTTTTACTTCAACAGTATTTTTTTTCCTCAGGAAAGTACAGAGTGTTACATATTTTATTTCGCATATCTTATCTCTGGAGGAATCTGCACCTACAGCATCTACTCCATAGAGTAGCATCAGAGTACGCTCAACATTTTAGAGCCGTCAAGCAATGTGGGCATGAAGATTTCCGCCATTTTGTTCAAATTAGGCAAATTTAATGTTTCACCTACCTCATTCTCTAGAACTTACCGTTTCTCCTATAAAGCTCCAGAAAAAAGACATTGTAAAGGTTCCAAATTTCTATTAGCTAGATCTGGGTTGAAAATTTTATGTATACATTTTGTAAAACTTCCGTATGAAAGTTCAGAGCCCATAGGGTCTCAGTGAGGAGCAGCTATACCTATTTGAAGAGGATTCTAGTCTTTAAGATGTCACAGTCTGTAACTTTCTTTCATCTGTGTTAGTATAATCTAACATTTCATTCCATTTTATCCATTCTTCTGGTATCATGTTTTGGAATGCGAGTGGCTCTCTAATTGTAAGCATGGATTCATCCTAATTGATTCCCATGTTTGGATTAGCTGAGCACTTTAAATACAGCTCATACATGATATACTATTTCATGTTCCTTGCATCCATAGTTCTGCTATATTAGTTACTTTGGGAGGATACTTTTAAAATGTTTTCATCTTGTATGGATTCTTAGAGTGATAAACCCATGTGAGGTGGTATTGTATATTTGGGTATTTACTCAAAGCTAACTAATATCTTCTCAATCTTCCTCTCGCTACACACACCTTATGATAATTGATGTCTGTGAAGTATTTTTGAATTGGCCCTCTTTGCAGGAAGCTGTCTCTAAATTGTCTATTATTTTATGCTGGAGTTGTGCACACTGTCCCTACATTATTCTCCTCTCTGTAGTAGCTACTGAGAGAGAATTTGGTCCCATTCAGAATCATTTCCCTTGTTTTACAAAGAGATAGCAAGAGAGCATCTGGACTGACAACCAAAACATATTATGCTCTATTTTCTATACTAAGATGTCCTAGGCACTAGTCTATGGCAACTCTAGGCTGTCTCTAGGAGCTACAATAGGTCCCAAGAGCCCAGATGATGCAGTGTTCCCAGTATGTTCCAGAGTTAGCAGTGACGATGGGTAATTACATCGTGACCGATCATTTTTTCGTTGTCAACATACCAGATACCAATTTGGTACTAGGTGTTCAGTGGCTGATTACGTTGGGGAAGGTCACCACAGATTGGGAGGCCTTAGAGATGGAGTGGGATGACAAGAAGATTGGGAAGCATGAGAAGATCCATGGGATGCATACTTACCCACCTCAGACACTGTCGGCACACTGGATGGAGGCAGATTTCCGGAAGGGTGACATAGAGTGGGCAGTTGAGTTACGGGCATCTGAGGCAGAGACCACCGGTCGAGCAGTTCATCCAGACATACAGGCCATCCTTGATAGGCATGAGGTAGTATTTGGGGCTATACCACCAGGTCTCCCACCAGATAGAGGGTTTGAGCATACCAGCGAGCTGGAGTAGGGTATCCAGGAGGTGATCACTACACCCTATAGGCATCCCAAAGCCTATCGAGATGATATTGAGCGGGCCATCCAAGATATGTTGGATATTGGACACATCAGACTGAGCACAAGACCGTTTTCTTCTTCTGTAGTGCTGGTGAAGAAGAAGGACGACACTTTGAGGATGTGGATTGACTACAGGGCCCTGAATAAGAAGACTCTGAAGAATAGGTACCCTATACCCAAGATCGATGAAATGATGGATGAGCTGAGAGGAGATACGTTCTTCTCGAAGATTGATTTGAGATTAGGGTACCACTAGATTCACGTGAGGGAACACAACATTCCCAAGATCACCTTTAGGTTCCATTATGGGCACTTTGAGTTTTTGGTAATGCCTTTTGGGCTGACCAATGCACCATCCACCTTTCAGTCCTGCATGAACCATAACTTTCGCAGTCATCTGAGGACTTTTGTATTGGTTTTCTTTGATGACATACTCATATACAGTAGGACATGGGGGGAGCATCTCCAGCATATTGAGGCAGTACTATGCATCTTGGAAGAGCAACAACTCTATGCTAAGCTCTCCATATGTGAGTTTTGGATGACAGAGATGCTGTATTTGGGTCACATCATTGGAGTGGACGGAGTGAGGGTCCACAAGGAGAAGATTAGAGCCGTCAGAGATTGGCCGAAGCCAAAGAATGTGACAAAAATTCCAGGGTTCATTGGGATATGTGCCTATTACAAGAAGTTTGTCAAAGGATTCTCACATCTTGATACACCCCTTATAGATATGATGAGGAAAGGGGCATTCAGTTGGAAAAATATAGTGCAACAAGCCTTTGATAGGCTTAAGGAGGTGATGAGTAGCTTCCTAGTGCTTGTGTTGCTTGATTTTATGCAACCATTTGTCTTGGAGTGTGATGCGTCGGGAGAGGGAATCGGCGCAGTATTGATGTAGGGGGGGACACCCTATATCTTTCGAGAGCCAGAAACTCCTTCCACATGAGAGTTTGTATCCTATTTACGACAAGGAGATGTTGGCCATCATGCATGCATTGGCCAAATTCCGGCAGTATCTGGTGGGAAACAGATTCAGGGTGAGGACTGACCACAATAGCCTCAAGTTCTTTTTGGAGCAGAAGCAGCTACAGGAGAGGCAGAAAAAGTGGATTAGTAAGATCCAAGTGTATGAATTTGACATTAAGTATGTCAAGGGTAAGAATAATGTGGTAGAATATGCTCTTTCACGTATACCAGCCACGTTATCTCTTATGAGCTTGGACGCAGATTGGAGAGCTCGACTTTTAGTTGAGTACTCCAAGGACAGGTTTGCATGTGAGGTGCTGGACGAGTAGGTGGCAGATGATCAGTACAGGGTGGTCGATGAGATCATCTATTACAGGGACAGGATCTTCTTGACTAAGGGATCTCAGCTTAAGAAGAAGATACTCCAGGCATCACATGATTCTCCATTGGTAGGCCCTCAGGGGTTTACCAAAACCTACAATGCCATTAGAGAGAGGTTCTCATGGAAGGGCCTCAAGGAGGATGTACTCCAGCACATCACAGAGTGTGATGTTTGTCAGAGGAAAGAAGGTCATATGAGCCATCCTGTAGGGTTGTTGCAGCCTCTTCCCATTTCGGAGGGAAAATGGGAGAGCATATCCATGGATTTCAGCACAGGATTGCCCATGGTGCAGGGCAAGGATTGTACCTTTGTCATCGTTGATTGATTGAAAAAGTATGCGCACTTCTTTTCCATATCCACGCATTAGACAGCAGTGCAGGTGGCCAAGCTGTTCTTCTGGGAGATTTTCAGGTTGCATGGTCTTCCTAAGACCATCATCAGTGACAAGGATAGCCGCTTCATGGGCAGATTTTTGCAGGAGCTTTTCTGGCTACTGGGGACGGAATTGACACCGAGTACCAGTTACCACCCATAGATGGAGATAGATAACAAGTGGCTGGAGGGTTACTGGCGTAACTATGTAAGTGGGAAGCAACGAGCATGGTTGAGATGGTTCCATTTGGGGGAGTACTACTACAACTTGACACATCACATGTTTATTGGGAAGTCATCATTTTAAGCTTTGTATGGGTACCACCCTTTATTATTTTCTGATTGGATGTTCGGTGTTAGTAAGGCTCCTAGAGCCAATATTTGGATCCAAGAGAGTCAGGATATCCTCCGAGCTCTCAAGGACAACATGGCTACAACACAGAACTAGCAGAAGCTGTATGGCGATAGAGGTCGAGGTAGGGGACTTGGTCTACGTACACTTACAACCATATCGACAGTCATCACTAAAGCAGAAGGGAGCTAAGAAGCTCAAGCCGCCTTTCTACAGGCCAGACAGGGTGATACACAGGATTGGGCAGGTTGCATACGAGTTGGAGTTGCCCCAAGTTAGCAAAATCCACAACATTTTCCATGTATCATGCCTGAAGAAGGCTCTGGGACAACAGGTGATAGTGACGGAGGAGCTACCACATACAGATGATGAGGGGCACTTGGTGTTCCAGCTGAAGGCCATTATTGATACTAGGGAGAGGTGGTTACGGAGCAAGATAGTCAAGAAATTCTTGGTGAGGTGGAAGAATTTTGGTGGATGAGGATTCCACTTGGGAGAGCAAGAAAATTCTGCAGCATCCATCAATTTAGTTGCTTGAGGGCAAGAAACATTTTGTTGGGGGGGACTGTAATATTCCTAATTAGTGATAGCTAATCGGACTATTCAACTTTGTATAGTTTTATCGTATATGGTTTGTAGATAAATAAAAAGTGAGTAAAGAGGGTCTAACTCACTTTAGTAGAATAAGACATCCGCCTAGTAGCACAACGTTGTTACTCAAGGGGGGTCAAGGGGGGCCACACACCACGTAGAGGAGGGGGCCTACATGCACTCTAGAAGCTTCTGTGTAGATAAGGATGAGGATGTGGAGGAGAGAGAATGTTACGATGGGTTTTGGAGGGAAACCAATGCTATAAAAGATGGAGGCGCCTCCTCATTTGGATCATTTTGGATTTGTTGATTTTGGAGTGAGACTTTGGTCTTCTTTCACACACTAGTTGTTTAGCCTATCTGCAACACTGTTTATTGCACTCAATGTCTCTGTGTGGAGATCTCACCCTTAGCCCCGGGGGACTTCAAGTGCCTGCTCGGGCAAGGTTTGTTTTTCAGTGTTTTGTGAGTTGTTTCATTTTTTGGGTTTGTTGCAGAGCTAGAGCTTAGAGAGACTGCACAGTCACTGGGAGAGAGGATGCAATCCATTATGGAGGAGCTTTGGATTGGTGTTTCTACAGACAATTTTGCTAATATTTGGAGTAGAGGGTCAGCCTTGGCCCGTCAGAGGGTTTTGGCGAAGTTTTTGGCAGTATTTTAGCTATTTCTATCCATCTATTGTGCTGTCCCTTGGAAGCCAGCGTAATTCACTGGGGAGGTAGTTTTGGGTGTTTTCGGGGGTTTTCCATTCTTGGAATTGTTTGCAGATCTTGTCCGGGTTATTGAGGAGAGGAGGTTTGCCGATTTTCATCTCATTCCGGCAAGGGTATCAGCCCCTAATCTTCAGTCGCTTCTAGCAATAGCAGCTACATGGCATTTTTCTAGCAGCTGGGACGCAGTTCTTAGAGCAGCCATTTCTTGTCTTTTCTGAGAGTTTTTTCTCACTTGCCTTGCGCAAGATCACCTCTTGTACTTCATTGCATTTCTCATATTAATAAAATGGCTCAGTATTTTATTTATATGTTTTCTGGTTGAGTTGCCTAGCTGTTGTATTCTCTTTCTATTTCTATTATTGTGTTTGAGTGCTATAGTTCTATACCACTTGGTGTGTTTTTCTCTCACTCTTAGACAGAGTCTAGAAAGGGCCAGGTAGCCTCCGGATCTCTTACTATTTTAGAGGCGACATATCCGGTAAATTCCCTCCCAGTCTATCTCTGGTTAGAGTTTTGCCGTGTTTTAGAGATATCCTCGAAACGAGATATTACAATATACCTAAAATTTCCTGTTAAAATCATTAGTAAATGTTAAAAATAAAATATTCCACTAACAGAGTAAGATTGTTTGAATTCACAAAAATATTTATGGAAAATTTATAGATTGAACTTGGCTCTATAGTGCGCTTCTAGATGGTTATCTCTTTGGTGCTTCCTAACAATGCAACTTTCATAAGTATTGATTTAACATTCAATAAGGGACAATCGCTTAGCAATTAAATATTTCTGAAATATCCCAAGACTCCTAAGAGGTAGGTGACTATATATAAGGTGCCACAACCATGATTCTTCAATTGCTTAAACATTTTGTGCATATGACTATGATATATTCACAATTTTTCAATTCAATGGGAAAAAATTATTCTTCGTCATTTGGATCTTTCCAACAATTTTACTAGTATGTGAATTTTCAAAGAATGTTCATGTGGATTATTTCAATCCAACATCATAAGAATGTTGGGAACTAAATCTCTCGACAAGATCAATGTGATACTCTTTTCCAAAGCTCATACTATAAGCTTTCAATCTAGAGGAATTTTGTAACCCCGTGTTTATAGTAGACCATGGAGGTTTGGATAGTTAAAAGTCACACCTACCACCAACCTGGAAACTCCAAGGGGGTGAGAGGGAGAATTAAATATTTGTATTAAAGAACCTATGTTCAACGCTTAGACTATATGGTCTTACGAACATATGAAATGAAAAGAAAAGTTTCTACACTAGACCTTTAGACATAAACATGGAGCTCTTCCATAGAATATGCCATTTAAATGATTATTGTTGTTGAGTGAAATATCTTCCAATGGAAGAAATTGAATAGTGATTATGTGTTGTATGCATCTGTTGATATTATAATTGTGAAAATATGGGAATGGAATATTGTAGTATCTTAGTTTGTTTTGTAACTATAGTATTAACTTGGAAATGTCGTGACTCCTAGTCATGGTGAAATGTTGACTTTAATCTTAGTGATGCGTTGGTTATAAAAAAGTCGATATGCACCTTTTAATTTTATGAATATGCACCTAACATGGGTTTCAACATGTCAAACAACATAAAAAAACATGCTTTAGGACAACATGATACTATTTTCATGAGAAGGTAATAAGTGAATCTATTTATGTTTGATATAATTAAAAGCTATGTGTGTCGGATAACACATAAGAAACCAAATTTCAACAAAAAATAAAATGATTGAAAAGAGTATGGTGCAACATAACATTGACCGAGTCCATCAAGATAAGGAAGTCAGGTTCTCATAATGGATTAGAAGCCTTTCAGAGCTCCAAAGTCAAGTTGAAGAGTTGCAAGGAAGAGAATGGAAAGCTCATTAGAAAAAAAAGTAAATAGGAAATATTGAAAAACTATTCTACCAAAACATATCGCATACATGCAATAGTGATTACAACATGCATCAACCTATGCAGATATAGAGGAATTCCATTTTTACATGTCAAGAAAAGAATAGCATAAGGTTCGAGAAAAAAGAATTTTAGTTTCCTAATGGAACTACAAAGAAGATAAGTTGAGGAAATATTTCATAACAGATAGAAAAAAAAGGAGAAAATATTATCCAACCTCCAGATACTTCCTACAACTAGTAATGTACAAATTTATGTTGTTACATTCCCTCAAGATATTTGAAATACTAAAAATTTTATCCTTGAAGTATCTAGTAGAGAGATACTAGAATTTTTAGGTTACTATAAACCTTCAAAAGGACTAAAAATATGTTTGTGAATATATTAGTGATGGACACATTGAACACTAGAACTGAAGGGATTGAGTTTCTTTACAACTAATGAATGATATGTAAAGAGTATTTTTTACATGTTTATGTTGTTATTGATGGATATGATTTTTTGTATTATTCTTGTTTGTTGACTTTGAGTATAGACATGATGCTTTCGAATTTGTCATGTGTTTTTATTTTGTTTTTCTCTATTTTTTATTCTTTCTTAATTTGTTTTGTGTTTTGGCCTTGGTGGATTTTTGGGTTTGGGAAAGGGTAGAAAATGAGCTCGATGATAATAAATGAATAAAACCCAATCAAAATTTCATGACTGTGATTAAAACATGTACATCATATAAGTGGTAGTATAAGTCAGAAGAGGATGAAAAAACAAGTAGTTAGAGTAGATGGGTCCACATGAACAAAATGGAGAAGGAATGACAAGTAAGGAAATAACATAAGAAGGGAGTTTCCTTTACTAAAAATATGCACAACTAATATATATGTGTATTATATACTATACGAATATAAGAAAGATGAGGAAATTAAATCAAAGTATATTGTTGTTTAGCTCAAAAGATCATTGGTTGAGAACCATCATGGAAGTAAGATAATTATTTAATCTTTAAAATATGATCACTTTTGAACGATATAAAAATAGAATTTTTACTTACCATGTTTGGAAAACATATTGAAATTATTTAATGGATTCCATGACGTTTGGAATATATATTTGGAAATTTTGCAAGAATTACCTATTGATGATAATTATCATTATTAATGTGCTTATGCTTATTCTATTGATATTTGTTGTGAGAAAGAATGAAATGATACAAAAGTAAGTGAATGTACAAAGAGGTAAAAGAAAGGAATTGGGTCAGAATTCCTTTAGTTGAAATTGAATAATATTTTTTTCAATTTAATGAATGATTTTCATGTATACAAGGAAGTGATATGGTAAAGGTGGGTATCCTTCAGTAAATAATGTATTAACCTTTGCAGTGCATCTTGAGTGAAATGGAGAATTATAGTGCTAATCAATTTACATATATGCATTTCTTGGTTTTGTATTATTAGTTTGTTGGAATCAATGTTTAATAACATTATGAGATGCTTGGAATAAATTTGATGTCCATGTATAGTACAATGATAGTGTAATTTTGTATCTGTATATATATATATATATATATGTATATATATATATATATATATATATATATATATATATATATATATATATATATATATATATATATATATATATATATATATATATATATATATATATATACGATATATATATATATACATATACGGATATATACATCTATATATATATACATACATACAGATATATATATACATATACATATATATATACATATATATATATATATATATATATATATATATACATATATATATATATATACATATATATATATACATATATATATATACATATATATATATACATATATATATATATATATATATATATATATATATATATATATATAGAGAGAGAGAGAGAGAGAGAGAGAGAGAGAGATTTTCAAAAGTGCTGGTTGATTGAATTATGTAACACCCTCATCCCACATCTACCTAAGCTACCTGGTCCACTGTTGTAAAAATGTGACGATATGCTTCCACGATGTGATTCAACACCCCATATATATATTAGGAAGTGAAACCAGTATATCTAAACCAAACTGACCTTCCACACATGCTACAAACCCTTCAGAAAGCAATCAACCCTTTAAAGTTACCAACCCCTGACGTAAAATAACCTTTAACTAATTTGGGCCTTTAGCCACTCCCTTGACAAGCCAAGAATGTGACTGTAGGCCTCCATTCTCTCCCACAAGAAGTTAAGTTAGCAATTCAGGACTTTTTTCGCGAGATTTGTTCTAGTGACCTTAGATGTTTTTTTCACCATTCTAACTGTTGTTTCCTTTTTTTCACCCTACAATATTCTTTGTTATCCATTGTCATTGAAGCACTCAAAGGATTTTCCATAAGAATTCAGCTTGGTCCTGTGAGGATACAAATAGTCCATACCCAAAAACATATTTTATGATCCCTACGACAATACATTCAAATGTATAGGTGAATACATACCATTTAGTTCAAATCCACAATCTCTTACCCAGTGATAAAATCTTCTCCTCGTACTTGTATCCAACTACAATAACCAAGATTCTACATGCACTTCTTTCTTCAAAGCACACTTATCCTATAGGTTCAGATTAAAATAACTATAATTAGATCTAGAGTCAATCAAAATATAAACATCTTAATCAGAAAGCTTAAAATCCATCTTGATAATATATTACTAGTTATCTTCTTGCTTGTTATCAATTTTTACATAGATACGAGTAATGCTATGCTAGACATCTCGAATAGTGTGTGCCTCCGGTACACTATAAATTGGATGCCTACCACCTTGATTCCATGGAAAATCCCCTGAAGATGGTACTCGCCACATATCGAACACCCCAACTGTCTTGTACCATCACCTATAATTATATTCCCTTCACGTCGTGACCCATGTCCCTGTCTCGCTACATTGAACTTGTTGTATGCTGCAACATTCTCTTTCTCTTCTACATCCTGTGACAATTTTCGTTTCGGTTGAAATTTACCTAATTCTTTGTCTTTCCCTTCCCATCCTTAATAATATTCTTTCTTACACTTTGAATACTCATAACAATTTTTAAATTTCCCAACAACTTCCTCAAGTGACTCAGGCTCGTCCTACTCTATCCAGTCTCTAAATGTTAATGGAAATCCACTCACAAATATATAAACTTTAGCTTTTCATCCTTTAGATGCACTACATATCTCAATAGATCTACTAATTTAGTCGTGTATTATTCATAAATCATCAATCTCATATTTAGCTCGTAGAATTACTTGGATTTATTTTCGTAGTACCTATATGATAACTACATCTTCCTGAAGAGTCACTTGAACTCAAGCCAACTAAAGTCTTATATCGTGATGTCTCTAACCTGCTTCACTTCTTCCCATCAAATTTCTACCTTCCCTTTGATGCTAAATGTATCTATTCTGGAATACATATTCTCTTTGTACTCATGTTGTTTAAATAGATTCTTCATCACAAGCAACCAAGCCGCTGCATAATGTGGCTTCTCCAAATATCCATCAAAGTTAGGTGGATTTTATTTCTTCAAATGATCTAGAAAATATCCCCTATCACTCCTATGGTAAGAGTGATAATGATGATCTTATTACCAGTCAAATCCAGAACTAGAATAGTACCTGTGTCCATCACCTTTCCTATAAAGATTATCCAAGATTTTTCCATCTATGATCATTTCATCTGTCTCTAACATGTTCCCACCCTAATACCTACTGTCATATGCCCTATTAGTTCTATAATCATTCCCATTGTTGATCTGAAGTGGCCCATGTTGGTGTAATTCTCACAAACTCTGAAGGATGACTGCATTAACTTCTACTTTCTTTCCTTGTGCCTTAATGATTTAATCATTATTTTCCATGAAGCTCCTTATTTATGCCTTGAATATTCTCAATGTGCTTTCTATGTTAGAAGAATTCCCAACACTATTCTACTCATTGATCCATAGGGAGAATCCCATGAGCTGTACTCTACCATCTTGCTAGTCATATTTCATCTTCTTCCCGTATGTATATCATGCCGGCTAAAACAAAATATAAGCATAACTAACATACCTAAGTATACTTCAGGGAGAATATCTCATCTGCAAGATCAAGCAGATTAGCACAATATATATATATATATATATATATATATATATATATATATATATATATATATATATATATATAATCATGACCATAGTCCAGTAATCAATGCATGACCATACCAATCACACATCAAGACCTCATTCATGAAAACTATAACCATATTAGTGTATGCTTAACAATATGTGAACATGGGCATGCATAAAAAATGTGTAACCAACATACACTCATGAGAAACATTCAACAAATAAATGATAAAATTTGACATGGAGACATCACTGCAACCATGACCAACACCATGCAGATGAAAAAATCACATATACCATAAGTATAAGTAACACATATGTAATAGATAGGAATGCATGACCAAAACACTGCCCCTCCAGTCCAACGGGTCAACCATGCTTTGGTACCACTCTATAACAACCTCCTCCTACATTTACCCAAGCTGCCCAGTCCACAAAGGTAAAAATGTGATGATAGGATACTATTATGTGATTCGAATCCCCATGTACAACTATGGAAGTTGAATCGATAGAACTAAACCATATTAGCATTCCACACATGGTATAGAACCTCCAAGAGACATCCAACCCTTTCAGGTGACCAAACCCTAAGTAAACTTCACTTCTCATTGATTTTGACCCTTAGTTTCTCCATTAAAAATACAATTATTTAAGTGTAGGCTCCAACCACTCCCAAAAAAATGCAAGCCAATGGATGTGTACTTTTTCAACCAGTTTTTTGTGAGCGACACCTAAATTTTCTATCACTTTTGAGGGACCAACACTCAGTCCATTGCTCAAAACTCCATGAGACTTTCATAAATGATAGATAACATTGAAACAAGGTACTAATGCAAACATATGATTAATTAATTTACTAGACCCTTAATAGCTATGACAAGTATTTCTTCAAACAGGTCACAATTATGTAATATATAGGTCATAATAATGGATCTGAGAATATGGGTCTCATAATTATTTGAGATTCTGTTGTGAAACAAACTCCAAAAATAGAAGAAAAGAGAGATCAACGCCTTAGAAATCAACCACTTTGAGGGGGAAACCTCCAATACATTACATAAATGAACAATTCTTGGATGATACAAATGACAAAACCTCCTTTCTATATATAGGAGTCCATGGGGAAAAAATGTAATCCTAGTTAGGCCATAATGTAATCCTAGCTGACCTAACAATAATAATGTAAGGGCACAATAATAACAATATGGGGGTTACAGGGGTACAAAAATAACAATAAGGATGTTACACTAACAACAATAACAGACTATACTAGTAATATAGGGACCTAACATGCTCCTCTCCTTCAAAAAAGTGTTCTCCTCAACGCTTGAGTAGCTCCAGGTGCTAATGTTTTGAAACCAACTCCAAAAATAGAGGAAAAGAGAGATCAACGCCTTAGAAATCAGCCACTTTGAGGGGGCAACCTCAAATACATTACATAAATGAAAAATTCTTGGATGATACAAATGACAAAAACTCCTTTCTATATATAGGATTCCATGGGGCCACAATGTAATCCTTGTTGACCTAACAATAATAATGTAAGGGCACAATAATACCAATATGGGGGTTACAGGGGTGCAACAATAACAATAAGGTGGTTACGCTAACAACAATAATGGGCTATTCTACTAATATAGGGACCTAATAGATTCATAAATAAGAATCAATTACTTATCACATTAGTTTCATTATCATCTATTAAGTCATATTTGAATTTTTAATTCATTTATCAACCAAAACATGATGAGATGCATAGATCATAACTATCATAAAACATGCTCATAACTAGCATACAATAAACATAATTGAAAAGGATACAACAACCATAAATTCCACATATGAAGTGGTGCGCTACACATGAAATTCCAAAGAGAATAAATTCTTATTAATGAATGCATAAGCTAGTTAGGTTTGGGACTTCCACTTTCAACACGACCATAGATTGGATGAACCTAGTATTTCTTTCATCCAAAAACCCATGTGCCATATTTCAGGCATGAATGTGGGACTCATAACCAGAAATAAACAAGGGCTTCCTGAGGCTAAACCACCTCACCCTAATCAACATAAACTGTATTGACCGCAATCCCCACCAAATCACCAGGTCCTAAATAAACATGAATTCCACTGGATTTCTTCACCTATGCTGTGAGGAATTTTCTTGTCTCTTATTCAATATGATTTACCATACATCACCCCATTCAATGGTCGAGGATCCGTAGGCATGACCAAGACTCTACCCTCCACGATTTACCATGTATCCTTCCATTCATGCGACAATGATTCGTACGCCTCATCAAGGGAATACACCTTTAGGATTTACTATATATTTCGCTATTCACCAGTCGAGGATTCATACACCCAACATGGCATCCAATATCTTCCTTTATTGCAACGAAAAATATGGTTCATAAGTTACTAGGCAAGGGCTTTACCACAATCCACAGTATGGGTTATGGATCAGTAGGCCATGTGTTCTTTATTTGAGAGGCCACCTCACTTTGTTTTAATTCCTTCTGGAAAATCAGCTCAACCAAAACATAAGAACCCCATCACAGCATGGCTATCTAGATAGGGCAAAGCAAGGGAGAAGAAAAATGTGACACCTAGAAGAATCCATTCCAATGATAAGAAGATAACTAAGAACACACATGCATAATCATGCATGCTAAAAGTACCAAGGAAATGACACATGAAATTTGACGCCTACAACCAAACCCATTGTATCTGCCTAAATCTGACCTTCCTTACTTGATCTTTGCTTCTCTTTGCCTTATTTTTCCTTCCTTTTACTTTCTTGATCCCATGATAATGATCCAAGAATGTGGTAAGTGTCCAAGAGTGAGAGAGAGAGAGAGACATAATAAAGAGAGAGCTCCAAAACTGTACTCACCAAAAGGTACTAGATAAACGTCAAAAACCTTTTTATTAATAAGGCCTCTATTTTCTGTTGGAATTATGGATAATGTATTATCCTTGATGAAAACCTACTTGATAAATATGTCAACATTATGGTAGCATGATTATATCAAATGGTATAGATGTGATAAGTGAGATGGAAAAAGGAATATGAGCTCTGAGATTGAGGAACAATAAATGTGAAACTTAGGAAAGTATACATGGGTCGTATGAAGAAAGATCGAGTACATACATAGGTATGGTGAAGAAAAGTCGTGTATAGTTTCTGCACCATGGTATGATCAATACCAGGGGTCTTTACTAGGGTATTGGACAAGGCCTAAGCTATATAAGGGCATGGAGATCAGAGTGTTATGTGTGTATGTATGAATGACTTGACCTGAAATAGATGTGTTATCACCAAAATGATAACAAAAATGGTCATATAATCATTTATAATTAGATAGATTGAAGTACACCATGTAAGACCAATTTTACTGTATTGAAATATCTTTTAATATAATAAATAATTTAATAAACCATATTTTGTTAAGTTATTTCTCGTTAAAACAAGAGATCCCATGAGGAAAAATTAAATAAACCGTTATTTATTTTCTTTAAGGAATAATTAATTAAACGATTGTTTAAATAATATTCCTTGTCATATGTAACCCAATTATGAGAAATAATTATATAAACAATTTTTTTCTTATTTTTCTCTAGGAATAATTAATTAAATCATTATTTAGTGATTCTTCCTTGTTAAATTTGACAAAATCACCTAGGAATAATTAAAAAATTCATTATTTGTTTATTATTATTTAACCACATTCTTGAAATGATAAATAAATCGTTTATTTTTTTATTATTTGTATATAAATTTATTTAACCAATTTAAATACTTTTTCCCTCCAACAAAATATCTTAAAATATTCCAAGCGGTTAGATATAGATTTTTGTTAATTATATTTTATTATTCTCCATTATCAAGGATAACTCAATATTTTGTTATAAATAGAAAGATTTTCCCATTGATTCTGCACTTTGATCATTCTCATTGTTGCTATCATTTTCTTTTGCCATTGGAGCTCCCACTGGAGTTCATCACATATTTGGGTTTTCTACATCATTGAGAGAGAGAGACTCGTGAAGCTGAAGAACTGAGGACATCCAAAAACCCATCCCATTTAATGGGACTGGTATCATTTAGTTTTTTCCTTCACTAGGTATTATAATATAAGAAATAATTCGTTCAACTTGTTTTGTCCATTGGTTAGCTGGAGTTATTTTTGCATCAGTTACTATTTCATTTTGCTATTTAACCTCTTTTGCTGCATGGATCTAGGTTTTTGTAGGATTTCGTCATATTTTTTATTTCATATCTAAAGAGTTATGAAACCATATTTTTTTATAGGGCTATTCTTCAATCATAGATAAAGTAGGATATTTCATACACCTTCGATAAGATTTTACACTAACAATATGTGCACTAAGGAGCATGGAGATGGATAAATATGATAGATATGAAATTAATACATATTGGATAATCTATATATGGTTTGACATATATATGATGATAGTAGTGTGATGTGTGTTTGTAACAGTGTGTATGTCGAGATTCTGGTTTGACAGGTTTTGTGTTGTGCAACGAAGGTATGACTCAGTGATTAAATATTTGTATGTTTCTTTCCCATTGAGATGTCATGTACATATGCGGATCTGCTTATGGGTAGTCACGTATTAATTCTATGAAATCTCAGAATTTGTACGTATGTGTCAAACATGGAAAGCACATACATATGTGGATGTTCTGGGTAAAATGCATGTATATTTTCTAGGGTTTTGTAGTATGAATTGTTGACGATTTTTTATTAGTTTCATTATTATTGATTTTTTTTTCGATGAATTCTTTATTATGATAATATATTTTTGACAGATATGTTTTCTTTGAACTGATTATGGTATGGAATGTTGACTTATGATGATAAATCTATATGGTGATGTGTATTTGGTTCAATGATCTATGACTGTTTTAGTATGTGATTAAGTGATTTATTCAGTGTGACATAGATTTAGATTCACTTATCAATATTTTGAGATATATAAGAAAGTATTCCTGAGGGGAAACACATATATACATGGGTATGTGTCAGAAAATTATCGTATACAATTTTATGTATGCTTGATCAAGTTTTACAATAGAAGAAGATGGTTTTTTTTATGGGTGAAAATGTTTGGCTTGGTATATTGATGAGTGGTTGTGAATTGATATGAGATTTCCTGGTTTGATTTTATCTAGTTGCATTGGTCGGCTAAGATTCAGTGATTGATCAGATGATACAATTGGATTAGTAATTGGATGAGTTGATTCAATATTTGGTTTCATAATTGAAATTTGATATTGAGCTTAAATGATGGAAGTGGGTACATTATGAGAATATGATGAAACATGGCCTACATTTTTTATTTTTTCAGTTAGGTTGGTCCAGTAAGAAATATTATGAAAGAAATCCACAAGCATGTTGAGGGTTGGAGCATTCATTGAGGGAGTCTAAGCTTCCTTTCAGTGGTAGGTAGTAAATTTTTTCAGTGGGTAGGAGCTCCCTTCTAGTAGCTATTGGTAAACAAGATCATGGGGTTGGAGATCCCTTCGAGTGGGTGCTAAATAATGAGAGAATATTGTACCATTCTACAAGTGGTTTCATATGTATTGGTATGTGTTTGCACCAATATAATGTTGTAAAATGTTTTATTTCATAATAAAAGATGAAGATAAATACGATGGAAGTGGTGTGTTTCTCCAACATTGGGTTTCTACATAAAAAACCCTTGTTTCCTCAGTGTGTTGCTATGTTTCTTATGTGTGATGGTTTATTCTATTATTACTCGTCATGGTTACTCTTTAATTAAAGGCTAATGAAGTAATGATAAACTAGTTAAAAGAGAAAATATCAAGAAATATATGAAAGGTTAGTTAACTGGATATATGTTGTTTTCATTTAATAAAGTCACATACATATGTTGGTTTCATGAATGAAAACAACCTACATAATTATGAATAATGAATTGAAAAGTGGAACTGACTTAAAAATATTAATTCACGCCCGCTCTTAGTATTTTTCCCAAAAATAAGTACCAGAGAAGGCCACTTCAATTGAAGCTTAAACATTTAGAGTGGATCAAGGATAATGGGAAATAATAAGATAGCTTATAGGAAGGATCCCACAAACTATGGCAATGATAGTGAAATATGAGATACAATGACAGTTATAGACGTCAGCAAATATTTAGCTTTGGGAGCACCCCACTTTCTATTGATCAAGAATAAAGACGAAAATAACAACGAATTATCATATATGGGTTTTTGTTCTAATTTTTGTTCATTTACTTTTTTATGTAATAATAATGAAATTGAAGATAATAATGAATCAACTGAACTCTCTCTCATGGGTAAATGTGAAATTAATAATTCTAAAGAGATAATCGATTAAAAAAGAATGGCCCTAGAAGCAGAAGAGTAATTGATCTGAATCTAAATGTTTTTTTTTGTTTTTCTAATTTCATCTTCATTATTATAATTAATTTTCTGATCACTTGCTTCATGTGCATAGGTTTCCTTAGAGTTTGTGAGTGTTAAAGCATGTAAATTTATCAAGTTTTTATGTAAAATTCAACAATATAAAACATGAAAAACGAATTTTGAATAGTAGCAATAACATGTATAGGAAATCATCTCAAAAATTCATTAACATAGTGTTTTGATGAAGGAGTTCACCCCTCATGGGCTACATATCCTTGGTCCAACTTCCATGGCTTGAACCTATGTATTAGCTGAAATGTGAAAATTTTATTTTTATTTTTACATTCACCTACTATTCCTAAAACCTACTTCAATGTGTTCAGAATGTCAAAATCATCAATATTAAACTCTTCTTGCTCCCAATTTGGTCGAATTTGAAAAAAATTATGGCCAAAATAGTTTGACCTAGGAAATCTCCACTAAATCTGGAGATGACTCCAATTAAGGCCGCTAAATTTTGCGGTAGCTCCAAATTTGGTGGCTCTGTCGAATATACCGCCAAATTATACTCTAGTTTAATTAAATTCTAAATTAGATTATTAAATAGATAATCCATTGTTAAATGTGATAAGCACATTTTATTTCTAATATTGCATTAGCATATGTGATTAGTGCTAACATCGTGATTATGGGTAATTAAACTTGTAATAATTTTGATCTTTGCACTTAAAAATTAATTCTGTCGTCTGTTATGGCATAATGGTCATGTGTGGAGGGGGATGGCTAGCGGGGCTCGCCCTCTCAATTCTCTCGCCAGTCAGCACATGTACACTTAAATATAAGTCCACGTCTATAAGGTTAAGAAACAAGGTTGTGGTCTATTGGTAAGCCGTCTCGCTTTCTTGTGGGATGTTGTGGGGTCGAGCCCTGACATCCACCCTTTTTTCGTTGTATACATTTTTTACCACCACACAATACTCCAACCTTTGAATATAATCAATTTCGAATTTCGATATAAACGAAATAATTCGACCATTGATATGTTTTTCATTCACACTTTGTATAGTTGATAATTCACAAACCTTTGAATATAATGCAGACCTGACCATATAAAATGCAATTTCATATTTCCAACTTGGTCCATGAAAGGGGGCGTGTGGCAGCCCCAGGCTTCACCACGTGTTTACCTCTCGTTGGACTATCCCAACCTTAATATAAAAAAAATGAAATTCGACCTTAGGAGACACATAAAACAATTCACCTTCCAAACTCTATCGTGAATCCTGTAGTGACACTTGTCACAGTTCCATTGGGTGAAAATGACAGGATATTTCTAGAATTAGTATCCCTTTTTTGCTGACTCAGCCGCCATGTCACCATTCTGTTTTCTTCTGCAATTTTTTTTAGTTGTTTGGGAAAATTAACAACAATATCTCGAATTAATTTTCGACTAAATGAATTGCACCAAATTCTTGGCGATGAGCTCTTTGATGTCGTTCAGTTTCCAATTGATTTTTAGCACTTTCATTTTTGAGCTTTAACGTTGAGCACGTCTTAAGTAACGCAAGTGAGAAAATGGAAAATAAAGGTACATTTATGCTAAATGATGATAACTATCACGAATTGAAGGAAAATATAAAGTGTAGTCTGATGAACCTTAGCTCTGATGTTTGGTATTTATTATGCAATGGTCTCACTAAAATTTTCCCATCAGGTCAAAAAGTGAAAAAGAATAGTAAGAAATTAATCCAAATCCTTAATACCATACCTAATTCAACATTAAAAAGTTTTATGTGTTATGCAACTGCAAAGGAAGTATCGTATAAGCTACAAAAAATCCATGAAGGAAAAACAAAGGAAGATTGTTCATGAGAAGAACCAACAGGTAATCTTTCTTCTAAGGAAAATAATGTTGTATCAAAGAAGAGTAGGTTATGTTAGGTGGAGTCATTGATTCTAAAGAATACGAGCCAGAGGAAGTCTTTAATCTTAGATGAAAACTTCATTTTTTTCTTTAAAAGGATTAATCGTTCTTAAGGATAAGTTACACGCATGTGATAACACGGATCATATGAAATCAGTAATTTCTATAGTAAAATCTAAAAATATTTTGAATGTATTGAAGTTGAGATCATCTCTCTAAGAGCATACCTTGAAAATTCAAACAAGAAAAATGAAGAGTTACTTCAACCTTTTGAAGAACAAGAGAGTGGGCTAGTTCCTAGATACTGTTTTCTCATTCCTTCTTCAAAGTTTATTTCTTCAATGTGAAAAGTGATATGAATTGACTGTGATCACACAATTAGACACTTGAAGGCACACCATGTATCATCCAAATGGCACAAACACATACTTCCCTTAATTCTACATGCTTCACGATAAATTACGACACGCCCGACAATACATATAGACTTTGCCACGATAATGACAACACTTCTGTCAAAGTGTGAAGTTTGGGAAATGAGAGTGAAACATGCATATATGATAAGAACAACTCATTATCACAAATATTTCCACTTGAAACAAACCCAAATTCCACTTTACATGATAAGAGGAAATTACCATTCCACGAAATGACACTTGCAATATGTGAATGACAATGAGAGTAACACATGCCAGAGAAAACATAACATGAAAATGACACTAATTAGAGTGAAACCAGGTGAAGTGACAATTGAAAACATGAAAATTACACTTGAAAAAATAAAGGTGTGTGGAAGGGAAAATTAGAGAATCTCACCATAATAGAAGTATGCTCGCAAAAAAAGTGAGCAATTTTCGATGTGAGTACGCACTAACTATCAACATGAATTGGGCATCATATATGCAAAACCTTGATGAGCCTTCTTATGCTTGTTCAATATTGTTCAAAATAATGTGCTCATGGAATTTTTGGAGACGAAGCATGTGCGAGCGAGTGAGCTCAACAATTATAATCCAAGAAGCAAGCTAAAAAAAAATCAACTGACCAATAAGTGATTATGAAATTACTGATCGCAAGATCCATAGTGGGGTCCAAAATTCTAGTGTATGCAAAATTTTTGAGGGTGTTTGTTAGAGGGAGAAGAGGTAACTAACTTGGTTTCACTTTCTATTATTAAATAATTGACAAGTGTATATATATGTGTGTGTGTGTGTGTACACATTTTTTTATTTGAATATTTTTCTTGAGCTACTTCACTTATTTTCTAACATAATCGTGATAACGAGAAAACCATGAGTGAAATTTTAGTTAACATAAATAATTGTTTACCCTTTTGTAACAAGAACACTTGTACAGGAAAAAATTTCCAGAATCCTTTGTAACCATTTACCTTATTCATAATGAAGTCTTGAGTTCCATTGATGCAACCTTACATGTTACAAGTTATAACTATATTATTATATGGGTTAATAAAAGACTATGATTTACACCATACTCACACATATTTCTACTCATTAACTCTTCTAATTTATTTGTCAAAAGAATCGAATAAAAAATTAATTCTCACAACATATATATCTATTATCCTCCTGGAAATGTATAAAGATATATCAAATTCCTCCCAACCATAACCAATTTTACTAAATTAGCTACTCCTAAGCTCTACTAATTTAGGTCAAAGAAAATATATTAATATTTTTTTTTCTTTTTTCTACAATTATTTCTATTCAACCCTTAAAGCAACGTCTTGCTTTATTTATTGGGTTCCAACCCATATTTATCTCCCATTAGTTATAATTAGGAATCACCTTCTTTCTCTCCCATAATATTCCTAAACAAAGGGAGTTTCATGGCATTTATCTCCATCCATGATATTCATTTCTCTCTCTCTTGATTTTCTTTCTTATTCATGTGTATAACTCCAAAATGGAGAAAAAATTCTTCTTTTGTTTCTACCCTCTTCTCTTGCATAACTAAATACGCGTGTTTCCCTGATAATTAGGAGAGAAGTTCCACCTAACAAACCTTAATACATTCTCAACAATGTTAAAAAAGAATGACATTTTATTATTATTTTATCTATACCAAAATCTAAATATTTATATAAAAAATCTATGTATTTACATAGACAACATTTCCTATAATTTTTAACTTTTCGTTATAATAAAAGAAGTAAAATTTATATATAATTAGCCAAGGGTGTAACAATAACCAAATTTCATCATGAACATATGACTATTGAGCATATTATAATGATTGCTTGATACTTCTGATGACTAGAGGAAATGTGGTATTTATTTTCATTCATTTACTTTCTATGACTCTTTGATTGAGTGGATTTTCAAGAGTTATGTAGGAAGGACGTCTAAATGTAATATCCCGTTTCGGGGATATCTCTAAAACACGATAGAACTCCAACCAGAGATAGACTGGGAGGGAATTTACTGGATGTGTCACCTCCAAAAGAGTACGAGATTCGGAGGCTACCTATCCCTTTCCAGACTCTGTCTAAGAGTGAGAGAAAAAACACACCAAGTGGTATAGAAATATAGCGCTTAAACACAATAATAGAAATAGAAAGAGAATATAGTGACTACAACAACCATGACAACTACGACAATTAAACCAGAAAACATATAGAGAAGATGCTGAGCCATTTTATTAATCTAAGAAATGCAATGAAGTACAAGAGGCGATCTTGCGCAAGGGAAGTGAGAAAACACTCTGAGAAAAGACGAGAAATGGCTGCTCTAAGAACTGTGTCCCAGCTGCTGGAAAAATGCCGTGTCGCTGCTATTGCTGGAAGCGACTGAAGATTAGGGGCTGATCTCCTTGCCGGAATGAGATGAAAATCGACAAACCTCCTCTCCTCAATAACCCGGACAAGATCTGCAAACCATTCCAAGAATGGCCAACGCCCGAAAACATCAAAAACTTCCTCCCCAGTGAATTACACTGGCTTCCAAGGGATAGCGCAATAGATGGATAGAAACAGCTGAAATACTGCCACAAACTTTGCCAAAACCCTCCGACGGGCCAAGGCTGACCCTCTGCTTCAAATATTAGCGAAATCGTCTATAGAAACACCAATCCGAAGCTCCTCCACAATGGACTGCGTCCTCTCTCCCAGTGACTGCACAGTCTTTATAAGTGTCGGCTCCACAACAAACCCAAAAAAATAAATGACCCACAAAATACTGAAAAAAACAAACATTGCCTGAGCAGGCACTCGAAGTCCCCCGAGGCTAAGGGTGAGATCTCCACACGGAGACACTCAGTGCACTAAACAGTGCTGCAGACAGGCTAAACAGCTAGCGTGCAAAAGAAGACCAAAGTCTCACTCCAAAATCAACAAATCTAGAATGATCCAAATGAGGAGGCTCCTCCATCTTTTATAGCATGGGTTTCCCTCCAAAACCCATCGTAACTTCCCTCTCCTCCACATCCTCATCCTTATCTGCGCAGAAGATTCTAGAGTGCACGTAGGCCCCCTCCTCTACGTGGTGTGTGGCCCCCCTTGACTCCCCCTTAAGTCACAATGTTGTGCTACTAGGAAGGTGTTTTATTGCATCTAAGTGAGTTAGACTCACTTTTTATTTATCTACAAACCATATACGGAAAAACTATACAAAGTCGAATATTCCAATTAGCTGTCGCTAATTAGGAATATTACACTAGAATTAACTTCAAAGCAATCTTCACTCATTTTTTATTCAAATAATATATTGTGTTTTAGGGTTTGTACATAATCGACATCATGGATGCCCTTCTTTTAATCATTCTTATTTACAATTGTAATGGTACCTTCTCTTATGACATTAAGAAGATATTCATCACCCAATTTAATTTGAGATCTAGCTATTTCACCAAAACTTGGAAAACTACGTGTTACCTATCATATAGTTATTGTAGGAATTTTCTAGTAACCAAAGATATTCATTAATGTTTTATTGTGCTACTAAATAAAAAAAAATAACATCAAATATGTTGTATCTTTGTTAGGGATTCAAGCATTTGCACATAGTTCAAATCTTATGGTTTATTTCTCCATTCACTTCCATAATGTCCATACTTCTTAGATTAATAGGATGGTATATTTGAATTTCCCATTCTTCTTGTTATTATATTCTTTCCTCCTCTTCCTCTTTTATTCGAAAGCTAATCCTGTGGCTTTTGAGGTTGACTTGATGCATTGTATCATTTTCGAGAATACTCTCTTCCTCTTTTACCTTTACCTCTTCCTATACTAATTTTGGCTAGATTTTAAAATGAAGTTTCTAATGATCCAATTCAACCTTTAATTCTTAGCTCATGATTTTGTTGGAAATATGATGCAGAGTGTTGTCCTTGATGGCAACCCACTGGATAGAGTGTTGTCCTTGAATGGCAGCCCACTTGATGAAGATGATGGCAACCTACTTAATGAAGTTGTGCTTGATAGAATATGTCTTGATGAACTTGTTAAATGATGTAAATCTGATGTACCTACAGTGAGTACAGAAGGGAATGAAGAAAGGAATTCAGTAAGTGCTAGATCTATGATGAAAAGAGTATGTCTCAAGGCATACGCAGATTTGTCTAGGAAAAGTCGCGTATGCACGCTGGAAATAAAGTGCCAAGTCGCGTATGGGCAAAAGCGCTCATCAACTGCAAAACCAGGGGTAACCACCATGGTATTGACCCATTGTATTGGGTAATGATTCGTCTAAATGACCCCGTCCAGGAATACCATCGGAAGTAATGTGGTTTTGGCTCATGGTATTGAAAAAGGGTAAACCTATATAAGGAGCAGAAATTCATTGTGCAAATCATGAGTGTGAGTGCAAGATGTCTGAGCTTGAATGAATACTTCTCTCTGAAGTATATCTGAATGGAAAGGGTAATAGTTTGATGATAGATCTGAATCTATGATGCACCAATGAAGAAAATGATGAAAAAGGGAATCTAGATCTGGAATGTATTTGAATCTGCTAGATTTGTTTATGAAATGATTAGAACTAAGATGAGGCGAACATCTGTCTGAAGTAAAGGGTTAAATTTGAACTAAATATCTGATATGGAGAAGTATGCTGCTCTATAATGTCTGAAGATCTATACGCAAGTTTGTCACAACGGAAGCGCGTATATACGCAGGTTGTATAAAGATAAAGCGCGTATGGGAGGTGAAACCTATTCGAAAGTATCTGCAAATGTATACGCGGGTTTGTATACATGAAAGCGCGTATATACACAGTATCAGTTAAAGGAAATCACGTATGAAAAACTAGGGATTGCTGAAGTCTGTTGTAAGAAATGTTTGATCTGTTCTGATGTGTTACTGCTATCTGTATTCTATAGTTATGGGTTGTCTGAATTGATAAGTATCAGTTTTGATTGAGCTTAAATGTATGGAGTGGGTCCAGTCTGAAAATATGATAAAACGTGGCCTACAAGTTGTACTCTATTGAAGTTGTTGGATCCAGTGTGAAAATTGATGAAACATGGTCCATAGAGGTGTTGAGGGTTGTAGCCTTCAGTCAGGGAGTTGTATCTCCCTTCCAGGTGTGGCTGGTAAATGAGATCGAGGGGTCGTAGCTCCCTTCTAGGAGAGGCTGGTAAATGAGAGCAGGGGGTCGTAGCTCCCTTCTAGGAGAGGCTGGTAAACAAGCGCAGGTGGGTGCCTGCATGCTGGTAGGAGTCTGCACCAGCACATAAGTTGTAAGATGCTTTCTCTATAATAAAATATTGAAGGCTGAGACAATGGCAGCGGTGGTTTTCTCCCGACTTGGGTTTCCACCTAAAATCCTGGTGTTCATGTGTGATACTTATGTGTGATGGTTTATTCTGTTCTTACTGCACATGTTTACTGTTTATTGAACATCTAATGAATGAATGATGGAATGATATAAGTGAAGAATTAATGGCATAATTAGATCTCTGTGTATACGCGAGTTTTATGAAGGATATCCGCGTGTATACGCTAGTTGGCTTCATCAAAGTAGCGTATGGGTTTTAGAGCATGAAAAAGTAAAAAGTTTCAGTTTTCCCTAAATACTGATTCACCCCCCCCTCTCAGTATTTTTCCCAACAATTGGTATCAGAGGAGGTTCTTCTGCAGAAGCTTGATCGCTTGAAGAAGATCCGTCGCAATGGGAAGTCAAGAAGGAGTGATGTCTATAAAGCCACCTCTATTCAATGGAAGCAATCTGATATTCTGGAAGGTATGAAAAAAAGCATATCTGCAAAGTCTTGGTGCAGATGTATGGGCAATCGTGGAAGAAGGTTATCAATACCCGGCAAGTATTCCTACTGATGCAGCAGAAAGGAAGAAGTATGAAATCAATGCCAAAGTAGTAAATGTCTTATTAGGAAGCATGTCTGAACCAGAATTTGCTAAAGTGATGCAGCTAAATTCAACAAAAGAAATATGGGACAAAATCATTCTGAGCTATGAAGGAGATACAAAGGTAAAAAGTGCAAAAGTCCAAACTCTCAGAATTGAATATGAAAATTTAAGGATGCATAGTGATGAAAGTATTGCCAGTTTCTTTCTTCTTCTATATGATATTGTAAATCGAATGAGAAATTTGGGTGAAACCATAACCGATACTACTCTGGTGGAAAAATTCTTAAGATCCTTGACTTCAAAATTTGACTCTAAAGTTTCAGCTATTGAAGAAAGGCAAGATCTGCAAACTCTTACTATTGTTCAATTACATGGTATTCTGACTGCTTTTGAAATGAGACAATGAGGTCCTTCTCAAATTAAAGAAGCTGCTTTTAAGGTATCTTCAAAAGGAAAAGAAAAGGAAGTTGTCAAAGAATCCAGCTATATATCTGAAGAAGAAGAAGCAAATTTCGTGAGAAAAATCCAACTAGGTACTGGAAGATTCAAAGGTAATCTTCCCTTCAAATGTTTTGATTGTGGAAAAGTTGGTCACTATGCTGCTAAATGTCCTTATAGAGAAAAACATGGTAAAGGGAACCAATTTGAAAAGAGGAAGAGTTATTATGCAAATGAAGATGAAGAATATTCTAACCAAGATCTGAAAGTGCTCATGGCAAAGAAGCAAAAGAAGAAGGCTACTCGAAGCAAGGAGATATCTCAGAAAACATATTTAGTAGAAATTGAAGAAGATGAATCAGGTAGTGATTGGGGTCCTTGTGATAATATTCTTTGTGCAAGAAATGGTGTAGATAGTGAAAGTAATGCTGTGGACCTAGAAGAAGTTATCAAAGATCAACAAAGATTATTTAATGAGAAGGAATCTACCTACAATGAGATGATCTCTAAAATGAATGGACATATAGAAACAATGAAGAGACAGATAGAAATACATCAAAGACTGCAGGATGAAGTAACCAATCGAAGTGAAAGCCTTGAAGCTGAAATCGTCTCTCTCAAAGAAGATCTGGAAAAATCAAATAAGAAAAATAAAGAACTTGAAGCAAAAATCATCTCTGTCAAAGAAGAATCATATAAGGAGCATGAAGAACTTCTGCAAGCTTTTGAAGAACAAGAAAAAGGGTTGAAAGAAGAGATTCTAAATCTGAATCATCAAGTAGAAGACGGAAGAGGGAAAGAAGAAAGCATGAAGAAGCAATGCCAAGGCTTGGAGGTTGAGGTAAACATTCTCAAAGGTAAATTAGAAGAAAAAGTTAAACTTTTGAGGTTTCAAGATAGTACTAAGATTTTGGACAATATTCTGAGTAATCAAAGGTCTCCTGCTATCAAACTTGGTCTTGGTTTTCATGAAACTATTAAAGGAGAATCTAGTTCACAAGGAAGTGCTAAAGATTCAGAGGATGTCAATGCAAAACCTGAAGTGTTGAAAGAAACAAAAGGTCAACCAACAATGATGAAATCTCAAAGGAAATCATTCAATAATGTTGAATGCTTTAAATGTCATAATTATGGGCATGCTGCAGAAAATTGTAGGAGCAGATCATTTCAGCCTCAAAGAAACAGTTCCTACATAGAAAGGTACTCTGGTTTCTTCAAGGGATATTGTTTTTCATGTAACAAGTATGTACATAAAGCAGCTGATTGCAACAGGAGGAAGATTAGAAATACTCATTATAATTATTATGCTTATTTCTCTGGACACATGAGATGTTATTCTTGTAACAAGTATGGACATGTAGAAAAAGAATGCAGGTTGAACAGATCTGAGAAAGTGGACAATTTTCAGCACACAATTAGAAAGTTCAAGCAAATTTGGAAAAAGAAGGAGGATTGGTCAGAAACGTAGGGAATATTGACCCTACTGCAGTCATCAACTTCTGAAGCTTACTTCTCTGAATGACTGCAGAAGTGATGTGAGATACATTATGGGGATGTATCATCACAGGGGGAGCAATGTATGATGATTCTCATGGTTGATTTAATAATTCTGGTTATGTTTATTTCTGACAATACATCTGATGTAAAGAAAACAGGTACATGAAGTACAAGTTCAGGGGGAGATGAATGAATGTGAAAATTTCTATGCTTCACTTTCCATACGCGGGTTCGTTGAACAAAAGTCGCGTATACACGCGAGTTCCAGCAGACACAGTCGCATATGATTTAATGATAAGAGAATTGGGATGACAGCTGAAGATCAGGAGCAGAGGTTCAGGGGGAGCATCAGTCTGACTGCTAATGATTGTACTGTTAGAATTATTTTGGTTATACTCATGCTAATGAAATGATACATGGTTTCTTATGTTGAAGATTATGGATGAGCTCGGAATGTTACTTGATGAAGAGTATCTGTTGGATATGGACAGATCATGCAGAGTTTGTTGTTGGTGACTTGCTGTTGAAGATGTTCAGGTTGCACAAGTTAAGGAGGAGCAGTAGGTTGAACACTAATGATTGCATTGTTGGCACTATGACTGCTTATTCTTTGGTTATTGTGATGCTCATGCTCAAATAATGATGGCTTGATACATGGTTTTGAGACTTTGAATGAGCCCTATTTTTTGTTTGCTGAAGTTTATCTGTTGGATGAGATTTGAAGTCTTATGAGTCAGAGATAAGAATAGATCATGCAGAACTTGTTACTATGGTTGAGACCTTTTCCCTACATATGGTACATCGTGTCAAATCTTGAAGCTCTTGATGATATTGGACCACATGAATGATTGCTTGACACATATTTGAAGATGTTGTTCTGGTATGATAATCTCTCTTGGAAAGAATGTATTGATACTGCAAAGAATCTGAAGGCTTGGTTACTAATGTGCTTAAGCTACAACCATTGGATGACGCTTGAAGACACAACTACACTATTCTATCTATCTGTATTACAAGAAAGTATTCAAATATCTTAGAAAGAAGCTGAACACTGTCTCTGCCTCACAAAGGATCAGATCTGGTTAAAATATAGAAGATTGTATTGGATACACGGATTTCATGAAACACAGTCGCGTATATACACGAGTTCATTCACATAAAACCGCGTATGTCTGATTGCTGACAAATTTCTGTTTGGGGTCAGCTTTCTTCAGCACAGCTACAGTGCTGTTTAGTATCTCTGGTATCTTTGGTGGTGTTCCAATCTCTGTTGTTTTAAAGATGCCTTGATGATTAGTTGAAAGTGTTTAGGATGCATAAACTAAGGGGGAGCCTTAGTCATATGGAAAGGATGTTTGGATGCACAGATTCAGGGGGAGCATAAGCCTTGCTGAGTATAATGCATTGTTGGCATTATAGTGGTTCTGAAATATGTTCTCTTTCTTAAAGTCTTTCTGTTGTTGGTCATACATGGTCATACTTGTAATTTGATGAAAAGGTCTTATTGAGACCCATGATGTAAAATTGTAGTATTCAGTAATGTAAGGACTTGTCAAATTTATAAACCCACTTGGTTGGGTAGCTGAGTCAAATTTTGTAAACCCACTTGGTTGGGTAGCTGAGTTGAAATGTGTAAACCCACTTGGTTGGGTACTTGAGTCTCATATGTAAATCCACTTGGTTGGATATTTGATGTAAGTATGAGTCTTTTGTGATAGGAAGTTCATAGAGTCATGTACTTCATTGAAAAATATGTTTGAAGATTCAACATGAGCTCAGGGGGAGCTTGGTCACTTCAGTGAACATTAGATCTGCAGAACGCTTCCTTCTACAAAAGGAGAAAAACCTTGTGTTGGTTTTGGTCCGCCCTTTGCCCTTGATGTCAAAGGGGGAGAGTAACATGGTGTTTGAATAAAAGAAAAGAATGGTGTCAAAGAATGGGGAGAGTGACATGGTGTCACTGTATTCTTAATGAATCTATCTGTTGTAGTGATCAAACACCATCGTGGTTGCCATCAAGTCCAAAGGGGGAGATTGTTGGCAATATGATGCAGAGTGTTGTCCTTGATGGCAACCCACTTGATAGAGTGTTTTCCTTGAATGGAAACCCACTTGATGAAAATGATGGCAACCTACTTAATGAAGTTGTGCTTGATAGAATATGTCTTGATGAACTTGTTAAATGATGTAAATATGATGTACCTACAGTGAGTACAGAAGGAAATGACGAAAGGAATTCAGTAAGTGCTAGATCTATGATGAAAAGAGTATGTCTCAAGGCATACGCGGATTTGTCTAGGAAAAGTCGCGTATGCACGTGGGAAATAATGTGCCAAGTCGCATATGGGAAAAAGTGCTCATAAACTGCAAAATCAGGGGTAACCACCATGGTATTGACCCATTGCATTGGGTAATGATTCGTCTAAATGACCCCGTCCAGGAATACCATCAGAAGTAATGTGGTTTTGGCTCATGGTATTGAAAAAGGGTAAACCTATATAAGGAGCAAAAATTCATTGTGCAAATCATGAGTGTGAGTGCAAGATGTCTGAGCTTGAATGCATACTTCTCTCTTAAGTATATCTGAATGGAAAGGGTAATAGTTTGATGATAGATCTGAATCTATGATGCACCAATGAAGAAAATGATGAAGAAGGGAATCTAGATCTGGAATGTATTTGAATATGCTAGATCTGTTTATGAAATGATTAGAACTGAGATGAGGCGAACATCTGTCTGAAGTAAAGGGTTACATCTGAACTGAATATCTGATCTGGAGAAGTATGCTGCTCTATAATGTCTGAAGATCTATACGCAAGTTTGTCGCAACGGAAGCGCGTATATATGCGGGTTGGATAAAGATAAAGCGCGTATGGGAGGTGAAACCTACTCTAAAGTATGTGCATATGTATACACGTGTTTGTATACATGAAAGCACATATATACGCGGTATCAGTGAAAGGAAAGCGCGTATGAAAAACTAGGGATTGCTGAAGTCTGTGGTAAGAAATGTCTGATCTGTTCTGATGTGTTACTGCTATCTGTATTCTACAGTTCTGGGTTGTCTGAATTGATAAGTATCAGTTTTGATTGAGCTTAAATGTATGGAGTGGGTCCAGTCTGAAAATATGATGAAGTGTGGCCTACAAGTTGTACTCTATTGAAGTTGTTGGATCCAGTGTGAAAATTGACGAAACGTGGTCCATAGAGGTGCTGAGGGTTGTAGCCTTCAGTCAGGGGGTTGTAGCTCCCTTCCAGGTGAGGCTGGTAAACAAGATCGGGGGGTCGTAGCTCCCTTCCAGGAGAGGCTGGTAAACGAGAGCAGGGGTTCGTAGCTCCCTTCCAGGAGAGGCTGGTAAACGAGCGCAGGTGGGTGCCTGCATGCTGGTAGGAGTCTGCACCAACACATAAGTTGTAAGATGTCTTCTCTATAATAAAATATTGAAGGCTGAGACAACGGCAACGGTGGTTTTCTCCCGACTTGGGTTTCCACCTAAAATCCTGGTGTTCATGTGTGATGCTTATGTGTGATGGTTTATTCTGTTCTTACTGCACATGTTTACTGTTTATTGAACATCTAATGAATGAATGATGGAATGATATAAGTGAAGAATTAATGACATAATTAGATCTCTATGTATACGCGAGTTTTATGAAGGATATCCGCATGTATACGCTAGCTAGCTTCATCAGAGTAGCGTATGGGTTTTAGAGAGTTGAAAAGTAAAAGTCTTGGTTAAGTCCTAAATACTGATTCACCCCCCTCCCCCCCCTCTCAGTATTTTTCCTAATAGATTTAACATTGATTATGTCAATTCCTCAATTGAAAAATGGTCCATATATTTACTTTATTTTATGGCTATCACAAGCATGCCAAATGAATATGGGAGAGATCTAAAAAAAATTCAGTCATCATTTAATTAATGATATCCTATCCATGAACTTTAACTTGATTGATTTACTACCTATGTGACCTGATTCATAAACTAATCTACTACTTTAGTGTGTCTCATTTGCAAAGTTTCAAATTTCTTCCTGAGGATATGAAGCTTTACATTCTTTACCTTGTTTTTGCCTTGGTATACTTTTCCAAAACTTCCTAACTTTTATGAGCACTAGTAGATGTTACAATATTAGGGAATATGGAGTCTTCAATTCCACTGAGCTTATTCTGTACTGGCCTTTAACTCTCTCTTTTTATGTACACTAGAGAATTTAACTGGAAATTTGTCATCATTGCTAAGTCTAGGCTCTTGAGATTTTGTGGCTATTAATTCTAAATTAAATGAAAATAATAAAAAAATTATTCATCTCAATTTTCCACATTGCACAATTTCTGCCATTCATTATGGGAACCAATGTGTTCTAATTACTAGTGGTAGTCGTGATTGAATTCTGTAACAACTCATTTCTATAGATTTTGGGATTGTCCATGATTTTCATCTCATTCAAACCGTAATGGAGGTCCTAAAACCTTGGTATGAGTAAGTATAGCTTAACATGATAGCTCTAAGAACAACGGACTAAATACATATATAGCACACAAAAGTGAATGATATCGACTGGCCAATTCAGTATTTTTTTCTAGTGCGGTCAGACGACAATAATTATTTTGAATAGTATATTTTCTAAGTATAATGCAAAGCCGGCCAGCTCTGTTGTCAGCCACAAAACTCAGTAACAAAAGCAAGTTTTCCCCTTTGAATACGGGAAATGTCGAATAATTTATTAAAATTCTTTGTAAAACCAGTTTCTTTTAAACAACTTGGTCATGATCAAATTTAGAAAACATTGAATGGTAGGAGGAGAGTAAACGCAACGGAATATTTTAAGATTGGAACTAAATGCATGCCAAGAATCTGGGAATTAAGAAACCCAGATATGTTAGGGGCACCGTGCGCAACCGTAATTTGTATTATTTCATGTGGCCATTCCGTGCTTGCAAGAGTCGATGTTATTCGGAAAGTAGGGCCGTGTCTCGTTGAAATTTATTACATCATTTCTGTTGGAATTTAATTCCAACTGCAACATAAACAGCTGGACGGAAAATCTGATTGCCGCAGATACTTTAGCAAGGTAGATGGCTGAAAGTCAAGCAATAAATTTGCAGAATTTATTGAGCCTGCAGATAGCCGATTTTATTTACCAAAACCCAGCACGTTAACTCCCACCGCCTATCTGCATTCAATACGCAGATAAAGATCAGAAGATATTTTGTATTTTTTAATATTATAAGTCAAAAATGTTTTTGCTTATAAATATGATGAACAAAAGTTCTTTTCAAGGTTAGAAGAAATAGAAGAATTTGTTTTGAGAGTTTGAAGGCAGAGAAATAGACAGAGCAGAAGAAACAGTCAGAAAACAGAGTCGCTGTGTTTTTGGAGCAGCATGCATTCTACAGGCTGTTTCAGCAACTGTGTCTGTGTTTCAGCAACTGTTTGACTGTTGTTGAAACACGTGTTTCAGCAACTGTCTGAAACACAAATCTGTGTTAAAAAACAGAGTTTGTAAAAACAGAGTATGGAGTTTTTAGTTATTCCAGAACTGCAGTTCTGAAGAAGTTTGTAATTTTTATTGTCATTTTTATGGTTAATAGAAACAGAGCTTTTCTCCATCTTCTTTGTCCAAATTTTTCTCATTTCTTTGTGTTGAGTTGAGGAAACTTGCTTCCTCTGTTTTGTTCGAAATTATCAGAAATTTCCATCATGGTATCAGAGCTGGTCTAGGCACTCAGTGAGTCAAAAACAGAGTTTTTTTTTCACTGCAGGAGCTGTAAGATGGCAGATGTTGGAACTGGTTTGACAAATTCCCAACTGCCACAGTTTAATGGGAAAAATCACTGTTATTGGTCCATAACAATGAAAGCATTGTTTGCTTCTCAGGGAATATGGGAGCTGGTTGACACTGGTTATGCTGAACCTGCAGATGCAGCAGCGTTGGCTGCTTTGACAGCAGCACAAAGAGATCAGTTGAAGAGCGACAGGAAGAAGGATGCCAAAGCCCTCTTTTTTCTCTTCCAATCAGTACATGAAAGTGTTTTTCTACGGATTGCAGTAGCAAGAAAATCCAAGGAGGCATGGGATATTCTCAAAACTGCTTATCAAGGCATGGAGAAGGTGAAGACTGCAAAGTTGCAGATGTTGAGAAGAGACTTTGAAACACTCAACATGAAGGAATCTGATACAATAGATTCTTTCTTCACTCAGGTTATTGGGTTGATAACCCAGATTAGATCTCATGGTGAAATTCTTGAAGAAAGAAGAATTGTAGAGAAGATCTTGAGGAGTTTACCCTCAAGGTTTGAAGCTGTTGTGGTAGCAATAGAAGAAACAAAGGATCTCTCACAGTTCACAGTAGATGAACTGAGTGCTTCTCTTATGTCTCATGAACACAGACTGAGTAGAGGAACAGATTCCTCTTTTGAGCAAGCATTCAAGACTCAGATGTCTTTCGGTCAAGGAAAAGGTCGAGGCAGAGCAAATAACAGAGGTCGTGAAAGAAGCCAAAACAAAGGCAGAAATAATCCTGCAAGCACAAGCGGAAGGAGTTGCAATCAGAATCAAGATGAAGGTTCAAGCAAACAGCAAGCTCATGAACAAAGGTATGACAAATCCCAAGTCCAATGTCATTATTGTAATAAATATGGGCACTATGCCAATGAATGTAGAAAAAAACAAAATGACATGAATAGTAGGAAAAATGCTAATTTTGCAAATGAAGAAGATAAGAATCCAATGATTGTGCTGTTAGCATGTAACGTTGCACAAGACAAACAAGAAGATTTTTGGTTCTTAGACTCAGGTTGTAGTAATCACATGACTGGAAATATTGCAATGTTTGCCAATCTGGATGAAAATGTGAAATCTGAGGTAACAACAAGAACTGATAGTAAGATATCTGTCAAGGGTAAGGGCAGAGTCAGTATCCGAGCAAGAAATGGAGAACAGATGATTGCGCCAGAGGTATATTATGTACTTGGTCTGAAATGTAATCTTTTGAGCATTGGACAGCTCATTGACAAAGGTTACAATGTGTTCTTCAAAGATGATATGTGTACAATCAGAGACATACCTCCAAGTAAGAAGATCATTGCACAGGTGCAGATGACCAACAATAGAATGTTTCCTCTCAAACTCAGGGCATATTTGAAGGAAGGAAGAACTATTGCAGCGGTAACACAAGAAGTCTTTCAAGAACAAGTGAAAGATGAAAATTGGTTGTGGCATTTGAGATTTGGACATCTCAATTTCGGAGGCTTGAATCTGTTGCACAGAAAGGGAATGGTAAAGGGATTGTCGTTGATCGAGAAACCGGACAGCCTATGTGAATGATGCATCTTGGGCAAGCAACACAAAGAAAGCTTTCTAGCAGGAAAGAGTATAAGGGCAAAAGCACCCTTAGAAATTGTTCACTTTGATGTGTGTGGACCGATGCAAATACCATCATTTGCTGGAAATAAATATGTTTTAACTTTCATTGATGATTACACCAGAAAGACATGGGTGTATATGCTGAAACAGAAGAGTGAAGTGTTTGAGAAATTCCGCCACTTCAAAACTCTTGTTGAAAAGCGGTGTGGGCATTACATCAAAGTGCTCAGAACAGATAGAGGTGGAGAGTACATCTCCAAAGACTTTCTGCGTTTTTGCAGAGAGAATGGCATACAAAAGCAGTTCACCACGAGGTACACACCTCATCAAAACGGTGTTGCAGAAAGGAAGAATATGACCATTCTGGACATGGTCAGAAGTATGCTGAAGGCAAAACACTTGCCGCATGAGTATTGGGCAGAAGCTGTCACTTGCGCAGTTTACATCTTGAATAGATGCCCAACTAAAGCTGTCATGAACAAAATACCAGAAGAAGCATGGAGTGGACAAAAGCAAACTGTCGCTCACATGAGAGTATTCGGCTATGTAGCATATGCACATGTACCGGATCAGCTAAGGAAGAAGCTTGACAGTAAGGGGGAGAAGTGTGTCTTTATTGGCTATTGTGATGAGTCAAAAGCATACAAACTCTATAATCTATTGACCAAGAAATTGATAGTAAGCAGAGATGTGCAGTTCATTTAAGATGAAGCTTGGGATGGAAGCTTAGAGAAGACAGTGAATGTGAAGAGAATTGTGTCTCATGAAGAAGAAGAGGAAGGGACAGCAGCAAATAACCCTTCTTTGGTGGCTCCTCCTCCACCACAACAAGTACAACAAACCACACCACAAGCTGGAATTCGAACAGCCTTGAGAAATCAAGGAAGTGCTTCTCCAAGCACACCACAGGGATCAGAAATACCCTCAAGTTCGGATGGAACTTCAAGCACACCAAGAAGACCAAGATTCAGAAATCTGAATGAGATTTATGAACAAGGAGAGGTAAGTAATAATACCGGTCTTAATTCATTATTCGCTTTATATTGTGATGTTGATGACCCAATTCATTTTGAAGATGCTGTAAATGAAGATAAATGGATTGAAGCAATGAATGAAGAAATTGGTGCAATTGAGAAGAGTAAAACATGGGAGTTAGTGGACCTCCCTGAAGGCAAAGATGTCATTGGAGTTAAGTGGGTCTATAAGACCAAAAGCAATGCTGAAGGCAAGATTGACAGGCATAAAGCAAGACTTGTTGTGAAAGGCTACAAGCAGCAACAAGGCAAAGACTATGATGAAACCTTTGCACCAGTAGCAAGGATGGAAACAGTTAGAACAATGTTGTCTATTGCGGCACAACACAAATGGAAGATTTATCAGATGGATGTTAAATCTGCATTCCTGAATGGAGTGTTGAAAGAAGAGGTTTATGTTGAACAACCTCCAGGCTATGAAGTTGAAGGCCAAGAGCATAAAGTCTATAGACTGAAGAAGGCTCTTTATGGGCTCAAGAAAGCTCCAAGAGCATGGTACAGCAGAATAGATGCTTATCTGATTGAGAATGGGTTTGAGAAGTGTGATGGTGAACCCACACTCTACATAAAGGAGAATGACGGTAAGATTCTTATTGTTGTTTTATATGTAGATGATTTAATCTTTAGTGGCAATGATGCTTCTCTCATTGTTGATTTTAAAGCAGTCATGAAAAGTGAATTTGAAATGACTGACTTGGGCTTCTTAAGATATTTTCTTGGAATTGAAGTAGACCAAAGTGAAAATGGTGTTTTCATTTCCCAAGGTAAATATGTAGAAGCAGTGTTGAAGAGATTTAACATGCAGAACAACAAGGCAGCTGTGACTCCAACTGTAATGGGGTTGAAATTGACCAAAGAAGACAGCAGCAAGGATTTTGATCCAAAATTGTACGAGAGCATAGTTGGCAGCCTCATGTACTTGACTGCAACTAGGCCGGACATTATGCACGCTGTGAGTTTAATCTCCATATTTATGGAAAGACCGAAAGAGACTCATTGCCAGGCAGCCAAGAGGATTCTAAGGTATGTGAATGGAACGAAGGGGTTTGGTATTTTATACTCCTCTTCTGAAAGTTTCATGTTGACAGGTTACACTGACAGTGATTGGACTGGAAGTGTTGATGATAGGAAAAGCACATCGGGATATGTGTTTCATATGGGATCGGGAGCCATCTCATGGGCTTCCAAGAAGCAACCAATTGTGGCTTTATCAACAGTAGAGTCAGAGTACGTGGCAGCAACAGCAGCAGCATGCCAAGCAGTGTGGCTGAGAAGAGTTCTCAGAGATTTGTGTCATGAACAAGAAAATGGCACAACCATTTACTGTGACAATAGCTCTGCAATAGCATTGTCAAAGAATTCTGTTTTTCATAAGAGGACAAAGCATATAGACACCAAATTTCACTTCATACGTGAATTGGTTAACAATGGTGAGATTGTTTTGCAGCACTGCAGAACAGAGGATCAGCTCGCTGACATCTTGACAAAACCATTGGCAAAGAAAAGTTTTGATCATTTCAGAGAATGTCTGGGTATGCTGAAAAACCCAGCAGTTGAAATTAAGGGGGAGTGTTGGAATTTAATTCCAACTGCAACATAAACAGCTGGACGGAAAATCTGATTGCCGCAGATATTTTAGCAAGGTAGATGGCTCAAAGTCAAGCAATAAATTTGCAGAATTTATTGAGCCTGCAGACAGCCGATTTTATTTACCAAAACCCAGCACGTTAACTCCCACCGCCTATCTGCATTCAATACGCAGATAAAGATCAGAAGATATTTTGTATTTTTTAATATTATAAGTCAAAAATGTTTTTGCTTATAAATATGATGAACAACAGTTCTTTTCAAGGTTAGAAGAAATAGAAGAATTTGTTTTGAGAGTTTGAAGGCAGAGAAATAGACAGAGAGAAGAAACAGTCAGAAAACAGAGTCGCTGTGTTTTTGGAGCAGCATGCATTCTACAGGCTATTTCAGCAATTGTGTCTGTGTTTCAGCAACTGTTTGACTGTTGCTGAAACACGTGTTTCAGCAACTGTCTGAAACACAAATCTGTGTTAAAAAACAGAGTTTGTAAAAACAGAGTATGGAGTTTTTAGTTATTCCAGAACTGTAGTTGTGAAGAAGTTTGTAATTTTTATTGTCATTTTTATGGTTAATAGAAACAGAGCTTTTCTCCATCTTCTTTGTCCAAATTTTTCTCATTTCTTTGTGTTGAGTTGAGGAAACTTGCTTCCTCTGTTTTGTTCGAAATTATCAGAAATTTCCATCAATTTCTCGTTGAATGCCCTGGATCGATTTTCTTGTCCACTGGACTTAGCTAACTTATAAATACAATTTCAAGGTATATGCATTTCACCACTCCAATTGTCGTCTATTGTTGCATAAATGCTTTTCAGTTTAGTATTTTATCTTCTCTTCTGTTCATCATAGTATTGTATTGTCTCTTGATAATACAATACTAGTGTGTGCTTTTTCTTTTATTATGATAATCGCATTGGATACATATCGGAAGTTTGTCTTAAATTACTTGAATGATGAAGAGTTTTGCTATGATTTTACTAATGTTGCTTGCAGCACCGTTAGGTGAGGCTGCTCGACTTTTTCGTTTCAAGCCATTCTCTTTCAATGGGGATTCTCTCGTTAAAGCTACTCCCGCAAGTAGTTATCCAATGGTTTATGAAAGGAGTCCTGCGAAAGGATTCCTGTTGGAGGAAAGGAGTCCTGCGAAGGGATTTCTGGAGCTCAAAGAATCTTTTGGTAGAAAAGCGGATCTTGAAAAGAATTCTGGTTCAGAGGGTAACTTGAAGCCGAATGTATCTGCGAAGTCGACGACTTCATATAAGCGTTCTGATGAACTTCTTCAGGCAATCCTTCCTTCTGTAAAATTTATTGTTGCTGAACATCAAGCGTAGAAGTCCGTTCGGCCCTTTGACCCTTTAGGTCACAGCCCTGGAATTGGTCACGATGTTCCACCTGGATTGGGGAGCTGAGTGCCAAAAGCTGGGGACTTCATTGAAACGCTTTCTTCTGTTCTGAAATGAACATCAAGAAGTTCACTTCTGTATAGCCCTTGTATTGCTTGTCAACAGAGTATTGTGTAGTTAACTGTTCAGATCAGAATATGGTTGTATATATGAAATAAAACGTTTTCCTCACTTTATTTCTTTTAGGAGTTGCGATGTTTCCATGTCCACGGGATCATTCCTCTGATATCTACACCTTAGACATGTGAATATTTTTGTTTGACAGTGCAAGGCATTTTCACCCATCAAATGATAAACAGAGATAATGAGGCGAAAATTATCTAGATGTATAAGGAGATGGGTAATTTTGTCTGCTTAAAATGAGTTTCCATACTTTAAAATAATTTTCCATAAATAAAATACCCATATCCGTTTCAAATCATATTTATATTCAAGTACAACTCTCGCAGTTATGATCATTTATTTGTGGAATTAGACCTTCCGTGAAAGTTTATGCTTAACATAGTAATAATGTTTCCCTTTCCCTGAGCGGTCGAAGCCATTGAAAAGCCAGATAACGTTGGAAAGGAAAATCTCACAGGTAACTCTTCTAAAGCCATTGTATTGCTCGTCAAACATGGATGCCATTGATAGCTTTTATTTTCTATCCTAGTATACGAAATCAGTGTAAGATATACGGTTTGCATTATGAAATATAATTTTTTCCACAAATATTTTATTCCATTAATGCCGATGTTTCACCTTCACTTGCCCGCTGCCTATAACATAATACCGTCGTGAGCAGTGAAAATGATAGGCACCATTGCACACAACATATATTTTCTTTTCAAGTATGAATATTTATCATTCATTGTACTTTGGGTTTCTACATGATCCATCGTTCATTGTAAAATAGATCATGATAGTTTTAACATACACTAAACGAGATCACGATAGAAAACGGTTCAAAATCGCGCATTAAATTTATGGTTGAAATTTATCCTTTAGCAGAAACAAAATAACATGAATTGATACCCTTAATATTAAGTGAACGTTTAGGTTTAACATGTTAATTGTCTAATAAGGTATTTTCTTGTTGGACGAATGCTCATATAAAAAATACATATAATACAGAATTTTGTTGAAAACAGTTGCAATATATTTGCATGTTCACGTTGCAAAGAAGTCTTCGACTTCTACACTGTATGTTGTTAAAACCAATATTAAAAAATAGGAATGAAATTAATTTGAAGTTCATGGGTTATTTTATTTCATATCAAATCAAAAGTTTTTATTGGGTGCATTCACGGTATATTTATAGATATTTTGTTGAGTGTGGACTGTGATTATGTTATTTATTTTGTATCAAATCGTTAGACCACTCTTCTAAATGGGACGACAACGCCACGCATAATTAAATGCTGCTTGGTCCGAGGGGGTTTTTGGGGCCAGCGGGCCGGAAGCTAAAAACATATGTAAATTTTCCTTGTAAAGGTATTGTAATTTCTAGTCAATATCGGCCGTTTATTAGGCAGATGATCTCACTGTAAAAGTTATGTTCAATTTAGAGTTTTTTTCCCCTAGAAGGCAACCCCTTGTTTTCTATGAGGGTATTGTATTGTGACTATATATTGTATGTGTATTCGCAGAGCGAGAAGAAACAGATAGAGAGACTGTGAGCGAGAATAGAGTATATTACAACAAATTTGCTGTAGGTTGTGTCTCTTTATTTTGCTGGATAATAGAAAGGAAGGACTGGCTGTTCGGGGTGGACGACGCCCAAACTCAGTGAACCATGTATATCTATATCTCTATGGTTTTACATGTTTTTTGTATTTGCATTTTCCGTGTATTTTATGTGTTCCATTGCTCTGTAATATATAAATTTCTAACATATTCAGTAATAACAATAAATTTCTAAAAATAGAAGTAATAATAATTTTATGAAATATTTTTCTAAAATATCTAACAATAAATTTCCAAAAATATATGTAACAATAATTTTAAGAAGTATTTTTCTAAAAATACCTTTAGATGATGATGATGACTCGAATAAGCTCAATTCCTTTATTCAACATTGGAAATCCTCAATTTTATAGGCGTGAAACTCAAAATAAAATGTTGTTGATGCTTTGGTAAAGATATGTGCTATATCCACCACCAACAATAAGAACAACAACAAAAAAATTGAATTTCAAAATGAAATTGTTGAAATGTTGTCTGAAAAGATAGGAGGTGTATGTAATATTCCTAATTAGCGATAGCTAATTGAATATTCGACTTTGTATAGTTTTGTTGTATATGGTTTGTAGATAAATAAAAAGTGAGTAAAGAGGGTCTAACTCACTTTAGTAGAATAAGACATCCGCCTAGTAGCACAACGTTGTGACTCAAGGGGGGTCAAGGGGGGCCACACACCACATAGAGGAGGGGGCCTACATGCACTCTAGAAGCTTCTACGCAGATAAGGATGAGGATGTGGAGGAGAGAGAAGTTACGATGGGTTTTGGAGGGAAACCTATGCTATAAAAGATGGAGGAGCCTCCTCATTTGATTCATTCTGGATTTGTTGGTTTTGGAGTGAGACTTTGGTCTTCTTTCTCATGCTGGCTATTTAGCCTGTCTGTAGCACTATTTAATGCACCGAGTGTCTCTGTGCGGAGATTTCACCCTTAGCCCTGGGGGACTTCGAGTGCCTGCTCAGGCAAGGTTTGTTGACTTGAATTTTGTGAGTCGTTTTATTGTTTGGGTTTGTTGTGGAGCTAGAGCTGATAGAGACTGTGCAGTCACTCGGAGAGAGGAGGCAGGCCTTTGTGGAGGAGCTCTGGATTGGTGTTTCTACAGAAAATTTCACCGAGATTTCGAGCAGAGGGTTAGCCTTTGCCCGTCGGAGAGTTTTGGCGGAGTTTGTGGCAGTATTTCAACTATTTCTATCTAGTTACTGCATTGTCCCTTGGAGGCCAGCGTAATTCACTGGGGAGTCAGTTTCTGGTGTTTTCGGGGATTGGCCATTCTTGGAATGGTTTACGGATCTTGTCCAGGTTATTGAGGAGAGGAGGTTTGTCGATTTTCAGCTCATTCTGGTAAGGGGATGAGCCCCTAGTTTTCTGTCCATTCCAACACAGTAGTTTACAGCAGCTAGGACGCTGTTCCTAGAGCAGCCATTGTCGGTATTCTCTGAGAGTGTTTTTCTTACTTTGCTTGTGCAATTTTAGCCTATTGTATTCCATTACATCTATCAGATTAATAAAATGGCTCAACATTTCTTCTATATGTTTTCTGGATGAGTTGCCGTAGTTGCCGTTGTTGCTGGGGTTGCCGTATACTCTTTCTATTGTATGTCTATTATTGTTTTTGAGCATTCTAGTTCTATAGCACTTGGTGCGTTGTTTTTCACTCTTAGACAGAGTCTAGAAAGGGCCAGGTAGCCTCCAGATCGTGTCCTCTTCAGAGGCGACATATCCGGTAAATGCCCTCCCAGTCTATCTCTGGTTGGAGTTTGCTTGTGTTTCAAAGATACCCCCAAAACGGGATATTACAATGTATATTTCTTTTCAATTGTAACATATTTCATAATTCTGCTTATCTAAATTACATGTCAATGTGCTATAGTATTAACTACATATCATTCTTCTACCGAATTGAAACAATGGGAGCCATGAGATGAAGTTTTTTCCCCATTGAAATGCATATATTGGTATGCCACTATTTGTGTACCCTATAAGAAATTTCTACGAATTTTCTCTTCATAACTTTTGTATCACAATCTATAATGATTTGCACCTTCAATATACCTAAAAATTATTTTTCCAAATTTTGTGTGAGTTTGGTTGAGAGACTCAATAAATTCAAAAATGTATTTAATTACATATGTAACATCATGTCTAGTTCTAGTAAGGTTACTAGGTATACGAAGTCATCTACAAGCCTCTTATAGATTATTGAATCTACTACCGATCCATAATTTAGTTTTTTTCCCATTGCAATATATGTCTATGTGGTTTAAAATTTGTGAATCTTCAACATGTTTAAGATAATGTAGTGTTAAATTGTTAATATATACAAAATCTAGTGAGAAAATAGTTTCCATTCAATTCCAAAAAGGTAACTCATGATACCAAGGCCTATCATATTACATTCCTTCTTGATGCTAGCTTTGAAATCATATAAAGTCAAACTTCTAGTATATGTCATGTCATCAACATAAATACGAATTATAATCATCTTACCTTGATGTAATTTGATATCATCAGTAGGATTATTACTATTCATCCAAAACCCATTACTAAGTAAATATGTGTTAATGAATCTATATCAAGCTCTTACAAATTATTCAAGCCATATATGGATATATTCAATTTTTAAGATATTTAAGCTTTTCAATTTATTCCAAATATTAGATGTTTATGAAAATATATTGCCTTTTCTTGTTTTCCATTCAAGAAGGCTTACTTCACATATATCTAGCAAAATGGCCATTTTTTATAGGATGTTATAGATGAGACAACTATAATAATATCCAAAACTACTAATGGAGTAAAGGTTTCATCATACTAAATAAAAGTTTTCTGGGAAAATATCTAGTCTTGTCGTATAATTCTCTACCCTTGCTTCTTCATCCAACTTTGTCTTGTACCCAACTTAATATAAATGTTGATTTTATGTATTGGGAGATTAGTAACATCCCATGTCTAATTCCATTCAATATCTTAAATATGTTCTTTTATTGAATGTAACTAATGATGTTTTTCACTATGTCTTGAAAACAAGTAGGTTGATTCGATAATAAGGAAAAAGTAACTTACTTAGCCATGTCATTTCACTACTCATATCTTTCCCTCAATCTCCTTATTCTTCGATTCTCACTCAGTATACTAAATCACTACTAGAAGAAGGAATATATATTTAATTTATCATTAAACCTTTTTAATATCCATTACAAGAAAAGTATCTTATTATCTTTGCACCTATAAACATGGAAATATTGGTGGAGGGACATGTCATCCTGAGTTTTCTATCCATCCATGTACTAGGATAGATGGAATTTATACTATTCATTACTTCATCTATTGGTCACTAAAATATTATTCTTCCAAGAATTTCACATATGTTCTCATTACAAATTAGGTAATGACTAGATTATGCAGTCTATAGGTTTTTATTGCTCATTGTGTCTAATGAAAATTTTTCTTTCACTCCTTTTGTCAAACTTTCTCATTAGCTCTCATGGTACATGTGAACATGAAATATGACCCAAAACTATGAAATGATATACATTTAACTTTTTACCACTTCAAAATTTCTGAGGAACTTTACCTTGCATACTACATGTTATAGTGGACAACATGTAGATTGAATAGGTAATGAGATTAGCCCAAAAGTCATTGAAAAATATTCTAGCTTGGAGCACGATTCTTGCCATGTTCATAATGGACAAATTATTTCTTTCAATTATTTCACTGTAGAATGGAGTATATTGAGTTGTGAGATTCCTTTCATCCTCTATTTTCTAGAAAAAATTGTAAACTCATTTAAGTCAAAGTATCATCCTCCATTCAATCAAGCACTTTGACATAGTTTCACGTTTTTTCTATACTATATACTTAAATTCATTGAAATTTATGAATTCCTTTGATATTTTTAGAGAAAATACGCCTCAAATTTCCTTCTAAAATGATTAATAAATGTTAAAAACAAAATCTTCCACTAATAGAGTAAGAGTGTGAGTTCACATAAACATTTATGGAAAGTTTATAGATTCTCCTTGGTTCTATAATAAGATTCTAGATGGTTATCTCTTTGGTGCTTCCTAACAATGCAAGTTTCCTAAGTTTTGGTTTATCATTAAATAAGGGCAAATCCCTTTGGAATTAACTATTTCTGCAAGAGCCTAAGACTCCTAAGAGGTAGGTGACTAAATCTAAGGTACCACAGCTAGTTTTATTCAACTATTGAAAGATGTTGTGCATATGACTATGACATATTCACAACTCTTCAATTCAATGGGAAAACTATTCTTGGTGTTGGTCGGTTTAATTTTCGGATTAAACCTCTCAATATTAATTAACAATATGGGAGTCATAAACATGAGCTGTATTGCATATTGGCTCATCTTCATCGTCAGAGTATAAATATATTCCTTTGATATGTAAACTAGGTACTGGAATGAAACACACAACTGCTGGCAAATAAACAATCTCAAAAGAGAAACCTATTGAACTAATTCTTATCAAGCAAACTCCATAGTGCATTTAAACAACAAAGCAATCCTCAATCATGTAACTTTCTGGCACTCACATTCTACTTTTTAAATCTCCTATGATAACTTAAAAAAATAATCTATTAACTCTTCTCACTAACTTGAAACTAACACTTGAAACTAATAAGAAAAAAGATCACACATTATTCTAATGACAAAGTCACACATTAAACTAACTAGAACTATTGTTCATAATAAATTCAAGATTTGAATTAAGTATTTCTAGAAAGAAAACTACTTTGCTTCATATAAAATAACACTTCAAAATATCCTATTACAAATGGCATTGAAAATAACCTATGAGAAACCTTCTATTTAAATATTTTAATCTAAATGAAAGGAACCATTAAAAAACAAACCTACTTTAAAATCAAATCATGTAACTCAATAACTGAAACTAAATCACGTTGCATGCACAATTAAATTTGCACTCAAACTTGCTCTTACAAGGAAATGATTACAAAAGATAATCTAATTAGAAGGAGACCTAAGACAAGACAAATTATAATCAAAAGAGATCTAATTATTGAGGGAATTCATGGGTAAACAAATCAAATTCTCATTTAAATCCTGCAAACATTCAAAGAAATTAAGTAATGCAAATCAAACTCAAACTCAAAGCATTAAATATATTCTTATTCCATATTCAAATTCAAACTATTAAAATATGTTCTAATTCCATGTTCAATTTCAGAAATCATGATCGTTATATTCCTATCCCCCATTACATTCGATTTAATAAGAGGAAAATATATTGCAACTCAAAAGAAAATTATGTAATGAGTAATAGTTCTTTAGACCATTAATTTGTGCAATGCAAAGATGACTGAAGTTCTTTGAGATTGAACCACACATTCACACAAAAACATGAAATGTTAAAATTGCACACATCTAATTAGACTACGTTATTGATCAAGCTTAGCTCTAGATGTTGTGGCCCTCCCATGCCTAGAGTAAGCCTACTACTGCTTAAAACATCAAATAATGAATTCGAGATTACTCATGGCACAATGCTACTCCTTACAAATTTAAGGCAAATGTATATATTTAAAACATCCTTTGGAAATTTGTTTATAAAAGTCACAGGCCAAAAGATTCTGGTTTTCACACAACAGTCCCTATCTCCATTACATTGATCCTGCAAACCTCAATGTCAGATCGATATTTTAGGAATTTGACTTTACATTTGAGAAATCTTGCTTTACATATGAGAAATTTCTGTCTAATTTACGGATTAACTTCTACTCCTAAGAAATCCCTCTTGAATAAATGATGGAATCACTTATTCCTGATTAAATCTCTGCCCATTCGATGCCCACACTACATATAGCAGAAAAATATATCTTTCTTAGTGCTTAGCTCTATATTTTATAGCAGTGGAGCTAGTCTTACCTCCCAGAATCGTATTTACAAATAGCACGGTTGGTTACAATAGGTTTTAAACTGGGTATTAGAAATCCAATTTTTCCTAATTCTGGAGGGTCAGCACCAATGGGACATCGCCGGTGATGAACACATTTATCGATTTCCACAATTGCAGAACTGATATTGACCATGAATTAATTTCCGGAATGCTATTAACAACAAGTTCGTTTCAACTGAATACTTTGACTTCAGGTAGAAGATCCTTCATTTGTCATTTGATGATTTATGAACAGCATTTACAATTGGTGTTAACTGATTTATTGTAGCCATATCCACCGTGTGATCTTTATCTTTCCCCATCAAATTTTCTTATATGAGCATATGACAGTTAATGAAATTCCAGAGATGCCAGAATGATGGAAGAGGTTGGGCCGTTGTTAATCGATTTGGCTTGACAATGTCTCACCCGACTGATGGTGTTGTATTCACAGACAATGGCTGGAGATTAAATTTTGCAATGTCTTCTCACCCGTTCATAACCAAAACCATTCATGTTCAATGAATTTTCACTGGAATATTCCCTCATCCATAACTCCTTCATGAAGATGAATTTTTCCAAAATATTTATGGGTTACCTGAATGATGGTGCTATGAACAAAACCCGCATCTTATAATTTGAAGATTATTCACCATTTGATCAGGGAATGCATATTTGCACCTACATCAACCTTAATCTACACTCAATTCCGCACCCAGTTCTGTAGTAACTAGTTTTATGAAGAAATTTGGTGATGGAACTTCGATCTTAGCTAACATTAATGCAATAATGAACTAAATTTGGCCTTCCATATATAATAGAAAATAAGAAAAGTTTGGAGACATCACAAGAAACAGCTATCCATGCTCTAAGCCATGGGCATACCGAAGGTCGGCAATAAAGTCTAAGAACCTTTGCTGAAATTGTGATAACCAAGTGGAGATTTTATGTTATGCTGGGGCAAAATTGATCCTCATCATCCAAATATTAGGAAGCTAGCAATCAATAAACATTAATGAACCAACATTCTTAGTGATTATTTTACATGGTAGCACATGGTTGTCATGGCAATCTAAGAGCCTTGCAAAGAATGTGTTGCTCCTCATTATAAGGATACAGAGAAGAGGTTGCAGATGTTGAGGTGAATTCGTACTTAAATATTTCTTGGACTAGACTTATTTACCTGCCACCAAGAAATGATTTATTAATAAAACTGTTACAAAAAACACATTTCAAATTAATTAATAACAAGAATTTATAATTTAATAATTAATGTTTCTAAATGCCTCTAGTGATCATCTTAAAAGAACAAACACTAGGTACAAGCATATAATTATGCGATAAATATCATGAAAATTTGGGCAAAAGTGCGGCTCAACATCCCCCCACGCTGAACTTCTTGCACGTCCTCATGCAAGCCAAAACTATAAGACGATGAAATAAGGTAGGGAAAATGTCAGCAAAGATTTTAGCAAATAAGGATGAAGATGCCTGATATTGAAATCCCTTCATTAGCCTGCAACATTTACTATTACGTTACGAGCTAAAACGATGTGAAATGATAAAACATGATCAGGTACCAAAAGTAGACATGATGGAGAAAATAGTGTTTGCACATACCTATTACCTTCTCTAAAATGAATTCCATATTTTGTTTATGCCCAAATTCTTATGATGAAAATCAAATTTTGTTGAAAAAGTGTAGTTTCAAAAGGAATAACACAAGATTCATGTACCTATTATAACAATAACGTACCTAGGTCATGCAACACATATTTAGAGGCAACTACAATCAATACGCATTGTTGGCAACCAACACCTTGTGAGTAATCATCATTGAGTATTCCATCACTTTCAAGACCATCAGAATTAAAGTGAGTTATGATACCAATCAACAACCTCTTTATTGAACACTCTAAATTCTGTTGTTATCCGGATTCAAAAATAAATTTCCTCTTAATCTGGTACAGAGAATCACCTTCACTAAGGGTACCACATCATTCAAATATTCTTGATTTTTGAAAGATAGAACTCAAAGCATCATGTTCAAACTGTCTTAAAACCATTATCGAAGAAAAATGATGAGTCTTAGGGAAAGAGAAGGATAACCAAGAAAATCATAGTATGTGGTTAACTTTAATACCACAGACATGGCCTTGCTTCCCGCAGGTGTCCATAACCTCGGCAGGGATGTCTTTTGACCCACAGAAATGTTTGTGTCCCACTTACTAGGAATATATTCAGAGTTAGCTTATTTGCCTCTTTAGATGAAGGCAATTGTCCTATCTTGGTAACCGGTTGATGGCAGTGCCACTCACAAGAAGTAATTATGTATGAACAGGCTGAATCGTGATGAGACCTCCTATCTTCTAGCTTTTTGGGCTGAAAGCCATTACTCTGGCTTGGTGACTAGGAGTATTAATGTCATGCATGTTAGGTCTCATGATCTTGGTAGGTCGGCTCATCACGAGTCCTCCTATCCTTTCCTAAATCTTTGTAAGCTCTGATTATGATTAACCTTAAAGGTAACTTAATAAGTGCGGAGACAGATCTACTCCTTAATATTAGAGCATGGCGTGAAAAATTTTTAATGACTAATCATTGCTGGGTAATTCCTCTACCCTAAATATTTATTAAAGGTGTCCTAGAAAATTATTGAAAGATTCTTTGAGTTAAGAATGCTAGTGTTCTCCTAAATAGCTCATTATGATGTTTGTAAGAGTGGTCCACCATAGGGGGTTTTCCAATACTACCTTCTAAGGGAAACTAAAAATATATATCTGAGATGAAAAATTATTAGAGTGATTAATCATGGTTACTTTCACAAAATCATAAGGTACTAGAGTGAATTGTACTCAACAAAATTGGTCACAAATGTTGTGTTAACAACTAATGTGAATCAAAAGTAGTTTTAACAGCCATGATTTAAAATTCAAAACCCTAATAGCATTATAACAGCTTTATTCATTTATTTTCCTACCCTACTTTACCCTAAGAGGTGAAAGACCCCCTTTTTAAGTATAGGAGTACTTCCAATGAAGCCATATGCGTAAACAAATGATGATTATACTCACACTTAGTTTTAAAGAATAGAATTCAAGACATATGAAAGCATGATAAAATGGTTGCTTCAATTTATATGGTACCAAGAGTTTCTGAATGCTGAGGAAATCAGATGGCTTGATGACTGCTCAAAACCAGGATTCAATGAAATCCACATATTTATGATTCTCCAACTGATGCAAATCTTCCACAGTTTCATAGTCACTCTCATGGAGGCACAAGGAATCTAGTGAAAGAGAAAAGATAAATCCCTCAAGTTCAAGCTCAAATATCTACTTTTCAAATTGAGAAGAATGGTTGAGAGAGATTCTATGGTTTTGAGTTTCAACAAAATTCTTAGAATAAGTTCCCATGAAATATTTCTCCTCTAGTGGTCTCTGAATTACATCTTCCCAGGGTGAATGTTTTGTAGTAATGGGGAAATTCTCTCGATTCATTCCCTTTTCCAACATGGATGGTGTGACTTTTTGTTCAATAGGGGAATCAACAGAAAGAATAGGTGGTTCAAACTGCTGTGCAACCTCATGGTTTATATTATGGTTTAAAAAATGGTTTGGGGTAGGGTTTTGGTTAAGGCTTGGCCTATGATTTGGATTTGGATTGGGGTTAGGCTTTAGAATTGGGTTAGGTCTAGGTTTTAAATTAGAATTAGGATTAGGCCCACAGTGTGGATTACGGTATGGACTAGGGTTAGGGTATGGATTAGGGTTTGGATTAAGTCTATGGTATGGACTAAGGTTAGGTCTAGGGTAAGGATAAGGGCTAGGGTAAGGTTGCACATATTGATGGGACCATGGAAGAGGATAACTTAATGGTGCATTGGAAAGAAATTGTGGTAGTTTTTTAATTTGCATGGGAGATTTCCTTAAAGAGAAGGATCCAAACGATTCTTGAGGCCATTGATATATCTGGTTAGAGGATGAGGGCCAAGGAGAGGGCAACTGCGACCAGGAATTAGGATATTCAATAGGAGGAGGATTTGCAATTTTCCATGAAACTGTAGGTTTATAAAAATGTTGAAGAACCTGCTCAAGAAAATAATAATTATTCCAAGTATCAAATGGTGTTGGGTTTTGAGTTATACATGGCGGTTGATTCGATTCCTTACTTGATTCCATGAGTACCTTTCGTAATTGTGGCAGTGATGGGAAGTGTTTGGTTGCATGACCATCCTTGCAAATTTTGCAAACTTCTAGATCACTGAGTGGACACTTTCGAAGGCAGTGTTTCTTTCGACAGTTGGTGAAAAGGATAAGCATTGGTTCTTCATCCTTATCCTTCTCTTGTGAATTCTTCATCGAATGATTTGTTCATCTTTGTAGTGCATGAAAACTCCTCATTCAATGATTCCTCAAAATACCAACTTCTTGTCTTCAACAAGAAAACTGGTACATGTTTTCATCACATGGATTAGTACGCAAGGGTTCTTACAGTGCCCCAAAAATGATATAACGTTGAAGATTGTAGTATGAGGATAAATGAATTTTAAAGCTATTGGCTGAAATAAAGCTCACCACACTTGCATGAAAGGAAAATGCCAAATCAAAGTACTATTTAATCTATGAAAAGCAAACCATTTTTGAAATTAAATGTCTAAAGCCTACTTCTACTTCTACGCATAAAGGAAATAAAAGTTCAAGAGATAGGCAAGATGGCCAGACTTTCGAGCAACCCCACAAAAGTGGATGTGTGGCTCTTCACTCACGTCTTACCATACACTATCTGCCTTCTAACGTCCTACAATAACCTTGAAACTCTGTAAGAAATTTTTACCTGAGCCAAAATACAACTCCCCGGCAACGACACCAAAATTTTGGTCGGTTTAATTGTCGGATTAAACCTCTCAATATTAATTATCAATCTGGGAGTTGTAAACATGAGTTGTACTGCATATTGGCTCAGCTTAATGGTCAGAGTATAAATATATTCCTTTGTAATGTAAAATAGATACTGGAATGAAACACATAATTGCTGGCAAATAAAAAATCCCAAAAAAGAAACCTATTGAACTAATTCTTATCAAGAAAAATCCATACCGGAATTAAACTACAAAGCAATCCTCAATAATGTAACTTTCTCGCACTCACATTCTACTTTTTAAATCTCCTATGATAACTTAAAAAACTAAACTATTAACTCTTCTCACTAACTTCAAACTAATAAGCAAAAAGATCACACATTATTCTAATGAGAAAATCACACATTAAACTAACTAAAACTAATATTTGTAATAAATTCAGGATTCAAATTAAGTATTTCCGAAAAGAAAACTACTTTTATTCATATAAAATAACACTTTGAAATATCCTATTACAAATGGCATTGAAAATAAACTATGACAAACCTTCTATTTAAATATTTTAATCTAAATGAAAGGAAATATTCAAAAACAAACCTACCTTAAAATCAAATCATGTAATTCTATAACTAAAACTAAATCACGCTACATGCACAATTAAATCGGCACTCAAACTTGCTCTTACAAGGAAATGATTACAAGAGAGAATCTAATTAGAAAGAGACCAAAGACAAAACAAATTCTAATTAAAAGAGAAATAATTATTGAGTGAACTCATGGGTAAACAAATCAAATGCACATTTAAATCCTGCAAACATTCAAAGAAATTAAATAATGCAAACCAAACTCAAACTCAACGCATTAATTTTTTTCTCATTCCATATTCAAATTCAAACTATTAAAATATGTTCTAATTCCATATTCAATTTCATAAATCATGATCATTATATTCCTATCTCCCATTACATTTGATTTAATAAGAGGAAAATATATTGCAACTCAAAAGTTAATTATGTAATGAGTAATAGTTCTTTAGACCATTAACTTATGCAATACAAAGATGACTGAAATTCTTTGAGATTGAACAACACATTCACACAAAAACCTAAAATGCTAAAATCGCATACATCTAATTAGCCTACGTTATTGATCAAGCGTAGCTCCAAATGTGGGTCCTTCCCACACCTAGAGTAAACCTGCTATTGTATAAAACATCAAATACTGAATTCAAAATTACTCATGGCACAACACTATTGCTTACAAATTCAAGGTGAATGTATATATTTAAAACATCCTTTGGAAATCTATTTATAAAAGTCACAGGGAAAAAATTTCCGGTTTTCACACAATAGTCCCTATCTCCATTACATTGCAACTGCAAACCTCAATGCCAGATCCATATTTCAGGAATTCAACTTTACATTTGAGAAATCTTTCTTTACATATGAGAAATTTCTCTGTCTAATTGACAGATTAACTTCTGCACCTAAGAAATCCCTCTTGACTAAATGATAGACTCACTTATTCCTGATTACATCTCTACCCATTCGATGCCCATTCTACATCTCAAAAAAATATATCATTCTTAGTGCTTAGCTCTACTTTTTATAGTAGTGGAGCTACTCTTACCTCCCAAAACTGTATTTACAAATAGCATGGTTGGTTACAACATGTTTAAAACTAGGTATTAGAAATTTGATTTTTCCTAAATCTCGAGGGTCAACACCAATGGGACATCACTGGTGATACACACATTTATCGATTTCCACAACCACAGAACCGATATCGACCATGAATTAATTGCCGGAATGTTGTTAACAATGAATTTGTTTCAACTCAATGCTTTGACTTGAGGCAGAAGACCCTTCTTTTGTCATTCGATGATTTATGAACGAAATTTACAATTGGTGTTAACTGATTTACTGTAGTCATATCCACCGTGTAATCTTTATCTTTCCCCATTGAATTTTCTTATACGATCATATGACAGTTAATGAGATTCCAGAGATGCTGGAATGTTGGAAGAGGTTGGGCCATTGTTGATTGATTTGGCTTGAAAATGTCTCACCCAGTGATGTTTTATTTACACACGCTCATTGGAGATTAAATTTTGCAATGTCTGCTGACCCTTTCAAAATTGAAATCGTTCATGTTCAACGATTTTCACTCGAATATTCCCCCATCCATAACTCCTTCATGAAGACGAATTTGGCCAAAATATTTTTGGATTACCTGAATGATGGTGCTTTGAACAAAACTCATGTGTCATAATTTGAAGATTATTCATGATTTGATCACGGAATGCATATTTTCACCTACAAAAACCTTAATCCACACTCAATTCCACACTCAATTCTATAGTAACTAGTTTTATAAAGTAATTTGTTGATGGAACTTCGATCTCAGCTAACATTAATTCAATAATGAAAAAAATGCGGCTTTCCATATATAATGTAAAATAAGAAAATTTTGGAGACATCGAAACAAAGAGCCAACCATGCTCTAACCCATGGGCATACTGAAGGTCGGCCATAAAGTCTAAGAACCTTTGCTAGCACTATTATAACCAAGTGAAGAGTTGATGCTATGTTGGGGAAAAATCGATCCTTATGATCCAAAAATTAGGAACCTAGCAATCAACAAACATTAATGAACCAACATTCTCAGTGATTATTTTACATGGTAGCACATGGTTGTCATGGAAATCTAAGAGCCTTGCAAAGAATGTGTTTCTCCTCATTATCAGGATACAGAGAAGAGGTTGTAGATGTTGAGGTGAATTAGTTCTTAAATATGTCTTGGACTAGACATATTTACCTGCCACCAAGAAACCATTTATTAATAAAACTGTTACACAAAATTGACTTCAAATTAATTAATAACAAGAATTTATAATTTAATAATTAATGTTTCTAAATGCCTCTAGTCATTAGCTTAAAATAACAAACACTAGGTACAAGCATATAATTATGTGATAAATATTGTGAAAATTTTGGCAAAAGTGCAGCTCAACACTTGGTCATTTGGATCTTTCCAAGAATTTTACTATTATCTGAATTTTCAAACAATGTGCACATGGATTATTTGAATCAAACATCATAATCATGTTGAGACCTTAAGGTCTCGATAAGATCAATATGATCATCTTTTCCAAATTTCATTTTGTAATCTTTCGATCGAAAGGAATTTTTTAACCCCATGTTCATAGTAGACCATGGGGGTTTGCATAGTTAAAAGTAACACCTCCCTCTAGCCTGGAAACTCCAAGGGGGTGAGAGGGAGAATTAAATATGGGTATTAGAGAACCTACGTTCAACGCTTAGACTAGATGGTGTTCAGAAAAGATGAAATGAAAAGAATAGTTTCTATACTAGACCTTTGGGGATAAACTTGGAGCTTTTCCATAGAATATGGCATTTAGAGTATTGTTTTTGTTGAGTGAAAATATGTGCTAATGGTAGAAATTGAATAGTAATTATGTGTTGTATGCATCTGTTGATATTATAATTGTGAAAAGATGGGAATGGAATATTCCTATATCCTAGTTTGTTTTGTAACTATAATATTAACTCGTAAATGGTGTGACTCCTACTCATGGTGAAATGTTGAAATCAATCTTAGTGATGCTATCATTATAAAAATTATAATATGCACCTTTTAATTTTAGGAATATGCCACTAAGATGTGTTTTCAACATGCCAAACAACATTAAAAAAAACATGTTTTAGGACAACATGCTAGTATTTGCATGAGAGGGTAATATGTGAATCTATTTATGTTTGATACAATTAAAAGCTATGTTTGTGTCATAGTGCATAGTAAGAACAAATTGCAACAAAAAATTAAAGGATTGAATATAGTATGGTGCAAAATATCATGGACCAAGTCCATAAAGATAAGGAAGTGAAGTTCTCATAATGGGACAGAAGCCTTTCATAGCTCCAAAGTCGACTTGAAGAGTTGCAAGGAAGACAATGGAAGTCTCATTAGAAAACAAAGTCATTAAGAAATATTGAAAAAAAATCTACCAAAACATATGGCATACATGCAAGAGTGATTACAACATGAATCAAACTATGAATATATAGAGGAATTCCATATTGACAAGTCAAAAATGGAATAGCATAAGGTTGGATAAAAAAGAATGCCAATTTCCTAATGGAACTACAAAGAATAGAATTTGAAGAAATATTTCATAAAAAATAACAAAATAAAGAGAAGATGTTATCCAACCTCCTCACACTTCCTACGACTAGTAATGTACAAATATATGTGGAGACATTCCCTCAAGATATTTGAAATACTAAAAATTTGATGCTTAAAGTATCTAGTAGAGAGATACTGGAATTTTTTGGTTTCTATAAACCTTCAAAAGGACTATAGAATTTTTTTTGCATATATTACTGATGGAAACATTGAACACTAGAACTCAAGGATTGAGTTTCTTGAGAACCAATGAATAATGTGTATAGATTATTTTTTACATGTTTATGTTGTTATTGTTGGCTATGATTTTTCCTATTATTCTTGTTTGTTGACTTTGAGTTCAGACATGATGCTTTCGAACTTTTCATGTGTTTATATTTTGGTTTTTCTATGGTTTTCATTCTTTCTTCATTCCCTTTTTGTTTTGGTCTTGGTGGTTTTTTTGGCTTGGGAAAGCAAAGAAAATGAGCTCTGTGAGAATACACGAAAAAAACCCAATCAAAATTTCATGATCATGATTAAACCATGTACATCATATAAGTGATAGTAGAAGTCAGAAGAAGATGACAAAAAAACTAGTTAGACTAGATGGGTCCACATGAACAAAATGGACAATGAAATGAAAACTATGGTAATAACATAAGAAGGGAGTTTCCTTTACTGAAACTATGCATGGCTAATATATGTGTGCATTCTATATTATATGAATATGAGAAAGTTTAGGAAATGAAATCAAAGTATAATGTTGTTTAGTTCAAAATATCATTGGTTCAGAACCATCATAGTACTAAGATAAGTAGTTAATCTATAAAATACTATCATTTTTTAATGTTATAAATAGAGAATTTTTACTTACCGTGTTGTGGAAACATAGTGAAAAAATTTACTAGATTCCATGATGTGTGGCATATCCATTGGAAAATTGTGCATGAATTACTTATTGATGATATGTATCATTATTAATGTTCTTATGCTTATTATCTGGATCTTTGTTGTGAGAAAGAATGAAATGATACAGGCTAGAAATTGACAGCACATCAAGAGCATGGATGAGGACACACTAGGGTTGGATGAAAATGAAAATTCCTTTATGAATTTTTCATTGAAATATATTATAAACTAAGTTCATGAATTTATGACGAGTGTGTGAGGTTGGTATTATAACAGGAACTGTTAGGTAATTTAAAAATAGTTATTTTACCAAATCATTGGAACCCTCAAAAGGCTTTAGTTGGAAGTGTTTGTATTGACAACCAAGAAAATAAGGCACAAGTAAGCCAATGTAAAAAGAGGTAAAAGAAAGGAATTGGGTAAGAATTCGTTTAATTGAATTTTAATAATATTGCTTCAATTTTGAATGTATACGAGGAAGTGATATGGTGAAGGTGGGGAGCCTTCAGTATGAAATATTGTATTAAACTTTGCAATGCATCTCGAGTGAAATGGATAATTATAGTGCTAATGAATTTATAGGTATGCGTTTCTTGGTTTTGTATTATTAGTTTGTTGGAATGAATGTTTAATAGCATTATGGAATTCTTGGAATAATTTTGATTCCAAAGTACAGTACAATGACACGATCATTTCTTTTACTTTAAATCGAATTGGAATAATAAAGTTATCAGGACTATAATATTTCTGATATCACTTTAGGTTGCTATGGTATTTTGAAATAACTAGTATTACATATATATATATATATATATATATATATATATATATATATATATATATATATATATATATATACGGAGAGAGAGAGAGAGAGAGAGAGAGAGAGAGATAATTTTAGAAGTGTTGGTTGATTGAATTATGTAACTCATCATCCCACATTTACCCAACCTACCTGTTCCACTAGGTAAACATGTGAGGATAGGCTACTATGATGCGATTCAATGCCCCATGTATAGTTAAGGAAGTTAAACTAGTAGAACCAACCTTCCACACATGCTACAAACTCTTCAAAATCCAACCAACCCTTTCAAGTAACCATCCCTCAAGGCAACATAAATTTTCACTAATTTGGACTTCAGTAACTCCCTTGACAAGCCAAGCTTGCGACTATAGGCATCCATTCGCTCCCACAGAAAGGCAAGCCAGCAATTAGGGAATTCTTTAGCTAGTTTTGTTCTAGTGGCCTTGGATGTTGTTCTCACCATTCTAGCTGATGTTTCCTTCTTCATACCCTTTAATATTCTTTGTTCTCCACTATCATCCAAGCACTCGAAGGATTTTCCATAACAATACACCTTGGTCCTATCAAGCTACTACTAGTCTATACCCAAAAACATATTCTATGGTCCCTATGAAAATACATTCAAATATTTAGATGAAGACATACCATTCAGTTCAAATGCACAAGCTCTTATGCAAAGATACATTTTTTTCTTTGTACCTATAGAAACTACAATAACCGAGATTATACATGCACTTCTTTATTCAAAGCACACTTATCCAGTAGGTTTGGATTCAAATAGCTATAATTAGATCAGGAGTAAATCAAAATAGAAATAATTTAATCACAAAGCTTACCATCGATCTTGATAATAGATGAATAATGATCTTCCTGCTTGTTATCAATTGTTGCGTATATACTACTAATGCTCTGCAAGCATCCCTAATAGTATGTGCCTTCTATGCACTATAAATTTTAGTCCTACCACCTTCATTCCACAGAAAATCCCCCTGAGGATGCTCCTCAACACATGCTGAACACTCCCACAGTCTTGTACGATCACCTATATTATGATTCCCTTTAGGTCGTGATGCATGTCTGTGTGTATGTGCATTGAAATTCTTGTATGGTACAACATTCTCTTTCTCTTCTACATCCTGAGATAATTTTGTTTTGGCTACCACTTACATACTTATTTCTGATTCCCTTCCCATCCTTAATAATATTCATACTTACGCTTTTAATGCTCATAAAAATTTCCCAATAACTTCCTCAACTGACCGAGGCTCATCCTACTCTATTTGATCTCTAAATGTTCATGGAAATCCACTGGAAAATATCTGAATTTTAGCTTTTTCATCCTTAATATACGGTACATACCATAGTAGCTCTAGTAACTTAGTCGCATACTATTAATCAATCATCAATCCCATATTTAGCTTATAGATCTCCCTATATTTCCTATCGTAATACCTATCTGAAAAATATTTCTTCTTGAAGAGTCACTAGAATTCATGCCAACTCAAGTCTTATGTCCTTATGTCACTAACTTGCTTCACATATTCCCACCAGATGTCTGCCTTCCCTTTGATGCTAAATATAGCTATTATGGCATTCATATTTTCTATGTAATTATGTTGTTCAAATAACTTCTTCATCACAACTAACCAAGCCCCTGCATCATGCAGTTGCTTCAAATCTTAATCAAAGGTAGTTGTCTTTTCTTTCTTGAGCTCATCAAGGAAATATTCCCTGTCACTCCTACGGTAACGATAATAACAGTGACGATCATAGTGCCTTTCAAAACTAGAACTAGAATAGTACTTGTGTCCATCACCTTTCCTGTGAAGAGTATCCAAGAGTTTTCCATCTATGATCATTTCATCTCTCTCTAACATGTTCCCACCCTGAGACGTACTTCCATATGCTCCATTAGTCCTATAGTATGAATCCCATGAACCGTACTCTACCATATTGCTAGTCATATTTGATCTTCTTCCTGTATGTATATCATGTGAGCTAAAACAAAATATAAGCATAATTAACATACATGAGTATAGTTCAGGGAGGATATCTCATCTATAAGATCAACCAGATTAGCACAATGGATGTATATATATATATATATATATATATATATATATATATTGTTGTAAGTATATATCGGTCATGCATTGATAGCTTGACTATTGTTAGGATTATATATATATATATATATATATATATATATATATATATATATATATATATATATAATCCTAACAATAATCTAGTAATCAATGCATGACCATACCAACCAAACATCAAGACCTCATGCATGATAACTACAACCATATCAATGTATGCTTAACAATATGTAAACATGTTCATGCATGAACAATGATTAATCTACATACGCTCATGACAAAACATTCAACAGAAACACCATCAAGTTTGACATGGAGACATCACTGCAACCATAAAAAACTCCATGCATATGAGAAAATCAAATATACCATAAGCATAAGTAACACACATGTAATCTACTTGAATGCATGACCAACACATAGCCACTCCAGTCCAAGGGGTGAACCATGATTTTATACTACTCTGTAACATCCTCCTCTCACATTTACCCAAGATACCTAGTCCACTGAGGTAAACATGTGATAATAGGATACTATGTTGTGATTCAACTCACCATGTACCTCTAAGGAAGTGGAATCGATAGAACTAAACCATACTAGCCTTCAACACATGCTATAGAACCTCAAGGAGACAAACAACCCTTTTAGGTGACCAACCCCTAAGGAAAATTAACTTTTCACTAATTTTGGCCCTCAGTTGCTACATTAACAAGACAATAATTTGAGTGTAGGCCTCCAAGCACTGCCACAACAAGGCAATCCAATGGCTGCATACTTTTTCAGCTAGCTTTCTGCAAGTGACACCTAGATTTTGTCCCACTTTTGAAGGATTGGGACTTGCTCCATTGCCCAAAACTCCGTGATACTTTCATAAATGATAAATAACACTGAAACAAAGGTACTAATGAAAACATATGATTAATTAATTTACTTGACCCCTAATAGCCATGACAGGCATTTTGTCAAACATGTCACAATTACGTAATATATAGGTCATAACAATAGATCTAAGCATATGGGTCTCGTAATTATTTGAGATTTATAAAGAAGCATAGAATCCTTATCAAATTTGTTGCATTATCATCTATTAATTCATATTTGAATTATTCATTCGTTTATCAACCAAAACTTCATGCAATGCATAGATCATAACTATCATAAAACATGTTCATAACTAGCATATAACAAACATAATTGACAAGGACACAACAACCATAAATTCCACATATGAAGTGGTGCATTAAAAATGAAATATGAAGGAGAATAAATTATTATTAATGAATGAATAATACAACAAGGTTTGGGACTTCTATGTTCCACCCAGCCATAGATTGGATGAATCAAATATTTCTTTCATCCAGTCACCCCTGTGCCATATTTCAGGCATGAATGTGGGACTCATAAGCAGAAATCAACCAGGGCTTCCTGAGGCTAAACCACCTCACCCTCATCAATAGAACTAGTATTTACAACAATCCCAACCAAATCACCAAGTCCTAAAAAATCACAGATTCCACTGAATTTCTCCACATATGCTATGAGGAATTTTCTTGTCTCTTATTTTATATGATTTACCGTACATCTTGCCATACAACGGTCAAGGATTCCCTACGCATGATCAAGACTTTACCATCCACGATTTATCATGTATCCTTCCATTGACCATCCAATGCTTTTTAGGCCTCATCAAGGGAATACACCTTCAGGATTTATTGTATATCCCGCTCTTCACTAGTCAAGGATTCCTACACTCGCCAAGGCATACAATATCTATCTTTAGCACAACCTAAAATCTAGTTCATAGGTTATTAGGCTAGGGCTTTACTGCAATCCATATTATGGTTCAGGGATCACTAGGCCATGTGTTATTTATTTGAGGGACCACCTCACTTATTTTTTATTCATTTAGGAAAACCAACTCAACCAAAACATGAGAACCCCATCACACCATGGCTATCCGGATATGGAACGGCAAGGCTGAAGAGCACTATGACACCTAGAAAAACCCATTCCCGTGATAGCAAGATAACCAAGAACACACAAGCATAACCATGCATGCTAAAAGTACCAAGGAAATCACACATGCAAATTGATCCTTACAACCAAACCCACTGTAGCTACCTAAATTTGACCTTCCTTACTTGATCTTTGCTTCTCTTTTCCTTCTTTTTCCTTCCTTTTCCTTTCTTGATCCAATGATATAATCATCCAAGAATGCATTAAGTGTCCAAGAGTGTGTGAGAGAGAGATAATAGAGAGAGAGCTCCGAAACTGTACTCATAAAAAAGCACCAGCTAATCCTCAGAATCCTTTTTATTTAATAAGGCCTCTATTTTCTATTGGCATTATGGATAATTTGTTATCCTTGATGAAAACCTACTTGATTAAGATATCAACATTATGGTAGAATGATTATATCTACTAGTATAGTTGTGATAAGTGATATTGACAAAGGAATATCAACTCAGAGATAGAAGAATGATAAATACGAAGTTTAGGAAAGTATACATGGGTCCTGTGAAGAAAGACTGGGTACATACACAGGTATGGTGAAGAAAATTCGTGTACAGTTTCTACACCATGGTATCATCAATACCATGGGTATTTACTAGGGTATTAGCCCATATTATTGAGCATAAAAACATACAATGATCCCTTTAAAGAATACTAATGGAATTTCTTAGGGATTGGTCCTAAGGTATTGGTCAAGGCCTAAGCTATATAAGGAGATGGAGATCAAAGTGTGATGTGTGTGTGTATGGATGACTTGATCTAAAATAGATCTGTTATCACCCAAAAATGGCCATCTAACCATTTCTAGTTAGATGGATCGAAGTACACCATGTAATACCAATGTTACCATAGTAAAATTGCTTTCACTATAACAAATAATTTAATAAACCATATTTTATTAAGTTATTTCTATTTAAAACAAGAAATCTCATGAGGAATAATTAAATAAACCACTATTGATTTTCCTTTAGGAATAATTAATTAAACCATTGTTTAAATAATATCTCTGGTCATATTTACCACGATTATGAGAAATAATTAGATAAATAATTATTTTTCTTATTTTTCTCTAGGAATAATTAATTAAATAATTATTTAGTGATTATTCCTTATTAAATTTGACCAAATCACCCGGGAATAATTAAAAAAATAATTATTTGTTTATTATTCTTTAACCATATTCTTGAAATTATAAATAGATCATTTATTTGTTTATTATTTCTAAATAAAGGTATTTAACAAATTTAAATACTTTTTCCCTCCAACAAAATATATTAAAATATTGCAAGTGGTTAGATCTAGATTTTGGTTAGTAATACATTATTATTCTCCGTTATTGAAGATAACTCAATATATTGTTATAAATAGAAGGGGTTTTCCATTCATTTTTCAGTTTGATCATTCTCATTGTGGATATCATTTACTTCTTCCATTAGAGCTCCCACTTGAGTTCATCACATATTTAGGTTTTCTCCATCATTGAGAGAGAGATACTCACGAAGCGGAAGAACTAAGGATAGACAAGAACCCATGCCATTTAGGGGGACTAGTAACATTTACTTGTTTCCTTCATTGTGTATTATAATATAAGAAGTAATTATTTAAACTTGTCTTCTCCATTGGTTATCTGGTGTTATTTTTGCATTAGTTACTATTTCATTTTGTTGTTTAACTGCTTTTTCTACATGGATCTGTGTTTTTGCAGGATTTATTCACATTTTCTATTGCATATCTAAATATTTATGCAACCATAATTTTTGTTAGGGATATTCGTCACTCATAGCTAAAGTAGGATCTTTTCATACACCTTAGATAATATTTTACACTAAAAGTATGTGCACCAGTGAGCATGGAGATGGATAAATATGATAGATATGAAATGAATACATATTCAATAATCTATTTATGGTTTGATATATCTATTATGACAGTATTATGATGTGTGTTTGTAACAGTTTGTATGTTGATATTTGGGTTTGAAATTTTTTTGTTGTGCAACGAAGCTGTGACTCAATGATTATAGATTTGTATGTTGGTTTCCCATTGAAAAGTCATGTACATATGTGGATCTGCTTATGGTTAGTCACGTATTAATTATGTAAAAGTTCAGAATCTGTACGCTGGTGTCAAACATGGAAAGCACATACATACGTGGATGTTCTGGGTAAAATGCATATATATTTTCTAGGGTTTTGTAGTATGAATTGATGATAAATTTTTATCAGTTCTGTTACTATTGATTTTTTTGTCGATGAAGTTTTTCTTATGATAATCTATGTTTGAAAATTATGTTTGTGTTGAACTGATTATGGTATGGAATGTTGACTTATGATGATAAAGCTATATGGTGATATGTATTTGCACTAGTACAAAATGGCTAATTAGTTACTAAAAAATGACTGAAATTTGCATATAAATGAGTATATTTTGGTTGGTGATCAATAGTAGCTAATTTACAGTATCTTATAACGTGACTAAATTTTGGTCGGTTTTAGCTTAGTCATTAATTGGTTATCTCAATTTTTTTGTCTAGTTGTATATTTGGTCAATAATTTGGTCATTAATTTAGTCATTGATTTAGTCATTAATTTAGTCATTCATTTGATCATTAATTTATTCATTTATTTGGTCATTAATTGTCATAATTAATGAACAAATATATTACTATATTAACACCCGAGAAAACCAATTAATGACCAAAGAAATATGAATAAATTGTTCGTTGTGTTATAAGATACTGTAAATTAGCTACTAATAGTCATAAATATGAAAATTTTAGTCATCGTTTGAAACCAATTAATGACTGAATAGTCATATATATGAAAAATTTATTTGTCATTTGTAGTCAGAAAATTATCATTTTCAGTAGTCAATTATTCATTATATAAATGACTAATTTAGTAGTATATTCATTTTATTTGTGTTCATCATTAATCAATATAAACTATTAATTTATTAGTTTTAAATTGATTTTGTGTTCATTATTAATCAACATAAATTAATTTGTATGATTTTAAAAATGTGATACAATGTGCATGTTCATCTAATATGAAAACACAAAGTCGCATATTTTAATTACAATACTAAACAATATCAAGTGCAACTATAAATAATTTCAACCACATAAATTATATTATATGAAATGTTAAGTATTCCAATATGATTTTCCAACTTAATATTTTTTGGGCTAAAATTTACACATCATATGATGTTTTATCACTTCAAATATTATTGTTGTGTTTGCAAGGCATTGCAGGTGAATTCACCAACTCTGAGGACTTGACCATCAGTGCTTATATGTGTGTATTATGTGGGATATTGGCTCTAAGAGTATCATCAGACCAATTCTCCTCTCTCTCTTTTTGCATTTTTCCCTCCAATGTTATTGATCCTCACTCTTTTCAATTCATGCTTCTTACCATCAATACTAAGTTCATTCTCTGAAAACAAAAGAAGATACAATGTAGAGTGTAAAACATGAAAGACAATAAACACTAGAATATAAACTAAATTAGACTATAAATAATTTAGACAACATATACCTCAACATCAGGAATGTCAAAGCCATTTTTCTCCATACAAGTAAGAATCTTGAACAAATTATTTTCCTTGGGGCGATAATTTCCACTATAACGTGGCCAGATAACCTTTATAAACAAAGAAAATAAAATATCACCATATATAGAAAAGAACACCTTATTGACTTAGTATTCAAATTTCAAGGAAATCTTAGGAACAATCATGTCAACTAAGTTATATGCGAAAAATCTCAAAACATACATAACTTGTGCAAACAAATAATTTGAGGTGTGATGTTTAATCCTTGTCATTTTATTCACAACAACATTTCATTTTCTAACACATGAACTTACTCAAGTATATAAACAACATACATATATAAACAACATTTACTCAAATAACAACACGAAAGTAGCTTTTTCTGATAGTCATGAAAATATTTTAACACAAAATAGCTATAAGGATTCCAATAAATATAGTGTAATACTAATTTCATCTTGAAGCTTTGGTTGATGTTTAAATGGACATGGTACTTAGTATTTTCAATTTCATAGTTAAACGAAAAAGCAAAATAGAAAGAAACTTCCAAAATACAATCAAACAATAAAGAGAGAATATCATGGAATGGAAATTTCACTTATAAAAAAATTGTTTACCTATCCACCGATGTCGTCTCTGGCATTCCTGAGGCATTTTATTGCCCAAAATAACCATGAGGTGAAATACTCATAACATTAAAAATCATAGGAATTCCGAATAGAAACATTTCCAAAGTTTATGGATTAGGTGTCTAAGTTATCTCTAACGTCAAATGAACCATATCCAAGACGTGATATGCATCATCTCCCCATCATTTTTCCAATCACATTTCCTGTAACCTGCCCACCGCAGAGTCAAGTAAAATCAAACAAATACATTGACATTTTTTTTAATATTTTATATCTATAAAAATTGAATATGATTTGTTTTATGAACATATTAATTCATATTTAAAGCCTCCTTAACATATGAGAAAGTATCAATCAAATATGACATCAGAAAAATTGACCTCAATGACGTCCTCAAACAATTTCTACAATATCAATATTTTTCTTGTTGTGATATCTTGGGTAGAAAAAATAACATCTCTACAAAAGAAAAATGCATATATTGCTTATGGTCAAACTTTGCATATGGTGTATTCTTAAGCAATTTTTTAAGATGTTCCTCCACCTTTACCAAAGTGAATTGTAGCTTGGTTAAACTATGTATCCTTTCATTGAGCATCAATTTCTACAAGGTAAATGTCACACTTTATTCTTTCCAATTTCTCAACATGCTACATATGATAAATTGAAAGTCACATAAAACAAAGAACAGACTCTTTTCTAATCAAAACAAAAAAAACAAAAAATGTCCCTAATAAACCTTCATTATAATATTAGAAAATGAAAAGAGAGTGGACCATTTTTGTTGTTTGACTTTGCCTATTTTTTCTATGAAAGTGCTCGAGCTTCAAGAACCAACGAATGTGAGGGAAGTTGTAAATGTGAAAAAAAATATGTTGACCTAAATTGTAGGTTTCTTCAAAATGATGTGAATGATGCCATTTTCATATGTGGTAAATCTCATAATAAGAAATTGCATGTATTCTAATAAATTACATTGCAATGACTACCATGGGCCTCCATGGGTTGTAGGTCCTCATTATGTTAATCTCGATGATGAAAAAGATATGGAAATGATAAATATGTGTGGTCCTATTTTGTATGGTGGATATCTTCAAAGCAAGGTCATTAGCTCAATGAATCTAGGTTCTAACATGGTAAACATGGATTTGGTCTTCACCCCATTTCATTCCATCATACTTTGTCAAGACTCAAAACCACATAATGGTCCTTTAGCTTATAATAGGGTTTCTTTTGAGGTTATAAATAAATTTTATCCAAATAAAATGGAGTTTTGGGCTCCAAGAGATATGGATAATTTAAATGATAATGATTATATTTTTTTTTCCAAAGATTCAAATTTAGGGATACATATTGTGGATTTTACTAATAAATAGAATGAGAGAAATAATCCATGATTAGAATCTACTGGTTAAGCTTATAGTTCATTTTTACTCTGTTATAACTCTGTTGAGACCACCTACTCTACAGTAAAAAATGGTAGAGGAGCCATTAGTCATACCCACCCATGGTCTCTTATAGGCTGATAAAAGAATAGGTTGAGCCATTAATTAGAATTTCACATATATTGAGGAAAGACAATTCATTATCTATTTAACCAATTTCACATTGAACCCTATATAGATGAGTAGACCTAAATAGAGCCAGTTTTCTCCATCACATGCCTTGGAAAGACAAACTAAAATTGCTTGTATTTTTTTTGGTTCCATGTTATAAGTTCCTTCTTCGAAAACTCCTATTCCGTAATAGATTTGTTTCTCAGGAAGGATGCAAAATTGTTCTAATGACATGGAATCATCTTAGCGGATTTTGATCCTACATTGCCAAGGAACTCAAGAGCCGTGGCCACATAAATAATATCATCTTCCAATGAAAATAGTACAGTCTCCAACCTAGAAACATAAAAATTTATATATAGTTATAGTTCATAATTGAAAATGACCATAGATTGTAGAAGTCCTTAAATAAATTCAAACTTGAATAAGAAAAAACCAAAATTTCACATTACCCTTCAGTATGATGACCTTGATTTAGTAATAAAGGCTTAGACTTGCATAGATGTGTAAGTAGATTTCTCGAAAGATCAATTTCAACATCATTCCTGAGAAAATAATCTAATATCCAAATCGAAACCATAGTTGAATGGAACAATGGTGCTTTAAGGTCATCTACATAAAAAGTTTCCTCCTTCAAATCTCTCACACTGGATGGTATGTCATGAAAAATTAAGAAAACTTCATAAAAATTTGTCCAATTCTCTAAAATACATAATTAAAATTCATATAATCTTTGTAAAGGAATGCACTTGTAATACTCTTTGATTTCGATTTCACCCTTTTTCTTGAGTTGAACCTCAATGAGTTGTGGACTCAAAGTTCTTTGAGAAGAATGTTATTACAGTTGAAATTTATCATTTGCAGTCTTCCCACCTCTATCTCTTTATGAGTATGAATTACTAAACACTCTTATGTCATTATCCAAAACATATCTTTCCTAGACACACGATTTTGCAAATAAAGGCTTTTATGCAGCATAAGTCCTTGTCAAAATTTCATCTCTCATACCAACTGGCATTGTGTCATAACTACAACCTAAAATCAGACCTACACCTATTTTCCTATTACTGAGGATATGAATGGTGGAATATATCCTAGAGCACTCTTATCATATGGCAAAGGTTGAGCCCTCCCTCTTATTCCATTGCCAAGACCTCCCTTAGGACTAAGAGTCAAGCGACCATCATCAAAAGCTCTGTGTGCTGAAAGGCTTGGCATAGATTGATTTTCAAATTGAACCCTATCCACAATTCAAGCATCTTGACTGGTGAATCCACAGTAACATGGTCCCATATGGGGTTATGTCCCTTTAATCCCACCCATATGTGGAAGTGAACCCGTCTGTGCACCTGCCATGTAATGTGGCATCACATGTCCTCTCCCTCCATGATCAAGCATTGTCACAAGTCTCTAACCTGAATGTCCCATATTGGTACGCTGAGAGTAGCCTCCCTGTCTCTGTACTTCATGCAAAACATCCCAATGCACTTCATCTATTTCCTTGGGGCCCTCAACTTTATTCTTTTTTTTCCATTCGTTCCTCCTCGGATCAATCAGATCCTTCAACATGAACCTCAGCCTAGAGGGAAGCCCTTGGTTATGGACATTTTTGTCATCTTATCAAAGTAAGCTTCAATATGTTCCTTCACCTTAGAATGGTCAATCATATGACCAAGTGCTCACTAGTTTGCACAAAGAAAAATTTCCTCCTGGAGATGTTGAAATTCACCAATTAATTTCTTGATGCATGCATGCATAATTCTTTTGATCAACATACCTTTTTTATAAAGCTCACAAATGAACCTTATATTTCCTAGTATTCGTTGTCGTGCTGCAGCCTTCTTCTCCCATATTTCTTCTACTGAAAGGATTTTTTCACCATGATATTCTGCTTTCTCATCCTCAGCCTCTTCTCTTTAATATTTTTGAAATTCTTTCGAACATTTTTCAAAATAACTCGCTTGAAAACAAATTTCTCATTATCTTCATAAAATTCTGGTATTCCTGCGTGAAGCTAAAAATCAAATTTTGCATACATTTCACAAAAATTCATCTCCATTAAGGCTTTTTCAAATATTTGAATATTATACCATGAATACATGATGTAAATTCAATGTTCACTTCTTTGATCTATTCAAAACGTTTCTCAAAGTTTTGGGGCGTTAATTTATTAAGGATGGATTTAATTTGTCTTTGTTTCAATGATCCTCATCAGAAACCTTTCCCACCCATATCGTTTCTTTGATATATAAAATGTGGGTAGAGAAGGTTGTGTAGGAGGAATCAAACCCTTCTACGAACCACAAGCACCCTGCCACCTATTAGCATCAGAATTATTTCTCACTAGTCCAACTTGTGGAAATGGTGCTTCCACATAAGGCCCTCGAGGAAGAATGACATTCATACTCACTTGTGTTGTAGAGGTATTTCTTGCAAAGGAAATATTATAACCTTGTCTAGGTTGAAACACAATAGAGTAACCACTAAGATCCACATCCATCCACATATCACAGCCATCGGCAAAAGCATCCATTGGCTTGGCCCATCTATCATCATCCAAACTAGCCATGAATGGATTGTAGCTAGTTTATCTTGTCCCGTTATTGGGCGTGAATCATTTCATATGCCAGTTTTTGTCTTTAAGGTTGATGAAAATTAGATTAAATGTTACCATATGACCTAGCTATCATCGATGAGTAGAAATTCGTTCGGCGTGAACCACTTAAAGAGATAGAACTTGAAAGTGGAGGTCTATATGTAGGCAGTCCTGGTAATGGAGGAATGGAATATTTAATTGATGACACAACATCAAATATCAAAGCAATGAAATAAAATAATTGTGGAAAGAAATATGAAAAACTTACTCATTTTTTGGATATCAAATATGCTCCAAGTATGGGCACAAAAATGAGAGTTGAATTTCCAACTCTCTAGGCTCTTGTCAATGTGGTCAGCAAAAAAGATGTAAAAAAAATAAATATTTTGGGGGCTTAAAAACTTGTTGTGGATTGAGTCTGCGACAAAGTCAACATAGTGGCCGCTCATTTGGCTCACTTTTTTCAAGGTGTCAAACAAGTAAACAACAAGTTAGATTTGTTCTCTTGTGGCCATATATACCATCAACTCAATACCCTAGCAAACCAGGTCTCCAACTTATTCTAAAAGTGCTAGAATACCAAGAGTATATGAATAATAATTTTGTGGGGGTTGTTGCCTTCCATATCTAGTTTTTTGTCTTTCTTATTACTATAATTTTTTGATGATATATGTAAGAAACCCAATGATATTATCCGAAAAGTGATAGAGATTTTGTTGGCTTTTAAAGTCTTGCACAATATATAATTGGAACAAACTTTTATTACTAGAAATCAATCAATTACTTCTACATACCACTAAAAGTGGCGAAAGCTATATAACCTTTGATCACCTTGAACATCAAGCACACCAAGAACCTCAAAAATGGGGTTCTAATATCATCTTCAAAGATCCAAAATTGACAAAGCACAATTTAATGAGTATTGATTAGTCAAAATTACCATGTGGATAAACTACTCATGTCGAAATGACGGTATATTGGATTAGGTGTGGGTTGTACTTGCATTTGAAAGAGTGAACACAATGTGGATAAACAACATTGAGTACACTAGGAACCTCGACAATGGGGTTCTAATAACATGGCCAAAAATCTACAATTGATAAAGTACAATTTAATGAGCATTGATTAGTCAAAAGTACAATGTGGATCAATGACTCATGTCAAAATGATGGCATATTGGACTAGGCAAGGGTTGAAATGGCATTGGAAAGAGTGAACACAGCATGAATAAAGAGTCACTTGGAGAAGGAATACAAGGAATCACAGTATTGATTGCACATATAGGGATGGTCAAACAAGCAAGTAGAAGCATTTGTGACACCATAAAAATTGGCAACTCATTTTTTCTAAGAGACATCCAAAAGAGTCATCCAAAAGCGCATTTTTTATAGGGAAAATGCTTAAAATCATCCCTTTGGAAAATGCATGCTTCAAATCAGGGATAATTTTCCATCTACATTTCCCACAAAGATATGTAAAGAAATGTCTCTTCAATTGTCCCAAAAAATGGGAAAAATAAAAATCCCTTTTGGGAAAATGCATTTCCCTCCATGTTTCACCGCATTTCCCAAAAGAGATATGTGGAAAATTGTTTCTTGCAACATCCTACAAGAAAAAGACACCTTGGGAACATGGGAAACATGGAGGTGCCCCCTCCCACCCTAAGGACACATCCCCATAGAACAATGATTTTTTCATTCATTTAGTGGCATTTCTGAGTCATCATTGCTCATTTGTTTATGAATACAAAGTTTATCATATACTGCTATGTTGAATGGTAAGCATATGACAAATTCCTATAAAAAGAGGAGCTGCTTCAGATAGAATCAAGGCCAAGGCCTGACAATTAGGACTAAACTTTCATAGTTACAATATAAGCATGTGGACAATAGCACAGTGGTAATTCATTATAATACAAAGACATTACAAAACCATATTTTCTTAATGATCATAGAGGCTTTGGTATTTCGCTTTCACTAAGCATATAATATATTGCCATATATTGGTAAGGTACACCTATAAGACCTCATTTATAGATACTTCCAAAATTCTACCTTGGAAAGATTACTTTTATTTTAACAATCAAAGAACTTCTATAACAATTATTGTTGACTAGTGTAAAAGCATAGATCTGAAAAAATGGAAAGGTGTTGTGCCATATCTAAGATACAGAAATCAAGAACTGAATAAGTAGGAAGTGATGTTATCCCAAATCATGGTATAAACTGACCAGTATTAAAAAAAATTCCACTTCATACTGTCACACTAGTTTGTTTGTAGCAAAAAATTGGTACTATTGACGGTATAATTACGACAATGTAAAAGAAAATATCCATGGTGAAATTTTTTTAGTTTGAACCATAGATATTAACTTAAAACACATCTTGGATAAGAAGTACATACTTGTTCAAATGCTCAGAAAAATTCCAAAAAATACAATGCTAATCCAACATCATTTGATGAAAACTATATGCCTGCAATCAACTGCATTGGCTTCCCTTGAGGAAAAATTATTTCATCCATCTCTTTCTTGCCTTTTCATTTCTTTTTCTTCAAGTTCACTTTTTCTTCAACAACCTCTAACTAAAAATCAGATACAAAAATAGACTGATCATTGATCGCCTTGATATCTTGATCCATGTCAGACTGGTTTTTTGTGGTTTGCACCATACACGATGGAATGCCACATACGCATTTAACACCAAATTTAAATTTTTTTACTAACTCCACTTTTACACTAGAAAATAAAGCACCAATCGAGTATCTTGCATTATGCCCACATTATCACCACTTCTACACTATTTAAAAAATAAATTTTCTTAAAATCATTTACAAATAGTGGCGCTAATGTGAGGCTAAATGACCCTTCTTCTTGTAGTGTTACATGCATGACACTACAAGCATGAATATAAGATGAATTTATTTATTACGGAAAAAATTGATGTGTGGAAAAATTATTGCATAAGCAGTGATAGTATGCATATTTTCATATATGTGCTAGAATTAATATGTGAACATATTTCCTAAAAAATTTCACTCGCGTGCTGGTATGTATAAATGCTACCTAGCTATTTCCGAAGATAAATTCAATGAGGATACTTTATTTTATAGGACTATATACTCAATGATATGAAATAAATATATATATTCTCTCTTATCAAGAGTTTGACTCCTAGAAAAAAGAACATGCAATTTTGAATAAATGAGAACATGTTTCATAATGACTAATAATAGAATCTTGGCCAAAATGTTTCTTTGCTTTCAGGGCAAGGGATGAGACTGAAGTTTGTAAAAAGTAGGCATGTTTGTTTTTTAAATAAGCTAAATGAAAAAAACCCAAATTTTTATTATATATTTCCACTGCCATTTCTTAAATGGATTCTTTGTTCTTAAAACCATCAACAACCTTTGCTGATAGAATTGCTTTAGGATAAATGAAAGAGGACCATTACTAATTTCTTGCAAAGCTTACCAAAACTCAACTGATAGTGATAAAGTCTGATGTTATTGTTGCACATCACCTAGCATAAACACCATTGTTTGTTGTTGTAACAATGGTTACTGTAGAATCAACATTGTCTTAACTATCATTGACACTTCACTATCACTGTATGTCACTATGTTGAATCCAATACATCATCCCATCATAGATTATAGACAGATAGAAGGTAATTTCAATCACCTTCCCGATTCATTTTCTTGCCAATATTTTTCCACTATTGTCAGCCAATTCTCAATTTCAAGGATTCCTTGCTACAACTTTAAATATGTATACAAGGTCAGCTAATTATGCTTTTGCCCATATTCAATAGTGATGAAATTATTTCACATATTCAAAACATCTTCGAATACTTAATGTTATTAATCTTCAAATCATGGACTTAGGATTAGGTCTAAAACTCTTTAAGGTATCTCAAAATGTCTTCTCCAATGTGTGTCACAACAAAAACACTATCAGATCATTGTCTAATATAAGACTACTGTTATTTCTATATCACATATCCACTCAAGCCTACAAGGTGTCTTGGTGAGAGGGATTTTGACATCAACATATGTAGTTGTCAAGTATAGTCTTTGTTGCTTATTAAGGTCAAGACTGCCATCAATCCAAAACCGTGCAAGGCCTTTTATATGCTACTTCTGTCTAATATAGATAAAAGGCTTGTAGTGTGAGAACTATGAATAATAGTCCTCTGTCTATTCATATTATTCCATATGTAGGAATCCTTTGACAAAATTATTATATTCCAAATAATAATGCTATATGAAGCCAACTTGAGCACAAAATTCTGCTTGAATACCTTACATATTGCAGAGTTTTAATTCTTCAGAAACTATAATACGTATCAATAGACCCTGAAATATTTAGATTCAAACTCTAGAATTCTGAATCAATTGTTTGAATTATTCATCTTTATAATGGTGTTGGGCCATAGATGACTGAATTGATGACCAAAAAAGTGCATAAGAATCGTGATCTAAAAGGGGTTGCAGACATATTAGTAAAATAGTTATCCCCATATCTGAAATAGGTTATATGCCCTTGCGCTAAACAGAGATGAATGAAATGCTTCAAGGAGTTGTAAACAATATTTTGGGGAATGTTAAAATAGTCCAGAAGATTAAAGGATCACTGGTGTAAGCTCTACATACAAGCCAATCCAAAAGGAACTTCAATACTTTCACATCTTAACAACTCATCCTTGCTGATTGATTTGTAGCCCTAGGAGGATCAAAATATATCCTCACTTAACAAGATCAAAAATATTTTGAAATTCAAGGATTAGAGTGATATTCCAGAAAGAGGAGGGCTTATGCTAGAATTATGGAAATGTCATCAATTGTTCATGCAAATTCTTTTAGAGCCAAATAGTTAGTGAAATGTGATACCACCAAACCTTTCATGCTTAGTAATAAAGTCCTAATGAGGGATGAAATTATATATAAAAAAAAAGTTTTCAAAAAATACTGAATGGATCATTAACGACCCTCACTATTCATCAATTTATATTAATCATAGAGACAAGGGTGTTTCTCAGAAATTATGCTGCAGGGAGTTATTTTAATTTGCATGGGCAAGTATTTTATGGAACTCTTGCTAGTTTCTATAGCCCTAGTTCTTATGCACTTTTCAGCAATGAACCTATTGGCCATAGAGGAAATCCTTGTATAAAGGATGGTACCCTTAAGGGTACAAAAGTATACTCCTTGGAATTATGAAACCAAATGAGATACTAAGAAATACAGTGGAAATGGACGTAGAGATAAAGAAGTTTCTTCAAAAATATTAATAGTTTGTTAATTCTCAAAACTTACACAGATCAAGACCCTTTCAGTCGTAGATGGAAGAATAAATTACTGCACGTGTAGAGAGAGGAAAAATTGTTTCCATGTTGTTAACTGATAGCTTTCCCTCGGGCCTGATATATTTCTCTCTTACTTGGGCTTGCCCTCACCTGTGCTTTGATACCATGTTAAGTTTAACATGTTCTTTGCATAGTACAGTTAGAGCCAGATGAGCCCAATTATCTATCCATAATTGAACCAAGCAAGTGAAATCAACTAGGCTCATTGAATGAACCAGGTAGATGTCCTTGGTAACGTAGACTAACTCATAATACTCCATACAAAGAAGGGGCAAGGAAGGGTAAATCAACTTCTGAATTTCAAGAAAGGCCTCGACTCTTACAAATGATGAAGAAACCCAGTCAAACTTGTTCATGTTCTGCCCTAGTTTCACTTCGATGCTCTAATTTTATTAGGAACGCATGTTTTCATTTTTGTTTGAAAGATCTTATGACATTTACACCATTGTAGTTTATCCATTTTGGCTTTCACTTGTTGGCAACCCAAAAGGGATTGATTTGCGGTAAATGAAACTAACTACTACAATTATGATTTCCCTTGTAATGGTGTTGGTGACCGAAAGTGTTCAATTCATAAGTAATAAAACCAAATACTAGCATTATGGTTTAACTCGTAGCAGTGCCGATGAACGGATATGTCTTTACTATGGAAAATGAAACCAGCCTCTATAATGGACAAAGATAAAGTTGAACACTCAAAAGAGAAGGTTGGCTTGGACAAAGATCACTGAAAAAAGAAGGTTGGCCTGGACAAAGATGAAGTTGAACACTGAAAAAGAAGGTTGGCTTGGAATATTACACCTATTTCTTACAATTTTTATATAATCACGGTCTATCCATTTAAATTTTGCTCACAACAGTGCTTGTGACCCAAGAATTGTATGAAATACCAACAACATGGTGGATATAGGTTTTAAACAAGAATGAAAGACCAGGGAATTGGGAAATATTCGTATGTCATTGGTAGGAATTCAATCGATACGGAATTTTAGTGAGGCACTGGCATTGCAAGATCCCACTTAGAACCAGGGAAATGTGGGAAATGAAAAAAGCCATTAAAATTGGTGAAAACTAATTTTAACGTTGACAAAAGAAAACGGTGAGAATATCCTTAATCCTCCATTGCAATTTTAAAGAAAGATGAATTCCTTGATAAATAATTAGAGGGAGTCTTTCAATGGTTATAGTAATGCATAATAAATCAATTATCCAATTTGTTGTGCGAAAGTATTAACAAGTGAAGGTTAAGAAATTACATGTTTTCAAAAGAAGGCCATATTTTAGACATTAATTGTTGGGGAGTGCAAGGAAGTTGGTAGTCCTCTATAATTAGATTCATTCATTCCAGTGGGGCTTTGCCAAATCTCTTCTCATCTCCTCTACCTTCCCACTACTTTCCATACTTGGCCAAAAAATCCTTCAAAACTTCATCGACAACATTTTTTGTGTCAAGCAATGTACAGACGGTAAATTCGATGGTCGAGGCATTAAAAAAAGAAAAAATAGTGTACTAAATATTTAGTATAAACAAAAATATTTACTAACTTTACACAATTCCCGAGAGGCCCTATGCTTTCATGAATAGCGAGAAAATTTGGTGCATCTTTACTTGCAGTCGCAGCCTTATCTTCAACATTATAATTTTCATTTTTTTGCAATGCAAGGGGATTCTGTTGTATCTGACTTTGTCTCTTTGTCATTTCCAATGTTACTTGCCAACTTCCCCTCTTCACTAAGAACCCTTATTGGAAGATTTTTCTCAGCCTTGACCTTTCTTTTTGTCTTGGAATTACTTTTGGTATTTACTGATTTTCCATTCAGTGCACATATATTAGATATCCTCTTCCCATCATTGTCAATATTACAATACAGATTTCCCTCATTCAAATTAACCTCCATTTTTACCATATTAATTCTCTTATGATTCTTCCCCACCCTCATAACTCGAACAAACTCTCTATGTGAATCGACACCTTTGTCACTTATGGTTTTAGAGCTAGTACTTAAGTTTTTTGCTTTATTACATTGTCAAACAACTCTTGGAAGAGCAGATGATTCATCTAATGGATTTTGAAACTTGAGAAATTTTGAAGGAGTGGAATACTTGACCAATGACTTTTCAGATCTCCCAACCTTTGATGGAGACACTAGAGGTGAAATATATTTCTCCTTTAGAGGAGAACTTTAAGTGGCTTCTACAGAATCCATGGAACTCTGAACAAGATTCAATTTCTTAACAAGGTGTTTCACATCAACATTTCCAGAATATAGGCTTTAATTTCTTGACAAGGTCTTTCACGTTGACATTTTCAGAATGCATAGATTCCAAGAGACTATTTATTGTGGAAATATTCAAAGAATGGACATGTTCCTGTGTCAGGACAAAATAAACTATCAGAAATAAAACACCAATGTGCAATGAGAGGACAAAAACTCAGTAATAGCATTGTGTTGGTCGGGTTTATGGATGTAAACCACTATGCAACATGTGGTATAGTAAACTAACCTATTAAGCAAACACTTACAGAAAAAAAAATTGTGTGCATTATTTCTTGCCAACAACATTCTTGCAAGACGCCATGAATTACAGAGTCTTTTGTTAGCACTGTTACAATCTCAAGTGATTTGATCAAAATAAAAAATCCTTGTGAATGTGATTCTTACATTTGGAATTTGTTCTTATTTATACACTATAGATAGGTACATGCGTCTACATCATATTGGTGATATTTTTAGAAATAACTCTACTTCAAATTGTTATCAAGATTTGGGTGGAAGAAATGAAGAGTAAGATATTTGGATTGTCTCTTTTTGTGTTTTCTTGGTAAATTTGGCTGGGAAGGAAAAATTTTCATCAACTTTGTAGATATTATGTTTAGAATTGATTTGAATTTCCCACCCAAAAAAAATTGGAAATATCAAACCACAAAATGAATATAAATCCCTTCATTCAACCACAGCTTGTGTCGTTGGAGGAGCTATGCTGCTAGTGGTACTGTCCCTAATTTATTATCATCTGAAGAACAAAAAACCTCCTCCTGACAAGGTTGTTCCTAGACATTTCCCTGGGCATGAGATGGGAAATTTTCCTATATTCTCTTACAAAGCACTTCGTCAGTCTACAAATTTCTTCCAAAAGGAAAATTAACTTGAGGTTGGAGTGTCCAGGTCGGTGTATATCAGTAAAATTTGTGATGGTAGAATTGTTGGCGTGAAGAGACTAGATCGGGATAATTGTAGGAGGCTCGAGCTATCATTCGAATTTATGGCTGCACCCCTGGAGACAGTACATAGCTGCTGCTTGTATATGAGTTTGTCCTAAATGGAACCCTTGCCGATCATATTCATGGTGATGGAAAAAACCCTGCAGTATCCCCACATATCAATGAGGAATAGATATGAAGAGAGAGAGAAAGATCCCCACACACACCTAGTGGCAAGTCTTAACATTTTCAGAATCGTAAATTCTCCGTCCAAAAACACGTGCTTCTGGAGACTTTGTTCACTTCTACACCCCATCTGAAGCTGGAACTTTCTTTTGGAATCACCTTCTCATGTAGAAGACATGTTCTCTTTGTTTCCTTCCTATAAGCCCTTATTGGGATCAAACCCCAAACCCTTTGAGTTGGCCTTTTCATCTCTTAAGTGATGATTATTTTTTTGGAAGAGCTTCTTGGGGAAGAGAGCTTTGTTGTTGTTTTGGTATGTTTTCTAAAGTCTAGACTCATATTTCTCAACATACAGTAACAAAATTAAACTATAGATTTCAGAAATTTAAATATTATTTCTCAGTTCCAGAGATTCCCAACTCTTAGAATATAAATAAAAATTAAATCTTATTTGTCAAGCATAAGATACACTAATGTATTAGATTTTACCTGAGAAATGACCACATGGCTAGTCCTGATATCTTCGTCTATGGGGAAATAATGTGAATCCTTATGATTAAATGCTGGCTCCTTACCCTCATCACTTGGTTTGTTTCAATTTATAAAATGAGAGTAAATAGTGGCAACAACTTCCACTATAAGTACATACAGGGCCATAAATGTGGCTGCAAGAGTAGGGAATTGGGAAATTGTGCAAGATGAGATTTCAGTAGGAGTAGATTTAAAGGCACCTAAAAGAAATTGCAGTAAGGAAGTTGCAAGAACAAGGCCCTCAACAAAATCCCTAATCACTAAGCCAATGGGAGATGACCAAAACAAAGTGACGTGTTTTGGGTGGAAACATGTTATTTTAACTCGAAGTTTAAAATTTAAACGAAAAATGAATACTCCTTCCCTCCATTTTTCTAAACATAATTTTTAATATTATTCCCTTCAACTTTCACTTTTAATGTCATACCCATGGTTGTTTTGATGGATGGTGAGCACACTCCTTTGATTCTTAGTAATGTTAAAAATTGTTTAAAAGGAAGTTTCAAAAATCAATTCAATTTCATTATAATATAATTATTTTAAAAATATTGATGGTGAACCACATATAAAGTTGTCGACCTTAACAAAACTATGTGATTTATCTAGAAGAATTTTTGAAGAAATCAGTTAATTAATTATTAAAATGAAATTAAGATAAAATAACAGATTTAGGAGAGGTTTATGCAACCCAGGTTTTAACTCATGGTATTCCACCTTGCCAAAAATGGGGAATTGACCTGATCATAGGTCCCAACTAGACCTGCTCTCATTTGGAATGGCTAACCCCATGGGTTTTAAGGATTGTTATAAGGGTTAGGGGAATAATGAGTTAGTGGTTAAGGGATTAAGGATTAGGGGCTTAGGGGTTCGGGGAATAAGGGCTTAGGGGTTAGAGGTTTAGGGTTTAAGGGTTAGGAGAGTAATGAGTTAGTGGTTAAGGGGTTAGGCATTGGGGGCTTTGGGGTTAAGGGCTCAGGGATTGAGAGCTTAGGGGTTAGGGGATTTAGGCGCATTTAGGGGTTAGGGAAATAATGAGTTAGTGGTTAAGGGATTAGGGATTGGGGTGAGGGGAATAATGAGTTAATGGTTAAACAGTTAGGGATTGGGGGGTTAGGAGTTAGGGGATTTAAGTGCATTTAAGGGTTAGGGGAATAATGAGTTAGTGGTTAAGGGATCAGGGATTGGGGGCTTAGGGGTTGCGGGATTTAGGCACATTTAGAGGTTAGGTGAATAATGAGTTAGTGGTTATGGTATTAGGGATTAGGGGCTTAGGGGTTACGGGATTTAGCAGTTCAGGTTTATAGCGGTTAGGGGTGAGGGGTTAATGGGTTATGGGCTAAGCATTAATGGTTTAGGTGTTTAGGGATTAAGGGGTTAGGGGTTTAGGTGTTAGTGGTTTAGGGTTTAAGGGTTTAAGGGTTTAGAGGTTTAGGGTTTAATGGGTTCAATGAGTTAAGGTTTTAGGGGTTTAGGGGTTAAATGGGTTAGGGGTTGGGAAATAGGGTTTAGGGAGTTAAATGGGTTAAGAGTTTATGGGTATAGGAGTTAAATGGGTTAGGGGTTGGGAATTGTGGGTTAAGGGGTTAGATTTTTTGGGTTTAGGGGGTTAAATGGGTTAGGGGTTTAGAGGTTTAGTAGGTTAGGGGATTTAGTAGTTAAGGATTTTAGGGGGTTAGGGGTCATTAGGGATTAATAGGGTTAGGGTTTAGGGGGTTAAATGGGATAGGGTTATAGGGTTTTAGGGGTTAAATGGGTTAGGGATTGGGAATTAGGTTTTAATGGTTTAGGGTTAGGGGTTGTGTTATAGGTTTAGGGTTTAGGGGGTTAAATGGCTATGGATTTAGAGGTTTAGGGATTCAAGGTATTTAGTAGTTAAGGATTTTATGGGTTAGGGGCTAGGGGTTAATAGGGTTATGGTAGGGGGTTAAATGTGTTAGGGTTTTAGGGGGTTAAATGGGTTGGGGGTCGGGAATTAGGGTTTAAGGGGTTAGGGGTTAAGGGTTTAGGGGGCCAAATGGTTTAGGCGTTTATGGGTCTAGGGGTTCAAGGGTTTAGGGGTTAGGGGTTAATGATATATAGGTTTAGTATTTAGGGGTTAAATGGGTTAGGAGTTTAGAGGTTTACAGTTTAGGGGTTCAAATGGGTTGGGGGTCTAGGGGTATAGGGGGTTAAATGGGCTAGGGGTTGGGAATTATGTTTTAATGTCTTAGGGGTTAAGGGGTTAGAGGTTTACGGTTTAGGGGTTAAATGGGTTAGGGATTTAGATGGTTAGGGGGTTAAGGGATTTATCAGTTAAGGATTTTAAGGGTTAGGGGTTAGGGTTTAGAGGGTAAATGGGTTAGGTTTTAAGGGTTCATGGGATTAAATGGATTTGGGGTTGGGAATTAGCGTTTAAGAGGTTAGGCATTAATGGTTTAGATGTTTAGGATTTAGGGGGTTAAATGGGTTAAGGGTTTAAGGGTTTAATGGGTTATGGGTTAAGGGTTAAGATGTTTAGGGTTTAGGGGGTTAAATTGGTTAGGGGTTTATGGGTTTAAGGGGTTAAATGGATTAGGGGTTAAGATTTTAGGGTTTAGGGGTTAAGGGTTTAAATTTTTAGGGTTTAGTAGTTAAATGGGTTAGGGGCTTAGAGGTTTATGGGGCTAAATGGGTTATGGGTTGGGAATTTGTGTTTAAAGGGTTAGCAGTTAAGATGATAGTTTATTTGTTCTTTGTTTGTGCACAATAGTTGCTTATTATTTGTGTCTCAATGTAACAATTTTGTAGGTACTGTTGCTTGTTGCCATATCCTCTCTATTTATTAATTTCTAGTATTTTTTAGCCATTTCTTTACATTTATTGATGAAAATATTTATTTAAATTAAACCAAATGTATGTTCAATCTCCAGTTTCAAACTTAGCCACAGTGTTGTCACACAATTTAAGTCTGGAGAATGGCCATCTGATGAAGTCTCAATAACCACACTGTACCTCATGACTGCTACGGAAAAGTTTAAGTTCGAGTGTCCGACATTCATGAGAAAGTTGGCTCTTATACTCTTGCTCCACCTGACTGTGTCTTGGAAATACCCTTGTTTATTGCAAGAACATCCTAATCTTGTCGACCTCGTCCCTTAATAGACCAATTAAATTGATGATACTAAGAGGAATGGAAAGCACTACAAAGTTTGAGAGAGTACAAAATACTGGGATGATTTAAAGGATAAGCTTGAAGAATGTAATAATGTTGAAACAACTGACAGTTGTCCCAAAAAAATTGTTGATAACGTGAAAAATTCTTCTATACCAGTCAAGCAAGAATACATTCATGTGAGAGCGAGAAGAGTCTAAGCGAGTGATAGGCATAACCTGACAGAGAGGGTATGGTTCCCTCTTTTTAATGAAATATTTTATCGACATTTTTTCTATCAAATATTAACCATTTTAACCTTGCCAGCAAGGGGGAATTAACCCGATCGTAGGTTCCCACTATACTTGCTCTTGTTTCGAATGGATAATCCCAATGGCTTTTAAGGATTGTTATAAGGGTTAGCAGAATAATAAGTTAGTGGTTAATGGATTAGGGATTATGGGCTTTTGGGTTAGGGGTTAGGGGGAGAGAGAGAGAGAGGGAGACGAGTGAGAGAGGTAGAGAAGGGTAAGAGAGGAAGAGAATGACACAAATATGGAAGAGGGAAAATAATAAGATGAGTGGGAGAGATATAGTGAGAGGATTAGAGGTAGAGATAGAGAGAGAGAGAGAGAGAGAGAAAGAGAAAGAGAGAGACAAAGAGAGACAGAGAGAGAGAGAGATATTGGGGAAGGGAGAGGGAGGTATGAGAGAAAGGAAGAGAGAAGAAGGACGAGAGATAGGACTTAAGAGAAGGAACGAGTATCATAGAAGAAAGAATATGTGACAAAATTACTCTATAGGGAGATGGGAGATAGGGGAACCCTACCTACCTAACGAAATTTCTAAATCAAATTTGGTGTAATCATCTGTAATGGTGGTCGATTATACGAAGAGAGGATTTTACAAGGAGGTACCGAATTTTTAATGTTATATGAAAAAAAACAAGTACCAAACCTAACCATTTCACATTCACTAATGTTATGTTTACATGTGCTAATTTGGTAAATTTGAAGCATGGAAAAGGAGTCTTGTTTTGTCATCACCTCCCACGAGGATTCACCAATTGTGAGAACACAACAGTTTTGGTTGCATATTCTAAATAATCATCACTTCCACCAACACCTCATCCAATAATGCTAGTATAAAATGTCTCAGGATCCTAGTAGCCAAAAGGAACATAATGCATGCACCCTAAATCTATTCTACATACTTGTAGCTCTCCTCCCAAATCAAAGGCACTAGTGTTGTGTGTTCACATTGCCCTGAATCATGTGCAAACATCATGAGTTAAGGAACTATTGCACCAAGGTATGGATCCTCTATGTGTCATATCCACTGAAGGAGATCATGTTCCAAACAATAGGTAAGTTATCAGAACTATCCCTCTGTGGGATGTTGAGAACTCCAAAATGCCACATGATCGTTAATGAAATCTATAAATTGAAAATTTTCATACAAGACTTGAAGTCATACTGAACTTGGACCAAAAGGCTCAAGAACTGGGTAGCACAAAGAAACATCTGCAATATTATTTGTACTATTCTCATCTAGATCATTTTGCATGGATATCTCTTGGAGTTGAAATGCATATTCCATGTTCCATAGAACATCTCCCATGGAAGGCTTGTCGAAGCCCATCTCTTTCAAGAACTTTTCGGTAGTCTCCCTAAACATTTTCAGAGAGCTAGAGTTGATGGTCCCAACAAGGTGAGGGTCAATAATTTTTTCAGGATTGCCCTTTTTCTGCCAATGCATTTTCCACTCGACTAAATTGAATTGTTCTCTGTGAAAAACAAGATTAAGTGTTTCCCTTCCACACAAGAAATTGAGTAACACTACTCCAAAAGAACACACATAAGATTTCTCTGTCATTTTTTTCCTTCTGAAGGATTCAAGATCAAGGTACCGAAGGGGAAAACTACCTTTGGATCTAGTCTTTGAATGTCCAAAGCCTACCACCTTTTCCCATGATCCTATTATCGTGGAGATCTTTGAAATTTAGATAAGAAGAGAGGATTCACGACAAGGGAATTAGATTAAATTGACCATATATTGGAGCTTCGTTGGTATCTCACCAGTCAAACAGTTTTCCAACAAGTCAAGGGAGTCTAAATTGGTGCAGTTGAAAATGAAAGGAAATTTTTTTTCTGTCAAGGCCAAATCCCACGATGCTAAGCTTCAAAACCCTCTCATTATCACAGGTCACGCCTTCAAGTTCCAACATGGTGATGTTGCAGGGGTTTTGATCCTGTCTCCAATCCATGATCACACATTTGAGCTCTAAGATGGTGACATTATAGGGGTTTTTATCTTGTCTTCGGTCCACTGCGTGAACTTGGGTACATAGACCTAGCACCATGTCAGGTTAAGGGACATTATGAGTATTCGATGAAAAAATATGGATGGAGAAATGGAATTATGGAGACATTGGCTATCATACATATTTGGTTTCCTTTTTCAATGTACCAAAGTCGCCGATCCTCCAAAAGGAGCCTTCTTCCCATTCTTTCTTCCAAAACTAGTTTTCATTAGTGCTACCATATATGCTAATAAACCCCCTTCACCATCTCCCCCATTAGGAAATTTGAGCTATGAAATAAAAATATGAAGGTCAAGCTCTCCATCATCGAGGGTTATATAACTTGTCTTGTAACTGTGTAAATAATCTTCTTTTCAATAAATTTCTACATGGTGGTATGATGAAGATATCCCATTTAATTTTTCTTGCTCACCTTATTACCAAGCTATGCAAGACTCTGTTATAGCTACATGAAAGGGCTTCAAAGTCCCTACTATGGATGACTTGAGGGGAGTTTTTTTCCAAAAATAGATTTACTACTTTGACTATTAATCAAATATAAAACCAATAATATTGTTTTATTTAAATATTAATTTGATATAATCATGTAAATTAAGCATTAAATGAAATATATATATTCATTGGTAAAATTCTCATAGAAATTGATAAAACTAATTATCCATTATTACAAAATAAACCATACTTGAATATTTTGAATTACACATTTATAACCATTAATAGAGGTTTATATATTATTAAAAAACTAAATAAATTTCATACCTAATCAATCTAAAAAAGTTCATAATACCATTAAAAATTAACCAAGGTTCATATAAAACAATTAATAAAAGTTCATACACCATTAAAAAATTAATTAAGGTTCATAACTAAATTAACAAAGGTTCATATAATATTGCCCGATGGGGGTGAGGTATGAGAAACATGTGGAAGGTGTCTCACATGAATAAAGATAGGTGGAGCCAGGGTGAGAGACGGTACTCCTAGTCCCTTCACCACAAAGCATGCAGCGGGAGAGTTATTGGCTTTACGTTGGCAATTCATGTGAAAAATAACTGCGCATTGGAGTTCGGAGGTGGTGAAAGGATAAGGCAAGGGAAGATGAGGGAGCCCAAAATTAGACTCCTAAATATGGTTTGGTGATGGCCTTGATGGTGGCCTCCGAAGAGGAAGCTTAAACGTTGCAGTAAGGTTTATGAAGGGAGTGTCTTGTGTGTGCTTGTCATGGGAATTATTTGGTGGGGTGTGTTCAACTGGTCTCTGTTGCTTAGTTTCTTAGCCATGAATATTTTTGGGTTAAGGATAGGAAGTTAAAGGGAAGTGAGCTCACTAGTTTCCATTTTTATTGGCTTTCATTAGGCCTGTATTTTCGTGGTAAGAGAGGAAGCTAGAATTTGCAGTCCAGGAAACCTCGAGGGTGGTGACGGAAAAATAGTTTATTTTCAAAATTTTGTGCCCTCTTGTGTGGGTGTGACGGTGTTTGATGGAATCATGTCTACTCTCTATGTGGAGAATTTTGAGGCTGGTCACTTCCCTGGGGGATGTTACGCTCAGGCATCAACTACTTTGTCATCATTTGTTGTTCAATTTCCTGTGTTGGTTTGGTGGGTGATGGTAGTTGGTTTTGTTGGTGGTGGAAGTCTTTATCTGGCAGTGGGAGGTGTCTCTATGATTCCCTATGGTGGTGGGAGATGAAATTTGGCTCTTTCACTGGTGTTGTTTGTTTTCTATAGTGCAGGGTCTACTCTATGAAATCTACACATGATAGGGTTCCTCGATGTTGGCGAATTATGAAGCCCTCGGTGTGGTGCCAGTGTTCTCCCTCCCCTAGCGTCCATGGCCAGGTGGGGGTGGCATACTGAGATATAATCATGGTGGGTACACGATAGGGTGGAAATATTTCGGGGCATGCATGACTCGCTAGTGTGTGTGTGCATGGGGGTCATGGAGGAGGTAAGTGGGGGGATAACAGAGGTGGGGGTTTGAGGGTTCAAAATAAGAGTCGTCGGGGTGGAGGAGGTTGTGGTGGCAAGGTGAATCGTGGGTTTTGTTTATTTGAGGTAAATGAGGGGTAGGTTATCCAATATTGCTGCCTAGATAACTTTCATGCACTTATCGACAACCTAATGGAAAGAGTGAATACAACTGAGAGATTATTCATGAGGAGCATGTAGAGCAGATGGCCACATTGGACCGAATGCACTATTGACAGTGCCAAGTATGGGAGAGACTGGTAGTGGTTTGGCGAGGCCAAAACCAACTCACTCAGAAAGTAGAAAAGCTGGAGACTTGGTTGGCACACTTTGAAGGGCATGGCCAGTGTGACTTATTTCCTCCACTGCATCTAGGAAAAACCTCGGAAAACTCTGCATCCATCACATTGATGACTAGTATGTTATTTGGTGTTCTTTATGATTTATATTTGTTGTGTTGCCTCTGGCCCAACCGTTTATGGACAATGTCCCTAGTCCCTCTTTTGTTTCTGGTGCAATTTTTTGTCAACAAACTCAGTCGAGGTGAGAAGACATGTTTTGTAAATGGATATATGTACTCATTTTTTCCTACATGAATATAACATTGAATTACAAAGAAAAAAGGTTCATACATCATTAGAAAATTAATTAAGTTTCATACTTAAATTAATAAATTTTGACACCTCTTTCCTAAATAGGTGTATAAATATATATTTTAGGTTTATATATTTAGTATACTTAAAGTAATGATTTAATACTAGATTTAGATGAACTCACATGTTTAACATAAATAAATGAAATTTAAAATTTAAACTCTATGAACATATTAAATATAACTTTAAATATTAATTTGGCTATCTAATTAATATTATAACCTTTACTAAAATTATAATGAAGGCATTAGTGTAAAATTGATAGATGATACATGAAATTATTTTAATTGTAGATGAATCCATCTGCACTCTTGAACTTTAGAGACAAAAGGGTATTCATAATTTTAACACTGTAAATTCAGAGACCGCTTTGTCTCTAAATTTTAACACTACAAATGGATTCAGAGACACCTATAGTGAAATGTGACACTTTGGTACCAAAATTACGATTTTCCATATATGGAATGACACAATTAAAAATTACTGACATAAATGGCTAATTAATATACTTGTTGTACTTGTTATTTTTCCATATTTTTATTCTTGGACTATAATAGTAATTTACATTAATCATTATTAATTTTGTCACTTATTATCTAGTCATATATTTTAATCCTAGACTAAATTAGTTATTTAAGTTAGTCGCTTTTACTTTCGTCACTTATTATCTAGTCATACATTTTATTCCTAGACTAAATTAATCGCTTTTAGTTTAGTCACTTATTATCTAGTCTTATATTTTATTCAAAGACTAAATTAGTCATTTAAGATAGTCATTTTAGGTCGGTCGCATAAAATTGCTCAAATTTAGTAGTAATTCACTTGAAATAATTGTGGTGACTAAGATTTTTAGTCACTTAGTCATTAAATTCATCATTTTTTACTATTTTTGGTTCAATAATCTATGATTGTTTTAGTATGTGATTAAGTGATCTATTCAATGTGGCAAAGATCTAGATTCAATTATCAATATTTTGAGATCTATACGCAAGTATTCTTGAGGGGAAACACACAAATACATGGGTATGATTCAGAAAATTATCGCATACAAATTGATGTATGATTCATCAAGTTTTACAATAGTGGAAGATGGTTTTTTTTTATGGGTAAAAATGGTTGTCTTGGTATTGAGTGGTTGTGAATTGATATGATATGTCCTGGTTTAATTTCATCTAGTTTCATTGGTTGATTAAGATTCAATGATTGATTTTATGATATAGTTGGCTCTGTAATTGGATGAGTTGATTTGATATTTGGTTTCATAATTGTTATTTGATATTGAGCTTAAATGGTGGAGGTGGGTCCATTATGAAAATATGACGAAAAGGGGCCTACATTTTTTATGTTTTCAGTCATGTAGGTCGAGTAAGAAATATTATGAAACATGGTCCATAAAGGTGTTGAAGGTTGGAGCGTTCAGTGAGGGATTCAAAGCTTCCTTCCAGTGGTAGCTAGTAAATTTGTTCAGTGGGTAGCAGCTTGATTCTGGTAGGTGGTCCCTTCGTCAGTGTGTTTCTATGTTTCTTATGTGTTATGGTTTATTATGTTCTTACTTCTCATGGTTACTATTTAATTAAAGGCTAATGAAGTAATGATACACTAGTTAAAAGAGAACATTTCATGAAATATATGAAAGATTAGTTAATCAGATATCTTTTTTTTCCTTTAATAAATTCACATACATATGTTCATTTCATGAATCAAAATAGCATACATAACTATGAATAATAAGTTAAGTAGTTGAGCTGCGTTCAAAATATTGATTCACCCCCACTCTTAGTATTTTTCCCAATAATTGGTATCATAGAAGGTCACTTCAATTGAAGCTTAACCATTTGGAGTGGGTCAAGGATGATGGGAAATAATAAGATAGCTCATAGGAAGGAGCCAACAAACTATGGTAGTGATAGTGAAATATGAGATAGAATGACAGTTATAGACATCAGTAAATATTTAGCATTGGGATCACCCTGCTTTCTATTGGTGAAGAATGAAGAAGACAATAACAAACAATTATCATGTATGGGTTTTTGTTCTAATTGTTATCCATTTCCTTTTCTATGTAATAATGATGATATTGAAGATAATAATAAATCAATTGTCCTTACTCTCATGGGTAAATGTGAAAGTAATAATTCTAAAGAGATAATCGATTAAAAAAGAATGGCCCTAGAAGAAGAAGAGTAATTGATCTGAATTTGAATGTTAATTTTTGTGTGCTAATTTCATCTTCATATTTATAAATAATTTTATTATCACTTGCTTCATGTGGATAGGTTTCCCTACTGTTTGTGAGTGTTAAATCATAAGTTGTTATGTAAATTCAAGAGCATAAACAAGAAAAAAAAATGTTTAATAGTAGAAATAACATGTATAAAAAACCATCACAATGATCCAATAATACGGTGTTTTGATGAAGGAGTTCACCCCTTATGGGCTACATCTACTTGGTCTAACTTCCATGGCTTAGACATCTATATTAGATGAAATGTGAAAAAAATGATGTTTACGTTCACCTACTGCTCCTAAAACCTACTTCAATTTGTTCAGAATGTCCAACTCATCGCGAATAAATTCTCCTTTCTCCAAATTTGGTCAAATCTCGCAAAACTTATGGCCAAAACAGTTTGGCCTAGGAAATCTCCACTAAATCTGGAGATGAATCCAGTTAAGGCCACTAAATTTTGCGGCAACTTAGAATTTGGTGGCTCCACCGAATATACTGCCAAATGAAACTATAGTTTGATAAAATTCTAAACTAGATTAAATAATATATAATCCACAGTTAAATGTGTTAAGCGTGTTTCAATCCTAATCCTGAAGTAGAATATGAAATTAGCGCTAATATCGTGATTATGGGTAATTGAACCCGTAATAACTTTAATCTTCGCGCTTATGGTGTAATGGTCATGTGGGGAGGGGAATGGCTCACGGGGCTGGCCCCCTCCATTCTCCCACTAGTCAACACATGTAAACTCAAATATAATTCCACGTCTATAAGGTTAAGTGACAAAGTTGTGGGCTATTGGTAGGTCGGTCGTCTCGCTTGGGGCAGGTCGTGGGGTCGAGCCCTAACCTCCACCCTTCTGCCATTGTATACATTTTTACCGCGATATAATAACCCAACCTTCCAATATAATAAATTTTGACCTTCGACATAATAGAAATAATTCAACCATTGATATGTTTGGAATTCAGACTTTGTATAGTTGATAATTCACCAACCTTTGAATATAATGAGGAATTGACCATATATAATGCAATTCCAGCTTTCCACCTTGGTCCACCAGAGGGTCACGTGGTAGCCACTGGCTACATCATGTGTCTGCCTCTGGTTGGACTATCGCAACCTTAATATAGAAAAAATCAAATTCGACCTTAGGAGACACATAAAAAAAATTCACCTTCGAAACTCTCGCCAATCCTATAATGACACTTGTCACAGTATCATAGGTCGAAAATGATAGAATATTTCTAGAATATCCCTTTTTTGGTGACTGGGCTTCCATGTCACCATTCTGTTTCATTCTATAATTTTTCTTTAGTTGTTTAGGAAAATTAACAACATGCTCTATTAACGCGGGATAAACCTGCAAACCCAGAATCTACAAACACTACCATGCATATAAGAAATGCATCTCGAATCTCTGTCCAAATAAAACTCAATGCTAGGCAATTTCAACAGTACATACGGAAGTTCTTCAATTTATCCATACACGGGCAATCTCACACACACTTTTATATAATCAAAAGTCAATAAAACCAATGTGCCCATGATTTAAATTCAACTTGACATTGTTTCAAACAAACCTTTCACGCAAAAATTACCAATAACATTTTTCTGCACTCAATTACGTGTCTTCGATTCTTCATTTCAATCGAACCAAGGTACCAAATCTGTTTATGCGCCTTTTCCCTTTCTGCATACCAAGCTGGATTAACACTGCTCATGCCGACAATTTGCCATGTCTTAATTCACCTTCTCCACCAATCTGTTTACTGTTTCATTTATATAAAATAGACACAGCTTAAAACAACTCTGCACCCTCAGTTCTTCAGACTTCAACGTTTGCATTGATTCAATTGCTTTGCATTGTTTACTCGTGCTTAGCAGATCTGTCTCTGCATTATGATGTGCTCGTGAACTCCATCTTCAACACTTTTAATCACTCTTCGATCTACAGTTTGCCTCCTACTCAGTCGAATTTCATTCGATTGTGTTCTAATTACACTTTGATTTATGCCGAAGGCATCCAACCAGTTCAATATTCCGCTTCAGTTCTTTACGCACCTCTACGAATTCACAAATCGACTTTTGAAATGCCATTTTCCACCTCTAGCATTGATCGATTTCTATTTTATTCATTCGATGCCGAATCGATTGGCCAATTGCTGAATTTTGATATACCACAAGGATTTGGGCCTTTAACCCCGATCTATGTAATTGGCAATCGCATCGTTTAAACGCCAAACGTGTTAAGAGTTGGCAGCTCCGATCCGATACAACCTCAATCGAAAATAAGAGTCGCTGTAATACAATAGTTGAAAAACAGCCTTCCTATGATATCATGATATATTTCAGATTCGATATCATATCAACTCAATCCATAAAATTCCGCGTCTGGATCTATGGTTATATGGCGCGATTTGAATCCCTTCTCCTCGCTCTCATGCGATAAATCAAGCGGACCGACGAATTACAAAACCATTTTATATATTAATCAATCTGCTCCAGGATTCCATGAAATCTTTCCTGTTCTTTCTTTGCATTAAACTTCTTTCAGTTCACTAATTTTGACAGCACGCAATTTGCAATCATATCAAATTCTTATCGTTTTAAATACACAGACTGAAATCGCTTCAATGCATCAACTTATGCTCATCACACATCTATGTATATTGAATTTATTCATAACATGAAAAGACAGAGTCTCAACATTTACTAATTACACAGGAAAAATAACTCTATTCGTTGTTACACACAATACACAGTCATCACTAAATCTGCCATTCGATTTTCCCAAACCACAACTGCATTCAAGGAATGAAACAGAGTCTCGCTCTTGCCCAATATCACAAAAACTGACCACTGTTTTTCACAACACAGTCCTCCTACAATTTTTTTTTGAGCTTTCGCTCCACACCAAACTCACACACTCACTCTCTACAAATTTGAGCTTTCTCTCCACACAAGAACACACCACTCTCTGCCAATATCTCTTCGCTTATTACAATTTCCTCTCATTAATCCTTCCACTAATTCTGCTAACAAATCGATAACATAATCTTCTATTTTTAAAACTCTAACAAAATTCCCTATTTACTAGATCTCGTGCACACTTGTTTAACAAATCTTATCTCTAATTTAAAATAAGGAAATCTCATACTTATTTCAATAACAAACTTTTTGAGAAGTTTTATCCTTCTCAGTAATCCCGAATTCGACCAAACAGTTAATGAATTTTACGGTGATTAGCCACAACATGTGGACAATCCTCCACATTGCTGGCTAATGCTGATGCTCCTGCATCATCTTTCTTCTTCATTTGGACTTTGTTTTTGACGAATGAAATGTGTTGGATTCCTCATTACAAGATCTTTGATGTCGCTGAGTTTCCAATAAATTATGAGCACTTTCCTTTTTGAGCTTTAACATTGAGCACATGATTAGTAACACAAATCAGAAGATGGAAAATAAAGGTACGTTTATGCTAAATGATGATAATTATCACGAATGGAAAGAAAAATGAAGCTTAATCTAATGAACCTTAGATCTAATGTTTGGTAGTTATTATGCAATGGTTTCACTAAAATTTACCCATTGGGTGAATAAGAGAAAAATAATAGTAAGGAATTGAGTGAAATCATTAATAACATACGTAATTCAACATTAAAAAGTGTTATGCATTATTTAACTACAAAGGAAGTATGGGATAAGCTACAGGCAATACATGATGGAAAAACAAAGGAAGATTGTTCATGAGAAGAACCAACAAGTATTCTTTCTTCTAAAGAAATGAAAATGTATCAAAAAATGAGTAGGTTAAGTTAGGTGGAGTCACAAATTGAAATGAATGCGAGCTAGAAGAAGTCTCTAATCTTAGAAGAAAACTTGATTTTTTCTTTAAAAGGATTAATTGTTCTTAAGGATAAGTTACACACATGTGATAACAGGGATCAAATCAAATTAGTAAATTTTGTAGTAAAATCTAAAAAATATTTAGAAGGTATTGAAGCTTAGATCATCTCTCTAAGAGCCGATCTTGAAAATTCAAATGAGAAAAATGAATATTTACTTCAACCATTTGTAGAACGAGAGAGTGGGTTGGTTTCTAGATAGTGTCTTCTCATTCCTTCTTCAACCTTTATTTCTTCCATGTCAAGAATAATATAATTTTTTTCTGATCACATAGTTAGACACTTGACAACACACCATATATCATCCAGAACACACAAACACATACTTTCCTTAATGCTACAACCTTCGTGACAACTTACGACACACACTATAGTAAATATAGAATTTTCAATGACAATGATGACAATTGTGTGATAGTGTGTGAAATTTAGGAAATGAGAGAGAAACATGCATATACGAAAAGAAAAACTCATTATCACAAATATTTCCCCTTGAAACAAACTCAAAGTCCACTTTACATGATAAGCGGCAATTACCATTCCAAGAAATGACATTTTCCATATGCGAACGACAGTGAAAGTAACACATGCCAGAGAAAAGATAACATGAAAACAAAGCTAATTAGAGTGAAATAAAATCAATGCAACAAAAGAAAATATGAAAATGACACTTGCAAAAATAAAGGTGCGTGGAGGTGAAATTTAGAGAAACTCAGCAAAATACAAGTATGATCGCAAACAAGGTGAGTGATTGTTGATGTGGTTATGTTGTGAGCGACTATCTATGCAAACAAAGGCAAAGTCTTGATGGACCGTGTTATGCCTTTTTAATATTGTGCAAAAGAATTCACTGACGAACTTGTTGCAGATGAAGCATGTGTGAGCGAGTGAGATTGACACTTCTAATCCAAGAAGGGAGCTAAGAAAAATCAACTGAAAAATAAGTGATTATGAAATTATTGATCACAAGATCCACATAGGGGTCCAAAATTTGAGTGTATGCAAAATTTTGTAGGGTGTTTGTCACAGGGACACCAGGTAGCTAACATGGCTTCAGTTTCTATAATTAAATCCTTCACACATTTATATTTATACACGAGTAATTTTTTTTTATTTCAATATTTTTCTTGAGATACTTCACTTATTTGCTAACATAATCATGATAACCATAAAACCATGACTGAAATTTTACTTAAGATAACTATTTATCTACCCTTTTGTAAGAAGAACCCTTACCTGTACATGAACACATTTCCAGAATTCTTTGTAACCATTTACCTTGTTCACAATGTAGTCTTGAGTTCCATTGATGCAACCTTAAATGTTGCGAGTTAGAACTATATTGTTATATGGATTAATAAAATACTATAATTTACACCATACTCACACATATTTCAACTCATTAACTCCTCTAATTTATTTGTCAAAAGAATTGAATAAAAATCTGATTCTTACAACATACTTATCTATTTCCCTCCTACAAATGTATAAAGAGCTATGAAAGTCCTCCCAACCATAAGATATTTTTCTAAATCATCTCCCTATGAGCTCTACTAATTTAGGTCAAAGAAAATATATAAATATTTTTTTCCTTTTTCCGCAATTATTTCTCCTAAACCCTTAAAGCAACGTCTTTCTTTCTTTCTTGGGTTCCAACCCATATTTTTCTCCCACTAGTTATAATTTGGAATCACTTTCTTTATCTCCCATAAGATTCCTAAAAAACGTCAGTTTCACGACATTTATCTCTATCCATGATATTCCTCTCTCTCTTAGTTTTTCCTTTCTTATTCATCTGAATAATACCAAAATGGAGAAAATTTTCTTCTTTTGTTTCTACCCTTTTCTTGAGCATAACTAAATACAATTTCCCCCTAATAATTAGGAGATAAGCTCCACCTACCAAGCCTTAATACATTCTCAAGTGTGTGAACAAAACATAACTTTTTTTTTCTTTTATCTATAGAAAAATCTGAATATCTATATTAAAAATATACGTATTTACATCAACGACATTTCCTATAACTTTCAATTTTTCGTCATAATAAAAGAAGTAAAATTCATATGTAATTAGCCAAGGGTGTTCTAATAAGTAAGTTTCATTGTGAACTTCTAACAATTGAGAATGTTATAATGATTGCTTGATATTTCTCATGTCTAGAAGACATGTCCTATTTCTTTTCATTCAGTGTCTTTCTATGACTCTTTGATTGAGCTGATGTTTAAGAGTTATGTAAGAAGGACCTTTAAAATTATTGTCAAAATAATTTTCACTCTTTTTTTATTCAACTAGTATATTGTGTCTTAGAGTTTGTACATAATATACATCATGGATGTCCTTCTTTTAATTATTTGTATTTACGATTGTAACGGTACCTTTACTTACGACATTAACAGGATTTTTATCACCCAATTTAATTTGAGATCTAGATATTTCACCAAAACTTCGAAAACTATATGTGTTACCTATCACATAGTTATTGTAGCCATTTTCTAGTAACCAAATATCTTCATTGATGTTTTATTGTGATACTAAATCAAAAAGTAACATTAAGTATGTTGTGTCTTCATTACGGATTGAAGCATTTGCACGAACATTGTTCAAATCTTATGGTTTATTCCTCCATTCACTTCCATAATGTCCATACTTCTTACATAATGTCCATACTTCTTACATTAATAGCATTGTATATCTGACTTTCCTAATGTTCTTGTTTTTATGTTTTCTCTTCCATGGCTTTTTAGGTTGACTTCATCCATTGTTTCGTTTTCTCGAATACTCTCTTCTTCTTTTCTTCTTTTACCTTTAGCTTTTCCTATAATAATTTTGGCTAGCTTTTAAAACGATTTTTCTAATGATCCATTTCTACTTTTAATTTTTGACTCATGATTTAACATTGATTCTGTCAATTCCTCAATTGAAAAATGGTCCATATCTTTACTTTATTTTATGGCTATCACAAGCATGCCAAATGAATATGGGATAAATCTAAAAAAAATTCAGTTATTTTTTAATTAATGATATCCTATCGATGAGCTTTAACTTGATTTACATCGTCTCTGACCTGAATCATAAACTAATCCACTACTTTAGTATGTCTCATTTCCAAAGTTTCAAATTTCTTCGTGAGGATATGAAGCTTTGCATTCTTTATCTTGTTTGTGCCTTGGTATACTTTTTCCAAAAGTTCCTAAGTTTTATGAGCACTAGTAGATGTTGCTATCTTAGGGAATATGGAGTCTTTAATTTCACTGAGCGTATCATGTAGTGCTCTTTATTTCTCTCTTTTTATCTCCACTAGTGCATGTAATTGCAAATTTGTCATCATTTCTAATTCTGTAACTTTAGGTTCTTGATATTTTGTGGTTATTACTTCTAAATAAATGAAAATAATCAAAATTTTATTTATCTCAATTTCCGACATTGCACAATTTCCGCCATTCATTATGGGAACCGGTGTGTTCTAATTACTAGTGGTAGTCGTGGTTGACTTCTGTAAAATATCCTTTCTATAGATTTGGGGACTTCTCCATGATTTTCATCTCATTGAAACCGTAATGGAGGTTCTGAAACCGTGGTGTGAGTAATTATAGCTTACAATGATAGCTCTACGGACTACAAAGGACTAAATACATATATACCAAACAAAAGTGAAAAATATTGAGTGGCCAATTTATTTTTTTTCTCTTGCGTAGTGAGAAAACAATAATTATTTTGAATAGTCTATTTATTGTTTTTCTCTTGCGCGGTCAGGCAACAATACTTATTTTGAATAGTCTATTTTCTAGGTATAATGTAAAGCCGACCAGCTCTGTTGTCAGCCACAAAAGTCAGTCCTTTTGAATACTGGAAATGCTGAATAATTTATTAAAATTATTTGCTAAACCAGTTTCTTTTAAAAAACTTTATTTTATTCTGGTTCAAGTGGTGGAAAAGAGTATCAAGGGCAGCACTTCGTCATAATGAAATTTAGAAAACAATGAATGATAGGAGGAAAATAAACGCAAGGGAATATTTAAAGTTTGGAACGAAATGCATGCCAAGAATCTGGGAATTAAGAAACACAAATATGTTTGGGGTTGCGTGCGCAACCCTAAATTGTATTATTCTATGTGGCCATTCAGTGGTTGCAAGTGTCGGTGATATTCAGAAAGTAGGGCCAGCTATAGTTGAAATTTATTAAATCATTTCTTGTTGCATGACCTGGATCAATTTTCTTGTCCACTGGACTAAGCTAACTTATACATACGATGGCAATGATAGAAATTGTTGAAAAGCACTTAGTTATTAAACACACTCATATATTATATACAAATGGTGTATCTGTAAACACACTTACACACAGATTATATTCATATCACTCTATTAAATAGAGTTTTTGAGATCCAACTTATTCCTAATCTAAATAGAGAGGTTGAGAGAATTTCTCAACCATCACAAACCAGTTTCTAAAATATGGAATGTAAGCATTAACTTCAACATCCCCCCTTAATGATTACATTACATGAAAAATAATAAAATAATCAAGCTTATCAGTAGATGCTCCATCAAGTTGCCTCATAGCCCTCGGAAAGGTGTAGTTGGCAAGTTGGATTCCCGAGTTCGCTTCCTCAACTCCCGAATCAAGGACCTCTCGAAGTCAATTACTGGACAACATCCCAATTTGTGGCATAACCTCATTAGGAAACCACTTCCATGTCTGCGACTAATGAGGGATCTTTCCCTAGATTCGCCACTGCCATACTATCTAGACAACCATCCCTATTGAGCCGTACTGCCACTCGATTTTTTAAGTACTGGCTTCAGACACATAGCTGAACTGCTAGTCATTTTATGGACGAGCTCCCATCTACCGAGATACATGGGTGCAAACTGTTGTATTCACTAGTTATATAGAAGAGTCGTCTAAATACGACATGTATCTAGATTCAACTATTATATCATGAATTTCTTATCTTATTTGAAAATTCATCATTAATTTATAATACTAAAAGCACAAAGAATTTCAATAAACATGGAAAATAATATTGGTACAACTCCAGCTATATGCAAACGTATCTCAACACTGGCAAACTTTCCAATTTCGTATCACAAACTTTCCTCTTCAACTATTTCACATTACTCAGCCTTCACTTGCAAGAGATCCAATGCTAAACGATGACCAAGCATCCTTACATTTCACACATAGCTCCACAACACATTTTTTATATGCCAGTCGCTTTCCTTACTCCTCCGTGTAGCCACAAAATATCTCAAACCAGATTTTTCAACAAAAAATTTCGACACAGCATAATGCACACAGGGTGCCACACTATTCAACGGTTCGATCGAAAGTGCAGATTTACTGTTGATTTCGTTTTTCCTGAGGAATTTGACTCCATTACCCTGGTCGATTAATGATCCCTGATTCAGCTGCACGTTGCTACCGCTAACGCACGTCGATCTCTTGAGACACAAGGTTTGATAATACTCTCGGCGCCCGCTATGACACAAATAATTTCAAATCTGAGAGCCGCAGAACTGAAGCACAGGACCTCTCCTCCTCCTCAACAAAATCTTGAAAATTCTGCAGATTATCAGAGGCCACAACTCTTGAATCTGGAAAGGCCACCATAGGGTTGAATTTTCACCACGAATCAATCATATCATAACTTTAACCCTGAACCGACACATTACATTTGGTAATTGTTGTATTCAAATGCCACTTGATCAGAAAGAAAAAATGCCAGCATGCACCATATTCCTTTCTCACTGGTTTCTTTGGCAATGTTGACCGAATTATGCATAGATGCATGTGATAAAACTGAAAAAAAATAGTTCACACCTGTATACAAACTAAAACTATAATGCAACAAAAAATTACACTTTCTCTAAATTACATTATTTCTCAATCCCAGTATGAGCCTGAAGCTCTGATACCATGATAGAAATTACTAAAAAGCACTTAGTTACTAAACACACTCATATATTATACACAAATAGTGTATGTGTAAACACACTCACACACAGATTACATTTAGATCACTCTATTAAATAGAGTTTCTGAGATCCAACTTATTCCTAATTTAGATAGAGAGCTTGAGAGAAATTTTCAACCATCACAAACTAATTTCTAAAATATGGAATGTAAGCATTAATTCCAATAGGCAAAGCATATACATTTCAGCGCTCCTGAAATGCATGTGTAGCTCTATTGCAGAAATGATTTTTAATGTAGTTTTTTATTTCTCTTTTATTCATCATAGTATTGTATTATCTCTTGATAATACAATTTTAGTGTGTTATTTTTCATTTATTATGATAATTGCATTGGATCCAGATCGAAAGTTTTTCTTAAGGTACTTGAATGATGAAGAGCACAATACAACACCGCTGTGATTTTACTAACATTGCTTGCAGCACCGCTAGGTGAGGCTGCTCGAATTTTCCATTTTAAGCCATTCTCTTTCAATGGGGATTCTCTGGTGTAAGCTACTCCTGCAAGTAGTTATCCAATGGTTCAAGAAATGAGTCCTGCGAAGGGATTCCTAGAACTCAGAGAATACTTTGGTAGAAGAGAGGATATTGATGAGCCTTCTGGTTCAGAGGGTAAGTTGAAGTTGAATGTATCTGCAAAGTCTAGGGCTTCATATCAGCATTTTGATGAACTTCATATCAGTGTTCCTTATCTAAAATTTATTGTTGCTCAACATCAAGCGGAGAAATCCGTATGACCCGTTGAACCGTTAGGTCACAGGCCTAGAATTGGTCACAATGATCCACCCGGATTGAGGCACTGAGTGCCAAAAACTAGTGAATTCATTCAAACTCTTTTTTCTATTCCAAAAATAAAATCAGGCAATTCACCCTTTTACTGCTTGTCAAATATCTATTGGAAATTAATTCCAACTACAAACCTGAGCAGCAGGACAACAAGTTTCAAATTTTTTATTTGACAGGAGCACAAAAGTCTTGATCTATTTTTACACTCAACCGTGCATTAAATTTTTGGGTTTGAATCCCTGCATCAGCAACTTGGCCGCAACCATCTCCTGAACCATCAAATCATGGTCTGCAGCATGTAACGTCCTGCCTTAACATCATTCACCTAACTGCATTTAAAAGGCGCGATAGGACAGAATTTGAATTTTGAATTTTAAAATTTTAGGTCATATATTTTTATAATATATGTAATAGGCAATAGTATTGTAAGGTTGTAAAGTAGATTAGATATTGTGTGTAAAACAGTGAAGACATAGAGAGCATAAAATAGAGAAAGCTTGAAGCGTTGTGTTTTTAGCAACAAAGAAAACTTTGTGTGTTGCTGACACTGAAACTGTGTGTTGCCGCAACTGACGTTGTGTGTGTAGCAGCAACTGAAACTGGGTGTTTCCACAAAGGAAACTGTATGTTTCTGCAACAGAAACTAGGTGTAGCAGCAAAAGAATACTGAGTGTAGCAACAACAAAAAACTGTGTGGAGGCAGCAAATGAAAAACACGATGAGGAGTATTTTGATTAAATCCAGAATTGTAGTTCTGATAAGAGACTGTATTTTGTAATAGTTTAGAGTTTTTTAATGAAATAGACTTTTACTCCATCTCTCTTTCTACATTGATTTTATTGTTAACTTTGTGTTAGAAGATGAATTTTTATTTCCTCTCTGTTGTTCTGGAATAACCAAAAATTCCAACATGGTATCAGAGCGTTAAGAAATTTAACCTGGCATCAGATCCGCAGAAATTCACAAAATGGTATTGGAGCTAGTCGAGGCTCTTAGCAAGTGCTGAAGAAGCTGAAGGAAGAAGAATTTTGTTGACATTTTCTCTAGCAATGTGAAGGTTCAGGAAAACCAGTGAGAAGGTCTATTTAAGAAACACAGTCAAGTTTTTAGCTTAGTTCTGTAAGCTAGCTATAGCAGGAGCTAGCATGAGCACGAGTATTGGAAATAGTCAAATCTCATAGTTCAATGGGAAGAACTATGAATATTTGGCAATCACAATGAGAGCCATGTTTGCCTCTCGATATTTATGGGAGCTAGTTGAAGATGGTTTACAAGAACCAGCAGATGAAGAAGTATTTAATGCCTTAACATAGGCAAAGAAGGATTTTCTGAAGAGTAATAAGAAGAAGGACTCAAAATCCCTCTTCTATCTCTATCAAGCAGTGCATGAAAGCATATTCCCAGGTATTGCAGTAGCAAAGAGGTCCAATGATACATGGGATACCCTTCAGACATCCTACGAAGGAATGGAGAAGGTAAAAACAACAAAGCTTCAATTAATGAGAAGGTATTTTGAATTCATTTGCATGAAAGAGTCTCATACAATAGACTCATTATTCACATTGTTGATTGGGTTGGTTATCCAAATGAGATCTCATGGAAAGATAGTAGAAGAGATAAGAATAGTGCAGAAAATATTGATGAGCTTACTCTCAAGATTTGATGTGATAGTAAAAACCATTGAAAAGAAAAATGATCTCTCAAAGTTTATAGTTGATGAACTTCATGCATCATTCATGAAAAATGAACAAAGATTGGGCATAACATAAAACTGATATTTGGAGCATGCCTTCAAGATCCAAATGTCCTTTCGAAGAGGAAAAGGTCAAGGCAGAGGAAACTACAGAGGAAAAGGAAGAGAGAGAAGCTAAAACAAAGGAAAAAAAAACCCTACAAGTACAAGTGGAAGGGGTAGCAATCAAAGTCAGAATCAAAGCCAAGGCAGCAACCAACAAGGTGGAAAAAATCAAGCACATGGACAAAGGTATGATAAATCCCAAGTCCAATGTCATTACTGTAAGAAGTATGGGCATTATGCCAATGAATGTAGGAAGAAACATAGTGACATGGGTAGTCAGCCCAGTGCTAATTTTGTAAAAGGAAATCTAAGTCAAGAGAAATTTTTTTTTAGCATGTAATATGGTTGAAGAAAATAATGAAGAGATATGGTTTCTAGATTCAGAATGTAGCAATCATATGATTGGAAACATTTCAATATTTTCCATGATTGATGAAAATGTAAAGTCTCAAGTAACATTGAGGACAGATAGTAAGGTATCTGTCATGGGAAAAAGCAGAGTAAGTATTTTGACAAAAAAAGGAAAAATTAAATCCATATCAGATATATACTATGTGTCTGGTATGAAGTGTAACCTTTTGAGCATTGGATATCTCATTCAGAAAGGCTATAATGTTTTCTTTGAATATGATATATTCATTATCATAGATAAACTACCAAACAAGAAATGCATTGCACAAGTGAATATGACAAGAAACATAATGTTTCCTCTTAAGATGAGAGAAAATTTGAAGAGAGAAACTGGAATGGCAACAGTGACACAAGAGACATTCCAAAGAGAAGAAAATGATGAAAACTGGTTATGGCACTTGAGATTTGGACATTTCAACTTTGAAGGTCTGAATTTGTTGCATAAGAAAGGACTGGTAAAGGGATTACTATTGATTGGGAAATGAGACAACCTATGTGAATGTTGCATCTTGGGTAAACAACACAGAGAAAATTTTCCATCAGGAAAGATCATAACATCAAAATCACCCTTAGAAATAGTCCATTCTGATTTGTGTGGACCAATGCAAACACCATCATTAGCAAGCAACCATTATATGCTGACCTTCATTGATGATTTCATAAGAAAAACATGGTTATACTTCTTGAAATAGAAGAGTGAAGTGTTTGAGAAGTTCTACCACTTGAAATCTCTTGTTGAGAATCAAAGTAGGCAGAATATTAAAATCTTAAGAACAGACAGAGGAGGAGAATATATCTCCAAATAATTTCTGCGTTTTTGCAGGGAAAATGGAATTCATAAGTAGTTTACAACAAAGTATACACCACAGTAAAATGGAGTTTCCGAAAGGAAAAACATAACCATCATGGATATGGTGAGAAGCATGTTGAAGGCAAAAAATTTGTGAAATTAATATTGGGCTGAAGCTATATATTATGCAACATATGTCTTGAATAGATGCCCAACAAACAGTGTTATGAATAGAGTTCCTGAAGAAACATGGAGTGGCATAAAAGATTTTGTCACCTACATGAGAGTTTTTGGTTGTGTTGCTTATGCACACATTCCAGATCATATAAAGAGGAAGTTGGAAAATAAGGGAGAGAAATGCATATTTGCTGGATACAATGAAGAATCCAAAACATAAAGATTGTATAGCCCATCTACCAAGAAATTTATGATAAGAAGAGATGTGTAGTTCATTGAAGAAGAAACTTGGGATGGAAGCATTGAGAAAACAATGAATGTAAAAATTTATTTGTTTCATGATGAGGATAAAGAAGAAATGGCTAAAAGACATCTGTCATTAGCAGCACCACCTCTACCAACACAAGGACAACAAGGGACACCATAATTAGGTATGAAAACACTCTTGAGAAGTGATGAAACTTCTTCTCCAAGCACATCACAAGGAGAATATTTGAGTGCTTCTACAAGGACAAGTTCAGCGAGTGAAAGAGGAACCAGATTCATAAGTCTGAATGAAATCTATTACCAAGAAAAAACAAATGAAGATATGGACTCTTTATTTCCATTATATTATCATATAGAGGATTCTATTCATTTTTAAGAACTTGTAAAAGACAAGAAATGGATAGATGCTATGGATGAAGAAATGAATGCAATAGAGAAGAATAAAACATGGGAACTATTTGATCTCCCAAAATGTAAGGAAGTAATTGGAGTAAAATGGGTTTATAAAACCAATAGCAATGCTTAAGGTAAGGTTGAAAGGCACAAGGCCAAACTTGTTGTCAAAGGCTACAAGTGGCAATAAGAAAGAGACTATGAGAAAACTTTTGCACCAGTTGCAAAATGGAAACAGTAAGAGTAGTGTTGTCCATAGCAGCACAACACACGTGGAAAGTTTACTAGATGGATTTGAAATCAACATTCTTAAATGGAGTATTGATGGAAGAGGTATGTGTTGAACAACCTCTAGGATATGAGAATGAAGGCCAAGAGCACAAGGTATGCAGATTGAAGAAAGCTTTATATGGGTTGAAACAGACACCAACAACATGGTACAGTATGATAGATGTCTATCTACTCGAAAATGGGTTTGAGAAATGTGAAGGAGAACTCACATTATACATCAAAGAGAAATATGGTAAGATGCTCACTGTTCTTTTCTATGTTGATGATGTTATCTTCACAGGTAATGATGCTTATCTCATTGAAAATTTTAAAATAGTTATGAATGATGAATTTGAAATGACTGATATGGGATTGCTGAGATACTTCTTAGGAATAGAAGTAGAGAAAAATGAAAATAAGATTTTTATTTCTCAAGCAAAGTATGTTAAATAATTTTTGGTAAGATTTAACATGCACGATTACAAATCCGCAATTACTCCTACAACGATGGGATTGAAATTAAGAAAAGAAGACAATAGCAAGGATTTTGATGAAAGTCTGTATAAGAGAATAGTTGGCATCCTTATGTATTTGACTACAACTAGGCCATATATTATGCATGATGTAAGTTTAATTTCCAGATTTATGGAAAGGCCAAAGTAGCCACATTGGCAAACAACAAAAATAATTTTGGGGTATGTGAAAGGAACAAGAAGGTATGGTATTTTGTACACCACTTTAGAAAATTTTGAATTGATAGGATATACTGACAGTGATTGGGCTGGAAGTATAGAAGATAGGAAAAGGACCTCTAGATATGTTTTCCATATGGGATCAGGAGCCATTCCATGGGATTCTAAGAAACAACCAATTGTGGCTTTATCAACTGCAAAGGCAGAGTATGTGGCAACTACAACCACAGCTTGTCAAGAAGTATGGATGACAAGAATGTTGAGAATTTTGTGTCATGAACAAGTAAAATACACAACGATTATTGTGATAATAGCTCAGCTATAGCTTTATCCAAGAATTCAGTGTTTCAAAAAAGGACAAAACACATCGATGCAAAGTATCACCACATCAGAGAATTAGTGAGCAATGGAGAAATTGTTTTGCAACATTACAGAACAGAAGAGCAGTTTGATGATATTTTGAAAAAACCATTGAGGCAGAAGAGTTTTCATTATCTCATAAAATGCCTATGTATGCAAGATAAAAACAGTGGTAATTAAAGGGGAGTGCTGAAATTAATTCCAACTGGAAACCGGAGCATCAGGACAACAAGTTTCAAATTTTTGATTTGACGGGAGAAGAAAAGTCGTGATCTATTTTTACACTCAACCGTACATTAATTTTTTGGGCTTGAATACCTACATCAACAACCTCACTGCAACCATCTCCCGATCCATCAAACCATGGTCTGCACCAAGTTACCTCGTGCCTTAACATCATTCACCTAACTGCATTTAAAAGCCGCAATAGGACAAAATTTGAATTTTGAATTTTAAAATTTTATGACATATACTTTTATAATATATGTAATAAATAGTAGAATTGTAAGGTAGTAGAGTAGAGTAGAGACTGTGTGTAAAACATTGAAGATAGAGAGAGAAGAAAACAGAGAAAGCTTGAGGCGGTGTGTTTTGTAGCAGCAAAGAAAACTCTAATTGTATTGCGGCAACTGAAACTGTGTGTTGCCACAACTAACGTTGTATGTGTAGCAGCGACTGAAACTAGGTGTTGCTACAAAGGAAACTGTGTTTCCACAACAGAAACTGGGTGTAGCAGCAACATAAGACTAGGTGTAGCAGCAACAGAAGACTGTGTAGGGGCAGCAAATGAAAAAGACAGTGAGGAGTATTTTGATGAAATCCATAACTATAGTTCTGATTAAAGATTGTATTTTGTAACATTTTAGAGTTTTTTAATGAACTAGAGTTTTACTCCATATTTCTGTGCACATTGATTTTATTGTTAACTCTCTGTTAGAAGAGAAATTTTTGTTTTTTCTAAGTTGTTTCGAAATAACCAGAAATTCCAACATGGTATCAAAGCGTTAAAAAATTTAACTTGATATCAGATTCGCAGAAATTCACAACAGTATGCATGTGGTGGCTATCTTGTATTATCTTTAATATTGTACAAAGTATTGTGTAGTTCACTGTTCAAATCAGAATAAGGTGTAAGATATGCCGGTTGTATATATCAAACAAAACGTTTTACGCATTTTATTTCTTTTTATGAGTTGCAATGTTTCCATGTCCACATGATTATTCCTTTGATGTACACCTTATCTGTGTGAATATTTCTCTTTGACAATGCATGGCATTTTTACTCATAAGTAATAAACAAAGAAAATGAGGCAAAAATTATCCTTATGTATAATGAGATGGGTAATTTATTATGCTTCAAATAAGTTTGCAAACTTCAAAATAGGTTTCGATAATTGAAATTTTCCATAAATAAAATACACCCATATCCGTTTCAAAGCATATTTATGTTCAACTGCAGCCCTAGCTTTTATGATCATGAATATATGGAATTAGACCTTCCTTGAAAGTTTATGTTTAACATACTAATAATGTTTCCCTTTCCGTGAGGCACTGAATGGCATAAGCGGGTGAAGCCATCGAAAATCCAGATAACGTTGGAAAGGAAAATCTCACAGCTTACTCTTCTAGTAAGCGATTGTATTGCTGGTCAAACATGAATGCAATTGATAGCTTTTATTTTCTATCAATAGTATACGAAATCAGAGTGTAAGATATACCGTTTTCATTAGGAAATATAATTTTTCCCTCAAATATTTTATTCTATTAATACCGATGTTTCACTTGCCGACTGCCTATAACATAGTACGGTCGTGAGCAATGAAAATGATAAAATGTTAGGCAGCATTGCAGTCAAGATATCTTTAGTTTTAAAATATGAATATCTATCTTTCACTGTACTTTCCGTTTCTACATAATCAATCTTTCATTGTAAAATAGATCATGATAGTTTTAACATAAACTATCCTTTATTGTACTTTCCTTTTCTACGTAATCATAGAGTGAAATAGACCATGAAAGTTTTAACATAGACTAAAAGAGATCATGATAGAAATGATTCAAAATCGTGAGTTAATTGTATAGTTTAAATTTATAGCATGAAAAAAATAGGCTAATGCTTCTCTTTATGTTTATCAAATTCTTGTTATCTTCAAGCTTAGCTATGACATGTCTGAACATGATTTTATAGCCGTAATATTACGTGAAAGTTACTTTAGGTTTAACCTGTTAATACTCTAATAAGGTTTTTTCTTACTGGATGAATGCTAATATAGAAAATATAAATAATACAGAATTTTGTTGAAAAAGTTGCAGTATATTAGCATGTTCACGTTGCAAAGAAGTCTTCGACTTTTACACTATATGTTGTTTAAAATTAGTATTCAAAAATAGGAATGAAATTAATTGGAAGTACATGGGGTATTTTATTTCACATCCAATCAAAGGTTTTCTAGGACTCATTTATAGATATTTAGGAATAACAATAGATTTCTAAAAATATAAGTAATAATAATATTATGAACTATTTTTCTTAAATATTTAAGAATAAATTTCCAAAAATATATTTTTCTCAATTCCTATATTCAACATTGAAATTCTACATTTTAGAGGGGTGAAACTAAAAAACAATTCCTCCCAATGGTTTGGTAAAGATGTCTGATATATCCAAAAAAATGAACACATATGTCGATGCTCATTACTAAAGTGGTTGTGATTGTCAAGCTGCTTGTGCTTTTGTGAAAAATATGTTTCAATGACAATGAAATTATTCAAATCTTGTCTCAAAAGATAGGGGGTGGATATTTCTTCTCCACTGTAACATATTCCATAATTCTACTTAGCCAAATTACATGACACGGTGCTATATTAATAACTACATATTATGCTTCTATGAAATTGAAACAATGGGAGGAATGGGATGAAAATTTTGCCCTGTTGAAATGCATATATTGATATAGCACTATTTGTGTATCCTATAAGAAAGTTATCTTTAGAATTTTTGTATCAGAATCTATAATCATTTGTACCTTCAACATACCTCAAAATTATTTTTCCAAATTTTGAGTGAGGTTGGTTGGGGGACTCACTAAATTTATAAATTTATTTAATTACATATGTAGCGTCAGGTCTAGTTGTAGTAAGGTTTATGGAGCCACCTACAAGCCTTTAATATACTGTTTAATCCACTACCGATCCAGAATTGACCTTGGTTAATCATTTTCCCATTGAAATATTGTCTATGTGGTCTTAGATTTGCCAATATTGGACCTCTTTAAGACATGTGTAACATGCAATTGTTAACATATAAACAATCTAGCGAAAAAATATCTCCACCTCATTTAAAAAAAGGTAGCTCTTGATACCAATGCCTATTAGCTTAAATTACTTCTTCATGCTGGATTTCAAATCATATAACATCAAATTTGTAGTATATGTCATGTCATCAACATAAATACACAATATAATGGTCTTGTACTGATCTAATGTGATATAACGAATATGATCATTACTACTCCTCCTCAACCCATTATTGAGTAAATAGGTGTCAATGAATTTATACCAAGCTCTTACAAATTCTTCAAACCATATATGGAATTATCCAATTTGTATGATATTTACACTTTTCCACTTATTCCAAATATTAGTGTATTATGAGAACATATTACCTTCTCTTTTCTTTCATTCAAGAAGGCTTACTCCACATCTATCTAGCAAATTGGTCATTTTTTCTAGGTTGTGATAGTTGACAAAGGTTTCATCAGATTATAGACATGTTTGCTAGGAAAAATACTCCAATAGCTAGCCTTGTCTTATAATTCTCCAACCTTCCTTCTTGATCCAACTTTGTCTTGTACCCCAACTTAATACTGATGTTGATTTTATGTATTGGGATATTAGTAACATCCCATGTCTAATTCCATTCAATATCTTAAATCTCTTCATTTATTGAATATAACTAATGATGTTTTTCACTATCTCTTGAAAACAAGTAGGTTTATTTGATAATAAGGAAAAAATAACTTACTTATACATGTAATTGGACTACTCATGTATTTCCCTCAAGCTCCTTATTTTTCGATTCTCATTGAGTATACTAAATCACTACTAGAAGAAGGATTATATATTTAATTTATCATTAAACCTTTTGACCCTTCATCGCAATAAAAGTGTCTTATTATCTTCGCACATATAAACATGGAATCTTTGTGGAGGGACATGTTATCCTAAGATTTTTAGCTATTCATATACTAAGATAAATGAAATTTATATTATTTATTGCTTCATTCTCATTATCACAAAAATATTCTTCCTCTGAGAATTTTACATATGTGCTTATCAAAAATTACTTAGTGACTATATTATGCAGTCTACAGGTTTTTATTGTTCATTGTATCTAATGAAAATGAAAATTTCACTCCCATTTTCAAGCTTCCTTGTTAGTTCTTATGTTACATGTGAATATGAAATATGACCCAAAAATATGAAATGATAGACATTTAACTTTTTACCACTCCAAAATTCTTGAGTAACTTTACCTTGCATACTAGTTGTTGGAGTGGACAACATATAGGTTGAAAAAGAAATGAGATTAGCCCAAAAGTCATTAGAAATTTTTTTAGCTTGGAGCACAATTCTTTCCATCCTCATTGTTTGGTCCAATCTGCTAGTGTAGATTAGCCTTCAATTTTCTATCAATCTAAGTAGGTAAACTTAGAGGTACTTATCTAAAATATATAAATCTAGAATGATTTGGTCTCCTAAATGAGGGTTTGGTGTAGTAGGATTAAATACTCTTTTACAAGAGGTTTTTCCTTGTCTCCTTCCACACTTGAACATCTTCTTAAAGAAAACAAATCTAATTTCCTAAAAACACAGTTCTATTGTTTGTCCAAGATTCTCTAGTTCTTTTACAAGAACTCAATTCATAGAACCTCTTCCAAGTCTTAACTAAACACACTTATCAATCACAATCATTCAAAATATAAAACAAGGTAAATAATCTTGAAATCAACCAGTAGCTAAGTCCTTTTACAAGGTTCAGTCATTAGACTACAAGTTGAGCTCTGCAATTACAACCATGATCATTAAACAGAAATGATAAACTTAAGCTTTGAAACAATTCCAAATTGAAAGCCTAATATCAATTGAATCTTCTTAGAAAGGCCTTTCACAAAAGACAATGGCTTCAATTGACAATTGTGTTTCATAAACTTACAACACAAGAATTAAATGGAAATGTCTAGATATCAGATTTAATTATCCAATTGTAAATGAAAAACACAAGGAAGTGTACCAGCTCTGTAGTGGGGGCCCTCCACACGTTGCAAGCACACCTTAAGATAACTGAGATGAAGAAGATTACTGAATGTAACAACATAGATAACTGAATCTCTATATTAAATTTTGAAAGCCAATAATTACATAAATCGAGTTTTGAAGTTTGCCACGTAATGTCTCATGTAGTGTAGTTCTTCAATGTTTTCATTATAGCTATTTATCATCAAAATACATAGCAAGAAGAGGCTATTTGTATTCCTCAAAATCCTAACTAACTTCCCAAAGGAGTCGAATTAGTTCATATCTCTCTTTTCAAGAAAAATATAAAAAATAATCAAATCTGTTCATTAATTGCTTAAGATTTTCTACTGAAATAGCTAAAGTTGACCAACGTTGACCAGCCACCGGTAGACTTCGAACCTGGAAGTGGATAGGTATTTCACCATCCTTGTACATTCAAGAATAGGCCCTCAGTCCTCGATTTGGCCAACTTGTCATGAAACGTGTCAAAATAGGAAGCCATTACAGGAAGCTACAAAAACCTGTAATTTTCCGAAAAATCCTAATTTTAACACAAAAATTCCTAAAATTAATTCCAATTTAAAAATAATAATAATCACATCACATTAATTAGTTTCAAAGGAATATGAGAGATTTATGAAGGTTAAACGAGAAAATATAATGGATAAAATGAAGTTTTTAGGTGAAAGAATAAGTCATGAAATGGTACCAACATCTCCCCCAAACACAAGACTTTGCATGTCCTCACGCTAACCTGTCAGACTCCTTTGTTTACTGCTTCTGCTGCCTATAGTAAAACATCTATGTTCATCTGAGTTTGATATTCAGTCTTCATGATGTTGAAATTTGGTACCGGAGGACAGGTGGTTCCCTAAGGCTTTGATCTTTGGCCTAGGGAAAAGTGTCCAAAAGAATTTAATTTTTCTCCTAAAGTGACTTTATAATTTTATAAAGTCAAATCTAATTTAAAAGTGACTTTATGTGATAAAGTTACTAAAGTCTAATTTTAAAGTGACTTTAATAAAGTCAATGTAAAATTAGAAAGGAAAAAGTGACTTTGGAAATAAATGACTAATTGGGTCTTTATTAAAGTGGGGTGAATTAAAAAATAGAAAGTGAGATTTAAATGAGCATTTAATCTCAGCCCCAGATCTCAATCTATTTGAGCCATTGGATTTAGGGATTCCCCAAAAGTCAATTAGGGTTAGGTTAAAGGAGGAAAAGGAGGAAAAGATCATTCATTCTTTCATGAGCAGATTGAGAGAAGGAGAGCAAGAGAGCAAGGGAGATTTCTGGGCAGTGAGGAGAAGGAGGCAGCAGCTTGGCACACTTTCCAAGGTAGCATTTCAGCAAGACCGTACAGCTGAGTTAGCACAGTGAAAGGCAGATTTTTGGGCACGATTTTCTAGAAAGGGAGGCCGTACAGCAAGGTCGTACAACATGCCGTACAACAAGATTGGGCATAGAAATCGAGGCAGCAGAAGATTGTTCCGTAAAACAAAGTTCTGCTGTGGTTTTGGCACAAAATCAAGATTTTGGACAGCAACATTTATTGCTGTTTGCACAGATTTTGAGGAGGCCGTACAGCTGCATTTATTGCAGATTTCTGGGCACAAAAATCGAGGAAGACATACAGCATTTATTGCTGTTCTGTTTTTGTTGTTTGCACATTTTTCGAGGGGGTGGTTAAGCACAGAAAACAAGATAAGTTGTAAAGTCTGTTTGCTGATTTTTTTGTTGAATATTTCTCTCACTGTAAAAAGCATTTTCGAGAAATAAGAAGGAGCTTTCAAACTGGTTTTCCCCAAGAGTTGTAGGGGGTTTTTCCAGGGTCTCATTGACCAAAAATCACTGTGTTCAAAATGTGTGAATGGCTGTTTTATGTGTGCTGATATTTATTTCTACATTTTCGAGCATTTTGTAATATTTCCAGAATTTGTGTTTTCAGCAAAATTTATTTTCCAGTTGTTGAATGTATGGATATGGGAAAGGGCGTTTAACTATTTTGGAAAAACAAGGTGAAACTGAAAACTGGGGTGGGAAAAAGAAAATTTCTACATGGTATCAGAGCTTCAGTGCTGAAGTGCAGTTTGGGACAGCAAGGAGAAAAATACAGCCTGCTGATTTTTCACACAGAAGATTCCAGCAAGATGATTTTTTCACAAACAGAATTTTTACCTTTACTACAGCAGTGCTATTTTTTAGTTTTAGGACAGGAGGATGTCTTTGGGACTGAGGGTGGAGGATAGGTTGGATGGGCATACCAATTACAGTGTTTGGAAGGAGAGAATGAAGAGTATCTTTGAGGAGGCGGAAGTCTGGGACATAATGGTGCATACCGCACAAAACCCTGTAAATGTGCCTACTGATGCTACTCAGTTGGCAGCATATAATAAAAAGAACAACAAGGGTAAGAGACTGATTCTAGATGGAATCAAAGACCATTGCATTCCTCATGTGAGAGGAAAAAGAAATGCTCATGATATGTGGACAACATTGACCAACCTCTACCAGAGTACCAATGAGAACCGGAAAATGGTCCTGAAGGAGAAGCTGAAGAACATTAAGATGGGTAAGACTGATAGTGTAGCTGGATATCTCACAAAGATTACTAATGTGAGAGATGAGTTGGAAGCGATTGGAGAGGCCATTCCACCCACTGAGTTGGTGCGGATTGCAGTGAATGGCCTCCCCAGTTCATGGATGAACTTTTTTGATGGGGTTTGTGCACGTGAGACCCTTCCCACATGGGAGAGGTTTTGGGATGATTGCATTCAGACAGAGATCAGGAAAGGTCAGCTTGGGGCATCCAAGCCAGTTGAGCAGGATGAGGATGTAGCACTATTGGCAGGACGCAAGAAAGGCAAAGAGAGGAAGCAGGCTTCCACAAGCAATGGTGGGGGAAAAAGCAAAGGTAAAGGTAAACATGATAACACATAGAAGGACTATTCCAAGGTGAAGTGTTGGAATTGTCAGAAGATGGGACACTATGCAGTTGTGTGTTCAGAGAAGAAGAAGAAGAAGGGGAAGAACTAGAGCATGGCAGCTTCAATAGAGTTTGAGGACTTTGCAGATCGTTTTGACCGGGAGTTTGGGTTCATTGCGTGTGAGTCCTCTAGTGCGGGATCATCTGCCATAGAGGTTCAGAGGGAGCATGCATTTCCCTCGATTAGCGGAGCATCTTCAAGTATCTGGTATTTGGACAGTGGAGCTTCATGTCACATGACAGGAGTCCGTGAGTACTTCTCAAAGCTTTCAAAGAGTGGCACTGATATAGAGGTAGTACTCGGTGATGATAGAGTTGTTAGAGCAGTCGGTGTGGGAACACTGACATTTCAGAGGGAGTCTAAACCTCCCTTGAAGGTGTCAGATGTTCTTTATGTGCCAGGGATGAGGAAGAACCTCATATCCATCTCAGCTTTGGAGGATAGAGGATATGAGGTACTGTTCAGGGGAGGATGGGTGCTGATGTATCCCAGGGGCACTCCAGCTGATTCAGCTAGAGTGATAGGTGTACGTCATGCAAAGGTTTACAAGTTTGCATTTCAGCCCCTTTTGGCATTGAGTAGTAGTACCGACAGCAGAGCTAGTAGTTCTGATCTGTGTGAGATTTGGCACCGCAGGATGGGGCACATGTATCATGGAGCCTTGAGGACTTTGCGGGAGATCACTATAGGTGTGCCAGATTTCAGTACTGATCACTTTGATACTTGCAGAGGATGTGCGATGGGCAAGTTTGCCAAATCCCCTTTTCCCAGCAGTGACAACAGAGTGACTGGGATACTTGATTTGATTCATTCCGATGTGAGCAGTCGAATGTCTCATGTTCCCTTGAGTGGATATGAGTACTATGTCTTATTCATTGATGATCACTCCAGGAGGACCTGGATTTATTTCTTGAAGACCAACAGTGAGGTCTTCAAGTGGTTTGAGGAGTTCAAAGCTCTTGTGGAGACACAGATAGGTCGGAATATAAAGTCCTTGAGGTCGGACAATGGAGGAGAGTACACCCTTGGAGAGTTTGTTGACTATTGTGCGGAGGCAGGCATTAGGAGGGAGTTCACTGTTCCTTACAACCCCCAGCAGAACAGGGTTGTGGAGAGGAAGAATAGATCCATCAGAGGGGCTGCCAAAGCCATGTTACATGATCAGGGGTTGCCATTGTTTTTGTGGGCAGAGGCTTGCAACACAGTTGTTTACTTGCAGAATAGGAGTCTGCATCGTGCCTTGGGGCACATGACTCCGAAGGAGGCTTTTTCTAGGAAGAAGCCTGATATTGGTCATCTTCATATCTCTGGGTGTATCACATACTCCTACATACCCAAGGAGAACAGGACCAAAATAGAGCCCACCCCAGAGAAGGGTATCTTTGTGGGCTACAGTGAGACCTCAAAGGCCTTTCGGATTTACATTCCTGCACAAAGGAAAGTTGTTGTTAGGCGGGATGTGAAGCTCGAGGAGGATAGGGCCTTTAGGAGGTCACGGGAGTTAGATTATCTAGATCAACCAGACCCTCAGCAGCAGTTGATTCAGTCGTAGGGATCTAGTGGGTAGGGATCAGGAGGAGCCAAAGGTACATATATGACGATGTCAGGTCCATCAGTGGGGAGTGGCTCACTGAGTCAGAGAGGTGGTGCTACGGGTAGCATGCAGAGCAGTCCACAGAGCAGTTCACTGGGGAGTTCACTAATGGACAGTTCACACGGTACCTCAGCATCTGCAGGTTCAGGTGCAGGCAGGAGGATAGCAGACAGATAGTCAGGAGTTCAGGCTCCTGATGTTGAGGAGGAGGAGTTTTATTCTCCAGCGGGAGAAGTGTGCTCAGGGAAGAGGAAGCCCAAGTGGCTTCAGGACACCTTGAGAGATGCCACGTCTGTTGCTGAGCCTAAGAGGCTGGTCAGAGAGAGCAGACCACCTGAGAGGTTTTGTAGCTATATGGAAATGGCTACCAGCATCCTTGACTCTGAGCCTCCTAGCTATGAGGAGGCAGTTAGCCAGCAGGTCTGGAGAGAGGCCATGCAGGAGGAGTATTCTTCTATCATGAAGAATGATGTTTGGGAGGTGGTGCCTAGGCCTGAGGGCAAATCCGTGGTTACTTCCAGATGGCTTTACAAGGTAAAGCATGCTGCAGATGGCAGCATTGAGAAATTCAAGGTGAGGTTTGTGGCTAGAGGGTTCTCCCAGGTAGAGGGAGTTGATTATGAGGAGACCTTCGCTCCCGTGGCTCGATATACTTCGATCCGCTCCATTATATCGATAGCAACAGATATGGGTTGGAAGATCTACCAGATGGATGTGAAGATTACATTTCTCAATGGCTTCATACAGGAGGAGGTGTACATTGAGCAGCCACAGGGCTTTGAGGTGCATGGGAAGGAGTCCCATGTGTGCAGACTGAAGAAGGCCCTTTATGGCCTGAAGCAATCTCCCAGAGCTTGGTACTCCAGGATAGATACATACTTGCAGGAGATGGGTTTCACAAAGAGTGAGGCAGATCCGAACCTTTACCATATTGTGATAGGTGAGGAGCCTCTCATTCTGACGTTGTATGTGGATGACTTAGTCATTACAAGTGCAGAGAGACTCATAGAGCACTGCAAGATAGATCTGGCGGCGGAGTTTGAGATGAAGGACATCGGCTTGATGCATTAATTTTTGGGTTTGGAGGTGTGGCAGGAGGAGGGGCATTTTTTCCTAGGGCAAGGGAATTATATTGTGGACATCCTTGGCAGATTCCACATGGAGGATTTTAAACCCATGTCGACACCGATGATCACCAACTGGAAGAAGCTTCATGCTTCAGATTCCGAGTTGGTGGATCCCACATTGTACAGGCGGGTCATTGGTTCCTTGATGTATTTGGTCAACACTAGACCAGATATTTGTTTTGCAGTCAACACGATGAGTTAGTTTATGTGTGAGCCTAGGAAGGTTCACTAGGTGGCTGCAAAACACATTTTGCGATACTTGCAGGGGACAGTGGATTATGGTCTAGACTACAAGTAGGGGGATGGAATGAGATTGGTAGGTTACATTGATTCTGATTGGGCATGTTGTGCTTCTGATAGGAAGAGCACTTCAGGGTGTTGTTTTGGGTTGGGTTCGGCAGTGGTGTCATGGTTCAGCCAAAAGCAGCAGTCAGTAGCATTGAGTTCAGCGGAAGCAGAGTATATGGCAGCCAGTCTAGCTAGTTGTGAGGCCATCTGGCTTTGCAAGATGTTGTTTAGCTTATTTGGTGAGCCGTTGAGACCTTCAGTGATTTACTGTGATAATCAGAGTTGCATTAAACTCATGGAGAATCCAGTATTTCATGACAGGTGAAAGCATATCAAGATCAAATATCATTTCATCAGAGACTATGTTCAGAAAGGAGCTGTGAAGCTTGAGTATATTCCCACTGATGAGCAGGTTGCAGATATTCTTACCAAAGCCTTACCTCGGTTGCAGGTTGTAGGTTATAGGCGGTTCCCTAAGGCTTTGATCTTTGGCCTAGGGAAAAGTGTCCAAAAGAATTTAATTTTTCTCCTAAAGTGACTTTATAATTTTATAAAGTCAAATCTAATTTAAAAGTTACTTTATGTGATAAAGTTACTAAAGTCTAATTTTAAAGTGACTTTAATAAAGTCAATGTAAAATTAGAAAGGAAAAAGTGACTTTGGAAATAAATGACTAAGTGGGTCTTTATTAAAGTGGGGTGAATTAAAAAATAGAAAATGAGATTTAAATGAGCATTTAATCTCGGCCCTAGATCTCAATCTATCTCAGCCATTGGATTTAGGGATTCCCCAAAAGTCACTTAGGGTTAGGTTAAAGGAGGAAAAGGAGGAAAAGGTCATTCATTCTTTCATGAGCAGATTGAGAGAAGGAGAGCAAGAGAGCAAGGGATATTTCTGGGCAGTGAGGAGAAGGAGGCAGCAGCTTGGCACACTTTCCAAGGCAGTATTTCAGCAAGACCATGCAGCTGAGTTAGCACAGTGAAAGGCAGATTTTTGGGCATGATTTTCTAGAAAGGGAGGCCATACAGCAGGCCGTACAACAAGATTGGGCATAGAAATCGAGGCAGCAGAAGGCTGTTCCATACAACAAAGTTCTGCTGTGGTTTTGGCACAAAATCGAGATTTTCGACAACAACATTTATTGTTGTTTGCACATATTTTGAGGAGGCCGTACAGCTACATTTATTGCAGATTTTTGGGCACGAAAATCGAGGACGATGTACAGCATTTATTGCTGTTCTGTTTTTGTTGTTTACACGTTTTCCGAGGCAGTGGTTAAGCACGAAAAACGAGATAAGTTGTAAAGTATGTTTGCTGATTTTTTGTTGAATATTTCTCTCACTGTAAAAAGAATTTTCCAGAAATAAGAAGGAGCTTTCGAACTGGTTTTCCCCAAGAGTTGTAGGGGGTTTTTCCAGCGTCACATTGACCAAAAATCATTGTGTTCAAAATGTGTGAATCGCTGTTTTATGTGTGTTGATATTTATTTCTGCATTTTCCAGCATTCTGTAATATTTCCAGAATTTGTGTTTTCAGCAAAATTTATTTTCCAATTGTTGAATGTATGGATATGGGAAAGGGCATTTAACTATTTTGGAGAGATAAGGTGAAACTGAAAACCGGGGTGGGAAAAAGAAAATTTCTACACATGATTTGGCATTTTTCCTTGATAGCTTTCTTCTGCCTATACCATTTGCTAGCCCATCTACAAATTTCAATCTTGTTGGTTTTCTGTTCTTTTACTTTTATCTTCAATTTTTCATTTTCATCTTGAATTTTCTTACTTTGTATTCTTAGTACCTCATTTTATCTTTTCACAACTCTTTCCAACATTTCTGATTCCATAAGCTCTTGTTGTAAATCTTGAATTTGTCTTTATAATTACTTATGCTTTTTGTTTGAGAATTTTTGCTCCTTTGGTTCTTCCTCCCTACTTTTGATTTCTAGTTCCTGTGTATTGTCATCCTGGGCTTCCTGTAGGTTATCACTATCCTGTACTGTCTTGCATTTAGTCCTTCTAGATTTCCTTGTATAAGTGGTGAAACTTTTATCCTTTTCATCTTTCTTAGCTTCCTCCCTTCAGACTTTCCTTCTTCTTATACTACTGCTAGATAGAGCAAAGGTGTTTGGTCTATACTTTGGAGTTTCATCATCTATCTTAGACATATCAACCATCAATTGTGTAACCTCTTGCTCTTTATGTTCTTCTTCATCAATTTTAATTTCATTAGAGATCAAAAATCTCTTCCATGACATCCCTGTCTTCTGTAGTTCAAATTCAATCAAAATTTTCACCAATCCGAAGTGATATAGGCTTCTATCCATATTACTTCTTTGTTTCTGTATGGTTTTAGACATTTTAGTCAAACTTTGTAGAAGAAAATATGGAAGGCTTATATTACATTCTCCCTTCAGATGCAACAACATTTTGATGTGATAAAGATATACTATGCTATATCTGCCTTCACATGTAATAAATTTTTGAAGTACATAAACCATTTCATCCCAAGGATGAACAAGCCAGCTTCTGGAAAGTCCACTTTTCCAATTAACCGAGGATACTCTGGATCTAGATACAAACTGTGTCCATGATTTCTCCTTGAATTGCTTGGTTTTAAAATATTTTTCACCCTCTCGACTGATGTCTATGGTTTGAGCAATGGTATCCTCTGAAACCCTGTATGAAAGGATTCCTATTGTGGCTCTTTCTCCATTAAATGAAGAAGAAAATTTCTTAGTGATTTATTCATTATGTCCATTAAACGTTTCTAAAAATGTCAACCACTGTTTATCTCTCAAAATATTAACACAATCTGCATGTATTTTTGAACTATCAAACCTCTTTGTTTCTGCTCTATTTTCCATAAAATTCCTTTGCTCCTGATACCCTGTTCCTTATTCTCTGTTTCTTTTTTTTTAAATCACCGAGGGTATTTAATCATTTACCTAGTCCAAGGCTATTGTGTTCTTCTTGGAGTCTTTTGAGCTGACCTCCACGTATTGAATATGTGATGGTTATTATAGCTTCTCCTATGTCTGAGTAGCATATCCCAACAACAAGCTTGCATGCGTCGGTGTATGGCTGACTTCAAATTCAATCATCTTGGAAATTCTCCCCAGAATTTATACAACAAAACCCTTTCTACTATGCAGTGAACTGAAAACTCCCTTTTTAAAAATAAAAATAAAAAATTAAACTACATCGACCCCTATGCATGGAGAACCTCAAAATCTGCACCTGTGTATTATGGAATGATGTGGTTTTGGTTGCAGAGGACCAAATGAAATGACTGTAGAGGACGGGACAGAATGATATGGAACTGTTATAATGGAGTGGTCTTTAGAAAAATGTCTCAAATTTAATGTCTGATAAGGCCGTGGAGAGGCCTTATAGACTATCGTTTGTACTATGTCAATTCATGTGGAATAGGTTAGTCTAGATTTGAGGTTTTAAAATTAAGGTTTTAAGAGTGGTTAAGGGAGCATAGAGATAGGTTATAGAATGTAGGTTTTAGGGTTTACGAATTTTCACTTCATTTGAAATGGGTTTGAGGTTTAAAATTAAGGTTTTAAGAGGGGTTAAGGGAGTATAGATGGGTTATAGAATGTAGGTTTGAGGGTTTAGGATTTTTATGAGTAGTGGTATAGGTATAATGGTTAGGAGTATAGGTTATATAAGGATTTATGAAACTGACTTCAATAATTGACCATAAATTAATTATTTAAAATTGAAATTAACATAAATAAATGTAAGTATTAAAACAAGAATTCTTACAGCCCTTCACTAGTTCTTCTTTTGTAATCTCCCTTTGATTGGTTGGCTTTGTGCAAGTATGATGTAGTCTTCTTCTTCTAAACAGGTCCCTTTCTGGAAATGAGCATGCAATAGGTCCCTTTGGTATTTATTGTTGAAATTTGACTTATTTAATCTTGCAGACATGTTGATGCAGCCTTTGACTTGCTGGGTTTTGTAGACATGTTGATGCAGAACTTATTTGATTTTTCCAACATGTTTATGCAGCTTTTTAACTTATGTGATCTTTACTGAACATGTCCCTCTGCCATTTCCTTGTAGAAATTTGATAATATTTTGATGATGCATAGGTCCCTCTGCTGATTTGAATTAGAGCAGCGCCTTCTTTGAACAATCAATCAATTAAATAAAACAAATCCCTTGCTTTATTAAAATTCTGGAAATGAGGAATTGAAAGAAAATATGAAACAATCACTTCTTCCTTCTCCCCTAGTTATTCATTGACTTTTCATAAAGTCATTATTTAGAATTGGCAAGAGCAAATGACTTTTAGAGAAATGAGAAAATGAATTCTTACTGGCTAATTTCTTGGTTTTTCTGTAAGAATTCTAGTTTATATTGTGCCAGAGTCTGGTTTTCACATATAAACTTTTATTTTGATTTTTTTTAATTTTTTTAATTTTATTTTATATATATATATATATTTTAATTTTTTTCTAAAATATTTGAAGAAAATTAGAGATAACTATGGTAAAGATATCACCACTGATTGCTGTACTATCTCAACCTCCTTCTTTTATGTCACTGTTTGAATGAAATCTTCTTTGCTTATAGGCTTGTGATAAAGCTTCAGCCTATGTCCATTTACTATAAATGTTATTCTTTCTTGGTCAACGGTGATAAGTTTTACTGATCCATTTTCAAAGACCTAAACAATTTCATAAGGGCCCATCCAGTGGGTTGTAAACTTGGCCTTATAATATTTAAATTTGGAATCAAATAGTAAAGCCCAATCACCTTTTTGAAATTTTTTCTTCTTGATATGTGTGTCATGCCATTGCTTCCTTTTTTTTGCATAAGTATTGTTCTTTCTAATGCCTTCTATCTCATTTCATCCAATTGATTCAATTGCATGATCTTTTATTTTTCAGCCTCATTAAGATCAATGCCTAAATTTGTAGTCAATTTGTAAGTGTGTATTTGAAACTCAATAGGCAACAATATCTCTCTACCATAGACCAGTTGATAAGGTGTAAATCCTGTTGTATCTTTCCATGTGATTCTATGAGCCCAGAGAGCATCCTTGAGCTTATCCTCCTAGTCCTTTTTATTCATTGCCACTGTTTTGGTGATGATTCCTTCCAGAGTTTTATTTGTAGACTCCACTTGGCCATTGGCCTGTGGATGGTAGGGTGTACTCCTGCTATGCTTGATTTTGTACTGTTCAGTGATTTCCTGAACCAATCTTGAAGTAAATTGGGTGCCTTGGTTTGTTACTATTTCTCTTGGCACTCCATATCTCACAAATATTTTTTTTAAAAGGAAATTGACCACTATTTGCTCAGTTTCCCTAACAAGTCCCTTTGCTTCAACCCGTTTACTTACATAGTCAGTACATACTAAGATTTACTTTTTACACTTACAAGGTGGATTAATGGGTCCAACAAAATCTAGGGCTCATTTTTCAAATGGCTTTAGATGTACTTGAGGTTGTAGTGGCATCTGATCTGAGGCAGTTGGTTTGCCCATGCGTTGACAACTGTCACAACTTCTTACATATTTCTTTGAATCTTTGAAAATTGACGGCCAATAATAATAAAGACTAAGGATTTTGAATGTTGTTCTTTTAGCTGCAAAATGGCCACCATAAGGTTCATCATGGCAAGATTTTAATATATCAATAATTTCATCTTCCCTTATGCATCTCCTAATAATCATATCATAACCAGTATAGAACAAGTCTCCATTAACCCATGAGTATCTGGCACTTTGCTTGATCAGTCTTTTCTTCTCCTTTGAACTGAAGGTTGGAGGTATATTTCATGTTGAGAGATAATTAGCTAAATCAGCATACCATGGATTCAATATTGAAATTGTAAATAAATTTTCATCAGGAAAAGAATATTCAACTGGAACAACTTCACCTGGATTGTGGAGTCTAGAAAAGAAGTCTGCCACCTAGTTTTCTTTACCTAGTCCGTCCAGCACTGTAACATTAAATTCCTGTAATGATAGTAACCATCTGGTAACTCTACCATTAGTTATAGGTTTATTCATTTAGTACCTAATGGCAGAGTGACCAGTATGAAGAAAGACTTCATAACCAGTTATGTAATGATGGAATTTGTTCACAACATGTATAATTGCAAGCATTTCCTTCTCAGTTAATGTGTATTCGAGTTCTGCAGGTGTCAGATTCTTACTGATGAAATAAATGGCATAATTTAAAGATTATTATTTTTGTCCTAATGAAGCACCTACTGCTGTATGATATGCATTAGTGGTGATGTGGAAAGGTAGAGTCCAATTAGGTCCTTTTAGAACTAGACTAGTGGATAATTTCTCTTTAAGTTTTTCAAAAGCTGTTTCAAAATTATCATTCCAATTGAAATATACATATTTTGCAAGAAACTTAAAAAAGGCAAAGCTATCTTACTAAAGTGTTCAATAAATCTCCTGTAATAACTTGAATAACCAAGAAAGCTTCTCACATCTTTTTGAGTTTTTGGTACTGGCAGATTAACAATAATTTGAATTTTGGATTGATCTACTTTGATTCCTTCTCAAGAAACATAATGGCCCAATACTACACCTTCATTTAACATCGTATAACATTTTTCATTACTTAGGGATAAATTGGCTTCTATACATCTTTTCAGAACTTTATCAAGGTTTTTCAATGAATGATCAAAAGAGTTACCATATACTGAAAAAGTTGTCCATATATACTTCAACACAATCATGAACTAGATTAACAAAAATACCTAATACTGCTCTCTGAAATATTGTTAGAGAATTACACAATCCGAATGGTAAAACATTGTAAGAATATGTGCCCTAGGGGCAAGTAAAAGTTGTTTTGTCCTAATCCTATAAGGCTATGATGATCTGATTATAATCACTGAAACCATCAAGGAAGGAAAATGATGATTTCCAAGCTAATGTGTCTAAAACTTGGTCAATAAATGGCAAGAGAAAATAGTCTTTAAGGGTTGCTTTATTGAGTTCTCTGTAATCAACACAGATTCTCCATTTACCATTTTTCTTGGGAAAAATCACTAATGGAGATACCCACTGGGTGTCAGAGATGTGGTAAATGAAATTGACCTTTAGTAAATTTTTCAATTCATCTCTTACAATTTCCTGAAGCATAGGGTTCATCCTTCTTTGTGGCTGCCTCACTGGTCTTATATTACTGTCTATGTAAATATGGTGAGTGCAATTTTCTGGGTGAATTCCCTACATATCAGTATAGTCCCAAGAAAATGCCTTTTGGTATTTTGTCAATAATTCAATCAAATTTGTTACTGAGATGAGTCTGGGAGTGTTCCAATGTTTAATGTTTTTCTTGGACTGATCTCTATGGTTTTTCTTTGTGTGTTTTTAATGGAATGAATATGAAAAATGTCTTGAAACAATGTTTGTAGAGAATGGATGGTACAAGTTTCCTGAAAACATTGTGCTAGTAGTTGATCTACAGCACTATATTGTTCATTTCTCAATTCCTATGAAACATCAGGTTGAGAAATAAAAAATTCCACTAAATCTTCATTGTTATCTTCTTCAAAATCATAGATTTGGTTAATGCTCAAAATAGGGTGAACTTCTTCTTTGTCATTATATTTGTCATCAAGCCATAGTTTATGAGCTATTGCTGGAGATTTTTCTGATGGGTATAAGTTACGTTTTTTTATTTCTTTCCCTCTGGAAATGGTCATGTTACCTTATCTACACCCAACAAATGCATCAGAAGTTTCCAACCATTGCCTCCCAAGTATGATAGGATGTTCTCCTAAAGTGGAGTTTGGCTACAGTACTATAAATTCTACTGGATACTCCCAAGAGTCTACTGAGACAATTATGTCTTCCAATATCGCTTTAGGAATGACTTTGGGACTATCATCTAATTCTAGGATAATTGGTGTTAATTGTAAGTCTGTGAGCTGCAATGTTTTCATTGTTTCCAGTGTCATAACATTTATGGCAGCTCCAAGATCAACCAAGGTATTTGGAATGGGAATTTTTTTAATGATTGTGGTAACTCTAGGGATACCAGGGTCAACATACTTCTCCATTGAAATAATAGTTGTCATGAGGCCAGCTAAATTTCCAATGACATGAATGGTTTGTGAATCAAATCTTTTCTTTGGATGCTTTTTAAGACATAATTATTTAATGGATTTGGTATAAATTGGAATTTATTTTATTACTTGAAGTAATGGAATTTTCACATAGACATTCCTTAATTCATCTAGAGCATCAAATTGAGGTAAATGAATTGGTAATTTTTCTTGGATTAATCTCTCGGGAAAAGGAGGTGGATGCATGGTTTGCATTTTTTTGTTTTGAATTTCATCATCTTGTTTACTTTTAATTGGAATTTTATGTTCATCATTCTTGTTTTCTTTTTTCTTTGTAGCTGATGGAGGTTATGTTTGGAGAGTTAGACTAGAACTAAGCTCAATGTTTTGCAGAGGTAGAATTGGGTAAGATGTTCCCTCATCTACACTATATGCTGGTCTGTCTACTCTGTTATTTGGGTTAGCTACAGGTTGAGCAGGTATTTAAGTAGGTCTAGGAGGTTGGTTAGAAGGTAGTTGTAATGGCGGTGAATTTATTGGTGGAGGAGAAGTTACTATTTGTTGAGGATTTTTTGGTTGATAAGCAACTAGATATTGAGGGTATTTCTGTTGAGGGTATTGCTCAGGGTATTGTTGAGGGTATTTCTGATATGGCTGAGGATATTCTGAAGGAATTTTTTTTTGGATATGAATATCCTCTCCATCCTTGTTGTGGATAAGATTGTTGCTGCTGATTAGACCAATTTTTTGAAGGCATAGGAATGTTCCAAGAATTCTGAATAGGAATTTGATAATGTACAGGAAATTGTAAATTTGGAGTTTGAAACATACCTGGAGGTCTCATTTGCCATGGTCTTCTGGCTCCCATGAGATATAACTTCTCCATTTCTGCATTAGCTTCCAAATTATAATTCTGAAAAACCTTTATCTTAGAACAATTGAAAATATCATGATTTTTTGTACAAAATGCACAAGCCTGAACATTTTCTAAAGGACATTCCTTTAAAGCACTTTTTTTTTTTGCATTTTGGAAAGAACACAACCATAAATTGGTCTTCTTCTTCTTGTTTCTTCTTTGTTTTTAACATATCTATTTGATTTCCTAAGGTGCTTCATAGGTCTGTTTTAAAGTCTTCAAATAGGTTTCCTATTTCAGCTCTTGTAACACTTGTTGTGGAAGATTTAGTGGCTTTAGATGTCATCGTTCTTTTTCCATTCCTTGCTTTACTTCTAGAATAATTTTCACACAAGTTTGCAATATCATCAAAGGGTAAAGTATAGATATCACCTTTACCCATTAAGTTAAGGTCATCTAAATATTCTTCTTGGATGCCTCTTAGAAAGATTGTTCGAATAAGATCAGTAGACATGCTTCTATGCTTTGATTTTTGCAGATTATATACGAATCCTTCCAAGTATTCTTCTAAGGTTTCATATTATTTTTGAGTCATTCTAAAAATGTCATCTTTGAAATCTTTTGATCGACAGTAAGGTTGATACTTTTTCAAGAAGATTTTCCAAATACCATCCCAATCAGTCACTGCATGTTCACCTAATCCCATAAACCACCTATGTGCTGATGCTTTTAATGTGGTAGGAAAGAGTCCAAGTCTATGTGCATCATCTGTATACCCATAGGTTATACATACTATATCAAATTCAAATAAAAATGAATCAGGGCCTTCAGATGCCATGCCATAAAAATTTGGTAATACAGATGGGGGTATATTTTTCATTTTAATTTCTTCGTCATTGAGTTCTTCTTGAATGGGAAATTTAAATGTTGACTCCTCTTCTTCTCTTGGGTTTTTATTTACATCATCTCTTTGTTTTTTTTCAAGTTCTCTTTGTCTTCTCCTTTCTTCCAGTTGTTTGTCATATTCTCTCATTTTTTCTGCAGTAGGTCCTCTTGTTAATTCTCCTCCTTCCTCAGCCATTTTGATATGTTGTTCTTCTAATTTCTCTTCCTTTTAAGGCTTTTCAGGGTCAATTTTTTCTAGGAGAGGTTTTTGAGTTCTTTTGCCACTCTCTTTTACTATAGATGATTCAGGTAATAGGACTTGTCTTTCAATAAGAGCAAGTCTCTGGCCTAATTTTTGTTTTTCCTCAAGTTACTCTACAATAAATTTTCCAGCTGATGTTGTAAATTCAACCTTCTCTAAAGTTTTTTCTTCCAATGGTGGGTTAGTTTTTGGATGGGGGGTTTTTAGAAATCTTCCTTTTTGATCCCTAGGTCTAGAGATAAGGAATCATGGCTTAACAAAATGAAGAATTGAAACTAAATATATGTTTTTGTTGTTTCTTTTTAGATTTATTTTTGGTTTAAAAAAAAAAAAAAAACTTCTAGCTGCACCTCCTCGACAACAGTGCCAAAATGTTTGGTCCAATCTGCTAGTGTAGATTAGGCTTCAATTTCTTATCAATCCGAGTAGGTACACTTAGAGGTACTTATCTAAAATATATGGATCTAGAATTATTTGGTCTCCTAAATAAGGGTTTGCTGTAATAAGATTAAATACTCTTTTACAAGAGGTTTTTCCTTATGTCCTTCCACACTTCAACACCTCCTTAAACAAAACAAATATAATTTCCTAAAAACAGAGTTTTATTGTTTGTCCGAGATTCTCTAGTTCTTTTACAAGAACTAAATTCATAGAACCTCTTCCAAGTATTAAATCAACACACTTATCAATCACAATCATTGAAAAAAGAAAGCAAGGTAAATAATCTTGAAATCAACCAATAGCTAAGTCCTTTTACAAGGTTCAATCATTAGACTACAAGTTGAGCTTTGCAATTACAACCATGATCATTAAACATAAATGATAAACTTAAGCTTTGAAAAAATTATCAATTAAAACACTGATATCAATTGAATCTTCTTACAAAGACCTTTCACAAAAGACACTGGCTTCAACTGAAAATTCTGATTCATAAACTTGTAGCACAGGAATTAAATGGAAATGTCTAGATATAAGATCTAATTATGAAATCGTAAATGAAAAATACAAGGATGTGTATCAGCACTATAGTGGGGGCCCTCGACACGTTGCAAGCACACCTTAATATAACTCAGATGAATAATATTACTGAATGTAAGAACATAGCTAACTGAATCTCTATATTAAATTCTGAAAGCCAATAATTACATAAATCGAGTTTTGAAGTTTCTCATGTAATGTCTCATGAAGTGTAGTTCTTCGATGTTTTCCCTCTAGTTATTTATCATCAAAATACATAATAAGAAGAGGCTATTTCTACTCGTCAAAATCCTAACTAACTTCCCAAAAGATTCCAATTAGTTCAGATTCCTCTTTTCAAGCAAAATATCAAAAATAATCAAATATGTTCATTAATTGCTTAGGATTTTCTGCTGAAATAGCTGAAGTTGACCAACATTGACCAGCCACATGTAGACTTCGAACCTGGAAGTGGATAGGTATTTCACCATCCTTGTACATTCAGGAATAGACCCTCTATCCTCAATTTGGCTAACCTGTTATGCAACGTGTCAAAACATGAAGCCAAACAGGAAGTTACAAAAACCTGTAATTTTCTGAAAAATCCTAATTTTAACACAAAAATTCCTAAAATTAATTCTAGTGTAAAAATAATAATAATGGCATTACATTAATCAGTTTAAAAGGAATATGAGAGATTTATGAAGGTTAAATGAAAAAATATGATGGATAAAATGATTTTTTTAGGTGAATGGGTGAGTCATGAAATGGTGCCAACACTCATAATTTCTAAATTATTCCTTTCAGTTAGTTCACTCTAAAATGGAGTATTTGGAGTGGTGAGATCCCTTTAATTCTCTATTGTCTACAAAAACTTGTAAACTCATTTAAGTCAAAATCTCATACTCCATTCACTCCAAGAAATTTCACATAGTTTCGATATTTCATTAATACTATAGGCTTAAATTCATTGAAATTTATGAATTCGTTTGATATTTTTTTGAGAAAATGCACCTAAAAGTTCCTCCTAAAGTTACTAATAAATGTTAAAAATAAAAATCTTCCACGAACGGAGTAATATTGTGTCAATTCGCATAAATATTTATCAAAAAGTTATAGATGATCCTTCAATCTATTAAATTCTTCTATATTGATCGAGGTGCCTCCAGACACCTTCATGACATCAAGAGGGCTCAGAAATGGTCAAAAATCAAAGTGGTTGGATTGCTCTCGAACCAGAATCAGATTTAAGTACTCATCCTCTTGATTCCAATGGTCTGAATGGATCTCTAATTCGAGCCCGTATGGAGAATTCAGAGTGATTCAAATGTTTGGTCAAAGTTGGGTAGTGGGCAAGGTTTAAGTGTCCCACAAATTCACCATCAACCAGCATGGAACTTACCTCCCATAAACAGATGAAATTGTATCCTCTTTAAAAATTCCAATAACCCTTATTTTTGTTAAAATGAAATACCAATAGTTGGTTTGAAAAATGAAAAAAATATGTTAAATGGGGTGGTGGGAAACCAACCCTGACACCCCCCATTTACCTTATCATAACAAATATGAAAATTATGGGGCGGCAAGCCATAACCCCCATTGCATCCTCCACCCACGGAAACCATATACATTGAATATATATTAAAAAAAATTAAAATTGGGGTTAGCGCCGCATGGAGTGGACCTCGCCCACCATTAAATAACTTATGCAACAAAGAGTTGGGGATTGGCGGGGGTCGAACCTGCCCGCCCCACGTGGCTGGCTCCCGAGCGTGCGGTCCCATAATTAAACAATTGGTGGAAATTTGTAAAAATGTGTCCCAAAAAAATACCAAATGATATATAATGATGCAACAAAATACTAAATGGGGAGGGGCGGAATTTGATCCCCTGACCCTTCCTCAACCACTATCGTTTTTTACCATTGCACCAGGTGGTATGCTTTGTAAAATATGCCCACCACCACATATAAAAACCAAATTTCATTTTCATGAGATGGAGCATGGACCAGTGGAGAATGAGTACAGAACCACAACCCCACAGATATGTGGAACCATGCCCCAGGAATCTTTGGGGAGAATCAAAAGATTCCCTAAGGTGCAAAAGTTGCAGGAGTCATAATTCAATAAAATTTATATCAATTTTACACCTCTTGGTGAAAATAATTCGATGGCGATGTCTATTTCAACAACAGAGCTTCCCATTTTTTGACCTTTTTCCAGATTGGTGTGATGGTGTGATATTCTCAAGTGTGGATAATCATTTCTATGCCCCTCAATGCTACAAGTTCAATGGTGCATCCAGGTTCAATAGATGATCATCCACTTCTTCACAAAAATAATGGGGTTGAGGTATATGCAATTTTATCATCTGCATCGTTTTTCTGTTTAATGTATTATGATTTCCAAATCCTTGCTTGATGCATGTTGTAGGGTGTTTTTTTTCTTCATGTGAGATTGTGTCATGCTGATAGGAGGTCCATTATGAGTGGCAGTTCCTATAGCAGAATGTATCGTGCAGAGACAACCCACTCATGTTGAGGGAATATACCCTTACTGACAAAAACCATCATCCATGTACATCTCACTATTTCCAGCACTATATGAAGTGGCTTACCTCGTTTTGAGACTAGGCCTGGAGACGCATCTCATGTTGGGTGAACTCCATTATCAATGTCTCGTGCTGTGATGTTTTTGATTGTTTTCTTGTTTCCTCCTCTTTGAAACATTCATATATGCTCAATTGTAGTATTTTAAAATGAAATTATAACAACATCACAGAAGTAAAAAATCATGGGTAAATCTGGTAGCTGATGGACCTGGATCATAGACGGTTATCTCTTTGGTGCTTCCCAACAATGCAAGTTTCATAAGTTTCGGTTTATCATTCAATAAGGGAAAATCCCTTAACAATTAACTATTTCTGCAAGAACCAAAGACTCCTAAGAGGTAGGTTACTATATATAAGGTACCACAACCAAGTTTCTTCTATTACTGAAACATTTTGTGCATATGACTATGAAATAATCACAATTATTCAATTCAATGGAAAAAAATTATTCTCGATCATTTGGTTCTTTCCAACAATTTTACTACTATGTGAATTATTAAAGAATGTGCACATGGAGTATTTGAATCCAACATCCCAACCCAGTTGAGAAATAAATCTCTTAACAAGATGAATGTGATAGCCTTTTCCAAAGTTTGTTCTGTAAGCTTTCGATCAAGAGGAAATTTGTAATCCCATGTTCATAGTAGACCATGGAGGTTTGGATAGTTATAAGTAACACCTCCCACCAACCTAAAAACTCCAATGGGGTGGGAGGAAGAATTAAATATTGGTATTAGAGAACCTAGGTTCAATGCTTAGACTAGATGGTTTTGAGAAAAGATGAAATGAAATGAAAAGTTTCTACACTAAATCTTTGGGGATAAACTTGGAGCTCTTCCATAAAATATGGCATTTTAAGGATTCTCTTCCACAGTGATTATGTGTTGTACACCTTCTTTGTTATCAGAATTGTGAAAATATGGTAATGGAAGATTCTAATATCCTAGTTTGTTTTGTAACTAAAATATTAATTTGCATATGCCATGACTCCTAGTCATGGTGAAATGTTGACTTCAATCTTAGTGATGATATGGTTATAAAAATAAATTGATATGCACCTTTTAATTTTAGTAATATTTATCTAACATGGGTTTTCAACGTGTCAAAAAACATAAAAAAACATGTTTTAGGAAAACATGATAATATTGGCATGAGAAGGTAATAATTGAATCTAATTATGTTTGATACAATTAAAAGCTAAGTGTGTCGGATAGCACTTAAGAAAACCAAATTGCAACAACAAATAAAAGGATAGAAAATAGTATGGTGCAACACAAGATGGACGAAGCCATCAAGATCAAGAAGTGAAGTTCTCATAATGGGGAAAAATCCTTTAAGAGCTTCAAATTCGAGTTGAAGAGTTCCAGGGAAGAGAATGGAAGACTCATTAGAAAACAAAGTGAATAGGAAAGATTGAAAAAAATGCTACCAAAACATATGACATACATGCAAGAATTATTAAAACATGCATTAACCTTTGAATATATAGAGGAGTTCCATGTTTACAAGTCAAGAAACCAATAACATAAGGTTCGAGAAAAAATAATGTTAGTTTCCTACTGGAACTACAAATAAGAGAATTTGAATAAATATTTCATAACAAATAGTAACAGAAGGATAAAAGCTTATCCAATTTCTAGACGCTTGCTACAACTGTTAATGTAGAAATATATGTGGCGACATTCCCTGAAGATATTTTGAATACTAAAAAGTTGATCCTTGAAGTATCTAGAGAGATACTGGAATTTTTAGGTTGATATAAACCATTGAAAGGACTAAAAATTTTTTTGTGTATATATTAGTGATGGAAAAATTTAACACCAAAAGTCAAGGGATTGAATTTATTGAGAACTAATGAATGATCTCTAAAGGGGATATTTTACATGACAACATTGTTATTGTTGGCTACTAATTTTCCTATTATTATTCTTTGTTGACTTTGAGTATGGAAATGCTACTTTCAAACTCGTCATGTGTTTTTATTTTGGTTTTTCTCTGTTTTTGATTCTTTCTTCTTTCCTTTTGTGTTTTGGTCTTGGTGATATTTTGGGTGTGGGAAAGGAAAGAAAATGAGCTCCATGAGTATAAAAGAATAAAACCCAATCGAAATTGCATGACCTTGATTAAACCATGTACATCATATAAGTGATCGTAGAAGATAGAAGAAGATGAAAAAACAACTAATTAGACAAGATGGGTCCACATGAAAAAAATGTAGAATCACATGACCATTATGGAGATAGAATAAGAAGGGAGTTTCCTTTACTAAAACTATGCATGGATAATATATATGTTTATTCTATATTATATGAATATGAGAAATATGAGCAAATGAAATCAAAGTATAATGATGTTGTTTAGTTTAAAATATCATTTTTTGAGAATTGTCATAGTACTAAGATAAGTGGTTAATATTTAAAATACGATCAGTTTTCTAATGTTATAAAAATAGAATTTTTACTTACTGCGTTGGGGAAACACATTGAAATTATTTAACAGATTCCATGATGTATGGAATATCCATTAGGAAAGTATGCAAGAATTAGCTATTGATGATAATTATTATTATTAATGTGTTTATTCTTATGTTCTTAATGTTTGTTGTGAGAAATAATCAAATGGTAAGAGATATAAATTGATAGCACATGAATAGCATGCATGATGACATACTAGGGTTGGATTAAAATGAAAAATCCTTTATGAAATTTTCATTGAAATCTACAATAGTGTAATATTCCCAATTAGCCATGAGCTAGTTGGAATATTAAATTTTGTTTCGCTTTCTTGTTTAATGAATAAGAGGACAATGGAGGTCCATAATTTTCCCTAATAATGAATAAATAAATTCTAATGTGAAAGTGAAACATCTTGGCAGCTAAATTAATCATCCTTAGGTGTGAAAATGGCTTGGAACACCTAGAATGGGTCAAATTTGACCAAATCAACAATGCTCTCATGGAGGAGTGGCATTCAATGAGGGACAACACAGTTTTAGATGGAGAAAAATTGCATGGAAGTAGGGTCATAAATGTATGGGGCTTATGATTTTGAATCTCATATCTTATAAAAGGAAGAGGATGGTAACCATATTGAGTATGTTGAGTTTATGATATGTTTTGATATATGGTATATTCAGACATATAGCTTTCTTTGTCGGTTTAGCTAAGATAGCAAGTGTTGTTTAGCACTAGGTGTTCCTGGTCGGGAATCCCACCTCTATCCTTGAGAGGCATCTTGGTAGAGCATTTTACTTCACTTCCAAATTCAGGTTTAAGGCCAAGCTTCATCTTACATCTACACCGCAAATCATGTTGAGGGTTGAGTTGTTTTGAAGGTTGCAATAGTAGAGACCACATTTTGGTCAATCCGATAATTATTTTCAGTTGAGAAAGGTTCCTTTCCATTGCAAGGATATTAAGGAAGGCCCTTGAGCTTATTTTTAGATCCTGGTATCAGGCCACATACTCATTTGCCCCTAGAGCACAGTTCCATTCTAGATCTGCATTATTTTAAGGGAGGAGTTGCACGGTGGTTTCAGTACACCATTTGGAGAGGAGGTTTTCTAAAGATGAGATTAGCCTTTCATATAGGAGATCCATTGGAGGAGGAGGCAATATTTGTTATATCATATCAGCCACACTTTCTAGATCTATATGTTGAAGGGAATCTTCAACCCTAGGGCTTTGATTCAGATCTTGTATATTTGTGTTTTGTTGAAAACCCTTTGGGGGTTCTTCATTGGAGGTTGTATAGAGCCTTGATCTGCATCAGATCTATATTTTGAGGCATATATCAGCCCATGTAATTTTTATGTTCATTTGTTGTAGTTGTGCTCATTAAACAGCATTGTAGCAGCCTTCCTGCTCTTTGATATATAGTAGCAGCACCTATTTTGAGGGTTTATCCATTGGAGGCTTGCTATATCTTGTATTATGGTTTGTGGCCCATTATTTTACATATATATGTTATTTTTATGATGAATGGAAGGACTTCATATTGGCCTCTTGCCTTTTTGTAATGTTTTACATTTCTATTCCATGCTTTTTCACTATATTCCTTCTTTTCCCATTTGGGAATATTACAGTGGTATCAAATCATAATGTTGGAACAATCTGTGCATCTTGAAAATCAAATATGTCATCAAAATAAGGATATCCTCTTACTGATAGAGAGAATAGGTATCAAAGAATAAGACACTGGAAGTTTGACTATACAAATGATAAATAAGACAAGGGTAAAACCCCTTTCTCGGGAGGATAAGATGAAGAGAAGGAGTTTCCTAAGATTCTTCTCAAAGCTATGCAAGACATTACTAGAGAAATAATGGAGATGATTATGGATAGATACAAGGAATCCCCTAAATGATTTCAACATGGTGAAGGCTTTGAAATTTCTCATCACTGGAGTGATCAACCAGTGCAATAGCAATAAGTTTCCCAACACTCTAAAATTCCTACATTCTTATCAGTGGGAAATGAAGGGTTTCAAGAAAAATAAACACTAGAAGACTATTTCATGTAGTATGAGTCAATATTTCATATATTCAAGGACAACTTGAGTGTTCAAGAATTTTATCATATCAAGAACAATAGGAGACCTAGACATCATAATAGAGGTGGAGGATTCATTCAGAATCATGATCTACACCGCAGTATGGGTAGATTATTCTTACCCAACTTTGATGGGTCATATAAATGTACTTCCAAATCATGGGTAGATAAGATTGACATCTACTTAGAGCTTAACAAAGTATTGAATATGCAGGCCATTAAGATAGCAAATCTGCACCTTGAGGGTGAATCACATGATTGGTGGTTCCATGGCTTGTCTACATTGGGTTATGCCAATGTAACTACATATTATGAGTTCAGAAGGAGGTTGGTGGAGAGGTTTTATAGAATATATATTGAAGCACCATTCATGGGGCTTGCAAAGCTCAAACAATCAGGTAATCTAGAAACTTATATTTCTAATTTTTTAAAACTTTCTGTTATGGTTCCTGATTTATCTGTAACAAGAATGGTATTTATGTTTGTTGATGGGTTCAAATATCCTCTTCATGCATTGGTTAAGTCTACCAAGCCCACTACCCTTCATGACGCCATTGAAAGGGCTATAGATTTACAAGATGCCTTTCCAAAATCAAAGGCAACATTTCAGCACAAGCCCTCTTTTCCATCAAAGGAAAAATATGAGAAGGCTCCTCTTTCAAAGGAGGCCCAAAATAAAAAACCTCTTGATGATGATGTCCGAAGATATTTGAGGAGAAGGAATATTTTCTTCACATTTCAATATCATGGGAACCCAGACATAGATGTGAATCAGGAAAGGTGCACTATATAGAGGCCTTCTGAGATGATGAGGAGGAAGAAGAAGATGAACCAAGAATAGGTCAAAACACTGACACAACAGGGGATGAACCAACACCATCAGGAGATGGGAATGGGGAATTTTCTCCAATTGGAGGGGATATTCCATCATTGAGAGCAGTACCTAAGTAATTTACTTGGAGGGTTTGAGGTTCCATCTTAGATCAGAGGTTTTATGTTTTGATTGATAGTAGGGCTACCCACAATTTTATTGATTCCCTACTAGTGCAGAAGAGGGAAATAGCCACTGATGATTTTGAGGGATTTTCTATTTTTCTATGAGGATATAGAACTATGCAATTCATGCATTATGTTCCATCATTATCTGTTACCATGGGGACTTATAGATTGACTGATCACTTCTTTGTGGTTGACATACATGACACCAATGTGATATTGGTTGTGCTATTGTTGATTACTTTGGGGAAAGTCACCACATATTGGGACACTTTCCAAATGGAATGGGTGGATAGAAAAAGTGGTAAAACTTAGATTGTTAACGACATGCATACATGTCCCTCACATAGAACTTCCACAGAAATCAGAGGACTTTGGCCCATGGGATATTATTTTTTTGTGGAGAACCACCTGGGAGGCCTCCTGATTCAGATTTGGTGAGACATTTCTCACATTGAGATGCACCATTCATAGATCCAGGAGGGATGGAAGCATTAGAACGTCATGATACAACACTGAGAGTCTTGGGTAGACTCAAGGAGGAGGGAGACACTCTCCCAACATCATCATTACCCACTCTCATTTCAGATTTAGCATTGTGGGAGGAGAAGCATGGGAAAGATAACAAACTTCCAGGATATACGTTTGGCATGGGAGATGCGAAAGAGAAGGGAATACATATGGCAGATGTTCTTTATGATAGATCATAAGAATTGTCACTATGGAGGATAGATCCATATTGGAAATCCTGACTGTTGGTGGATTATTCTAAGGATATTTTTACATGTATGATACTTTATGACAAACTACATCAGGAGGGATATTTACTCCAAGATGAGGTCATTTATTATCATGGTAGGATCTTATTATCTAGAGCCTCCAAGCTCAAACAGAATTTGCTAAAAGTTGTTCATGAATACTTTATCTTCAGCCATACTCATTCCATGAGAGCCTACAACACTATCATGGAGAAATACACTTGGGAAGGCTTTGAAGAGGAACTATATCAGCATTTGAAAATATGCATGGACCATGTGGAGATGGGAGAGATACATATATCAATGAATGAGTTATCACAACCACCTCTTTCCTCTTTTGGAATGAGAGGGGATCTATCTATGGACCACTCAATTTGTATGAGCAAAAATTTTGGTAAGGAACATGCTTATGTACATGATGTTTCACTTGATTATTATTTTCATTCCATTACCATGTATATGTAGGCCATTTATCCAAGGAGGAGGATTCATCCATATAAACTTCATGGCCAACTTTGGGCCATAAACATTTCTAAACATGGTCACTCCCTTGGAGGATATAGGGAGATGTTGTATGACTGTGGGTGCACTCAAAAGGCACCAAACATTTATCACCTTTCCAAAACTTGTGAGAAAACTTGGACAACAAGTAAGTGGTGGGGAAACCACCTACCATATTATTATCTGATGCAATCAGGAGATATATTATGTGGGTTCCACATGTGGGACTATGAACCACCTCCAATGTTTCATATTTATGTTTGTATGTACTTAGTTTTGATCCCATACATTGATTATGTACTTATCCTTTTTATGGGAATGATTGTAGGGAGGATGGGAGGGTTGTATGTGCCCTATGGGAGAGAGATTATCCATGCTCATTATGTTAAATTTTTCAGGGAGAACATTTGGAAAACCATGTTTTTTCATAGGAACTATTGCTTCCTTGTGGGATGGCTCATTTGAATATCATGAGAACTTTGGAGGGGCACTTCATGGGGGGATGGATTGGGGGGATGGATTGGGAGACAATTAGCTTATGAGGGAAGCTAATTACAAGATGGTTTCACCAATGATGGAGATGAGTTGCATTACTCACCTCGTCAGTTGCTTGAGTACAAGCAACATTTGGGGAGGGAGGACTGTAATATTCCCAATTAGCCATGAGCTAGTTGGAATATTAATTTTTTCTTTCTTTCTTGTTTAATGAATAAAAGGACGATGGAGGTCCATAAGTCTCCTTAATAATGAATAAATCAATTCCAATGTGAAAGGGAAACATCTTGGCAGCTAAATTGAGCACCCTTAGGTGTGAAAAGGGGTTGGAACATCTTGACTAGGTCAACTATGACCAAATCAACAAGATTGGTATGTTTAGAGATATATATTTCTTTGGTTGTCTAGCTAATATTGCAAGTTTTATTTATCACTGGGTGTTCTTGGTCAGGAATCCCACCTCTATCCTTGAGAGTCCTCTTGGTAGAGCATTGTACTTCACTTCCACATTCAGGCTTAATGTCAAGCTTCATCTTACATCTACAGCACAGATCTTGTTGAGGGTTGAGTTATTTTGCAGGTTGCAGTGGTGGAGACCACATTTGGGTCACTTCGGTACTTATTTTCAGTGTCAAAGGGTTCCTTTCCATTTGGAGGATAGCAAGGAGGGCCCTTGAACTTATTTTCAAATCTTGGCATCAGGCCACATATCCATTTGTCCCTACAACACAGTTTCATTCCAGATCTGCATTATTTTGAGGGAGGAGTTGCAGGGTGGTTTAATACAACATTTTGAGAGGAAGTTTTCCAAAGAAGAGATTAGACTTTCATCTAGGAGATCCATTGGAGGAGGCTGCACTATTTGTTATATCATATCAGCCACACTTTCCATATCTATATGTTGCAAGGAATCTTTAGCCCTAGGGCTCTTATTCAGATATTGTATATTGGTGTTTTTCTGAAAACCTTTTGGGGGTTCTTCATTAGAGGTTGTATAGAGCCTTGATCTATATGAAATCGATATTTTGAGGCATATATTGGCCCATGTCATTTGTATGTTCATTTGATGTAGTTTTTCTCATTAAACAACATTGTAGCAGCCTTCTTGCTCTTTGATATATAGTAGGAGCACCTCTTTTGAGGGTTTTTCCATTGGAAGCTTGTTCTATCTTGTATTAGGGTTTTTTGCCCAATATTTTACATATATATAATATTGTTATGATGAACGGAAGGTCCCCATATTGGTCTCTTGCTTTTATGTAATGTTTTACATTGCTATTCCATGGTTTTGCACTATATTCCTGCTTTTCCCATTTGGGAATATTACAAAGAGTCAAGTTCATGAATTTATGACAAGTGTGTGAGGCTGGGGTTATTTCAAGAACTGTTAGGTATTTTACCAATCGATATTTTTTCAACTTGTTGGAACCTTTAAAATGTTTTAGTTGGAAGTATTTGTAGTGAAAACGAATAAAATAAGGAACAACTAAGCTAATGTAAAAAGAGGTAAAAGAAAGGAATTGGATAAGAATTCCTTTAACTGAATTTGAATAATATTGTTTCAATTTAATGAATTCTTTGCATGTATACGAGGACTGGTTATCGTGAATGTGGGTAACCTTCGGTATGAAATATTATATTAAACTTTGCAATTCATCTTGAGTGAAATGGAGAGTTATAATGCTAATGAATTTAGAGATATGCATTTCTTGGTTTTGGATTATTAGACTCTTGGAATGAATGTTTAATAGCATTATGAAACCCTTGGAATTATTTTTATTCCCATGTATAATGAAATCATTGTGTCATTTATTTTCCTTTAAATTCACTTGGAATGATAAAATTATCAAGAATATAATATTTTTTTATATCACTTTAGGTTTTTGTGGTTTTTTGAAATAACTAGGATTGCATATATATATATATATATATATATATATATATATATATATATATATATAGACACACGCACACACACACAAAAAGAGAGAGAGAGAGAGAGAGAGAGAGAGAGAGAGAGAGAGGTGTTGGTTCATTGAATGATGTAACACCATCATCCCACATTTACCCAATGTTACACCAATTATTGGTCATCTAACATCTTACTCTTAGATGGAATAAAGTACACCGTGTAAGACCAATTTTACCATAGTAAAATTGTTTTCAGTATGAAAGATAACTTAATAACCCATAATTTATTAAGTTGTTTTTGGTCTAAACAGTAAACCCCATGAGGAATAATTGAATAAATCCTTATCTGTTTAGTTTTTTTGAACGGATAATTAGTTAAACCACTGCTTACTTAATATTCCTGGTCATATTCAACACAAAACAAGAAAATTAATAAGGTAAATCATTATTTATCTTATTATTTTCTAGGAATAATTATTTAAAACTTTATTTTCCTTGCTAAATTTGACTAAATCATTTATAAATAATTGAATAAATCACTATTTATTTAATTATTACTTAACCACATTCTTAAGATAATAAATAAATCATTTATTTATTTACTATTTCTAAATAAAGGGAGTTCACCAAATGCAAATTCATTTTCCCTGAAAATAAATAATAAAATGTTCCATAAGATGTGGATCTAGATTTGGTTAATAATATTTTATCTATGTGCCAATATCTAGACTAAACCAATATTTTGTTATAAATAAAATGGTTTCTCAATTCATTCACTACATTTTGTTTCCTATAGATCACTCTTGACCTATACTTTTGGTCTGACTTTGATCCTCCCATCATTGTCATATTTTTCTATTTTTTTCCTTGTGAGGTTCCTTTGAGTTCCATTTTGTCTAGGATTTCTACACCATCAATAGAGAGAGAGATCTTAGATCTGAAGCACTGAGGGCATACAAGAACCCATCCCATTTAGGGGGACTGGTATCATATTTTTGTGTTCCCTTCCTACGTGTCATAATAAAAGAAATTATTTAAAAAATGTTGTCTTTTTCATTGGATACATGGAGAAACTCTTGCCTATTACTTGTTTTTTAATGTCTTTAACTGTATACATATGGATTTTTGTAACATTTATTCCAATCACTAACTCCATATCTAAGGAAATTGAAAACCATATTTAATGTTAGGGTTTTTCTTCATGTATAGATAAAGTGATCTATTTATGTACACTTCCGATTAGAATTCACACTATCAACTAGCGACTCCTCAAGAGTTTATAATTAAGACCACTGTCATTTTTTAGATCCGTACATGAACACCTGCTTCAACCCCTAGGGCTTTTATTCAGCTTCTTATTTTTCATTTCTTGATGTTGTTTTTAACCTTTAAAACCCTAAAATAATAAAAACCCTAACTTCTGCCTGTTTTTGGCCCCTTTGCATAGGTAACAGGTATCAGCTACAATAGAGACGACACTTTTTTCTAAAACCTACTCCCAAGATAGTTGGAAGTGCAGGTCGCACCTTTTGGGCCAAAAAATACAACAATTAGGGGAATTTTGAGGTCTAAAATGGGCCTCCTAAGGAGATTATAAAATAATAGTGGAGAAAATCAAATAAGATTTGATGACATCATCAAATTTTAGAGGGAAAAATGAAAAAAACTACTTTTTCAACTCATATTTTCAACTTATCTCCCAAAGTTTTTACTCAAATTTCGAGCGGGAGTAATTGTTGGATGCGAAATTTAATTCCTCATCGAAGGAGTATGCATGTTGCATACTTTTGATGGGTCCTACTACACGAAAAATGATAAATACATTAAAAACGTGATTGTAATCACATTTTTTTTATGTATTTCTGATTTTTCATGTAGCAGGGTTCATCGAAAGTATGCAATATGGGTACTCCTTGGATGAGGAATTAAATTTTGCATCCAACGAGTACTCCCACTCGAAATTTGAATAAAATTTTTGGGAGATAACTTGAAAATACGAGTTGAAAAAGTTATTTTATTATTTTATTATTTTTTAATATTTTTACCCTTTTATTTAAAAAATGGTAAATCATCCCCCATGGTTGACATCATCATCTTGAATCCTATTGGTTGTTATAAATTTTATTTTTGTTGTACATTTTTCTTAGGAGGCCCATTTTAGACCTCAACATTCACCTAATACTTAGCTCTCAGGTTGCGGAAAAAAGCCTGAAAACTGCGACCTCAGCAGAAAACAAGTTAGAAACTACAACCTATACTTTTTGTGGGATTTTTTCTGTGATTTTTATGGGTTTTTTTGGGGCACTGTTCAAGGTTTTCTTACCTACCTCTTCACCCATATTAGACCTATCCTTGCTTATTTTTACTTGTCGAAGTAGGAATGAAGCCCCTTAGGGATTCAATACACTTCCACAATTTTAGGAGGAGTTTAGCTGAAGCAGGTCCTCTAAGATTTCAGTGTTTTTCAGCCATTTTTCAGATTTGAACCTATACTTTTAGATCCATTATAGATCAATTATTTATCTATCCAAAACAGCTATTTTCAGTTTTTTTTTGTCCTCCTTTAGGGTTCACCCTATTTCCCTTCTGGTTGTAGCCTTTCGCCACCTTTTTTGCAGCATTTTTCCCTCTGTTTTTTTGTTTTTTTGTACCCCTCTTTCCAGCAGATCTTACCTTTAGATCCATGTCCCTCCTGACTCTAGATCCATTGGCCATTTTGTGTGTTTTGACTAGATTTCATCCACCCATAGACTAGTTGTTGGGAAGCCCTCCTCCTTGGGTTTAATTGATGAATCTTTAGCTGTTTATCTTACTGTCACATTCAGTTTCCTTTTCTATCATTTTCAGTTTTATTTACAGTTATAAGTAATTTTTTTTTTCTCTTTGTCTCTACAAAAATCTAGGCTTAATTAAAATTAACACTTATCGCATACACGCACACCCTAAGCGAAGAGCACCTAGTTTACACTGCCAGACCAAGACTTAAACATTGTAATCAGTTGATCCTACACCTCCATTCCCTTGTTCACCTCTCTTCCCTATTGTGTTATGTGTCCCTTTACCATCATTGTGCCCTCAAGGAGTTTATCCCAGAGAGGTTGAGGCCTTCATCCTCAGTTTCCATTAAGAAGACTTACCACACTACGTAGGGTTCATATTCGTCCTCCAACAAGTCCCCATTCTGACTCTGATTCTAGTTCATCGTGTTCCCCTTCTAGTTCTAACCCCGGCTCTCCTCCAAAATTTATCTTCATCATGACTGGTTTAGGACCTACCGCTGGTGGTGGTCCCGACCCTAATGCTGGAAACACCACTAGTGGTGCCGCAATAGGAACTATTGCGGCTGCTCCCTTGCTTCCCTATATGGTAGGCCTAGGCCTTCCCGATTTTAGACAGTTGATTAATGACCCCATACACCATGATCCAGGTTGGCCTGCTATGCCAACCAAGCTTCCTTCAGACATCCCCAATTTTGAAGAAAATTCTCGAGAGGATCCTACCAACCATGTTCATTATTTCCACATGTGGTGTTCATATAAATCCATCGCCGATGAATTTTTCTGTACTCTTTATTTATTCCAATGTACGCTTACTGGAGAAGCATCCAAGTGGTATGTCAACCAGGCCTCCTCCTCTCATACTAATTTTGCAACCCTTTCCAAGGATTTTTTGTCTTACTTCTAGGTTCCCCTTCGCTATGACACTGGTACCGAAATCTTGACCTCTTTCTATCAAACTTATGCTACCCAACTATCTAACCATATTCAAGAATGGCGCAAAAGGAAGAGCCTATTTCAATCCCCTATTTTCGAAGATCGTGTCTACATGGATTGGTTTCTTAAACCCCTTTGCCTGCTATTGGCAAAGATGTTTCATCTCACTTTACTCAGACTGAGGAAGCTACCCTCCATATTTCATTGAAATATGACCTCATCTACACACAATCTAGTTATGTTTATACCATCTTAATTGATCTCCCTAGACCCGGTGGTGCCAATGCACTAGGGGAATCCCATCCCTCCGACAGTATCGTTGGATCCCTTTCACATCTATACACTCATCCTCCAATGGGTTGTGGTTTCTCTCATGGATGCACCAGCTACTCTAGCACATGTCCCCCTCCTCTAAGCATGTATCTATGATACAACATGCCTCCTCCTTTTACCCAATCTGTTTAACCCAATTTTTCCCAACCTTCTTATTATCCTTATCCGCAGCCTAGTGCTCCCGCTCCTTCAGCACAATCACCTCAACCTCCCTTGCCTTCTCAAACTCTGCAGTAGTAGCCGCCCCCCTCAGGGGTAGGTGTATGCACAACAAACTCTGAATAATCCTCCAACTTCCAAAAATAATACAAAAGGAAATCAAAACAAAGCCACTCTAGGTAATCCTGGAAAAAATCCCCAAGGGAATACATCTAACATTGCAACCCAACCACAGGGTGCTCAACCCATGGAGTACAGGCCTATTTTCACGAATAAGCCTCGTTCTTGTTGCGGTTTCTATGTTCACTATACCCATGATTGTCCTCTTTTACCTCAAATGCGTAAAATTTGGAAGCTCAAGTAGCATCCCGAGGACAACAAGCCTCCCCTTCGGTTCCTCCTAATTCTCCCCTACTCAACCGGCTGTGTTTACCAATAATTTCCACCAACAAGGATATGTCGTTGTCGAACCCCTTGAAAGTCAGGTGGCCACTCAACCTCCTCCATCTGGTACCTCTAATTACCATATCATCAGGAGGAACTCTGACCAATCCAATACCGCTAACCTCAATCTTCAGACTCGGTCCCTTTTGTACAACAAACCCCCCTCTATGCTGCTACCGAGCCCCTGTATTCAGGTCCCATAGAGTATCTTTCGACATTCAATGGTCCTTTACTAATCACTCAACCTAAGGATAATGTTCATACCAATATTCCGAAGGGACCATTACACCGAAACGTTGCTTTTGATAAAGCTGCCCATTGCTACATTATAGTATATGACTTGGCGCAATCCTCTCCCACCATGTCAACGCTGGAAGTTTTCCAGTCATGTCATTCATAATGAAAATCTCTACTAACTCCTATGGGTGTTGTGGATCCTTGAGATGATCGTTTAATTTTCTTTGATGTTGATAAGTCAAAGCATCCACCCCTTCCTGCATTCATCCCCTTCCAAATTTCTATCAAGGTTCAAAATTCCAATGTCTCTCATTGTATCATTGACAAAGGGGAATCCACCTGTGTGATGTCTACTTCTATTTTAAAGAAACTTGGATCCCATGAGTTAGCCACTTCCACTATAACCCTCCGTGCGTGGGATGTCCACTCTTCCCAACCCCTTGGCATGTTTTGCAATTTTCCTATTACACTTGTGGACAAGAATTTTTATGTTGAAGTTGAAGTCATTGATGCCCCCTTAGACTACAACATTCTATTGGGTCATAGCTACACTTATGCAATGTCTATTTTCCCATTTTCAGTTCACTGTAAGATGTGCTTTCCTCGTAATGGAAATATTGTCACCATCAATCACTTCAAATTTCCCGAACCGAAGTCCCAGAACTCTCCAGAGTCCATTATTTCTTCGATGGCCAATAAACAGGAAGTTGAACCTATGACAAGTGTCTCACCCAGAGTATATAAATATTCTTCTTTTCTTGGTTCATTCCTTGGTCTCCCCCTCCTATATATGCCCCTATCTCATCGAATGTTTGCATGATGCAATCGTCCGAGTCTGACCTCAAATGGTCCAGTTCAACTAGTCAGCAACCTTTCCCTTCGCAACTTTCTCCTATTACTTCGACTCAGCCTTTATAACCTCCTCCTAAAGGCCCCTCATCTGTAGCTCGTTTCCATGATCCTATCTATCCTCCTCGAACAGTTCCCCCAGGCCTTAACCACCTTGGAGTTGTCCCACCTGGCCATTACCACTCCGGTCATATATTGTTCCTTGCTCCCTCTCCTAGAGTATTTTTGGTACCTATTATGGCTACCTTATCTCTTCCTAACATGACCCTGGGGATCCCCATCTGGTACATTGATCCCCCAGCCAATATCTCACCTAGTCAACATAAACCTTACACTAATTTGACCCCAGTCCAACTAGTCACTAGAACCTCTCCCTTTGCTTCTGTGCCTCGGCCACGTCAACAGGAACCTACTCATGTTGCGAATGCCATGGGTGAGGGGGGGAAATCCTGCAAGAAATCACCTAAGGACAAGTTTTCTCAGACAACCCTTGCTCCTCCTCAGCCTCCAAAGCATACACACCTGTGTGCTTTGTGTGATGTTTTCATTCATGCCACCCATAATTGTCCTGAATTTCCTCATATCAAACCCATGATAAACATGGTGTTTCATGAGTCAAAGGTCCCATAAGCCCTTGCTACTTTTCCAACTGCAGGCAATAATCCCAAGACTATGCACAAAAACCACCCCTATGTGTTCTGTGATCTCCATGGCCACTATACCCACCTCTGCCCCCTCCTTGCAGACTACCGCAACTCTTTGGAGGTAGTTCACCAGCATGACGCCAAACACAATGAATCTACCTCTCCTTTACTCATGTATTATGCTTCAGCAACACCAGAGGACACATCCACTCCCATTGACATTCCCCGTCCCGATGTCGAGATGACGAAGTATTCAGCCACTATCCTCTACCTATCATCATCTATGAGATCCATGGTGGAAGACCCCTCTCAGCTTTCCCTTCTATTTTTCTTGAACTCTCTTCAGTGATCACCCTAGGCTCAACATCGGTGGATCCTTCATCTACTTATTTTTCGGTCACCCTCCATGACAACTCGCATGTAAACCTCTCTTCTCATGATGACGAGTTAGATATGTTCACCCTGTCAGGTGGCTATCCTTCCACCAGTCACCCCATCTTCTACTGTGATGATGACATCATGGAATCCTTTTCCACCCCTGACTTCATCTATCTAGCCCATAAGAAAAATGGCACCATTTGTGTCTATGTTGACTTTCCTGACTTGAGTACAAACTATAGCCAAGGCAGTTTCTCAACACCATCCTCTTTTCAGTGTGCGGGGGGTAGAAATCCTACCGACAATATTCCCTCTAGTAGTGCTTGTTTCATTTCTACCTTGTGTTCAGGTTGTGAGCATTGTTCATGATCTTCTCATTTGTTGTCTTATGGCACCTTTCAGATGGACCCCCCGTCCACACCATATATCGGTTATGATGATGGTGCAAGTCGCTACTCCTAGAATCTAGCCTCAACATCCTAGGTAATTTGTACCCCCTTGCATTAGCTTGTCCTCTCCAATAGCATGTGCATTGGTACTTCCACTAATAACAAGGCCGAATATGATGTAGTGGTAGGTTTATTATTCGATGCCATTTACCATCTCATCCTTCACCTTCATGTTCTTTTAAATTCCTTGCTTCTTTTCATTCAATTTAATGGTGTCTATCATGTCTATAGTCCTATCCTTTTTAGAAAATATTTATGAGTGAAGTGCTTAATGCGTGAAGTTGAAATAATTACATTGAATCATGTTCCTATAGCACAAAATCACTATGTAGATAGCATTGCAAACAATATTATATATTTTAATTAATCACACGCATTTCATACAAGACAATAACAATAAACCATAAAATGATGTACATCCACAATGTTGGGTGTGGAGCCTAATTATCTTGTTTATTTTTTATCACATCATTAGACCCCTCTACCTTAATGGGGCGACAACACCACCCATAATTAAATGCTTCCTGGGTGGTCTAGGGGGGTTGGCTGCAACTTTATGGAGCCCCCCTAGCTGGGGGTTTCAGGGGCAGCACCCCCGAAGCTAAAATCATATATAAAATTTCCTTGTAAAAGTATAGTAATTTCTAGTCAATGTGGGCCGTTCATTAGGCAGATGATCTGACCTAGAAGTTATGTTTAGTTTAGGGTTTGTTTCCCTATAAGTTAACCCCACGGCTTGTATGATGGTATTGTATTGCGGTTGTGTATTGTATGTGTATTCTTAGAGCGAGAAATAGAAATGGAGATTGTGAGAAAGAATAAAATATATTACAATGGGTCTCTTGTAGGTCGTGTCTCTTCATTTTGCTAGATAATAGAAAGGAAGGACTGGTTGCTCAGGGTGGACATAGCCCAAACTAGGTGAAACACATATATCTGTGTCTCTCTGGTTTTATGTTTTTTGTGGGCTTATGTTTTCCGCACATTTTATGTGTTGCATTACTTTGTAATATATAATTTTCTAAAACAAAATATGTGTCACTAAAATATACAATGTTTTGGAGTCCATTAACTTTGATATGTATGACATTCCCATAGCATGTTACAAAATAAAAATAGGGGGCACCTCATGCCGCTACATCTAATCACTATTTGGAAGGTATGGGGCAATGGCTCGGCTCCTGTAGCCTGTAGATCATGCATCGCCTGTCCGGCCATCGCCATGCACCACATTACTCCTCTCCACTTTGAGGGTAGACCAATCCATGGATATATGTACTGGTCATCTAAGTCCTACCAGTCGTGCTTAGAATACTTGGTAAATACCCTCTCACACCTACGGCGGATGACCTCTAGGAGGGCCACAACATCCTCACTTTGTGTTTCGCTCGATGCGCTAGGTCCTGTAGCTCCTGATACTGCATGCCATCCCATATACCCGATCATTTTTACCGGTGCTATATCTGCATACCAAAAAGTGAATGAACCAAATCCATATAAAATATTGTAAAACTTTAAAATTCATATAAAATATAAGAAAATTGTTACTTACCATCTGGCCCCCATGCCCGACATGGAAGTAGTGGCAAGTACGAGTCCCCATGATAACTCATCCCACTATAGGGATAGTTGTCTATGTATAGTGGCATCTAATATCAATGCACGAAAAACATGGGTGGGAACATGCATCCCACTACCCCACCTCCCCCTCTACACAGTAGCCCCCATACTGGATTTGTATATGAGGTCTAAGTGTCGAGATATTCTCAAAGAAGAGCAAGAAAAATATTTTTCCATATGCATAGTCATGGTTCACCTATTGCTTGCATAGCGACAACTGTCATTTCAATGATGACAACATCATCTGGGCCCAAACATAGTAGGTCTCACTCAATACACTCTCAATAAGCATCATCTGACGACCAATCATATGGTGGATTTCTTGGTTGCCCAGGATCCACAGCACCATTTGGGCCAGAACACGAGTCTCTAGCATCTCTAGATATTCGATTGGTATCCATATCCCTTTCACATGGACACCCAGTCGACAGCGGCACTCTACAAACTCCATAATGTTTCACCCTCGCGCTAACACTGGCTGTGTTTTTCTCACCATCCCCAATGGTGGGAGGCCAGTCAGGAAATATATATCTTGGACAGTGAGCTCGAATCGGTGCCCCTGCACTGTAAAGATATCATAATATAGATCCCAATAGCTGATGATCCAAGCCAACAAGGGCTCTCTTGATCTCATCAAAGGGTTCCCCACAAACTTCAGGACCCCAAACTTGGAAAATGCAATGCAGACTACATGATCCTCTCGAATCTTATGCCATAACATGTCCAAGTCTTTCTCTCTCTAGTTGATCCTCAACTCTTCCATACCTTCATAAAACCATCATGTTTTTCAGCATATAGAAAGGAGATTCTGCATCACAACCATAAAATCCCAACTCTCAGCCCAAAAACAACACTAAAACCCCTTTCCGTGACAGGTTTCACTTTTCTGGTCATTCCTGGGGTAAGTCGTAGTCTTCTACCCAATACCTGCTACCTAGTTTGAAAAAAAGGCCCCAAAAAGTGTGACCCAGCTGTAAAGAGGAGCAGGGGTATGTTCTTGAGCTCTGGGTGCCTAAAATAAATTTTTAATCCATTAAATTGAAAGAGTATGGTTAGACCTCTTACCTGCAACTGATGGATATTGATTCCAACAGTCGGTTTGTTTGCTACGATCACCACAAGATTTAGGGCCTTTTCTCCTCTTTACATTCACCACAACTACACTTGCAAATGAATCAAAATGTAGGGAAAATGACTTATTGAAAGAGAAACCCTAGATTTTTCATTCCACAACTGCAACCAAACCATAGCTTGTTTTGAAATACCATCAGCACCGTTGGAAAGCTCTCACCGAGCTCTCAAATGGGCATCCTTTTTTTTTTGGTTATTTTATACTTCACCTTGACACATTTTTTCCATGAAGGGTCACTTCACCGCTTATCAAAATCAAATTTCTTCACTTGCGACACTTGGACTTGGGGCACCACTTTGCCTTCATAAAAGTCCATGATCATGTCGATTTTCGTGGTGAGTAACCATCTTGTGCTCATGTTTGCATGGTCCCCATCAGGCCTGGTCTATGTGGCAACATCATTGAGTCATCATTGTTTAGAGCATCCAAGCTGAGTCATCATCACATCCATGGAGTTTGTCATGACTCCCTTTTTTTCTCCCACCACATTCCTCCATCCTTTAATTTCTTTGTTCGTCTCTCATTCCGCACATTTTGGCCTTCAGCCATACTTTCCCATATCCCATTTGGAGTCGAGTTAATAGTTTCCAGGTCATCCATGGCCTTTATGCTCTAACAAGGGAAGTCATCAGCCCGCTACTTAGTCCCCCGCATTCCACCATCATCCGTGGTGCCAGTTTATTAGTCGCTCTACTTTTATCGTGCGTGCCTTAGTTGAGGATTCCTTATTGCCTCACCTGTGGCGTACCTCCTTTTGTCTACATGAGATTATTCATTCGAGAAGACAAGTATAGAGGGTAGTATACCTTAGTTCCAACTTCCATTCTTGTTCGGTGCCTCGAATCAGGCAAAGGGACTCCTTATTTCCATTTGACTTGATTTTTTCTTAGTTCCATCTGCTTATGGCATGATTGAGATCCACATAATTGATGGTTCAGTGATGTATTATATTGTACCACTGATTCCCGAGTGTGTGTGAGATGTTTCAGACCTCATGAGGGGGCAGACCTTTAGGTAGCCCCCAACATTCTCGGATGACCTTTCTACTACAACCATGGATGCAACTCCATAGATTTCATGGTTCCGACCTCAGCCACTTGCAGTGCCTTTTTCGTTTGCATGTATCATTCATATTTTTAGAGCCCTTTCCTATTTTACAGGGTCTCTTTGGTTGTACTTATATCTCATGTACTCAGATATTTTTGTATAAGTCCTGGCTTTTATCCCAAGCACAATATGTATGTGGTATCCATTATCATGTATTTTATCTGGTCCATGTTTATGCCAGCATGTACTATATAGTTCAGTCCCATGTTTTTTGGATGCATCATTATTCTTTGTACTTTTTTATCTCAGCGGGCATAGGTATGCCTCCCCCGCCTCATGTAGAAGAAATAATCACTCATAAAAGATACTTGTCACACTTGTAAGCATTGCTTCCTAGGGTCTTGTCCTCTCGCGCTACAGTCTTCGTTATATTTCTCTCTCTATAACTCCCCTTTGGTGTCTAGCAATTGAGTTCTTACAATGTACTTTGGTCATACGATTAGCTCCTAACTCTCGCACGCTGGGGGGAAATCTATTACACCAATTTTTGGTCATCTAACCTGTTACTATTAGATGGACTAAATAACATCATGTAAGACCAATTTTACCATAGTGAAATTGCTTTCACTATGAAAAATAACTTAATAAACCATAATTTATTAAGTTGTTTCTGGTATAAATAGGAAACCCCATGAGGAATAATTGAATAAATCCCTATTTTTTTTATTTTCCTTAAGGGATAATTAATTAATCCACTCTTTAATTAATATTTATGGTTATATTTAATGCAAGATAGGAAAATAATTACATAAATCCTTATTAATATTATTATTTTCTAGGAATAATTATTTAAAACATTATTTTCCTTGTTAAATTCAAGACTAAATCATTTAAAATAATTGAATAAATCACCATTTATTAAATAATTACTTAAACACATTATTAAAATAATAAATAAATCATTTATTTATTTATTATTTCTAAATAAAAGAGTTTGACCAAATTCAAATTCCTTTTCCCTCCAACAAAAATAATAAAATATTCCATAAAAGTTGTATTGAGATTTGGTTAATAATATTTCAATTATGCGCCAATATCTAGACTAACTCAATAATTTGTTATAAATAGAATGTTTTTTCCATTCATTCACTACGATTTGTTGTCTAGACATCACTCTTGATCTATACTTTTGGTTTGACTTTTATACTCCCATCATTTTCATATTTTTCTATTTTTTTGCTTGTGAGCTCCCTTTGAATTCTATTTTGTCTCAATTTTCTGCACGATCAAGAGAGAGATCTTAGATTTGAAGCACTGAGGAAGTACAAGAACCAATCCCATTGAGGGGGACTAGTAACATCTTTCTGTGTTCCCCTCCTAGGTGTCATAATACAAAAAAATATTTAAAAATACTTGTCTTCTTCATTGGATGCATGGAGCAACTCTTGCTTAGTATTTGCTGTTTAATATCATTAACTGCATAGATCTAGGATTTTGTATCATTTATTTTAATCACTAACTGTAGATCTAAGGGAATTGACAGCCATATTTGATGTTAGGGTTGTTTTTTATGTATAGCTAAAGTGAGTTTTTTTCGTAAACATGCAATTTGAATTCACACTATCACCCAAGCTACATAGTCGACTGGGGTAAACATGTAACGAGAGGATAATATGATGTGATTTAGCTCCCCATGTATAGTTAAGGAAGGGAAAGTGACATATCTAAACCAAACTAGCCTTCCTCACATGCTACAAAACCTCCAAAACCTAACCAACCCTTCCAAGTAACCAACCCATGAGGAAATATAACTTTTCACTGGTTTGGGCCTTTAGTCACTCTCTTGACAAGGCAAGAATATGAATTTAGGCCTACATTCGCTCCCATAGCAAGGAAAGCCAACGATTGGGGAATTTTTCATCTATGTTTTTTCTAGTGACCCAAACATTGTTGTCACCGTTATAACTGATTTTTCCTTCTTCTTACACTATAAGATTCTATATTCTCCATTGTCATCCAATCACTCAAAGTATTTTCGATAACAATCCATCGTGGTCGTATGATGATACAAATAGTCTATACCCAAAAACATATTTTTTATCCAAACAACAATACATTCAAATGTGTAGATGAAGGCATACCATTTAGTTCAAATGAACAAGATATTACCCAAAGATAAAATATTTTCTTCATACCTATAGCCAACTGCAATAACTAAGATTCTACTTGAACTTCATTATTTGAACCAAACTTATCCATCAAGTTTGGATTGGCATAAATATAATTTGATCGAGGGTCAATAAAAATAGAAACAACTTAATCACATAACTTACAGTCCAGCTCAATAATATATTCCTAGTGATATTCCTGCTTGTTATCAATTGTTGCATATATATGAGTAATGCTTTGCCAATCATCCCCAATAGTATGTGCCTCTTGTGCACTCTAAATATGAGCCCTACCACCTTGATTCCATGAAAAATACCATTGAATAATCTTGTCGCCACATTTCGAATACACCAACCATCTTGTAACATCACCTATATTCTTCTTCCCTCTAGTTGAAGACCCATGTCATCGTTTAGCTACATTGAACTTCTTGTATGTTGCAAAATTTTCTTTCTTTTTTACATCTTGAGAAATTTTTTGTTTTGGCTATCATTTACCTATTTCTTTCTCTTTCCATTTCCATCCTTAATAAGATTCATTCTTATGATTTTAATGCTCATAACAATGCTTGAATTCCATAATAAATTTCTCAAGTGACTGAGGCTCATACTACTCTATCCGTTCTCTAAACGTTAATGGAAATCCACTAAAAAATCGCTAAAATTTAGATTTTTCATTATTAAGATATGATGCATACATAAATAGCTCTACGAACTTAGTCATATACTCCTTAGAGATCATCGATCCATTATTTAGCTCATACAATCCTTTATATTTCTTGTCATAGTACCTCTCTATAAAGTACTTCTTCCTGAAGAGTCACTTGAATTCATGCCCACTCAATTCTTATGTGATGGTGTCTCTAAACTGCCTCACATCTTCCCACCATATGTTTTCCTTCCCTTTGAGGCTAAAGATAGTTATTCTAGCCCTCATATTCTCTGTGTACTCATGCTTTCAAGTAACTTCTTCATCCTAAATAAACAAGCCTCTTCATCCTATGGCTTCTTCAAATCTCCATCAATCATAGGTGGCTTTGCTTTCTTTAAGTTATCCTAAAAAAATTTCCTATAACTCCTACGTTAAGGATGATAATGATGATGATCATAGTGTTTGTCAAGCCCAAAACTAGAATAGTACCTGCGTCCACCACCTCTCCTATCGAGAGTATCCAATAGCCTTCCATCTATGATTGTTTAATCTCTATCTTAGATGTTCCCACCCTAAGACCTACTTCCATATGCCCCATTAGTCCTATAATCCTTCCCATTTTTCATCATAAGTTTCCCTTGTTGGTGTAATGATGAAAAGCTCTTAAGGATTGCCGAATTAACCTCTTCTTGTTTTTCTTGTGTCTGAATGATTTAATAATTATTTTTCCTGAAGGTCCTTATTTATTCCTTAAAGAGTCTTAATGTTTTTAGTAAGTTATAAGAATTCCAAACACCATGCTACTCATTTGATCCATAGGGAGAAAACAATGAACTATATTATTACGTCTTGTTGGTCATCTTGGATCTTCTTCCTGCATGTATATCATTTCAGATAAACCAGAATATAAACTTAATTAACATAATTGAGTATAGTTCTAGGAGGATATCTCATCTGCAAGATCAAGTAGATAAACACAATATATGTATAAATATAATCATAAAACCACACACACACACACACACACACACACACACACACACACATATATATATATATATATCATCCTAACCATAGTCTAGTCATCAGTGCATGACCATACCAAGCACACATTAAGACATCATGCTTGAGAACTACAACCATATCAATGTATGCTTAACAATATGTAAACAAAATGATGCATAAAAAATTCGTAACCTACATACAGTCATGACGAAACATTCAACAACAACACCATCAACTTTCACATTAAGACATCACTGCAACTATGACCAACACCATGCATATGAAAAAATAAAATATACAATAATTTTAAGTAATACATGTGTAATCAACATGATTGCATGACCAACACACTTCCAATCTAGTCCAAGGGGTGAACCATCCTGTGATACTAGTCGGTAACACCCTCCTTCCACATTTACCCAAGATAACTAGTCCACTGGGGTAAGCATGTGATGGTAGGATACTACGATGTGATTCAGCTCCCCATGTACAATTATGTAAGTGGAACTGGCATAGCTGAAACTTGTCAGCCTTCCACCCATGCTACATAACCTCTAAGAGATAGCCAACCTTTTCAAGTGATCAAACCCTGAGGAAAATTAACTTTTCATTTATTTTTTCCCTCAGTCGCTCCCTTAACAAGACACTAATTTTAGTGTAGGCCTATAGTCTCTCCCACAACAAGGCAAGCGAATGACTGGGTACTTTTCAGCTAGTTGTGTGTCGGCGGCCATAGATTTTGTGCCACATTTTTAGAACCAGGACTCAGGCCACTTCCAAGAACTCCATGGGACTTTCATAAATGATAAACAACACTGAAAAAAATGTAATAATGCAAACATATTATTAATTAATTTACTATAACCGTACTAGCCATGACAGACATTTCATCAAACATGTCACAATTATGTAATATATAGGTCATAACAATAGATTTGAGCATAGGGATATCATAATTATTTGAGATTCACAAAGAAGCATAGATTTCTTATCACATTATATGCATTATCATCTATTATGTCAATATGAATTATTCATTCATTTATCAACCAAAAAATTACAAGATGTATACATCATAACTATCATAAAACATGCTCATAACTAGCACATAGAAAACATAGTTGACAAGGATACAACAACCATAAATTCCACATATGAACTTGTACATTACAGATGAAATACTAAGGAGAAGAAATTATTATTAATTTATCCATAACCTAACTATGTTTGGGACTTCCACATTCCACTCAACCATACATTGGATGAAGAAAATGTTCATTTCATCCAATCGTCCTCGTTCCATATTTTAGCCATGAATGTGGGATTCATAACCAGAAATCAACCAGGGCTTCCTGAGGCTAAACCACCTAATCCTCATCAATAGAACCAATATTTACAGCAATATCCACTGAAACGCTAGGTGCTAAAATAGCATGGATTCCAATTCATTTCTCTACCTATGTTGCGAGGAATTTTCTTGTCTCATATTTTATAGGATTTACCTACATCCCACAATACAACTGTTAAGGATCCCTAGGCTTGATCAAGAATATACCCTCTAGGATTTACCACGTATCCTTCCATTCACCTGGTAATGATTCCTAGGCCTCATTTAGGGCATACACCTTTAGGCTTTAACATATATCTAGAGATTCACCAGTCGAGGATTCCTATGCCCACCGTGGCATACAATATTGGGCATTACCGCAACTCACAATCCGGTTTAGAGGTTACTATGCCAAGGCTTTACCACAATCCATATTCTGGTTCAAGGATCATTATGCCATGTGTTATTTATTTCAAGGACCAACTCACTCAGTTTCGAATCCATCCGAAAAACTAGCTCAACCAAAACATGAGAACCCCAGCACACCATGGATATCTGGATATGGAAAGGAAAGGCTAAAGAACATTATGACACATAGAAAAATTCATTTCCATTATAGCAAGATAACCAAGAACACATATGCATAACAATGAATGCTGAAAATACTAAGGAAACCAGACATGAAAATCGATACCTACAAGAAAACCCACTGTAGATGCCTAAATTTTACCTTCCTTACTTGATATTTTCTTCCCTTTTCCTTGTTTTTCCTTGTTTTTCCTTTCTTTACCCAATGTTATAATTCTCCAAGCATGTGTTAAGTCTCCAGGAGTGAGAGAGAGAGAATACAAAGAGAGCTCCAAAATTGAACTGAAAAACAAGTGCCAACAAATCCTCAACATACCTTTTATTAATAGGGCTCCTATTTTCTGTTGGCATTATGGCTAATGTGTTATCCTTGATGGAAACCTACTTGATAAAGATATCAACATTATGGTAGTATTATTATACATGTCCCTATAGATGTACGAGGTGAGACAAACAAAGCAAGATAAATTTATAGATAGAGGAATGATAAAGGTGAATTTTAGGGAAGTATACACGAGTCCTATGAAGAAAGACTGGTTACATATGAACGTATGATGAAGAAAATCCCTGTACAATTTCTACACCATTGTATCATCAATACTAGGGTATTTACCATGGTATTGGCCCATAGTAATGAGAACAACAATAGATATTTGATCCCTTAATAGAATACTATTGCAATTAATAAGGGATTGGTCTAAGGTATTTTTCAAGGCCTAAGCTATATAAGGAGATGGAGATCAAAGTATTATGTGTGCATGCGATGGATTATTTTATCAATTACTTGATCTGAATTATATGTGCACCAGGGACCATGGAGATGTATCAAATATGATAGATATGAAATGAACACATATTGGATAATATATTTATCCTTTTATATATATCTGTGATGATGGTCTTATGATGTGTTTCTATAACAATTTGTATCCCGAGATTCGGGTTTGAAAAATTTTATGTTGTGTAGCAAAGGTATGACTCAATGATTACAAATTCCTACATTCGTTTGCCATTGATAAGTCAAATACATACTTAGACATGCCTATGGGTAGTTGCGTATACATTATGCGAAAGTTCAGAATATATACACAGGTGTCAAACATGGAAATAACATACATATGTGGATATTTTGTGTAAAATGAACATAAATCTGCTAGGGTTGTCTAGTATGAATTGTTAATAATGATTTATCAGTTTCACTATGTGTGTTGTTGTATGTCGATGAAGTCTCGCTTATGATAATCTGTGTTTGACAGTTTTGTTTGGGTTGAACTGATTATGGTATGGAGTGTTGACTTGTGATGATAATTCTATATGGTGATCCTTATTTGGTTCAATGATCTGTGATGTTTTTAGTATGTGATTAAGTGATTTATCCAGTGTGATAGAGATTTAAATTCATTTGTCAGTATTTTGAGATCCATACGTAGGTATTCTCTGGGGGAAAGACGTACATAAATGGGTATCATTCAGAACAGTAGCATATACAATCTAATGTATGATAGATTTGGGTTTGGAGTAGCAGGAATTTCTTTTTTTCATGGGTAAAAATGTTTGGCTTGGTATATTGATGAGTGGTTGTGAGTTGATATGATATGTCCTAGTTTAATTTTATATTGTTTCATTAGTTAATTAAGATTCAGTTATTGATTTGATGATTCAGTCGGCTCGGTAATTGAATGATTTGATTAAGTACTTGGTTTTAGAATTGTTATTTTATATTAAGCTTAAATGATGGAAGTGGGTCCAGTATGAAAATATGAGGAAAAGGTGCCTAGAGTTTTGATTTTTTGAGTCATGTGGGTCCGATATAAAATATTATGAAACATGGTAAGGTAAAAGGAGGTGCTAAAGGTTGCAACCTCTAGTGGTAAATAGTAAATTTGTTCAGTGGGTAGGAGCTCCATTCTGGTGGTGTTGGTAAACAAGATCATGCAGATGGAGCTCCCTTCCAGTGGGTGCTAGAGAATGAGAGAATTTTCTATCCTTATACAGGTGGTTTCCTACTTACTAGTATTAGTTGGCACTAATGCAATATTGTAAGATGTTTTCTTTTATAATAGAAGATGAAGACAAAGACGATGGGATTGGTTATTATCTCCAAAATTTGGTTTCCACATAAACAATCATGGTGTCCTTATCTGTATTTATGTTTCTTATGTGTGATTTTTTATTATGTTATTACTAATCATGGTTACTATTTAATTAAAGGATAATGAAGTTACAGTATTTAAAGTAGCAAATATCATGAAATATATGAAAGGTTAGTTAAATAGATATTGTTGTTTTCCTTTAGTAAATTAATGTACATATGTTGGTTTCGTGAATGAAAATAACGTACATAAATTGGAATAAGAAATTGAAAAGCTGAACGGAGTTAAAAATATTGATTCACCCCTTCTCTTACTATTTATCCCAAGATCTGGTATCATAGAAGGTCACTTCAATTGAACCTTAACCGTCTGGATTGGATCAAGGATGATGGGATATAATAATATAGATCATAGGAAGGAGTCAGAAAACTGTGGTAGTGAGAGTGAAATATCATATACAATTATATTTATAGACGTCACATAACTTTCTATTGATCAAGAATGAAGAAGAAAATAAAAAATAATTATCATGTATGGGTTTTTGTTCTAATTGTGGTCCATTTACCTTTCTATGTAACGATAATGATAGTGAAGATAAAAACGAATCAACTTAACTTGCTCTCATGGGTAAAAGTGAATGTAATAATTAGAAAGAGATAACCAATTAAAAAAGGATGGCCCTTGAAGAACAAGAGTAATGGAAGTCAGAAACAATGGAAAATAAAGGTACATTTATGCCAAATTATTATAACTATCATGAATGGAAAGAAAAGATGAAGTCTAATCTAATAAACCTCAGATCTGATGTTTGGTATTTAGTATGTAATGGTTTCACTAAAATCTCCCCATTAGGTGAAAAAGTGCAAAAGAAAAATAAAGCATTAAGTGAAATCATTAATAGCATACCTAATTCAACACTAAAATGGGTTATGCATTATGAAACTACAAAGGAATTAAGGGATAAGCTACATGCATTCCATAAAAGAAAAACAAAGGAACATTGTTCATTGGAAGAACCAACATGTAATATTGCTTCTAAAGAAAATAATGATGTATAAAAACATGAGTATGTTATGTCAGGTGGAGTCATTGATTTAGAAGAATATGGGCTAGATGAAGTATTTAATACTAGAGGAAAACTTGATTTTTCTTTAAAATGATTAACAATATTAAGGATAACTTGCATCCATGTGATAACATGGATCATATATAATCAGTAAATGTTGTAGTAGAATCTAAAAAATATTTTGAAGTTATTGAAGCTCAGATCATCTCTCTAAGAGCATATCTTGAAAAGTCAAACAAGCGATATGAAGATTTACTTCGAGAATTTCAAGAACAAAATAGTGGGCTCATTTCTTGATAATACTTTCGCATTTCTTCTTCATCCTTTATTTATTCCATGTGAATAGTGATATGAATTAATTGTGATCACATAATTAGAAACTTGACAAAACACCACAGATCATACATAACACACAAACACATACTTCCCTTAATTCTACAACATTCACGACAACTTACAACAAGTGCGATATTCAATATAGACATTGTGATGACAATGAAGACACTTGTGTGATAGTGTGTGAAATTTGGGAAATAAGTGTGAAACATGCATATATGATAAGAAAAACTCATTATCACAAATATTTCCCCTTGAGACAAACCATAACTCCACTTCACATGATAAGAGGCAATTACCATTCCAAGAATTGACACTTACGATACGCCAACGACAGTGAAAGTAACACGTGTAAGAGCAAAGATAGCATGAAATTGGCACTAATTAGAGTGAAATAAACTGAAAGCGACAACCAAAAACATGAAATAGAGACTTGAAAAATAAATTTGCACGGAGGTGACAGTTCGAGAAACTCACCAAAATATAAGTACGATTGCAAACAAAGTGAGGGATTGTAGATGTGAGTACGCACTAACTGTCGACGTGAATTGGACATCGGATAGGCACAGTGTTGTTGAACAATGTCATGATTGTTCAATATTATGTAAAAGAATGTGCTCATTGACTTGTTGCATATAGAGAATGGGGAGTTGAGGATTATACCTCAATCAAAGTATGAGCTGTGTAATAACAATTTACCAATAAGTGATTTATTAGAATGACTCACACAACACATCTGATGAGGCCCAAAATTTTGAGGAAAGCACCTGATAGTGTTTGTCGCATAAACAACAGTAACCAGCGGGGTTCACTTTCTAGCTCAAACTTTTTATATATATACCCTAAAAGTATTATTTATTTTTATGTATATTTACTTTTTTGTAACATAATGATGACAACTACAAACCCTTACTTGCACATAGCCACTTTAGAATTTTAAAATTATTTACATTTTGCAATGTATTCTTTTAGCTCATCAAGTGCAACCATATGTTGCAGCATTTATACTATAATATGTATTATTAAAAGATTATAATTTGCACCATAATCACACATATTTCTACTCATTAACTCTTCTAATTTATTTGTCAAAAGAATTGAATAAAAAATTCATGCTCACAACATATTTATCTATTCTCCTCCTGGAATGTATAAAGAGCTATCAAATTCCTCCCAACCATAAGTTATTTTTCTAAATCAACCACCCTTGAGCTGTATTAATTTACGTCAAATAGAATGAATATATATATATATATATATATATATATATATATATATATATATATATATATATATATATATATATATATTAACAATTATTTCTCCTGAACCCTTAAAGAAGCATCTTGATTTCTTCCTTGGGTTCCAACCCATGTTTATCTCCCACTTGTTATAATTACGAATCACTTTCTTTCTCTCCCATAGGGTTCCTAAACAAATCTAGTTTCATGGCATTTATCTCTATCCATGATATTAATTTTTCTCTCTTTGGTTTGTCTTTCTTATTCACCTGAATAATTCCAAAATGGAGAAAAAAATTTCTTTTGTTTCTACCATCTTCTTGTGCATACTAAATACGATTGTTTCCCTGATAATTTAGGAGATAAGTTCCACCTAACAAACCTTAATACATTCTCAAGAGTGTTAACAAAACACAACTTTTTTTTCTTTTATCTATAGCAAAATGTGAATATTTATTTAAAAAATATGTGTTTACATCAACAAAATTTCCTATAATTTTCAAATTTTCATTATAATAAAAGAAGTAAAATTCATATGTAGTTAGCCAAGCATGTTACAATAACCAAGTTTCATCATGAACTTCTGACAATTAGACATTGCATAGGCATAGTCTTGATGGATCGTGTTGTGCTTGTTCAATCTTGTGTAAAAGAATGTGATGATTGACTTGTTGCAGACAGAGGATGTGTGAGTGAGTGATTTCAAAACTTATAATCCAAGAAGGGAGCTAAAAACAAATAAATTTACCATGAAGTGACTATGGAATGACCGACCGCAAGATCCACAATATGCTCCAAAATTTGAGTGTATGAAAAATTTTGGAGGGTGTTTGTTAGAGCAACAACAAGTAACTATTGTGGGTTCACATTCTATTCTTAAATCCTTTACACACACACACACACATATATAGATATACCCATGTAAACATATTTCCTTTATTTTCATATTTTCCTGGAGCTACTTCTCTTCTTTTATAACATAATCATGATATCCATAGAACCCTTCCTTGTATAGGAAAAGATTTCCATAATTCTATGTCACTATTTACCTTTTTCATAATGTAGTCTTGGGTTCCATTGATGCAACCATACATGTTACAAGTTATAGCTATACTATTATATGGATTGTTAAAAGACTATAATTTGCACCATAATCACACATATTTGTACTCATTAACTCTTCTAATTTATTTGTCAAAATAATTGAGTAAAAATTTCACTCTCACAACATACATATTTATTCTCCTCCTGGAATGTAGAAAGAGCTATCAAATTCCTCACAATCATAATATATTTTTCTAAATTATCTACCCCTTAGCTCTACTAATTTAGGTCAAAGAGAATATATCAATATATTTTTTCTTTTTTCCTCAATTATTTCTCCTGGACCCTTAAAGTAACGTTTTTCTTTCTTTCTTGGGTTCCAACCCTATTTACATCCCACTAGTTATAATTAGGAATAACTTTCTTTCTCTCGCATAGGATTCCTAAACAAATCCAGTTTCATGGCATTTATCTCTATGGATGATATTCCTTTTTCTCTCTTTGGTTTGTCTTTATTATTCATCTAAATAATTCCAAAATAGAGAAAATTTTATTCTTTTGTTTCTACCCTTTTCTTGTGCATAAATTAATATCATTGTTTCCCTAATAATTTAGGATATAAGTTTCACCTAGAAACCCTTAATACATTCTCAAGGGTGTTAAAAAAACACAACTTTATTTATTTATTTTATCTATAGAAAGATGTGAATATTTATATAAAAAATATATGTATTTACATCAACAACATTTCCTATAATTTTAAAGTTTTCATCATAATAAAAGAACTAAAATTCATATGTAGTTAGCCAAGGGTGTTACAATAACCAGGTTTCATCATGAGCTTCTAACAATTGGACATCGCATAGGAACCATCATGATGGACCGTGTTATGCTTGTTCAATCTTGTGTAAAATAATTTTCTCATTGACTTTTTGCATACAAAGCATGTGTGAGCGAGTGATTTCAACTCTTATAATGCAAGAAGGGAGCTAAAAAATAAATTGAACAAGAAGTTACTATGAAATGACCGATCACAAGATCCACAATATGCTCCAAAATTTGAGTGTATGCAAAATTTTGGTGGGTGTTTGTAAGAGCGACAATAGGTAACTAACGTGGGTTCACTTTCTAGTCTTGAATACTTTACAAAACTATGTATAAACCCATGCAAAGATATTTCCTTTATTTGCATATTTTTCTGGAGTTACTTCACTTGTTTTCTAACATAACCATGATAACCATAGAACCCTTGCTTATACAGGAACAGATTTCCAGAACTCTCTGTAACTATTTACCTTGTTCATAATGCAGTCCTGAGTTCCATTGATGCAACAATACATGTTACAAGTTATAACTATACTATTATATGGATTATTAAGATACTATAATTTACACTACAATCACACATGTTTCTACTCATTAACTCTTCTAATTTATTTGTAAAAATCATTCAATAAAAATTTGATTCTCACAACATACTTATCTATTCTCCTGCTAGAAATGTATAAAGAGCTATCAAATTCCTCCCACCATAATATTTTTTTCTAAATCAACTACCCCTCATCTCTACTAATTTATGTCAAAGAAAAAATAGTTATATTTGTTTTATTTTTCCTGCAATTATTTCTCGTGAACCCTTAAAGCAATGTCTTTATTTCTTTCTTGGGTTCCAATACATATTTCCCTCCAAATATTTATAATTAGGAGTCAATTTTTTTCTCTCCCATAGTATTCCTAAATAAAGCCAATTTCATGGCATTTATCTATATCCATGATATTCCTTCCTCACTCCCTAGTTTGTCTTTTTTATTCATCTGAATAATTCCAAAATGGAGACAATTTTCTTTTTTTGTTTCTAGCCTCTTCTTGTGCATAACTAAATATGATTGTTTCCCTGAAAATTAGGAGATAAGTCCCACCTAATAACCCTTAATACATTCTCAAGGGTCTTTAAAAAGCACACCTTTTTTTTCTTTTAGCTACAACAAAATGTGAATATTTATATATAAAATATATGTGTTTAATGAACAACCTTTCCTATAATTTTTAACTTTTCATCATAATAAGGAAATCAACTTCATATGTAATTAGCCAAATGTTTTACAATAACTGAGTTTCATCATATACTTCTCACACTTGAGCATATGATAATGATTTCCTAATATTTTTCATGACTATAGGAAATTTCCTCTTTCTTTTGATTCAGTGCCTTTCTATGATTCTTTCATTGAGTCGATTTTTAAGAGTTATCTAGGAAGGACCTTTAAACTTAACTTTTAAACCATTTTCACTCACTTTTTATTCAACTAATATATTGTGTTTTATATTTTGTACATAATATACATTATGAATGTCCTTCTTTTCATTCTTCTTATTTACAATTGTAATGGTACCTTCTCTTACAAAATTATTAATATGCTCATCACCCAATTTCATTTGATATTTAGCTATTTGACCAAAATTTGGAAAATCATTTGTGTTAGCTATCATATGGCTATTACAGCCGTGGTTTAGTAACCAAAGATATTCATTGATGTTTTATTGTGCTACTAAATCAAAAAGTAACATCAAATATGTTGTATCTTCATTAGTGATTGAGTCATTTGCACGGACATTGTTGACATCATCTGGTTTACTCCATTCACTTCCATAATGTACATACTTCTTACATTAATAGGATTGCATATTTTATTTTCCCCTTATTCTTGTTCATATTCTCTTTCTCCTCTTCCTCTTTGATTCTAAGGTTAATCCCACGACTTTTCAGGTTGACTTGATGCATTCTTTCCATTTCTAGCATACTCTCTTCCTCTTTTACCTTTACCTCTTCCTATACTAATTTGGGCTAGATTTTAAAACAAAATTTATAATGATCCATTTTTCTTGACTATCGATTTATTATTGATTGTGCCAATTCCTTAATTGAAAAATGGGAAATGTCTTTACTTTATTTTATGGCTATCGCAAGTATGTCAAATGAATCTGGGACACATCTATAAAAAAATACAATCATATTTTAATCAATGATATCCTGTCCATGAGCTTTAACTTGATTTACTACCTCTATGACTTGAGTCATAAACTAATCTACTACTTTAGTACGTCTCATTTCTAAAATTTCAAACTTCTTCCTAATGATATGAATATTTGCATTCTTTATCTTGTTTGTGCCTCGGTACACTTTTTTCCAAAAATTCCCAAGTTTTATGAGCAGTAGTCGATGTTGTAATCTTAGGGAATATGTATTCTTTAACTCCATGGTGCATATTCTATATTGCTCTTTAATTCTCTATTTTTATCTCCACTATAGAATTTCATTGGAAATTTTTCATCATTGCTAAGTCCATAACTTTAGTTTCTTGATGTTTTGTGGCTATTAATTGTAAATAAATGAAAATAATCAAAATTTTATTCATCCCAATTTCCAACATTGTATAATTTCCACCATTCATTATGGGAACCAATGTGTATTAGTTACTAGTGGTAGTCGTGACTGACTTCTGTAACAACTCCTTTCTGTATATCTGGGGAATTCTCCATTATTTTCATCTCATTGACTGTTGTGAAACTAGCTCCAAAAATAGAAGAAAAGAGATATCAACGCCTTAGAAATAAGCCACTTTGAGGGGGAAACCTCCAATATATTACATGAATGAACAATTCTAGGATGATTACAAATTACAAAACCTCCTTTCTATATATAGGAGTCCATGGGCCCACAATGTAATCCTAGCTGAGCTAAAAATAATAAGTTAAGGGCACAATAATAACAATATGGGGGTTACAGGGGTACAATAATAACAATAAGGGGGTTACACTAACAATAATAAGGGACTATACTAGTAATATAGGAACCTGACATGCCCCTCCTCTTAAAAAAGTGTTGTCCTCAATGCTTGAGTAGCTCTGGGTGCTTCTGTATAAAATTCTCATCCTCCCATGTAGAATCTTCAGTGGGTAAGTTCTTCCACTTGATGAGATACTCTGAAATTGATTGATTTTGTAGCTGTCGAGTACTTGTTTCCCTGACTGCTTCAGGTTCCAATATGATTTTTCCTTCCTCATCAATTTTATGCAATATTGTTTGAACTGGAATGTTTTCACCTATAACCTTATTTAAGCATGAAACATGGAAAATTGGATGCACTCGTGAAGAAGCAGGAAGCTCTAATTTTTATTCCATTGTACCAATATTTTGTAACACCTTATAAGGACCATAGTACTTTAGCGATAATTTACTATACTTCTTAGCTTGCTTGAGAGACATTTGTTTGTATGGTTCTAGCTGTAAAAATACCAATTCCCTTACATCAAAACTTCTCTCGATGTGATGTTGATATGCTTGTTGTTTCATTTGATCTTGTGCCAAATTTACATTATCCTTTAAGAGTTGGAGAACTTCATGTTGATACTCAATGTGATCTTCCACTGCTTGAACCTTCGAATTTTCTCTTAAAGATGATGTGATTGATAGTGGATGATATCCATAAAGTGCCATAAGATGACCATCAGATTGAGGATGAGAAGATTACCTATGAGCTAATTGAGTATCCAGACAAGAAAATAACTCCGTCCAAAAATTTCTAGTAAAAATGGGATCTTTGTCACTCACAATAACCTTAGGGTTTCCATGTAGGTTTTGAATTGTTTCCATAAATGTAGTATCAATTGTACTAGCTTTAAATGGATGAGATAATGCACAAAAGTGTGCATACTTGGTAAGTCTATCAACTACCACCATGAACCTGTGATAAAATCCATTGAAATCTCCTCCCAACGTTTGCTTGGAATGGATAAAGGTTGTAGAAGACCCGGGGTATTAATTGTCTCAACTTTATTCTACTGGCAAACCAAACATTCCACCACAAACTTTTGAATATCAGATTTAAGGCCGTCTAAAAATATTCTTTCTTCACCCTCTGGTAAGTTTTTAAAAATCCCGAGTGTCCTCCTAAAGGAGAACTGTGCAATTCCAAAAGAATCTTTTGTTTTAATTAGGAATTCTTACAAAGATATAAGCAATATTTATACCATAAGGAATCATTTTTCCAAATAAATGTATCAAATGTATTAGGATCTTGATGTAAATTTTGAATGAGTGTCCACACTTCTTTGTCCTTCTTCAATTCATCCCTTGCTTAAATTATCTAATGTGGTTGGATAATAGAAATGGGATAAGGCAATGCTTCCACCTCTTCATTCTTTCTTGAGAGTGCATCTGCAACAACATTTAGCTTCCCTTTTTTGAATATTATTTCAAATTCATAGCCCAACATCTTTGTGACACATTTTTGCTACTCTTCTGAAGATATTCTTTGTTCTAAAAAGTGTTTAAGACTATCATGATCATTTTTTACCTTAAAGTGTCTTCCCATTAGGTAAGGTCGCCATTTCTTTAGTGCATGCAGTATTTCTAACATTTCCTTGTCATAACTAACTTATTGTAAATAATTTCCTTTGATTGGATGACTTTCAAAAGCAACGAGTCTTCCTTCTTGCATTAAAACAACACCAATTCCATTTCCTGAGGCATCACATTCCACAATAAAGGTTTTAGTGAAGTCTGCGTAGCTAATACCAGTGCTAGGCACATTGCCTCTTTAATATGTTCAAGGGACTTAGTTGCTTCAAGAGTCCATGAAAATGCATATTTATTCAATAATGTTGTTAGAGGTGCTATTATTCTCCCATAATTTTTAACAAACTTGCGATAATACCCTGTTAACCCGAGAAATCCTCGCAACTGCTTAATGGTTGTGGGGACTTTCCATTCCTTAATGGGTTTAACTTTGTTAGGGTCTACCTTAACACCCTCATGAGATACAATATCACCCAGAAAAGTTTGGATGTTTTGCGTACAATTGTTTCTCCTGCAATAGTTTGAGCACCTTGTCAACATGTTGAACATGATCCTTCCAAGACCTGTTGTAGATTAGTATATCATCAAAAAATACTAGGACAAATTTTCTAAGGAAGGGTTTGAAAATGGAATTCATCAATCCTTGAAATGTAGAAGGTGCATTGGTAAGGCCAAAAGGCATGAAAAAAATTCATAATGACCCTCATGAGTTCAAAATGCTATTTTTAGAATATCTTTAGTCTTCATTCTAATTTGATGATATCCTGAGTGAAGATCCAACTTGGTAAAATAAATTTCTCTATGTAATTCATCCAATAATTCATCAATCAGAGGAATGGGAAATTTATCTTTAATTGTGAGCTTATTGAGCTCCCTATAATCTGGACACATGTGCCATGATCCATCCTTCTTGTGTACCAATACTACAGGAGTAGAGAAAGAACCTTGACAAGGTTGAATTATACCAGCCTCTAACATTTCTCTAATCATATGTTCAATTTCGCTCTTTTGGACATAAGGATATCTATAAGGCCTCATGTTTGGAGGAACACTTTCGGGAATCAAATGAATAGCATGATCATGATCTCGAATAGGTGGGATTCCTTTGGGAGTTTCAAATACCTTGGAATAATTGTCCAATACTTTTTGGAGATTTGAAGAAATAGATGATTTTGATGTTGGAACTTCTAGTGAGCATAATTGTACAATTACACCTCAATGTTCTTTCTTTAGAAGCTTTTTCATGACATTAGAGCTTATCATCTTTCTCGTATTCCCTGTAATACCCCGTAATTCAACTTCCTTACCTCCTGAAAAAAAATTCAAGAAAATTTCTTGAAAATTAAAAGCTACTATCCCCAAAGATTGTAACCATTGTACTCCTAGTACCACATCAGCACCTCCCATAGGAATCGAAAGCATTGGACTATTCAATACATATTCCCCCATGGTTAGCTTGATATTATTGCATTTTACAGAGAAATTTATAGTTCCTCCATTTGCAATATGGATATCCAATACGGATATCTATTCTACAATATGCCCTTGGAATCATTTCAACTTGATTCCTAAAACAGGACTTATGCAATTTGGAAAAAAAAATACACACCTTTTACTTTCTTTGGAAGAGATCGATATTGAAATTGAATTATCTCTATAATTGTGTATCCTAAATATATGAAATTTGGCCCTGTACTAGCCCTTTGAAGCTTCTTTCCAATGCCACAGGTGTGATATGATTTGGATTCTTCAAGGAAAAATTATGTCCAATCTCCCACAATGGCCCAATTATGGACTAGTTCAGTAGAGAGAACTTTTACGACTTGCCACGTGTCACAGTTTCCTCTTTTGGCTCTGAAATTGATAGAAAGAAAGATACAGTCCATGTACTTGTGGTAAAATCTTACAACATTCCAATCTGATGCTTAGAGAGAGAGTTATGAAGACTTTCCCATGATCACCTCTTTCAGATGAAATCCATAAGCCTTAAAAAGCCCTAAATTGCACTGATCATATCTCCGCCAATATTGCGAGCCAAGATCTGAATTTTTGCAACGATGTTCCTTAGGATATTGGCTTCTAAACCTTCGTAGAAACAAATTTATAGCAAAAATTCCACGATGACTTATTTAGGTTAAATTCAGGAGCCTGCAAAATGACCTGCCTTCCACAAATCGTATCCCCAAAAACATTGCGAACCACTCTCTGAAATTTGTGACAATGTTCCTCAAGATTTGGGCTTCGTACTCTAAATATTTTATCTTCTGAACCTTCATAGAAAAATATTTATAGTGAAAATGCCACGATGACCTGTTTGGAGCAGCGAAACCCTAAAATCCCAAAGCTCTGATACCAAATGTTGTGAAAACAACTCCAAAAATAGAATAAAAGAGATATCAATGCCTTATAAATAAGCTTCTTTGAGGGGAAAACCTCCAATACATTACATGAATGAACATTGGATGATTACAAATTACAAAACCTCCTTTATATATATAGGAGTCCATGGGGCCACAATGTAATCCTAGTGGGCCACAAAGTAATCCTATCCGACCTAACAATAATAATTTAAGGGCACAATAATAACAATAAGGGGGTTACATTAACAATAATAAGGGACTATACTAGTAATATAGGGACCTAACATTGACACCCTAATGGAGGTTCTAAAACCTTGGTGTGAGAAAGTATAACTTAAAATGATATCTCTAAGGACTACATATAAACTTTGTGGTTTTTAGGTTTTATCCCTATAAGTATTTTAATGATATTTTCAATGATAGGTCCACAAAAAAATGTCAACACGAGTAGATTTGATAGCAGGATTGAGCCAGACCACTCTCTTGGGTATCTTGTTGCAATGCAAACTAGATAAATACCAATGTGGTATTTCTTCCTTATCAAACTCAGCAAGAGAATATTATGGTTTTGGAAGCCCCTCTTGGGCTTCTCCTTTTCAAAAGTTGGCTATTTCTCCTTTATTGAAAACACCTGGTCAATGATTACAACAGAAATGGAAACTTTTCTGAAAAGGATCAGTGTAAGCTACCATTCCTTAATCATGGGTTTGTAAGATCTATGGCTTGGCTCCATAAATACATAAAAATATAATCTCATTTGTTGAGGATTTCTTCATCTTTGTGGATCAATATATTTCTCTAATACCATATCATAACTATAAGAGATATAGTAGAAAAACATAGTAAAATATAGAACTACCCAGATTGAAAAACCAATGAAGCGTCTTAGCTCTTTTGACATTAATATGTCATTTTCTCACACTGCACCAAAAACTAGTTACATAGAAAATATATAAAACTACTTGTTTGACATAATCTAATACCTTGTTTGATATGTTCTAACTCAGTATTGAAAAATACTATTGAATGCACTATGCTACTACAACTATTAACTATGTCAACTACCTAACACCTAGAAGATATAGATAGCGATTATAATAATAAGATATGTTTTTTGAGCTTAACTAAAAAGGAGTTTAGTAAAACAAAAATAATGTAATACAATGATTTAATATATACACATAAAATTAGTGCTCACATAATTCTATATACATATACAAATCTAGAATTTCAATTGTTTAACCATTGATATCCTAATAATTTATGCATCCATTCCTTGGAAATGGAAAGTAGAATCCAGATAATGTTAGCACCATTAATTTATCTATATCTGACAATGTCATGGTTGTTTAGAAAATATTGTGGATTATCTATCAAAAATCATAAAATAAGAAAATGAAACTTATATTCACAAATATACCCTTATAACAACATAGATGATGGCATGAACATCTAATAGAAGCATTTTAATTTCTCACCTATGTGACTAGTTATCATCTATAACTTTATGTGTATAGGGCATGTAGAGTTACAAAGATGTATGGATGGAAAATATATTACATGGATCACTAATATAGATAATTATATTCAATTATGTAATATATTTATGACTTAAATGTAAGGCATAATTCCTTTTGCTCAAGGATAAACTAAAGATGTGAAATGTTAACATAATTTTCTTAGATTACAAGCTATTGAGTTGCCAGAGAATTTGGCCATAAGTAGCTCTTCAAATTTTTTAGCTAATTTCCACACCTCTAGAAATTGATCATGTGGACTAATTTCCCACTCAATGTAATTAAAATATTTTTAAAATCTACAGAGGACTGCACATTTCAATGTAATAGTAAATCCCAATGTTGTATCAAAACCTCACGAGAAGTTAAATTCCCTTAAGTGGCATCGGAGGAGGGGGGGCATTGGAATAATTCCAACACCTCTCGGAATAAATCACATGGAATAACTACCACCATATGAACATAGGATAACTGCACATTAAATGTAATTGAAATGGTTTGGAATTTTACAAATTCTATGTTTTTTGGTGTAATGACAAACCCTAACACAATCTATGATACAAAAGATGGCACATAAAATGGAAACAAGTATTATTTTAATTCTTTTTTGGATTGTTATCATGTTATTGACTTTTAATATTACCATTAATGTAGTTAAAATAAGTGGCTAAAGCACTCATATGTACTAGCACACTAGTTTTTAATATGGTCTAACTTTTTTTATATAGGAATTGTTTAAAACATCTTCGTACAAGAAGTTCTTTAAAAAATTGTCATTAAATTAAGTGTGATATTATTGTGCTTATGTCACGCCAAATCTTAACACAACTATATATTTTTTACTCTTATCTTCACATAAGTATTTCCTTAATACAAATCACATTGTTGATTCTTCAACATTTTATGGGTTGAAAGAAGAAAAAGAAAATATGTTAATCAAGGTTGTCATTGATGTCAATATTCTTGAGAGGCCTGATTCTAGATGATGATGCCATGACTCTTGGTTGATTAGGAGACCATTAATTATGATGTCAAAGTCTATGAAGAAGTCTTGTCCTAAATACAGATTGATCATAAAGCCCTGGAAATGATGATGATGTGCTTACTCCTGCTGAAGAAGCCTAGAACCCAAATGATGTCCTTAAAATTGATGTGGAGGACTATACTTAATGAATTCATACATGTGATGATATCATACTCTTGAATGACCACACTTGATAATGGTCTTGATGACATGGTTGAAAGACTACTTTTAAGTTTTCCTAATAAAAAATCAATAAAGGTTGCACTATGACTTATCGCTGCACAAGTATATGATGACATGAGATGATACATTCATTGTTTGACACTGTTATGCCATGGATTTCATACATGAAATTTTGATACTGAAGAAACCAAAAAATAGAGGAGCCAACCATTGGAGAAGCCATTTTGTCCCAAATATTTTATGCACAAAAATTTAAGAACAGCCATGTTAATAAAAAATTTTGTCTCTACCTTAGAGGTAACCTCTCAATATGATTCCTATACCATATTTTAGAGAATAATTTTTCCTTTCCAATGAGCCCTTATTTGTCCCAAAACTTCTAGTAGTTCGTAGGATAATGAATTTTCAAGTTGAAAAATATATTTTTGACATTGAGCCAACCTATGCTCAAGGACACAGGTCAGCCATTTTCCCAACAGTGATGTCCTTTCAGAAATGAAAAACCACTATAAAAATAAATTTAAAATCATTCAGTTTAGTCAAGGAATTTCGGTGAAGTACAAACAGAATTCAGTCAATATTTTTAGAGATATCTACAGGAGGTCGAGGAGTATGGAAATATTATTTTGGGGAAATTATTTTGAAACAATATTGTGTTAAGGGTCAGGTTTCTTGCAGGCTACCATCTTACAGTGGACACCTTGCCGTTGCTGAGATTACCCTCGGACCTACAGTAGTTTCTGAAGTTTTGACTCCTGAAATTCAAACTTTGGTGAAATTCAAACTGCAGTGCCTCCTATAACTCAGATTTGTAGTGGTAGTTTTGAAAACAAATTCGGATATGAAAATCTCTATTGGAGGCACTCTATTGGGATCATTTTGTAGTGAAATATTTTTCTGAAGGCATAGTGTTGGGATGGTTTCCTACCATTAATTGGAGGCACAGTTTTTTTAATAAAATTACAGAGAATTCTTGAGAGGAAGAGTATTGAGCTTAGTTTACAATGAATATATCTAACAGACCTATTCAAGAACATCTATTATATTAGACCTATGCTTGTGACACCTATTTTGAATTCTTGAAATCACTTGGGATTATATGTTAGCACGTTTTGTGATGACTGTTTTATGCAAGCCAAAATTCTTAAAGCATCATTTTAAGACAAACTTCTAAACTACCTTGGGAGTAGACCTTGAGGTATTCTCTTGTGTAGATCTTGGAATCCTCTTAGAACAATCCTTTGTAGACTCTAATGGTGTGGATTGTAAATCATCATGTTGGATCAAATTCTTCTTGGACAGTAGCTCGTACCTTCTATGTTTGGACTACATTTGGTATGATCAAGTGCAGTGAATAGTGGCTCAGAAGATACAAATTGTATGAAGCATTGGGTACCTAAAGAAACTCTCTGATTGTAGATATCAAGGCTATTTCACATTCCCAGATTCAAAACCGATTTTTGTGAATTGTTTTGGAGGCTTTGACTGAGGTATTTGTGGAGTGACCTTGAAGAATTTTCCAAATTCAAGATATTTTGTTGAGAATCCTTGAGTGATCTTGGAAGATGATGATGCATTGATGAATTCATCATGAGGTAACTTGGAGAAATTGTTTGGATATTATGAAGAGCAATGGTGACACCTTCTAAGAAGAAAAGGTTTCCATTGATGATGTGACGTGGAGACTAGTGAAGGCATTCCTAAATATTGTTAGGGCTTGTTGAAGAAGACTTTGGGAGTTATAAAGAATAACCAAATATATTTTTACGAAGGGAAGTTGAGTGTTGGAGCCTCATAGAGTCAAGATCAATGCCTTAGAAGATAGAGTTGGAGCCCTAGGTTTCAAGAAACTAGGTCAGAGCCTATACCAAGATAGGTTTGGAGCCCTAGAGGTTGGTGCCTCAAATTTACAATGTTGGAGCCTTCGAAAGACCAAGTCGGTGCTTGGCACAATACAGGTTGGAGTGTAGAAGATTGGAGTCTTCATCTAGGTTTGGAGCCCTATATCATTATTGTACTTTATTTGTAGTAAAGAAGAAATTAATAAAATTATTTATTGCATCATTGTTCATTTTGTGTTCTAAATATAAGTGATCTAACTGGTAAAATTAACAATTGAAAAGAAATATGGATTCACCCCCCTCTCAGTATTTCCAACAATTCATATCAGAGCCAGTACCTTCACTCAAAGCCTCCTAGCTTGAAGGTTGATAATTAGAATGCAAATGGCAATCGCAAGGAAGAAAATCTCCAATCCTGCTAAAGATGTGCCTTCCGCAACCATCGAAATTGAAGTTAATCAATTTGTGAAGGCTCCATTGTTAAATGGAAATTTTGATATATGGGAGGCAAGACTGAGGAATTTCTTGAAGACTCAAGGAATTTAAGTTTGGAAATTAGTGATTACTAATGACACGATGGATGAAGAATCCAAGAGGTACAATACAAGAGCAATGAAGGCAATTTTGAATGCATTACCAGATTCTGTGAAGGCCACTTTTGAAAAAACTTCATAATGAAAATTCATATGGGAAAAACTTCATGATCCTCACTCAAAAGGAGTGTTGAAAATGATCTCTAGTCAAAAAGACGATGGAAAACAAAAAATAAGTCTAGAATTCATCAAGGAGGATGAAGATAAGAGAGATGAAAACAAGGCTAAAAAATACCTATAAGATGAAGAGAACAAAGAATAATTTGAAGAAGATCTCCTAAATAAATTATGGCTTCCATGGAAGAGATTAATAGTTTGAAAAAGGAAAATGAGGAACTTAAGAATAAAGCACAAGATGCTAACCAAGACAAGACAATGAATGAAGTTGGCTTTGTCAAGCTTCTAGTAAAAAAAAGAGATGAGGAGCTTGTGAAAATTAAAGAGGAATTTCATCAAAATGAAAGAAAGCACCATGAAGAAGTCATATCTATGAAAAATCAATTGGATAAGGAAAAGAAAAAGGAAGAAAGTTTGTCAATCCACCTTGAACAAATACTTAAGAACTTTAACAATATTGAAGTAGAGATTATTCAATACAAGGAATAGGTCTCCTCTCTTAAATCTCTACTAGAAGAAAAGGATGAAGAAATCTCCAAAATAAAATTAGACATCAATCTTCTCAATGTCGAAACATGTGAAGCTAGAAGAATAAAAAAGGAAATGGAGAGAAGTATAGAAAAGTAGAATGAAGAAATATTCATAATGAAATCAAATATCATCTCCCTTAAAATCAAAGCACACGAAGCAGTAAGGATGATGGAAGAAATGAAGAAGCAACTATTCATAAAAGATGAAGATTGTGAAAAATTGAAAGGAGAAATTGTCTCTCTTAAAAAGGAAGTTGACTTGCTGAATAAGAACTTGAAAATTTACCAAACCCTAGATGACATCATAACTAATCAAATATCCCCCCTTGAAAAATCAGGTCTTGGCTATGCAAGTGAACCCAAGCAAAAAGGATAATGCTTCAAACAATAAGGATGTGAGAAAGCTAGGAAGAAATGATACTCCCAGTTCTAGCAAAGCCAATAGTTAAGATGAAATTAGAAGAAACCCTACTCCAAGGAGATTTACAGATGATGTCAATAATACAAAAGGAAATGAATATCATCAAAGAATTCCAAGGAAAAAATACATTAGAAGTACTTCAAGGAACTCTTCATCTCCTAGGTACCAAAGTATATTTCTTGGTTATTACTATTCTTGTATAAATTTTGGGCACATGGAAAAGGATTGTAGAGCATACCAGAAGGACAAATTTAATGATCCCTATCAATCTCCTAGAAGCAGCCTTGCGAGAAGAAATCATACATCCTCATTTATAAGCATAATGGAATATTTCAATTGCCATAAATTTGGACATATGGCCCGTGATAATAAGTTGAATTGGGTCCCTCAACAAGCTAAAAATATGACAACCAAGCTAGAGAAGAAACTTACACAAGTGTGGAAAAGGAAGAAAATTAGATCTGCAAGACTCTTCAACACTCCAACCAACAATGATTGGTTTTGATTTGATGAAGACATCATTGGAAGATATGATATTACAAGTTTTAATGATGAATTTCTACCAAGAAGAAGACTATGCATATTGTTAGGGGGGGCTTGTGATTCTTGACCATTCTTGGAAAGACTATCCATGAATGGGCACTATGAAAACCTTGATGAGTCACAATTTAGCAGTCATCCTTTGATAGATCATCCCCTGGGAACAAATTCATTGAAGAACATGATCCCTTATTGATCTGATGAGCTGGTTTTTCTTCCACACGCTCACAAGGTAGCATGGTTTTCTTGATCTATAAGAGATTATGCAGGCAGGAGAAGCTAGTTCAACACATGAAGAAATGTGAACACATCATGCACCACATTGCCAAATGGAAGAGCACCATGAAATTGGGAGTAACCTACCTATGAAGGACTACTATTCATGAAAAAAATAAGAAGCATGTGAGGGGGAGTACTTGGGCACCCTGTTTTCCATTGATGACAAAGGGGGAGAAAACGTTGGAAGGGCAAGAATATTTCCATCAATGACAAAGTGGGAGATTGTTAATCAAATTTTTCATTGATGTCAATATGGCTTTGACTGAGATGTCAATATTCTTGAGATGCCTGGTTCCAAATGATAACGCCATGACTCTTTTTTGACTAGGAGACCATAAATGATGATGTCAAAGTCTATGAAGAAGTCTTGTCCTAAATACGGTTTGATCATAAAGCCCTAGAAATGATGATGATGTGCTTATGCTTGATAAAGAAGCCTAGAACACGTATGATGTCCTTACCCTTGATGTGAAGGATTATACTTAATGAATTCATACACATGATGATATCATACTCTTGAATGACCACACTTGATAATGGTCTTGATGACATGGTTGAAAGACTACTGTGATGTTTTCCTAATAGAAATTTAATGAATGTTGCACTGTGACTTATCACTGGATGAGTATATGTTGACATGATATGATACATTCATTTTTTGATACTATTATGGCGTGGATGTCATACATGATCCTATGTTGATGAAGAAGCCAAACAATAAAGGAGCCAATGATTTGAGAAGCGATTCTATCCCAAATATTTTATGCACAAAAATTTATGGATAGTCATGTTAAAAAAAATGTTTTTCTTTACCTTAGAGGTAGCCTCTCAACATGATTCCTATACCATCTTTTAGAGCATAATTTTTTCTTTCCAATGAGCCCTTATTTGTCCCAAAACTTCTAGTAGTTTGTAAGATATTGAATTTTCAAGTTGAAAAATATATTTTTGATATTGAGTTGACCTATGCTCAAGGACATAGGTTGGCCCTTTTCCCAACAGTCACATCCTTTGAAAAATGAAAAACCACTATAAATATAAAGTTGAACTCATTTGGTTTAGTCAAAGAATTTCGGTGAGGTAGACATAGAATTCGGTCAATATTTTCAGAGATATCTACAAGAGGCTGAGGAGCAGGAAAATATTGTTTTGGGGAAATTATTTTGAAAAAGTCTTGTGTTAATGGTTGGTTTTCTTGAAGGCTACCATATTACAGTGGAGACCTTGTTGTTTCTCAGATTAACCTCAGACCTAAAGTAGTTTCTAAAGTTTTGACTCCTTAAATTCAAACTATGGTGAAATTCGGACTACAGTGCCTCCTGTCATTCAGATTTGTAGTGGCAGTTTTAAAGACAAATTAAGATATGCAGATCTTTGTTGGAGGCAATGTATTGGGATCATTTTATAGTGAAATATTTTGCTGAAGGCACAATGTTCCGATTGTTGCAGACCTTTAATTGGAGGCACTATTTTTGGAATAAAATTACAGAGAATTATTGAAATGAATAATATTGAATTTAGTTTACAGTTAATATATCTAATGTACCTATTCAAGAGCATCTATTTCATCAGAACTATGCTTATGAAACCTGGTTTGAATTCTTGACATCACTTCGGATTATATGAGAGCAATTTTTGTGAGGACTGTTTGAAGCTGGCTAAAAGTTTTGAAGGATCATTTGAACAAAAAATTCTGAACTACCATGGGAGTAGACCTTGAGGTATTCTCTTGTGCTGAACTTGGAATTCTCTTAGAAAATTCCTTTGTAGACTCTCTTGGCATGGACTCTAAATCATCATGTTGGATCAAATTCTTCTTGGATAGTAGCTCGGAATTTCTATGGTTGGACTACCTTTGGTATGATCAAGTGCAGTGAACAATGGCTTAGAAGATTCAAATTGTATGACGCATTGGGTATCTAAAGCAACTCTCTGATTGTAGAGATCAAGGCTATTTCACACTCCCAGATTTAGAATTGATTTGTGTGAATGATTTTGGATACTTTTACTGAAGTCTTTGTGGAGTGACCTTGAAGAAGGTTCCCAATTGAAGATATTTTGTTGAGAATCCTTGATTGATCTTGGAATACGATGATGCATTGATGAATTCATCATGAGGAAACTTTGAGAAATTGTTTGGGTATGATGAAGAGCAATGGTGAGACATTCTAAGAAGAAAATTTTGTCATTGATGATGTCACATGCAGACTAAGTGAAGGCATTGTTGAATATTGTTAGGGCTCGTTGAAGAATACTTTGGGAGCCATGAATAATAACCAAACATATTTTGAGGAAGTGAAGTTGAGGGTTGGAGCTCAAGAGGTTGGAGCCTCATATAGACAAGGTCGATGTCGTGGAAGATAGGGTTGGAGGCCTAGGGGAGTAGAGTCCTCAAGAAACAAGGTCAGAGCTTGTACCAAGATAGGGTTGGAGCCCTAGAGGTTGGTGCATCAAATTGACAAGGTTGGAGACTTGGAAAGACAAAGTCGATTATTGGCACAATACAGGTTGGAGCCTGGAATATTGGAGTCTTCATCTAGCGTTGGAGCCCTATATCATTATTGTAATTTAATTATTGTAAAGAATAAATTAATAAAAGTATTTATTCCATCATTTTTCATTTTTTGTTCTAAATATAACTGATCTAACTAGTAATATTAACAATTGAAAAGAAATACTGATTCACAACCCTCTTAGTATTTCCAACAATTGGCATCAGAGCTAGTACTTTCACTCAAATCCTGACAGATTGGAGGTTGATCATTAGAACAAAAATGGTAAAGGCAAGGAAGAAAGTCTCCAATCCTCCTAAAGATGTGTCTTCCTCAACCATCGAAATTGAAGTCAATCAATTTGTGAAGGCTCCATTGTTCAATGGAAATTTTGATATATGGGATGCAAGAATGAGAAATTTCTTAAATACTCAAGGAATTAAAGTTTGGAAATTAGTGATTATTAATGACACGATAGATGAAGAATCCAAGGAGTACAATATGAGAGAAATGAAGGAAATTTTCAATGGGTTACCAAATTATGTGAAGGCCAATTTTGAAAAATGTTCGTCAGCAAAAGTCATATGGGAAAAAATTCATGATATTCACTCAGAAGGAGAATTGATAATGATCTCTAGTCAAGAATATGATATAAAACAAGAAATAATTCTAGAATTCATCAAGGAATCTGAAGATAATAGAGATGAAAACAAGTATAAAAAATACCTAGAAGATGAAGAGAACAAAGAAGACTTTCAAAAAGATCTCCTGAAGAAAATTATGGCTTCCAGGGAAGAGATTAATATTTTGAAAAAGGAAAATGAGGAACTTAAGAAGAAAGCACAAGATGGTAACAAATACAAGACAGTGAAGGAAGTTGACTTTCTTAATCTTCTAGTACAGAAAAGGGATGAGGAGCTCACCAAAATTAAAGAGGAATTTCATCAAAACAAAAGAAAGAATCATGAAGAAGTCATGTATATGACAAATCAATTGGATAAGGCAAAGAAAAAGGAAGAAAATTTGTCAATCCACCTTGAACAAAGACTTAAGAACTTGAAAAATATTGAAGCAGATATTGGTCAATACAAGGAAGAGGTCTCCTCTCTTAAATCGCAACTAGAAGAAAAGGATGAAGAAATATTAAAACTAAAATCAAACATCAATCTTCTTAAGGTTGAAACATGTGAATCTACAATAATAAAAAGAGAAATGGAGAGCAGACCAACAAAGGAGAATGAAGAAATCTTCATAATGAAATCAAATATCATCCCCCTTAAAATCGAAGCACACGAAGAAACAAGAATGATGGAAGAAATGAAGAAGAAACTAGTCATAAAAGATGAAGATTGTGAAAAATTGGAAGGAGAAATTGTCTCTCTTAAGAAGGAAGTTGTCTTGCTGAAGAAGAACTTTAAGAGTTCCCAAACCCTAGATGACATCGTAAGTCATCAAAGATCCTGCCTTGATAAATCAGGTCTTGGCTATGCAGGTGAACCCTCAACTAAGAATTATAATGCTTCAACCAACAAGGATGTGAGGAAGCCAATAAGAGATGATACTCTGAGTTCCAGCAAAGGCAAGAGTCAAGATGACATTAGAATAAACCCTACTCCAAGGATATTTACAGATGATGTCGATTTAAAACAAAAAGCAATGAACATCATCATAGACTTCCAAGGAAAAAATAATTTAGAAGTACTTCAAGGAACTATTCATCTCCCAGGTACCAAAGTATATTTCTTGGTTATTTCTATTCTTGTACAAATTTTGGGCACATGGCAAAGGATTGTAGGGAATACTAGAAGGAAAAATTTAATGACCCTTGTCAATCTCCTAGAAGTAGTATTTCGTGAAGAAATCATGCATCCTCATTTATGAGTACAATGGAATGTTTCAATTGGCATAAAGTTGGACATATGGCTCATGATTGTAACTTGACTTGGGTCCCTAAACAAGCTAAAACTATGACAACCAAGCTAGAGAAGAAACTTACACAAGTGTCGAAAATGAAGCAAACTGGATCTGAAAGTCTCTTTAACACTCCAACCAACAACACATGTTGTTGATTTGATGAAGACATCATTGGAAGATATGGTATTACATGGTTTAATGATAAATTTATGCCAAGAACAAGACTATGCATATTGTTAGGGGGAGCTTGTGATTCTTGACCATTCTTGCAAAGGCTATTAGTGAATGGGCCCTATGAAAACCTTCATGAGTCACACTTGAATGGTCATGCTCTAATAGATCATCTCTTGGGAAAAACTTCATTGAAGACATGATCCCTTATTCATTTGATGAATTGGTTGTTCTTCCACATGTTCACAAGGTAGCAAGCTTTTCTTGAGCTAAAAGAGTTTATGTAGGCAATAGAAGTTGGTTCACCACATGAAGAAATGAAAGCAAATCATGGACCACATTGCCAAAAGGAGGAGCACTGTGACATGGGGAGTAACATACCTATGAAGGACTACTATTCATGAAAAAAAGAAGTAGCTTGGCAAGGGGAGTACTTGGGCACCCTGTTTTCCATTGATGGCAAAGGGGGAGACAACATTGGAAGGGCAATAATATTGCCATCAATTACAAAGGGGAAGATTGTTAATCAAGGTTGTCATTGATGTCAATATGAATTTGACTGAGATGTCAATATTCTTGAGATGCCTGTTTCTAGATGATGATGCCATGACTCTTGGTTGACTGGAGACCATTAATGATGATTCCAAATTCCATGAAGAAATATTTTCCTAAATACAGATTGATCATAAAGCCCTGGAAACGATGATGATGTGCTTACTCTTGATGAAGAAGCCTAGAACTCGGACGATGTCCTTACTCTTGATGTGAAGGAGTATACTTAATGAATTCATACACATGATGATATCATACTCTTGAATTACCACACTTTATAATGGCCTTGATGAGATGGTTGAAAAACTACTTTGAAGTTTTCCTAATAAAAAATTAGTAAAGGTTTCACTATGAGTTATCGTTGCACGTGTATATGATGACATGAGATGATACATTCATTTTTGGATAGTATTATGACGTGGATGTCATACATGATCCTATGATGATGAAGAAGCCAAACAATAAAGGAGCCAATCATTGGAGAAGCCATTCTGTCCCAAATATTTTATGCACAAAAATTTAAGGACAGTCATGTTAAAAAAAAATGTTTTTCTGCAACTTAGAGGCAACCTCTCAATATGATTCCTATACCATATTTTAGAGCATAATTTTTCCTTTACAATGAGCCCTTATTTGTCCCAAAACTTCTAGTAGTTTGTAAGATATTGAATTTTCAAGTTGGAAAGTATATTTTTGACATTTAGTCGACCTATGTTCAAGGACACAAGTTGGCCCTTTTCCCAATTGTCACGTCCTTTGAAAAATGGAAAACCACCATAAATATAAGGTTAAACTCATTTGGTTGAGTCAAGGAATTTCGGTGAAGTAGACACAGAATTCGGTAAATATTTTTAGAGATATCTACAGGAAGCCGGGGAGCAGGAAAATATCGTTTTGGGAAAATTCTTTTGAAACTCTCTTGTGTTAAGGGTCAGGTCTCTTGCAGGCTACCATCTTACAGTGGAGACCTTGCTGTTGCTTAGCTTACCCTCGGACCTACAGTAGTTTCTGAAGTTTTTATTCATGAATACAAACTGTGGTGTAATTCAGACTGTAGTACTTCTTGTAATGATTTGTACTGGCAGTTTTGAAGACAAATTCAGATATGCATATCTCCGTTGGAGGCATTGTATTGGGATTATTGTAGACCTTTAATTGGAGGCACTTTTTCTGGAATAAAAATACAGATAACTATTGAGAGGAATAATATTGAGTTTAGTTTACAGTGAATATATCTAACATACCTATTGAAGAACATCTATTTTATCAGACCTATGCTTGTGACACTTGGTTTGAAGTCTTGGCATCACTTGGGATTACATGAGAGAAATTTTTGTGAGGCATATTTGAAGCAGGCTAAAAGTCTTGAAGTAGCATTTGAACACAAACTTCAAAAATACCATGGGAGTAGACCTTGAGGTATTCTCTTGTGCAGAATTTGCACTCCCCTTAGAATGATCCTTTTTAGAATCTCTTGGCATGGACTATAAATCATCATGTTGGATCAAATTCTTCTTGGATAGTAGCTTGGATCTTCTATGTTTGGAATACCTTTGGTATGATAAAGTGCAATGAATAGTGGCTTGGAAGATTCAAATTATATGAAGCATTGGGTATCTAAAGAAAATTTTTTATTGAAGAGATCAAGGCTATTTCACACTCCCAGATTTAGAATTAATTTTTGTGAATGGTAAAGAAGAATTAATGAAAGTATTTATTCCATCATTGTTCATTTTGTGTTCTAAATATAAGTGATTTAATTGGTAAAATTAACAATTGAAAAGAAATATTGATTCACAACCCTCTCAGCATTTCCAACAATTGGCATCGGAGCCAGTACTTTCACTCAAAGCCTGATAGCTTGGAGTTTCATCATTAGAAAACAAATGGAAAAGCCAAGGAAGAAAGTCTCCAGTCCTCCTAAACATGTGTCTTCCTCAACCATCGAATTTGAAGTCAATAAATTTGTGAAGGCTCCTTTTTTCAATGGAAATTTTGATATATCGGATGCAAGAATGAGGAATTTATTAAAGACTCAAGGATTTGAAGTTTGGAAATCAGTGATTATTAATGACACGATGTACTAAGAATCAAGGGAGTCTAATACAAGAGAAATGAAGGAAATTTTGAATGGGTTACCAAATTCTGTGAAGGCCAATTTTGAAAAAATTTCGTCAGTAAAAGTCATATGGGAAAAACTTCATGATCTTCACTCAAAATGAGCCTTGACAATGATCTCTAGTCAGGAAGATGATGGAAAACAAGAAATAATTCTAGAATTCATCAAGGAATCTGAAGATAAGAGAGATGAAAACAAGGATAAAAGAAGACCTAGAAGATGAAGAGAACAAAGAAGACTTTGAAAAATATCTGCTAAATAAACTTATGGCTTCCATGGAAGATATTAATAGCTTGAAAAAATGAGGAACTTAAGAAGAAAGCACAAGATGGTAACCAATACAAGAAAATGAAGGAAGTTGAATTTGTCAAGCATCTAGTATAGAAAAGAGATGAGTATGTCGCAAAAATTAAAGAGGAATTTCACCAAAACAATAGAAAGCATCATGAAGAAGTCACGTCTATGACAAATCAATTGGATAAGGCAAAGAAAAAGGAAGAAACTTTTTCAAGCCACCTTGAACAAAGACTAAAGAACTTGAACAATCTTGAAGCAGAGATTAGTCAATACAAGGAAGAGGTCTCCTCTCTTAAATCTCAACAAGAAGAAGAGGACGAAGAACTCTTAAAACTAAAATCAGACATAAATATTCTCAAGGCCGAAACATGTGAAGCTGCAAGAATAGAAAAACAAATGGAGAGCAGTCTAGCAAAGGGGAATGAAGAAATCTTCATAATGAAATAAAATATCATCTCGCTTAAAATCGAAGCACATGAAGCAACAAGAATGATGGAAGAAATGAAGAAGAAACTAGTCATAAAAGATGAAGATTGTGAAAAATTGAAAGGAGAAATTGTCTCTCTTAAAAACGAAGTTGACTTGCTAAATAAGAACTTGAAGAGTTCCCAAATCCTATATGACATCATAAGTCATCAAAGATCCCCCCTTGATAAATCAGGTCTTGGCTATGTAGGTGAACCCTCAAGCAAGAATGATAATGCTTCAAACAACAAGGATGTGAGGCAGGCAGGAAGAAATGTTACTCCCAATTCTAGCAAAGGAAAGAGTCAAGCTGACATTAGAAGAAACCCTACTCCAAGGAGATTTACGCATGATGTCAATAATACAAAAGGAAATAAACATCATCAAAGAATTGTAAGAAAAAAAGACTTTAGAAGTACTTCAAGGAACTCTTCATCTCCCAGGTACCAAAGTATATTTCTTGGTTATTGCTATTCTTGTACAAATTTTAGGCACTTGGCAAAGGATTGTAGGGAATACCGGAAGGACAAATTTAATGATCCTTGTAAATCTCCTAGAAGAAGTATTGCATGAAGAAGTCATGCATCCTCATTTATGAGCAGAATGGAATGTTTAAATTTCGATAAAGTTGGACATATGGCTCGTGATAGTAACTTGACTTGGGTCCCTAAACAAGCTAAAACTATGACAACCAAGCTAGAGATGAAAGTTACACACGTGTGGAAAATGAAGAAAATTGGATCTGAAAGTCTCTTTAACACTCCAACCAACAACACATGTTGTTGATTTAATGAAGACATCATTGGAAGATATGATATTACAAGGTTTAATGATCAATTTTGTTAAGGGAAGCTTATGATTCTTGACCATTCTTTCAAAAGCTATCTGCGAATGGGCACTATGAAAACCTTGATGAGTCACACTTGAATCGTAATCCTTTGATAGATCATCTCTTGGGAAAAACTTCATTGAAGAAACGATCCCTTATTCATCCGATGAGTTGGTTGTTCTTCCACATGTTCACAAGGTAGCAATTTTTCTTGAGCTAGAAGAGTTTATGCAGGAAGGAGAAGTTGGTTCACCACATGAAGAAATGCAAAAATATCATAAACCACATTTCCAGAAAGAGGAGCACCATGATATGGGGAGTAACATACCTATGAAGGAATACTATTCATGAAAAAAAGGAGCAGCTTGGTAGGGGGAGTAATTGGGCACCCCGTTTGCCATTGATGACAAACGGGGAGAGAACGTTGGAAGGGCAAGAATATTTCCATCAATGACAAAGGGGGATATTGTTAATAAAGGTTGTCATTGATGTCGATATGACTTTGACTGAGGTGTCAATATTCATGAGATGCCTCGTTCTAGATGATGATGCCATGACTCTTGGTTGACTAGGAGACCATTAATGATGATGCCAAAGTCTATGAAGAAGTCTTGTCCTAAATACAAATTGATCATAAAGCCCCAAAAATGATGATGATGTGCTTACTCTTGATGAAGAAGCCCAGAACCCGGATGATTTCCTTACCCTTAATGTGAAGGAATATACCTAATCTATTCATACATGTGATGATATCATACTCTCGAATGACCACACTTGATAATGGTCTAGATGACATGGTTGAAAGACTACTTTCAAGTTTTCCTAATAAAAAATTAATAAAGGTTGCACTATGAGTTATCGTTGCACGTGTATATGATGACATGAGATGATACATTCAATTTTGGATACTATTATGACGTGGATGTCATACATTATCCTATGATGATGAAGAAGCCAAACAATAGAGGAGCCAATCATTGGAGAAGCCATTATGTCCCAAATATTTTATGCACAAAAATTTAGGGACAATCACGTTAAAAAAAAAAAAAATTCTCTACCTTAGAGGCAACCTCTCAACATTATTTCTATACCAACTTTTAGAGAATAATTTTTCCTTTCCAATAAGCCCTTATTTGTCCCAAAACTTCTAGTAGTTTGTAAGATATTGAATTTTCAAGTTGAAAAATATATTTTTGACATTGATCCGACCTATGCTCAAGGAAACAAGTCAGCCTTTTTCCCAATAGTAACATCCTTTGAAAAATGAAAAACCATTATAAATATAAAGTTAAACTCATTTGGTTGAGCGAAGGAATTTCAGTGAAGTAGACATAGAATTCGGTCAGTATTTCCAGAGATATCTACAGGAGCCCGAGGAGCACAAAAATATTGTTTTGGGGAAATTCTTTTGAAAATGTCTTGTGTTAAGGATCTGGTTTCTTGCAAGCTTCCATCTTATAGTGGAGACGTCGTTGTTCCTTAGATTACCCTCGGACCTACAATATTTTCTGAAGTTTTGATTCCTGAATTCGAACAGTGGTGCAGTTCGGACTGCGGTTCCTCCCATAATTCGGATTTGTAGTGGCAATTTTGGAAACAAATTCAGATATGGAGATCTCTGTTGGAGGCACTCTATTGGTCTCATTTTATACTAAAATATTTTACTGAACCCGCAGTGTTGGGATTGTTGCAGACCTTTAATTGGAGGCAGAATTTTTGGAATAAAATTACAGGAAATTCTTCAGAGGAACAATATTGAGTTTAGTTTACAGTAAATATATCTAATAGACCTATTGAATAACATCTATTATATCATAAATATGCTTGTGACACCTGGCTTGAGGTCTTGACATCACTTGGGATTATACGAGAGAAATTTTTGTGAGGACTGTTTGAAGTAGGCTAAAATTCTTTAAGTATCATTTGAAGACAAACTTCTAAACAACCTTGGGAGTAGACTTTGAGGTATTCCCTTTTAAAAAACTTGGACTTCTACTAGAACGATCCTTTCTAGACTCTCTTGGTGTGGACTGTAAATCTTCATGTTGGATCAAATTCTTCTTGGACAGTAGCTCAGACCTTCTATGTTTGGACTACCTTTGGTATGATCAAGTGGAGTGAAGAGTGGCTTAGAAGATTCAAATTTTATGAAGCATTAGGTATCTCAAGCAACTCTTTCATTTTAGAGATCAAGGCTATTTTACACTCCCAGATTCATAATTGTTTTTTTGAATGGTTTTGGAGACTTTGACTGAAGTCATTGTGGAATGGCCTAGAAAAATGTTCTAAATTGAAGATATTTTTTTGAGAAGCCTTGAGTGATCTTGGAAGACGATGATGCATTAACGAACTCGTCATGAGGTAACTTGGAGAAATTTTTTGGGTATGATGAAGAGAAGTGGTGACACCTTATAAGAAAGAATGGTTTTCATTGATGATGTGACATGGAGACTAAGTGAAGGCATTGTTGAAGATTGTCAGGGCTCATTGAAGAAGACTTTGGGAGCCATGAAGAATAATCAAACATATTTTGATGAAATGAAGTTGAGGGTTGGAGCCCAAGAGTTTGGAGCTTCATAGCGACAAGGTCAGTGCCTTGGAAGATAATATTGTAGCCATAGGGGATTAGAGTCCTCAAGGAACCAAGTCAGAGCTTGTAACAAGATAGTGTTGGAGCCCTAGAGGTATGTGCCTCAAATTGACAAGGTTGGAGCCTTGGAAAGACCAAGCCAGTGCTTGGAATGATACAGGTTGGAGCCTGGAAGGTTGGAGTCTTCATCTAGGGTCGAAGCCCTATATCATTATTGTGCTTTACTTATTGTTTAGAAGAAATTAATAAAAGTATGTATTCTATCATTGTTCATTTTGTGTTATAAATATAAGTGATCTAACTGGTAAAATTAACAATTGAAAATAAATATTTATTCACCCCCCTCTCAGTATTTCCAACAATTGGCATGAAAGCCAGTAACTTCACTCAAAGCCTGACAGCTTAAAGGTCAATCATTAGAACACAAATGTCAAAGCCAAGGAATAAAGTCTATAATCCTCCTAAATATGTGTCTTCCTAAACCATTGAAATTGAAGTCAATCAAATTGTGAAGGCTCCATTGTTCAATGGAAATTTTGGTATATGGGAGGCAAGAATGATGATGTTCTTGAAGACTCACGAAATTTAATTTTGGAAATCAGTGATTGCTAATGACACAAAGGAAGAAGAATCCAAGGATTACAATACAAGAGCAACAAAGGAAATTTTGAATGGGTTACCAAATTCTGTGAAGGCCAATTTTGAAAAATGTTCGTCAACAAAAGTCATATTGGAAAAACTTAATGATCTCCACTCAAAAGGAGCATTGAAAATGATCTCTAGTCAAGAAGATGATGGAAAATAAGAGAGAAGTCTAGAATTCATTAAGGAAGCTGAAGATAAGAGAGATGAAAACAACGATAAAAAAGACCTAAAAGATGAAGAGAACAAAGAACACTTTGAAGAAGATCTCCTGAATAAACTGATGGCTTCCATGGAAGAGATTAATAGTTTGAAAAAGGAAAATGAGGAACTTAAGAAGAAAGCACAAGATGGTAACCAAGATGAGACAATGAAGGAAGTTGACTTTGTCAAGCTTCTAGTACAGAAAATAGATGAGGAGCTCACCAAAATTAAAGAGGAATTTCATCAAAACAAAAGAAAGCATCATGAAGAAGTCATATCTACGAAAAATAAATTGGATGAGGCAAAGAAAATGGAAGAAAATTTGTGAAGAAACCCTGAACAAAGACATAAGAACTTGAACAATATTGAAGAAAAATTTGGTCAATAAAAGGAAGAGGTCTCCTCCCCTAATTATAAACTAGAAGAAAAGGATGAAGAAATATTCAAACTAAAACCAGACATCAATCTTCTCAGGGCCGAAACATCTGAAGCTACAACGATAAAAAAAGAAATGGAGAGCAGTGTAGCAAAGGAGAATGAAAAAATATTCATAAATAAATCAAATATCATCTCCCTTAAAATCGAAACACATGAAGCAACAACGATGATGGAAGAAATGAAGAAGAAAATAGTCATAAAAGATGAAGATTGTGAAAAATTGAAAGGAGAATTTGTCTATCTTAAAAACGAAGTTGACTTGCTGAATAAGAACTTGAGGAGTTTTGAAACCCTAGATGACATCTTAAGTCATCAAAGATCCCCACTTGATAAACTGGGTCGTGGCTATGCAAGTGAACCTCGAGAAAGAATGTTAATGCTTCAAACAACAAGGATGTGAGGAAGCGAGGAATAATGATACTCCTAGTTCCAGCAAAGGCAAGAGCTAAGATGACATTAGAAGAAACCCTACTCCAAGGAGATTTACAGATGATGTCAATAATACAAAAGGAAATGAATATCATGAAATAATTCCAGGGCAAAAAGACTTGAGAAGTACTTCAAAGAACTCTTCATCTCCCAGGTACCAAAGTATATTTCTTGGTTATTGTTATTTTTGTACAAATTTTCGGAACTTGGAAAAGGGTTGTAAGGCATACCAGAAGGACAAATTTAATGATCCCTGTAAATCTCCTAGAAGCAGCGTTGCAAGAAGAAATCATGCATCCTCATTTATGAGCAGAATGGAATGTTTCAATTGCCATAAAGTTGGACATATGGCTCGTGATAGTAACTTGACTTGGGTCCCTAAAGAAGCTAAAACTATGACAACCAATCTAGATAAGAAACTCACATAAGTGTGGAAAGGGAAGCAAACTGGATCTCAAAGTATCTTTAACACTACAACCAATGACACAGGTTCTTGATTTGATGAAGACATCATTTGAAGATATGATATTACAAGGTTTAATGATGAATTTCTCCCAAGAATAAGACTATGCATATTGTTAGGGGGAGCTTGTGATTCTTGACCATTCTTGTAAAGGCTATCCGTGAATGGGCCCTATGAAAACCTTGATGAGTCGCACTTGAACGGTCATCCTTTGATAGATAATCTCTTGGGAACAACTTCATTGAAGAACATGATCCATTATTCATCTGATGAACTAGTTTTTCTTCCACATGTTCACAAGGTAGCAAGTTTTCCTTAAGCTAGAAGAGTTTATGCAGGCAGGAGACGTTGGTTCATCACATGAAGAAATGAAAACATATCATGTACCACATTGCCAAAAGGAAGAGCACCATGACATGGGGAGTAAAATACCTTTGAAGGACTACTATTCATGAAAAATACTTGTGCACCTTGTTTGCCATTGATGCTAAAGGGGGAGAGAACGTTGGCAGGGAAAGAATATTGCCATCAATGACAAAGGGGGAGATCGTTAATGAAGGTTTTCATTGATGTCAATATGAATTTGAATTAGATGTCAATATTCCTGAGATGCTTAGTTCCAGATGATGATACCATGACTCTTGGTTGACTAGGAGACCATTATTGATGATGTCAAGCTCTATGGAGAATTCTTGTCCTAAATACACATTGACCATAAAGCCCTAGAAATGATGATGATGTGCTTACTCTTGATGAAGAAACCTAGAACATGGATGATGTCCTTATCCTTGATGTGAAGGACTATACTTAATGAATTCATATACGTGAGGATATCATACTGTTGAATGACCACACTTGATAATGGTCTTGATGACATGGTTGAAAGACTACTTTGAAGTTTTCCTAATAAAAAATTAATAAAGGTTGCACTATGAATTATCGTTGCATGAGTGTATGATGACATGAGATGATACATTCATTGTTGGATACTATTATGACATGGATGTCATACATGATCCTATCATGATGAAGAAGACGAACAATAGAGGAGCCAATCATTGGAGAAGCTATTCTGTCCCAAATGCTTTATGCAAAAAAATGTAAGGACAGTCATGTTAAAAAAAAATGTTTTTCTCTACCTTAGATGCAACTTCTAAATATGATTCCTATATCATCTTTTATATCATAATTTATCCTTTCCAATGAGCCCTTATTTGTCCCAAAACATCTAGTCATTTGTAAGATATTGAATTTTCAAGTTGAAAAATATATTTTTGACATTGAGCCAACCTATGCTCAAGGACACAAGTCGGCCCTTTTCCCAAAAGTCACGTCCTTTCGAAAATGAAAACCCACTATAAATATAAATTTAAACTCATTCATTTCAATCAAGGAATTTTGGTGAAGTAGACACAGAATTCAGTCAATGTTTTCAGAGATATCTAGAGGAGGCCGAGGAGCAGGAAAATATTTTTTTGGGGAAATTGTTTTGAAACATTATTTTGTTAAGGGTCGGTTTTCCTGGACGCTGCCATATTACAGTGGAGACCTTGTTGTTGCTTAGATTACCCTCAGACCTACAATAGTTTCTAAAGTTTTGACTCCCAAAATGCGAACTGTGGTGAAATTCGGACTGCAGTGCTCCCTGTAATTCAGATTCGTAGTGGCAGTTTTGAAGTGAAATTCAGATATGCAAATCTCTGTTGGAGGCACTATATCGGGATCATTTTATAGTGAAATATTTTTTTGAAGGCACAGTGCTATGATTGTTGCAGGCCTTTAATTGGAGGAAAAAAATTTGGAATAAAATTACAGAGAATTCTTGAAAGGAACAATATTCAGTTTAGTTTACAGCGAATATATCTAACAAACGTATTGAAGAATGTCTATTATATCAGACCTATGCTTGTGACACCTGGTTTGAATTTTTGACATCACTTGGGTTTATATAAGAGAAAGTTTTGTAAAGACTGTTGGAAGCAGGCTAAAATTCTTGAAGTATCATTTGAAGACAAAATTCTAAAATACCTTGGGAGTAGACCTTGAAGTCTTCTCTTGTGCAGAACTTAGAATCCTCTTAGAACAATCCTTTGTAGACTCTCTTGGTGTGGACTGTAAATTATCATGTTGGATCAAATTCTTCTTGGACAGTACTTTGACGTTCTATGTTTGAACTACCTTTGGTATGATCAAGTGCAGTGAACAGTGGCTCACTAGAGTCACATCGTATGAAGCATTGGGTATCTAAATAAACTCTCTCATTGTAGAGATCAAGGCTATTTCACACTCCCATATTCATAAATGATTTGTGTGAATGGTTTTGGAGAGCTTGACTGAAGACTTTGTGGAGTGACCTTGAAGAAGGTTCCAAATTGAAGATATTTTGGTGAGAAGCCTTGAGTGATCTTGGAAGACGATGACGCATTGATGAAGTCATCATGAGGTAACTGGGAGAAACTGTTTGGGTGTGATGAAGAGAAGTGGTGGCACCTTATAAGAAGAAAAGGTTGTCATTGATGATTTGACATGGAGATTAAGTGAAGGCATTGCTGAAGATTTCCAAGGCTCATTGAAGAAGACTATGGGAGCTGTGAAGAATAACGAAACATATTTTGATGAAGTGAAGTTGAGAGTTCGAGCCAAAGAGGTTGGAGCCTGTACCAAGATAGGGTTGGGGCCCTAGATGTTGGTGCCTCAAATTGACAAGGTTGGAGCCTTGGAAAGACCAAGTCAGTGCTTGGCACAATACACGTTGAAGCCTGGAAGATTGGAGTCTTCATCTAGGGTTGGAGCCCTATATCATTATTGTACTTTACTTATTGTAAAGAAGAAATTAATAAAAGTATTTATTCCATCATTGTTCATTTTGTGTTCTAAATATAGTTGATCTAACAGGTAAAATTAACAAATGAAAATAAATATTAATTCACTCCCTCTCCCTATTTCCAACAAAATAAGTGTGTGCTTTTACACTCTTATATGTGTATAAATTTAATCTATCAAATGCAATCACATATTCAATAACTATTTTTATCTCAAAGTGTCCCAAAATTGTCTTAAAATCAAACTACATAAATAACTCTAAAAATACAATGTTTTAACCTTTCCATTAATAATATTAATTTAAAATATAAAATAAAATATATAATTATTCGAACACTATATTAAATAGAGGAATTAATTTAAAATATATAATGTTTGTAGTTTAAAGTATATAATCATTCCATGTTTATATGAAAAAAGAGGTAAAAACCAAACATATATTTTATAAATGTTCCGTGAATCGTCCTGTATTATTATAGAAATAAAAATATTTTCCAATGATTCAATCGTTTTCAGGATATTGTTTCAAAAGTTTTTCACTATTTTAGATACAACGACGCTAATAGGATTTTTTCCTATATATGTACATAATGTGGGTGCTAGTCTACCGTGTTTCTCGTTAGTAATGGGACTCATGTTAGGAACGTCACGACTTGGAGTTTCCATAGTTGGATATATCTATATTATCATAGATCCCCACTGACGTGATGTGAGTAAATTTTTGTGGATTCAATTTTAATTTTAATTTTTAAAACTCAAAAGAGGTATTGGAAAATTTAGACATCTTCTCATAATTGTTGGAGTTAATGCTTACATTCCATATTTTAGAAATTGGTTTGTGATGGTTGAGAAATTCTCTCAATCTCTCTCTCTAAATTAGGAATAAGTTGGATCTCAGAAAATCTATTTAATAGAGTGTTCTAAATGTAATTTGTGTGTGAGTGTGTTTACACATACACCATTCGAGTATAATATATGTGTGTTGTTCGGTAAATGAGTGATTTCCAGTAATTTTTATCATGGTATCAGAGCTTCAAACTCGTACTGAGATTGAGAGAAAATGTAATTTATTGCAAAGAGAGTGCGATTATTTTTGTTTCTTAATAGTGTGTTATTTTGTATATAGAAGTGTGACTTGTTGGCCCGTCAAACCTGTAGAGTAGGAGATGACATCAAGATTTGCGTGGGGGAAATTCGCACAGCTCATAAGCAACAATCTGGGACATTTCATGTGTGTCTCTTTGGGAATCGGATATGTGTCTTTTGGGGAATAGCCTGTTAAGGCTTTTAGAAATATTCCGGGTGTGGAGATCGCGTCTGTTGATAGATTGAATTTGCTGAAGCTTGCTCCCGGTGTGCATTTGGGTCGTTCTATTATTTGGACAAAGTCTACTTTTGAGAAGCTTGATAGTACTTTTGAGGGTTTTGAGAAGGAGTCTTTGTAGAAGAAGGGATATGTTCTGCCTTGTCCGAAAATGGTCAATTAGGATTTGGCAAGGATTGTAAATTCTGATGAAATCCAGTCTATTGTGAAACCCATCAACAGGGAAATTCAGCAGAAGCCGCCAAAGAAGAATCCACTTAAGAACTGAGTCAATGTTGCATTCTGGGACTGTTCGAGAAATCGTGGGAACAATGTATCACTGTCTCCAAGGGCCATCGAATGCATTAGAATGGCTCTGAAAGGCGCGTTATAAACGACTGTTGCAATGATTCTCATGTTACTTCTGGATTTGGGCATTGAAACTTTTGTTCACCATGGATGGTTGGGAACTTCAAAATATCATATTCTCTATGATTGGTATCAAACTATTGAGAGCGAGCATTTTTTTCGTGATCCAATTGGATTAAGAACCGCGATGGAGCAATGGACAAAAGTGATAAGCATTTGTGTGAACTGAAAAGTCGTTTACACTCTGTTCAATTTAAGTCGGTACCCTTCAATGTGTACGAACCCTTTACCTTCTTGGATGGTGACTACGGGTACGAAACTATTGCCTTCTTCGACGAGGGGGAAATTCGGTTGTAGCTATCACAGAGTGGATATCCTGTCAATTTTCCTATCTGATATGAAAGATAGTGGCAAGCAAATTGATGAGCAAGGAGTTGAAGATGCATTTGAACTTGTCCATGAGACCAAAGACCAAAAGTTTTGCAGATCTATGTATTTAGACCAGTGTCTGTTTTGTGTTATCTGGTGTGTTGAAATCTTTGTAGTTTATTAGTATTATAAATTTGTTTGGAAATTAAGTGATGAATCTCAAACTAGATAAAAATGTCATTTTTTAACACTGATTCTAGATACATTCTGTATCTAGACGGCTTTTCTAGATAACTGGCGAGTACAGTGGTTGGCACCCATGTATCTCAGTGGATGGGAGCTCGTCCATAGAATTACTAGGAGTTCAGCAATTGCAAAATGCAATCAATTGTGTTTGAAGAGATCAAGTGACAGTAAGGCTCAATATGGATGGTTGTCCAGATAGTATGGCAGTTGTGGATCTGGGGAAGGATCCCTCATTAGTGGTAGACGTGGAAGTGGTCTCCTAATGAGATTATGCGACAGATTGGGATGCTGTCTAGCAATTGACTTCGGGAGTTCCTTGATTCGGGAGTTGAGAAAGCGAACTCGGGAATCCAACTTGCCAACTACACCTTTCTGAGGGTTATGAGGCAACTTAATGGAGCATCTATTGATAATTTTTTTATTTTCATGTAATGTAATCATTAAAGGGGGATGTTGGAGTTAATGCTTCCATTCCATATTTTAGAAATTGGTTTGTGATGGTTGAGAAATTTTCTCAACCTCTCTATCTAAATTAGGAATAAGTTGGATCTCAGAAACTCTATTTAATAAAGTGATTTGAATGTAATCTATGTGTGAGTGTGTTTACACATACACCATTTGTGTATAATATATGTGTGTTGTTTGGTAATTGAGTGATTCCCAGTAATTTCTATCAATAATTAAATATATAATGAGATTTTTACACAATAATGTCAATTGCACCTTGACATTTATGGCATTTAAAGAAATTTCTCTTTCCTCAACCAGTAATTTTCTTCCCGTATTTACTCTTACCTATGCAAATAAAAACCCTCTGGCCAAAAATTACGTGAGAAGCTCATGCTCTTCTTTGCATTCGCTCAATTTGTATTCAGAGTCCGTTTACATTGGATGACATTGACATAAAACACTGCTTTAATAAAACGTACCCGCAGTTTTTTCTCCGCTTTGTCTAGTAAATAATTAAATTCATAGATATCCACTCTCAGAGAAAAAATTGCAATCAATTAGATAGTTATCTAGAAAAATGTCCTCAACTCAATTGAATATCTTGTTGAATTCGTTGTATTGAGTACGGAATCCAATAAACTGTTAAAAGAAATGTACTTCAAAATTCGTTTCCATTATTTTTAACTTGATCACATTTTAAAGACTTCTTTTCATATTTAAATTAGCTTTTGAAACTTAGCCGTGTCAACTTCGTCCTGACCGATTTAAATGATATTAAACAACATGCAAGAAAGTACAGCAGAAGAAGCATCTAGCCGCATCTGTTGGAATATAATTTGAAATTGGATCTTCCCTTGAGTTGAAGCCTACCCATGTCATGTGGGTGGATGCCTTTCCTCTGTCTAGTTGCCTGCCATGAATTGGTGGGTTCGCTGTTTGACGAACAATTAAAATGAAAAAATCTACCGGTGGAAAGGGAATGTTCTGACATGATGTCAAACCAATGGAGTGGAAGTGGTCGTGTGGACGAAACATGACCAAAATAGAGTAGTCGATATTAAAGTATGAGAGGGATGCCGATATAGAACAGGCATATTATTAGTTTTTCTCATAGTGCAGCTGGACAACAATAATTTCTTGAACAACACAAAGCCGGCAAGCTCCGGTGTCAGCCGTTGTCATACTTAGTGTTTAGCCAAAAGTCAGTAACAAAAGCAAATTATAACTTTGAATACTCCAAGATGTCGAATAAATTATTCAAATTTCTTTGTTAAACAATTTCTTTCAGTCTATGCCGGGTAAAGGAGTAGCGAGGCCAATACTTTGTCATTGTGAAACTTATAAAGCAAATGAAAGAAAACACAGCTAATATTTTTTAAAGTGTTATTGTTTTCAAAGTGTTTTGAAATATTTTTTTATCCAATTTATTTGTGTAGAACTTTTTAAAAATGGTTTGAAATCATAAATTTGATACGTAAATTCTTCACAATCTAAATAGCTTAAAATTTTGAAATTGTTAAATCCATAAAAACAAAACCAATTTAACCAACGGAATTTAATTTTAATACAATTTTTTTCTTCAACCAAATATCTATCTAAAACTTCAAAAAAATCACACTTAAATATTACTTAAACACTCATCTTTTTACCATTGTAAGTGAATGGATGCCAAGAATATTGGAATGAAAGAAAGTCGCTAACACTTATCGAGATGTTTAGCGTGCCATGGGGTGCCCAACCGTAAGTTGTATTATTTTATGGTGTTCTTGTGCCCATTGATATTCTGAGAGCAGGGCTATCGTTCAAATTTATTAAATAATTCTTCCATGCATGACTAGAATCGATTTTTTTAGTCCACTAGAATTTAGAGCAAACATATAAATACGATCGCAGGGTATATGCATTTCACCACTCCACTTGTCATCAATTGACGTGTAGTTCTATTGCAGAGACACATCTGAGTGTAGTCTCTTGTGATTTCTCCGGTTTGTCACAGTATTGTGTTGCTTCTCGATAATGCATTAGTGTGTGCTTTACCTTTTCTTGCGATAATCGCATTGTATATTGTTGAAATGTTACTTTCAACTGCACAGGGTATTCGAGCCATTTTCCATTTCTATCTCCAGGTTTATTGTACTCGAGCCGCTTTCCATTTTGTTGATCAGTCAAACCTTAATTCGGCGCCAATCCTTTAGTTCAGAACAGAGATTTATTTTTGGAAAAACAGAGCTTTGCATTTTTTAAAGAAAAACAGGGTTTCTATTTAAAGGACAGAGTATTCATTCTTGGTTTAAGCGTGGGAGAGATTTTTGGTTTAAGTTTAGTGGTCCCCGCAGCCAGATCAGCGGAGTAGTCCACCGGAGCAACAGTCATCAAGCTAGTTAGCAGCCACGTGGTGCAATGTGATTGCATCGCGTTGTTTTTAAGTCAAGCAGAGGTCATGAAATCTCGACCCGAAATCTTTTAGGGAGGATTTGATATGGCTTTCGCGTCACACTTTTGCCACCGTACACAAGCCCAGAATCGGACGCGATATGGCTATAAGGCAGATTTAATTCCCCATCGTGCCTCACAATTTTCTTTGTGACATCAGCTGGATTGGAACGTGATTTTCCCATTGCAATATGGCTTGATGTTGTTTGAAGTCCATGCATATGTTTCATGGTTTTATTAAAGTTTTGGTTTTAATGGTTTTATATCGCGCGGAGTGATTTTGTTTTGATGATTTGTTTTAAACATTGCGCGATGAAAGGTTTTTAAAAGTGATGTAATATGTATATATATGTGTGTGTGTGTGTTAACATATATATATTACATGATATATGAGCGCATTGAAAAAGGCGGACCGCACAGGTCTTATGTTTTAAAAGATTAGTTTTAATATAGTTTTTTTTTATATATTGTGAAAAGTGTTGAGGCATATAAAAAGGTTGAAAAGGCCTGAGAGCCATAGGTATCGTAAATTTTTATTTTTACAAACACCAGAGTGTAAAAGTTTGAAGTGCACAACAATGCGTTTATTTTATTGATAAGACAAAGTATTTCTCAACACACAGCAGTGTGTTGTAAATGCACGGACAGAGTGCAATTTTAGACAGTGTGAGTTTTGTTTTTGAACTGTGTTTTTGAAGTAGTCAAAGTTTTTTTGTATTCCCTCAGTCAGAGGAGATTTTGTAACAAGTTTTTTTTGAAGTTAATGAAATAATGTTTAGAGTGAAAACTCTGTCTCTAGTGGAGAATTTTTTTATTTCTCTATGTTAAAGAGGAGAGTATTACTCTCTCCATTATTTGTTCTGGAATTATCATATATTCCAACATGGTATCAAAGCTAGTCCAGGCTCTTTGAAGGTCAAAGAAGCTGAAGGAAGGAGTTCTTTGTTGCAGCAATTTCTCAAGCAAAGTGAAGACTCAGTCAAGAAGAATCCAAGATATTTCTCTATACATATTTTTGTGTTACTGTTGAAGACAGTTAGTTATTTTGAATACATAGTCAAGTGTTTTTGAAGCATAGTTAATAGTGAAAGAATGGCTGGAGCCAGCACTAGCATGGGTATTGGAAATACCCAGTTCCCACAATTTAATGGGAAAAATTATGACTACTGGTCAATAACTATGAGAGCTTTATTTTCTTCCCAAGACTTATGGGAACTTGTTGAGGATGGATTTTATGAGCCAGCATATGAAAATGAGCTTGATGATTTAACACAAGCAGAGAAGGAAATCTTGAAGAGCAATAAGAAGAAGGATTCAAGAGCCTTCTATTTTTTGTATCAAGCAGTGCATGAGAGTGTGTTTCCAAGGATATCAGCAGACAAGAGATCCAAAGAAAAATGGACAACTCTCAAGACAGCCTATCAATTCATGGAGAAAGTGAAAACATCAAAACTTCAGTTGTTGAGGAGAGACTTTGAGACTCTCTGTATGAAGGAGTTAGATACCATTGACTCATTCTTCACACGTGTGATTGGAATGGTCACACAGATAAGGTCTCATGGACAGACTCTTGAAAAAAAGAGGATTATGGAAAAACTCTTGAGGAGTCTACCCTTAAGATTCGATGTGATTGTCACCACCATAGAGGAGACTAAGGATCTCACAATTTTTTCAGTGGATGTGCTACATGCATCACTGATGACCCATGAGCAGAGATTGGGTAGAAGTGAAAACTCATCTCTAGAGCATGCCTTTAAGACCCAAATGTCTTTCGGAAGAGGAAGAGAGCAAGGAAGAGGAAAGAAGAGAGGAAGAGACAGAAGCCAAAATAGAGGTGAAAGAAATAGTCTAGCAAATGCTCAAGGAAGGGGCAGCAATCCAAATCAGCATCAAGGCCAAGGCAGCAGCCAGCAAAGTGGTCAGCAGAATGATCAAGGACAAAGGTATGATAAATCCATTGTCCAATGTCACTATTGTAAAAAATATGGACATTATGCTAATGAATGTAGAAAGAAGTAACATGATATGGGAAATAGAACAAATGAAAATTTTAGTAGAGAAAATATTAGCCAAGACAAATTATTTTTAGCTTGTAATATGACTGCAGAAAAGAATGAAGATTTATGGTTTCTAGACTCTGGTTGTAGTAACCATATGACATGAAACATAGCCATGTTTTCTATGCTAGATGAGTGTGTGAAGTCACAAGTCACACTAGGGACTGATAGTAAAGTTTCTGTTATGGGAAAAGGAGATGTAAATTTTTTAACAAGGAAAGGTGAAAAGAAATCCATAGCAGATGTCTATTATGTTCCAGGAATGAAGTGTAACCTCTTAAGTATTGGAAAACTTGTTCAAAAGGGGTACAATGTTTTTTTTGAATATTATGTTTGTACCATCATGGATAAACCACCCAGAAAACAATGTATTGCTGAAGTGAAGATGACAAGGAATAGGATGTTCCCTCTCAGAATGAGAGCAGATTTGAAAAATGAAGAAGAGATAGAAGCAGTGACACAAGAGGCTTTCCAAAGCGAACCAAAATAGACAATTGGTTGTGGCATTTCAGATTTGGACATCTCAACTTTGGAGGTCTTAACTTGTTGAACAGAAAAGGAATGGTAAGAGGTTTACCATTGATAGAGAAACTAGACAGACTTTCTGAAGTTTGTATCTTGGGGAAACAACACAAAGAAATTTTTCCTTCCGGGAAAAGCATAAGGGAAAAGGCACCCTTAGAGATTTTCCATTCATATTTGTGTGGACCATTGCAAACTCCATCACTTGCTTGTAGCCATTACATGTTAATATTTATTGATGATTCTACTAGATAAAATTGGGTTTACTTTTTGAAAAAAAAAAGTGAAGTGTTTGAAATATTTTGCAATTTCAAAGCACTTGTTGAAAACCAAAGTGGGTTGCATATCAAAGTCCTAAGGACTGATAGAGGAGGTGAGTATATCTCTAAATATTTTCTACGTTTTTGTAGAGAAAATGGGATTCATAATCAGTTTACAACTAGATATAGTCTGCAGCAAAATGGAGTAGCCAAAAGGAAGAATAGAACCATAACGGATATGGTAAGGAGTATGTTAAAGGCAAAGCATTTGCCTAATGATTATTCGACTGAAGTTGTACATTGTGCAACATAAATTTTGAATAGTTGCCCTACAAAAGTAGTTATGAATAGAGTGCCAGAAGAGGCATGGAGTGGCACAAAGCAAGGTGTCACACACATGAAGTTTTTTGGATGTGTGGCTTATGCACACATTCTGGATCAGCTAAGGAAGAAGTTAGACAGCAAGGGGGAGAAATGTATTTTCATTGGATACAATGAATAATCCAAAGCTTACAGGTTGTACAATCCATGCACCAAGAATTTTATTATAAGCAGAGATGTTCAGTTTATTGAGGAGGAAGCTTGGAATGGAAGCATAGAGAAAACAATGAATGTTAAACATTGTTTATGTTATGATGAAAATGATGATGAGTTGGCTAAAATACATCCCCAAATAGTAGCACCAACACAAGGGCAGCAAGAGACACCCTTGAGGAGAAATGAAAGTGCTTCTCCAAGCACACCACAAGGAGGAAATTTGAGTGCTTCTTCAAGCACTTGTACACCTAATGAAAGAGGTAAGAAGTTCATAAATTTGAATGACATTTATGAACAAGAGACAGCAAATGAAGGTATGAATTCTATGTTTGCTTTATATTGTCAGGTTGATGACCCTATCCACTTTGAAGAAGCTATTAAAGATAAGAAATGGATAGAAGCTATGGATGAGGAGATTAATGCCATAGAAAGAAACGAGACATGGGATTTGGTTGAACTCCCAAAAGGTAAAGATGCCATTGGAGTTAAATGGGTCTACAAGACCAAGAGTAATGCTACAGGCAAAATAGAGAGACGCAATGCAAGACTTGTTGTCAAAGGTTATAAGAAGAAGCATGGGATAGACTATGAGGAAAATTTCACACTGATTGCTAGAATGGAAACCATGAGAGCAGTGCTATCCATAGCAGCACAAAACAAATGGAAAGTTTACCAAATGGACGTGAAGTCAGCATTCCTAAATGGAGTGTTAATGGAAGAGGTTTACATTGAACAACCTCTTGGCTATGAAAAGAAAAGCCAAGAGCAGAAAGTGCACAAGATGAAGAAAGCTCTTTATGGGCTAAAGCAAGCGCCAAGAGCATGGTACTGTAGGATAGATTCCTATCTACTGGAAAATGGATTTGAAAAGTGTGAGGGAAAACCCACCATGTACATCAAAGAAAAGGATGGTAAAATGTTAATTGTGGTTTTATATGTTGATGATGTTATTTTCACAGGTAATGATGATTACCTTATTGAAAATTTTAAAACAGTCATGAAAGAAGAATTCAAAATGACTGACATGGTTTTGTTGAAATACTTCTTAGGAATAGAAGTACAACAAGATGAAAATGGGATTTTTAACTCATAGGAAAATATGTTAATGAAGTGCTAGAAAGATTTAATATGCAGGAGAGAAAAGCAGCAATCACTCCCACAGTGATGAGATTAAAACTAAGCAGAGAGGACAACAACAAGGATTTTGATCCTAGTTTGTACAAGAGCATAGTTTGTAGCCTCATGTATTTGAATGCAACTAGGCTCGATATAATGCATGTTGTTAGTTTGATTTCCAGATTCACGGAGAAGCCAAAGGATGCACATTGGTAGGCAGCGAAGAGAATTCTGAGGTATTTTAAAGGAACCAAAAGGTATGGCATTTTATATACTGCTTCAGAATGTTCAAATTTAGTTGGATACACTGACAGTGATTGGACTCGAAGTGTAGATGATCGGAAGAGCACTTCTGGTTATTTTTTTCACATTGGTTCAGGAGCCATTTCATGGGATTCTAAGAAACAACCTATTGTAGGGTTGTCTACAGTAGAAGTAGAATATGTGGCAGCTACAGTAGTAGCGTCTCAAGCAATTTGGATGAGGAGGATGCTAAGAAGTTTGTGCCAAGAGCAGGAAAAAGGAACTGTGGTTTTTTGTGACAATAGCTTAGCTATTGCATTATCTAAGAATTCTGTGTTTCACAAGAGAACGAAACACATTGACACAAATTTTCATTACATCAGGGAATCGGTAAACAATGGAGAAATTGTTTTAGAACACTGCAGAACTCAGGGGCAGTTTGGAGACATTTTGACCAAACCATTGGGGCAAAAGAGTTTTGAGTTTTTAAGAAAATGTCTGGGTATGACTGATAACCCAGCAGTTGAAATTAAGGGGGACTGTTGAAATGTTACTTTCACCTGCATAGGGTACTCGAGCCGCTTTCCATTTCTATCTCTAGGTTTATTGTACTCAAGTCACTTTACATTTTGTTGATCAGTCAAAATTTAATTCGGCGCCAGTCCTTCAGTTCAGAACAGAGATTTATTTTTGGAAAAACAAAGCTTTGCATTTTTAAAAGAGAAACAGGGTTTGTATTTAAAGGACAGAGTATTCATTCTTGGTTTAAGCATGGGAGATATTTTTGGTTTGCGTTTAGTGGTCCCCGCAGCCAGATCAGTAGAGTAGTCCACGAGAGCAACAGTCATCAAGCTAGTCAGCAGCCACGTGGTGCAATGTGATTGCATTGCGTTGTTTTTAAGTCGAGCAGAGGTCATGAAATCCGGACCAGAAATATTTTAGGGCAGATTTGATATGGTTTTCACGTCACACTTTTTCCACCGTACACAAGCCCAGAATCAGACACGATATGGCTATAGGACGGATTTCATTCCCCATCGCGCACACAATTTTCTTTGTGACGCTAGCCATATTGGAGCGCGATTTTCCCATTGCAATATGGCCTGATGTTTTTTGAAGTCTGGGCATATGTTTCATGGTTTTATTAAAGTTTTGGTTTTAATGGTTTTATATCACACGACATGATTTTGTTTTGATGACTTGTTTTAAACATTGCACGATGAAAGGTTTTTAAAAGTGTTGTAATATATATATATATATATATGTGTGTGTGTGTGTGTGTGTGTTAACATATATATATATATTACATGATATACGAGAGCATTGAAAAAGGCGGACCCCACAAGTCTTATGTTTTAAAAGCTTAGTTTTAATATAGTTTTTTTTATATATTGTGAAAAGTGTTGAGGCATATAAAAAGGTTGAAAAGGCCCAAGAGCCATAGGTATTGTAAATTTTTATTTTTACACACAGCAGAGTGTAAAGGTTTGAATTGCACAACAGTGTGTTTATTTTATTGATGAGACAGAGTATTTCCCAACACACAGTAGTTCGTAGTAAATGCACAGACGGAGTGCAGTTTTCGAGAGTGTGAGTTGTGTTTTTGAACTGTGTTTTTGAAGAAGTCAAAGTTTCTTTGTATTCCCTTAGTTAGAGGAGATTTTTTAACAAGTTTTTTTTGAAGTTAATGAAATGGTTTTTAGAGTGAAAACTCTGTCTCCAGTGAAGAATTTTTTTATTTCTCTGTGTTAAAGAGGACAATATTACTCTCTCCAGTGTTTGTTCCATAATTATCATATATTCCAACATATACTTGAATGATGAAGAGTTTTTCTATGATTATACTAATGTTGCTTGCAATACCATTAGGTGAGGTTGGTTGGATTTTCAGTTTCAATCAATTCTCATTCAATGGCGATTCTCAGGTTAAAGCTACTCCTGCAATTAGTTATCCGTCATTCAAGGGCTACTGAGATGGTAGTACTGGAGCTGAACGAGTGTTTTAGCAGAAGAGTGAATCTTTAAAAGCATCCTGGTCGAGAGGGTAACTTCAACCCCAATCTATCTGCGAATTCGAGGGCTTTAGATCAGTGTTTGGATGAACTTCTTTAGAAAATGCTTCCTTCTCTAAAATTTAATGTTTCTCAACATCAAGCGGAGAAATCTATTCGGGCCTTTGAACCGTTAGGTCACAGCCCTGGAATTGGTCATGATGTTCCACCAGGATTAAGGCACTGAGTGCCAAAAGCTAGCAAATTCATTGAAACACTTTCTTATATTTCGAAAGGTAAATCAGGCAGTTCACTTCTGTATAGTCCCTTGTATTTCTTATCAAGTATGCATACGATGGCTAGCTTGTATTGTCTCTGATATTATACAAAGTATTGTGTAGTTGACTATTAAAATTAGAATATGGTGTAAGATATGTAGGTTTTATATATGAAATAAGCCTTTTTCCTCATTTTTTTTCTTTTATGAGTTGTGATGTTTCCATGTCCACATGGTCATTCCTTTGATCAGTACACCTTAGATATGTGAATATTTCTCTTTCAGAGTACATGGAATTTTTACCCATAAGTAATAAACAGAACAGAGATAATCACTAATGAGGCGAAACTTATTCTGATGTATTAGGATATTGGTAATCTTTCATGCTCTTTCCAAAAAAAAAAAAAACGTTAAATAAGTTTCCATACTATAAAATATGTTTCAATACTTTGAATTTTCCATAAATAGAATACACCCGTAACCGTTTCAAAGTGTATTTATGTTTAACTGTAGCTCTCACCGTTATGTTCATGGATTTGTGGAGTTAGACCTTTCCTGAAAAGTTTCTACTTAACATACTAATGCACGAGCATCAAGCTCAATTTTTATTAATTAATTGTGTGAAATAGGGGGTGAGACTTTTTAATTATTTTATTCATTTTCATAATATAAGAGAGAAAAATGTAAAGTTGAGGATTAATGTATATATTATTTTAATAATTAAAAGGATATGAGTTAGGTAGCTAATTTAGGGAGTAGGAATTCTATGTACTGGACTTTGTTGAGTCCACACCTAGAATGAATCTAATTTAGATTTAGTTTAGGATTGGGTGGAGAAATTTATGGGGTGAAATAAAAACAGTGTTTATGTATAAATAAGAGTTATTTTGTGAGGAAGAACAAGAGTTGAGTGCGTGAGGAGTAGGGGAAGAGTGAGGAGTGGTTTGGAGGGCCAAGAGCCAAGAGGCCGCCCAATGTAATATTTGGCTAGAGAAATTTTATATTTTATACCTGTAGTTGTTTTGAATAGCTCTTTCTCCTTCATGTAAATTTTGAGCTGAATGTTTTCATGGTTTTATTTGAAGAAAATTGGAGCATTTTCAAATGGAGTGAAACAGTGAGTTTTTTTATATGCTAGGATGTTCTTTCTAGTAGAATCCCTACATCATTTGCTATCAAAGCCTAAAGATATCTGTGTTGAATTTGGAAAGTTATATGTGCATCGACTCTGTGTGAAAAAGTGAACGTAGATCGGCATTGATCGTATCAGTGAATTGTCATGATAAGAGCTAAATGGAAGCGGTGGAGCAATATGTCAAGAGACAACGTTGATAAAGGAAGGAAAGACCCATTAGCATGAGAAAGCTACGACTAAAGGTAAAGTCACATGTAACATATGTTTGAAGTCTGCGTTTGATGGATTGACCGTAAGCAGTGGAATTTGGTATGATAACATTCTGATGTCTAACGTAAGAGATAACGGCTTGAATTCTACATTCGATGCAAGGAATTCAATATAAATTACAAACAGTTTTGAAATTGGATTTGTTCGTGGTAATTAGATTGTTGTGATGGTTGATGTGGCCAACCAATTCAATCATAACGTAGAGATTATTTTAATGTCGCACAAAACAAAGCTTTGTTGCTCATTGAGGTTTTATCACTTGTGCGAAATTAATCAACACTCATCATATATGTACGGCATTCAAAGCGTTGAACGTAGTTGAACAATGGTGAATGTAGAAGCAACGTTTATGATAGTTGTAAGCAGCTGCTCCAACCAACACAGGTCTGATTCTGGATGGAGACGTGAATAAAATCGTAATGGTTTGGAAGCATAAATGAAATTCGAAATGGTTTGAAGACAGAATGAAACCTGTAATACTATGTAGCAGAGTTAAGTCACGGTGTGTGCATTGGTAAATGTGCACACTGTGTAAGTGATGGCACCAGCATTTGAAGGAGTGAGATACAGGTACCAACATGAAGGTATGGGCAGTGTTGTGAATTTAACGTTGTAGTTGAATGGAAAGAAATGTTTTATTTAAACAACGTTTTTTAGCATGATTTGGATGATAGCAATAGATCTCCAAGGATGCTATGAGTGGAGGCTTCAATGAAGCTAAATAAATTAAAACCCATCTTATACAGTTTACCATCTTCATATTTTTGAATTGGATTTGAGAATCAACATTACACATTTATTTATAAATGTATGAAGGCTTATGGACCTGTGTAAAGCATATTATTCCATTCTTATGGAAAATAGGTTGTTCTGGTTCCGAATTAATAAACATTGAGGGGATTAAATATGTATGTAATTGATAATGTATCCAAGAATAACATGTAGATTTGCTAGCTGGTAGAGATCAATTACATCTCCCTGAGAATATAAGCACAATCTCATCAGAAATTGTGTAGCTACTACCTTTGCAGTCAAAGTGTAAGACTATTTAATTTTCCTACATCATAATGTGTGGGTTTTGACATTTGCATGAATAGCATTTTTGTGGAGTTGGGTGAATGGAAATAGTTCTTTTTGAAGATTCAGTTTTTTTTTTAGAATTATAGAAAATGTATGTTTGATGGAGAATTAAAAGGAGATCAGACTTTGAGTTTGAAAGACGATCGCACATGGAGATAGAGCGCAGATGAGAGATGGAACAATATCACACAGAGATCTTGAAGGTGGGTTCATATGTTTTATTTTAACTATGGTTTTGAAGATGATATTTGAAAAATAAAGGTTGCAGATAGTTGAAGGAAATCTCAGTAAACAGAGATCACAGTTTTAAAAGTACTGTTGAAAGAGACTAGAAATAGTTTCTGAATGAAATCAAAGTGTGGGCAGAACCTTATAGAATTCTAGCAGAGATTGAATAAGAAGGAGAGTTGTGTGCATGTGACTTGAAGCCCAGAGGGAGCAGAGAGGATTCTCAAAGAGGTTCCAGAGAATAGAGAATTGGTGCTTGCCAAAGACCAAGTCCAGAGGGAGGATTGGTGAGGTAAGTGGCAGTAGGGAAGACTACTATTGCAGATGCTGAGGTAAAATTGAATGGAAAATGAATGAAAATGTGCTAATCCTGGATGACATAAAGAGAAATATGCAGGTTTATTTGAGGAGGTTTATTATGCAACGTGTGATGATTTATTATGCATAATGTGGATTCTTCACATTTTTTGTTAAGTTATTTGGACAAAGCCTGTAGTGGGAAAAGAAGAATTCTTTTGATTGGTGATTAGATATAATTTCTTAATGTTGTAAGCCTTTTTTTTTACCATCACGTGACGACATTTAAGGAGGTGATATCCAAGATGAACACAATGTGTGAGTTGTACATAATTCATCGAAGAAGTTGATTGTGTTGTGTACACAGGTGAAGAGATGTGAATTGATGTTGCATTATGTATATAAGTGCAAGGAAATGTTTGCATTAAGATGATGAACTTGTGAGCATGCAAGTATTTACAATGACAAAGATGGCACAGAAGAATGGAAGCCAGAGGGTTGAGTTTGAAGAAAGAAAGGTTTATTAATAACCTTAACAAGAGCATGAGGTATGATAATTCAGGAAGGTATTTTTAAATATTGAAGATTGAATGGTTTATTTGTTTTCACCTTAAAATATATCTTGGAAAACCTGAATTGAAATTCGACTAAAGATTTCAGTATCATGTGAAATGATAAGTCAAATTGATGATTTTTCATAAGAATGAAATATGAAAGTGGGTGAAGATTTACATTCTAAATGTATTAGGGGTGTATGTCTATTGAAGAATTGTATAACTTCAATTAAGTCAAAATATCCACTATCGCTGTTATTGGAAAAAATCTTGAAGTGAAAACAGATGTTAGAGTTAAATGAGAGTTTGGATAGTTTGAATTGAGATTGAGTATTTTCATCGAAAATGAAAAATTTGTGTAAGTCTGAAGTCAAAGAGTCGTAAGATAGGTCCAAAGTCTGAATGTAATTGGGTGCATGATCGGCGAAGGCGAACACCCAAAGAATTGGTTATCGTAACACATGATTTACTAAAGTGTTGTTTGCAACAAGAGGGTTGCCAGAAATTGGTTCCAAGACAGAGAACCAAGAGAAGCCAAGCACAGGAGGAGAACTTGCATTTTGATGAATGGCAAGTGTGAAGGATTGTTGAGAAGTGGATTAAATGAAGTCCACACGTGAACAGATGTAGTTCATAAAGAAAGGGAAAATGATTGTTGATAGTCATTTCCGAATATCTGATGAAGACCACAGCAGAGGGGAGAAGATGGAAAATGCCAAGATAAGCGGCGTATGTGAATAGTTGATAGATGAAGAGTACAATCGAGAGAAGGCTGAGATAACAATTCACCTTGAATTGTTAATGGAGATTTTGCAGAAAAATGTGAAAAACCAGGCACATGGTTGGAACATGAGAAAGAAAGTGAAGCGGCAGAAGTTACACGCAAAGAAGGAAAAGCATGTAAGCATATAGTTGATGGAAGAGCTGAGGATGCTCGAGCAGATGTTGAGTTGTGAAGAACTCAGAGAGGTTGAGTTAAAAATGGATTTTTCCATTTGTGGCCTGGAACATGGTGCAATTCTGGGTGAAGAGATGAGTGAGGAAGATCTCATGAACTATTGGGATAGTTCAGAAGAATCTGAAGATGTGTTGGCGAGAGAAACAGATGAGGCCATGAAGCCTTACATTTTTTCTCACAGTTTATGTATGTTTGTAGGATGTGCGAAATACGGTGAGAAGTTTGACGGAACTGTCACAAAGGAGAATGAAACTCTTGAGGTAAAGTCTGGTAGAGAATTCCTTTCAAAGAAGGAAAGTGTTGATTGGTTACAATAGGAAGAATTCATAAATGAATTGTTATTTGGGGTGAGACAGAAAGTAGAAGCTGTTATGGAACAGGAACAAAATGGAAATGCGGAAGAAAAATTTCAAGGAGTTAAACAAATGTATTTGTTTAATGAAATTGCTGACAAAAGTTTACAATGTAATGATGCTGTAGTCAGGACAATTCAGGAATATTTCCCAAGCAAGAGTGGAAGTGGTGATGAGACAGAAGAGAAATTTATAGAGGAACTAAATCAAGTGAAGGATTCAAAGCAACAAAGAGAGATGTTGAATGAAACATCGAGTTGGACCACAAGGTCTTATGTTTTTAACACTAATGATTTGTGTGTGATTATAGGTACATCACAGGGTGTTTGGTGTTGATCAAACTTTGATGTTTGTCAAAGAAGAAGAGTTGAATCTGAAATCTATTCAGAATGATGTTGATATAGCAAGATCTCAGAAAGAAATGAACACAGAGGGGTCTCATGGAAATATTTAGCAGAATATTAAAGCAGGGGAAGAAGGACCACCTGATGATTGGTCAACAGCAAATGAAGGTATGGAGAGTTGTGTAAAATTTCCAAGTTCTACTCCAGTTGAGATTTTTAATTTATACATAAATTTAGATTTTTAGAGAAGAGAGTTAGAAAAGTAGAGGATCTATACTCAGGGTGATTTTCTGAAAGAGAATGACAAAGAAATTGTTCTGAATAATAATGAGGAAACAGGGAGTAAGGAGGTAGGAATGATTCAGCAATTCGAAGAAGTTCATTATTGTGAACCAGAATAGGGAGACATTCTTGAAACATATGATGTGGAGGAGGGATTAACTGATAGTCTCATAGAGAATTTAAATCAGAATACTGATGTACTGAAGGACGAGGAAATTTCAGAGTAGCATACTGAAATGTTGCCAAAAGAGAGAGAGGAACTAAGGCGTTATGTTTTCGATTTTAACAATTTTTTTGTGAGTACGGGTTTTATTGAAAATGATGGAGAAAATCTATTGGATAGAGAAATTGAACTGATAAGGCGGATAATGATGAAATTGTCCCGAAAGAAGCCAGCAACAGTAAAACAAATAAGAAGCAGCAAGAGGAAAACAACAGAAGACTATGAAAGCATAGCCAGTGGGGTGCTGCAACATAAAGTATGGAGACCTGGAGAAGAATAACAAACAGAATCAGTGACAAATGGAAAGCTACAACACAAGATATGGGATCCAGGCAAACAAAGATCCAAACACATGACCAGATGATCATGATTAATTTCAATCTTGGGAGTCTGATGTAGGAGCATCAAACTCAATTTTTATTAATTAATTGTGTGAAATAGTGGGTGAGACATTTTAATTATTTTATTCATTTTCATAATTTAAGAGAGAAAAATGTAAAGGTGAGGATTAATGTATATATTCTTTTAATAATTGAAAGGATATGAGTTAGGTAGCTAATTTAGGGAGTAGGAATTCTATGTATGGGAATTTGTTGATTCCACGCCTAGAATTAATCTAATTTAGATTTAGTTCAGGATTGGGTGGAAAAATTTATGGGGTGAAATAAATACATTATTTATGTATAAATATGAGTGTTTTTGTGAGGATTAACAAGAGATGAGTGCGTGAGGAGTACAGGAAGAGTGAGGAGTGGTTTGAAGGGTCAAGAGCCAAGAGGCCACCCAACGTAATATTTGGCCAAAGAAATTTTATATTTTATATATGTAGTTGTTTTTAATAGCTCTTTCTCCTTCATGTAAATTTGGAGTTGAATGTTTTCGTGGTTTTATTTGAAGAAAATTGGAGTATTTTCAAATGGAGTGAAGTAGTGAGTTTTTTTTATATGCTAGGATCTGCTTTCTAGCAGAATCCCTACATCACATACTAATAATGTTTTCCTTCCCATGAGGCACCAAATGTCATAAGTGGGTGAAGCCATTAGAAACCCTGATAACACTGGAAAGTAAGATCTCATTACTAACTCTTCTAATAAGCCATTGTCTTGTTTGTTGAACATGGCTGCAATAGATATATTTAATTTTTAGTCATACTATACACAGTATCCTGCAACCAAAGGTTCAAATAAGAGTGTAAGATATAAAATTTGCATTATGAAATATAATTTTCCCTCAAATATTCTATCCTATTAATACTGATGTTTCACTTGCCCACTGCTTATAACATAGTACGGTCATGAGCAGTTAAAATGATCAAGACCATTGTATTCAAAATATATAAATTTGAGTATTTATGTGGAAGGGGTGCTTTATATTGGAATTTGCCTAAAGGTATATATATTTTCAATAAAATTAATGATTGAGATGAATTTATATTTTTTAATATATGATTCAATTGACAATATAAAAAGTAGATTTGTGAATACTAGACAATATGAAAAGTTTGTGAATAGTCATTTCTGAAACCTAGCTACCCTTTAGCATATTGGGGCATCAATTCTCTTGGCCATCACCTGTCTCTTCATATGGAGTGAGCAAGAAATTTGATCGAGTTGTATTCAAGCATTCAAGCACGTCTCAGAAATTACAATTTCTCCGGAAGCCTTTCAGCTTCTGCTCCATTCTGGTATGTGGTCGTTTAACAGCCACACTTGCATAATTGATTCCACCACAGACAAATAGCCATAGAGAATGGTTGGGAAGGTGATTGGTGATGGAATCGATAGACCCTTTGTATCTCACATGAACAATGATGAAAATGTTTCAGTTTATCATTTGTTTGAGAGTTATTGTCTGTGTTGCTGAGAGATCAAGCAAGTTTAGGAAGAATCACACATTACAAGAAGAATGGTTATTTAGCCTTTCATTAGCACCATTATTTGTAAATATTTGAGAAATTCTTATTTTTTAAATAGTGGTGAAAAAGTGGTCATAAATGTGGGGATAGGCAAGTGCTACAATCAAGATATTGTAATGCACCAAAATCAATTTTATAAAAATTAAAAATTTATCGTCGAAATATCAAAATTATTGTTATAATAATGAACTGTATAAGGTGAAAAGTACCATAAAATAAAAAAAATGGTTATAATTTATTATTATTATTATTATTGAAATAAAATTATATATGGTGCAAAGCACCATAAAATGTGAAATGGTGTAAAAAAATAAAGTAAAAAAACCTCCTTTATTTATAAATGTTATATATTTCCAAGGTTTAAAGATAGTATAAAAATTTATATTTGGTAATTTAGAAGCTAAGTGTCCATGAATTTCGAAATTCGGAAGAGTTTGATTTTAGTACCAAAGAGAAAATTTTGACCATTTTCTTATACTTAAATTAAATTAGCATAAATATATGTAATTTATATATAATGTACTAACACAATTGACGTATTCTTTAGTTGCATCCAAAATTTTTAATTAGTTGTGTACAATAAGTCTATGGTGGTTTTTTGTGTTTACCTGCTTGGAAGAATGATCACTACATTATGGCAATATCAATTACATGTAATGGAACAATGTCTCAATTGGACCATTCATATGATCCATTAATAAATTTACATACATAATATCACTACTGATCATTTCGGTCAACATGGTATTGATCATGTAAATGAATCATTGCAATCTTTGAAAATTAAAATAAATAAATAAATAAAATATCTAAGCAATGTCATTTCACTTCAAAGCCTCAAAGAATTTTGTTCGAGTGAAAAATTCAAGACACCATGATATTTAAAAAATCTTAGTTTTTCTAATCTATTATATATCTTTCTAGTTATAAAAAAAATATTAAACGGATATCTTTCACATTAAATGAATAATTACAATGAAATACTACCAATATCTACATATGATAAAATTTTAAGTATACTATAGAAGAACCAAAAAAAAATAAGTATATAAAGAATAGATAATTTAATAAAAGGAAGTAGAAGTTTGATTTGTTAAGAGATATATAATTAAAATATAAAAAATAAAAGAAAATAATATAGAGATCATTTAATGAAAGAAAATAAAAGTTTGATTGGTTAAAGAATTTACAATTCAAATATAGAAAAACATATAACTATTGAAACTACTATTTAACATAATAGAAAAGGTTCAAAAACTCTTATTTTTTTCTTAAGTGGCCCAAACCAAAATGCATCAACTAAAGTATAGATGATAACAAGAGTAATTATAACTAACCAACCTACACAATCTTTAGGTAAATTTTATGTGATTCTTACTGTTAAGCTGTATACATATGTTCCAAATGTGATTATCAAAAAATCACTTTTCGTTTATTAATATAATGAAATGTCTTAGGTGTCTTCAAATTGGTTTATTATCAAATGTGAAAAAAATTAAACTGGTAATTCATTTCAAATCATATTTATTGTTCATTCGTAAATATTTTTTAGAAATTTTGTCACCACCTGCATGGAAAAATCATAAAATAAAAATTATAAACATAAGTTTGAGAATAAAAATACATAAATGAAATAAACTAAGAAAAACATAAACAATAACTTCAATTGAATTGAAATGAACCATAAAACTTGTATGCATTTAATGGTATTTCATAACTAAAGTATCCTATTGATTTCAAAAATAACTGAAGTGAAGTAACCAAGCATATGCTAAGGTTGAAGAATGATTCAAAGTTTAGTTTCATCTTCTCTCTCATCATATTTCTTTTTTCTAAGTAAGATTAATTCTATTGATATAATAGAGAATGATTACATTCGGCATAAGCTCACTGGAATTGCTTGTGCTAGCCAATTTCGGCTGAGACAAAGTTAAAAAACTCAAAATATGGACTGCCTCAGGTGGGGAAACTAGTCCAGAATGTGCTACCCACCAGGGGAAACCAGCATGAGCCATCATTGTCCAAAAAGATAGAAAATTGAGCATATACAAGGAAGACATAAAAATAGTAGCATAAAAGCTAGCAGAGGTAGGAGACCTTGAGATGAAAAATATTTTGTCGTTGTTCATGTTTCAGACATCTTGCAGAGGCTCCTTGGAAATGTAGCAATCTTATTCCTCGGGGGAATCCACAGCCTTCTTCGTCTGCTGCGCTGACAGCTCTGGCATTGAGGTTGGGCATGCACTTGTAATCTCTTTCTTGTATTCTGCTTCTGAACTCCCCCCATAAATTCTCCCTAAGGAGTACAATGCAGTATTTTCTAGAAAAGCTATTGATTTTCGGGATAACTGGTGACTGGACTATGAAATAGTGAACTTCTGCAAGCACTTCCTAGAGCTAGACTCTAATGCACAGGAGTGGACTTCTGGGAGGTGAAGAGAGATAGAAGAAGAGACACATTGTTGGTCTTATTCCTCAAAATGGTCCTAATTAAGTGTGAGTTCTGGAGGTTGGTCCCCATGGGGGGCAAGAGTGAATGTTAGCCAAAAAGGAGATGGGTGGACGGGAGGCTTGGCCTCACCCTCAGCCCTGATGACAACAGATCCTGTGGCATTGAGGCAAGGCAACGAAGGAGAGTCGTGCGGGGACTTTGAACTGCGTGGAGGGAGGAGATGGAGATGCAGGGGAGGTGTGAGGGGAGATGGGGCCACAAGAACAAATATGGCAAGATATGTCTAGCTGAAGATGAGGCGAGGAAGACAGAATGTGGTTCTGTGAGGTAAGCCCAAAAACCTACACAAATAAGCATTGAACGGAGGGAGCGGGAGGATGAAAGGGATCCATGATTTGATGCATAGACCTATGGGAAGGACAAGCAGTAAACCAGAGAGCAGGTGGAGTGAAAATATCATTAAACCAGAGAGTAGGTTGAGAATGAATGTCTCTAGAGAAAACACAGAGGCTTTTAATGCTAAGCATTGGATCCAAGCACAGCCAAGTGGTTGTGGCATGCGCCACGAGCTTGGCCTCCACCTGTGAGTACTAAACACCTGCATCCATGATCTATATCATCGTATTTAATAGTTACCTAAGACACATATAAGATAAGATCAACACAAGTATAAATTGTATTAATTTAAACTTTCATTTTCATATACTCTTTCATATTATGAAACTTTATCTAGAACAAAAAATATATAGTTTAAAAAATACCTCATAATCGATAATAGGAAATCCAACTTTAATCTTCTGATGAATGAGAGAAGATACACCATAGCATGAGGCCAAATATTTTTCATCTTTAGAAATTTTAATATTGGGCATCCACAACTATGTTTTAAATAATAATGAAATAGTTAGAAATTTGATTATATAAAAATAAAATTTTCCTTGAGAAGCATAGTAATGTATTAAGCTTACACAATTTTCCTCTATACATAACATGCCACCTTTACCCAAACAATGGCATGTGGACAACCTGAAGCCTTGTATAGTATGTGCATATTTGTCTTTTCCAACTGAAGTTTCATTTTTCCTTTTTTTCTTAATATCCACTTCATCCAATAAATCTTTCCATTCTCCTTCTCTTATGAAGTGCGAATTGACTACAATTTTGTTTGACCAATTCTCCTCTCAAAAATTTGTAATATTTTTAATATATTCAGTAACACTATGAAGAACTTTTTTGGAGGTACAATTGCAGATAATTTATGTATATGCGATAATAGCTTGTCCTTCTTTTATCTCTCTGTGAAATAAATGTAGAAATTGAATAATCCATATAAATTTTTTAAAGATTTGTAGTATCGTAGTAATGAAATTTAGGGAATGCAATAGTGAGTACAATATATACTTTTTTTTTAATATGAAACATGAATCATTAAGTATATAGTTTATACTACATTAATTAACTATGCAATTTATGAAAATCACAATATTTGTGTTTTACCTTTACGACGAAAATATCTAGTAATAGTAGGACCAAATAATGTCAATGCTATCAGGTAATGACTTCATATTAGATAACTAGATGAAGGGCACGCTGTTAGATTCCATGTGATATCTATAGTTTCTTGAAGCTTAGGACCTTAGGGGTATCAAAAAAATCGATGGCTACATTCCTTCATCGCTCGGGAAGCTTACAAGGCTAATTATCCTCTCACTTGACGATAATAAGGTTTTTTGTTCGATCACTCCATCTATAGAAAATGTCCACAAGCTTCAAGAGTTGGATTTTTTAGAGAATACACTCAGACGAGCCATTGTAGACACTTTAGGAGGTCTAAGGAATCTACATGTTTTGAGTCTCTACACAAACATGTTAGTGAGTCCTGTTCCCACCTTGATAATTGGATGAGTTGATTCAATATTTGGTTTTGGAATTGTTATTTGATATTGAGATTAAATGATGGAAGTGGGTACAGTATAAAAATATGATGAAAATTTGCCTACATTTTTAATGGTTTGAGTCAGGTGGGTCCAGTATGAAATATTATGAAACATGGTCCATAGAGGTTCTAAGGGTTGGATCCTTCAATGAGGGAGTCTAAGCTTCCTTCTAGTGGTAGCTAGTACATCTATTCATTGGGTAGGATATCCCTTCCCGTAGGTGTTTGTAAACAAAATCATGGGGTTGGAGCTCCCTTCTAGTGGGTGCTGGAGAATGAGAGAATGTTGTAGCCTTCTGCAGGTGGGCTCCTACGTACTTGTATGAGCTTGTTCTAATAAAAGATCCTAAGATTTTTTATTTTATAATAACATATGAAGACAAAGAAGATGATAGTGATGGTTTTCTCGAACATTGGGTTTTCACCTAAAAAATCCCAGTGTCTTGATGTGTCTCTATGTTTCTTATGTGTGATGGTTTATGTTGTTCTTACTACTCATGGTTATTGTTTAATTAAAGGCTAATTAAATAATGATATACTGGTTAAAGTAGAACATATCATGAAATATATGAAAGATTAGTTAATTGGGTATCTGTTGTTTGCTTTAATAAAGTCTCTTACATATGTTGGTTTCATGAATTAAAATAGCGTACGTAAATCTGAATAATATATTGAAAAGTTGAATTGAGTTTAAAATACTGATTCACCCGTGCTCTCAGTATTTTTCCCAAGAATTGGTATCAGAGAAGGTCACTTTAATTGAAGCTTAATCACTTGGATTGGATCAAGGATGATGGGAAATAATAAGGTAGCTGATAGGAAGGACTCAGAGAACTATGGTAGTGATAGTGAAATATTAGATACAATGACAGTTAAAGACATCATACAATATTTAGCTCTGGGAGGACCCTACTTTCTATTAATCAAGAATGAAGAAGAAAATAAAAAAGAATTGTCACGTATGGTTTTTTTCTAATTGTGGTGCATTTCATTTTCTATGTAATAAATATGATAGTGAAGATAACAAGGAATGAACTGAAATTTATATCATGGGTAAAACTGAAAGCAATACATCTAATGAGATAACCGATTCAACAAGTATGGCCATAGAAGCAGAAGAGTAAGGAAAGTCAGAGACAATAGAAAAAAAAATGTACGTTTATGCTAAATGGTGGTAACTATCACGAATGGAAAGAAAAGAAGAAGTCTAATCTAATGAACCTTGGATATAATGTTTGGTATTTAGTATGCAATGGTTTCACTAAAATTTCCCCATCAGATGAATAAGTGAAAAGGAACAGTAAGGAGTTAAGCAAAATAATTAATAGCATACCTAATTCAACATTAAAAAGGGTTATGCATTATGCAATTGCACAGGAAGTATGGGATAATATACATGAACTCCATGAAGAAACAAAGGAAGATTGTTCATGAGAAGAACTAACAAGTAATGTTTCTTCTAAAGAAAATAATGATGTATCAAAGGATGAGTATGTTATGTGAGGTGGAGTCACTGATTCAGAGGAATACAGGCTAGAGGAAGTTTTTAATCTTAGAAGAAAACTTGTTTTTTTCTTTAAAATGGTTAACATGTTAAGGATATGTTGCACATACGTGATAACAGGGACCATATTAAAGCAGTGAATGTTGTAGTAGAATATAAAAAATATTGTGAAGGTATTGAAGTTGAGATCATCTCTGTAAGAGCATATCTTGAAAAGTCAAAAAAGAAAAATGAAGAGTTACTTCAAGAATTTGAAGAACAAGAGAGTGGGATGGTTTCTAGATACTTCTTTCTCATTCCTTCTTCAACCTTTATTTCTTCCAGGTGAACAATTATAGGAATTTATTTTGACCACACAATTAAACACTTGACGACACACCATATATCATCTAGAACACAAAAAAACATACTTCCCTTAACTCTACAACCTTCGCGACAACTTACAACAAGTGTGACAGTGAATATAGACTTTGTGATGACAATTACGACACTTGTACAAGAGTGTGTGAAATTTGGTAAATGAGTGTGAAACACTAATATATGGTAAGAAAAACTTAGTATCACAAATATTTCTTGTTGAAACAAACTAGAACTCCAATTTACATGATAAGAGGCAATTACCATTCCAAGAAATGACAGTTGTGATATGCGAAAGATAGTGAAAGTAACACATGCTAGAGAAAAGATAAGATGAAAATGACACTAATGAAAGTGAAAGAAAGTGAAAGCGACAACTAAAAGCATGAATATGAAACTTCCGAAAATAATGGTGTGTAGAGGCAACAATTAGAGAAACTCACCAAAATAGAATTACGATTGCAAACAAAGTGAGGGATTGTTGACTTCAATATGCACTAATTGTCGACATGAATTGGAAATTGCATAGGTAAAACTTGATGGACCATGTTATGCTTGTTGAATCTTTTGTAAAAGAATTCACTCATGGACTTGTTGTAGACAGAGCATGCGTGAGTGAGTGAGTTTGAAACTTCTAATCTAATAAGGGAGCTAAAAAAAAATCAACTGACCAATAAATGGCTATGAAATGAGTGATTGCAAGATCCACAGTAGGCTCCAAAATTCCAGTATATGCAAAATTTTATAGGGTGTTTGTCACAAGGACAAGGGGTAACTAACCTCGGTTCACTTTCTAGTCTTAAATACTTTACACATCTATATATAGACCTGTGTACACATACTTATTTTATTTAAATATTCTTCTAGAGATACTTCACTTCTTTGCTAACATAATCATGATAACCATAAAACCATGACTGATATTTTAGTTAAGACAACTAATTATTTATCGTTCTGTAACAAGAACCGTTACTTGTACAGGAACACATTTCCATAATTATTTGTAACCATTTACCTTGTTCACAATGCAATCTTGAGTTCCATTGATACAACTTTACATGTTACAAGTTATAACTATACTATTATCTGGATTACTAAAAGTCTACAATTTACACCATAATCAAACATATTTCTACTAATTAACTCTTCTAATTTATTTGTCAAAATCATTCAACAAAAATTTGATTCTCATAGTGCACTTATCTATTCTCCTCCTGGAAATTTGTAAAGAGCTATCAAAGTCCTCCCAACCATAAGAAAAAATATTAATAATTATTTTTCCACAATTATGAGTCTCCTAAACTCTTAAAGAAACGTCTTGCTTTTTTTCCTGGGTTCCAACCCGCATTTCTCTCCCACTAGTTACAATTAGGAATCAATTTATTTCTCTCCCATGGGATTCCTAAACAAAGCCATTTTCATGGAATTTATCTCTATCCATCATATTCCATTCTCTCTCTCTCTCTCGTTTGTCTTTCTTATTCATCTGAATAATGCAAAAATGGAGAAAATTTTATTATTTTGTTTCTAACCTCATCTTTTGCATAACTAAACATGATTGCTTTCCTAACAATTAGGATATAATTTCCACCTAACAACCCTTAATACATTCTTAGGGGTGTTAGAAAAACACAATTTTTTTATTTTATCTACAACAAAACGTGAATATTTATATAACAAATCTATGTATTTACATCAACAACCCTTCCTATAATTTTTAACTTTTCATAATAATAAAAGAAATAAAATATGTATGCAATTGGCCAAAGGTGTTACAATAACCAAGCTTCATCGTGGACTTCTCACAACTGAGCATATGATAATGATTGCTTTATATTTCTCATGACTAGAGGAGATGTCCTATTTCTTTTCATTTAGTTCCTTTCTATGACTCATTCATTGAGTGCATTTTCAAGAGTTATGTATGAAGGACATTTTAAATTCACTTTAAAACCATTTTCACTTATTTTTTATTCAACTAATATATATATTTTTTAGATTTTGTAAATAATATACATCATGAATATACTTCTTTTCATTCTTCTTATTTACAATTGTAATGGTACCTTTTCTTACAACCTTAAAAACATGTTCATCAACAAATTTAATTTGAGATTTATTGTTTCACCAAAACTTGGAAAACCATCTGCGTTACATATCATATGGTTATTGTAGTCATTGTCTAGTAGCCAAAGATCTTCATTGATGTTTTATGTCCTACTAAATAAAAAGTTAACATCAAATATGTTGTATCTTCATTAGGGATTGAAGCATTTGCATGGACATTGTTGAAATCTTATGGTTTATTCCTCCATTAACTTCCATAATGTCCATACTTCTTACATTAATAGCATTGCATATTTGAATTTCCGATTATTCTTGTTTCTATGTTTTTTCTTCCTCTTCCTCTTTGTTTCAAAGGCTAATCCCATGGATTTTCAGGTTCACTTGATGCATTGTTTCCATTTATAGAATACGTTATTCCTGTTTTACGTTTACCTCTTCCTATACTAATTTTGGCTATATTTTAAAACCAATTTTCTAATGATCCATTTCCACATGTAATTCTTGGGTCATGATTTAACATTAATTCTGTTAGTTCTTAAATTGAAAAATGGACCATATCTTCACTTTATTTTTTGGCTATCACAAGCTTGTCAAAATAATATGGGAGACATATAAAAAATTTCAATCATATTTTAGTCATCGATATCCTATCCATGAGATTCAACTTGATTTACGACGTTCGTGACCTGAGTCATAAACAAATCTACTACTTTAGTATGTCTCATTTTCTAAGTTTCAAACTTCTTCCTGAGGATATGAAGCTTTTCATTCTTATCTTGTTCGTGCATTGGTATACCTTTTCAAAAACTTTCCAAGTTTTATTACAACTAGTCTATGTTGCAATGTTAGGGAATATGGAGTCTTTAATTCCATTGTGCATATTTTGTACTGCTCTTTAGTTCTCTCTTTTTATCTCTGCTAAAGTAGTTCATTGGAAATTTGTCATCATTTTTAATTCTATAACTTTAGGTTCTTAACTTTAGGTCCCTATTTTGTGGCTATTACTTCTGAATAAATGAAAATAATCAAAAATTTATTCATCTCAATTTCCCTCATTGCAAAATTTCCACAATTCATTATAGGAACCATTGTGTTCTAATTACTAATGGTAATCGTGATTTAGTTTTGTAAAAAATACTTTCTATAGATATTGGGATTTCTTCGTGATTTTCATCTCATTGAAACTCTAATGAAATTTGTAAGGCCTTGGTGTGAGTAATTATAACTTAAAATGATAGGTCTAAGGACTAAAAAGAAACATTGGGGTTTTTAGATTTTATCCCTATAAGTATTTGAATGGGATTTACAATGATAGGTCCAAAAAAAAATATCAACATGAGTAGATTTGATAGTAGGATTGAGCCACAACACTCTCTTGGTTCTCGTGGTGCAATGAAAACTAGAGAAATACTAACGTGGTATTTCTGCCCTATCAAACATAGAAAGAGCATCATATGGATTTGGCAACCCCTCTCAGACCTCTCCTTCTCAAAACATGGCTTCTATTAATAAATTTAAAACACTTGGTCAATGATTACAACACAAATGGAAAGTGTTCTCAAAAGTATCACTGTAAGCTACCATGCCTTAATCATGGGTTTGGAAGATGTATGGATTGGCTCCATAAATACATAAGAACATAATCTAATTTTTTTGAGACTTCCTTCGTATTTGTGGATCGATATGCTACTCTAATACCATGTCATAATTATAAGAGGTATAGTAAGAAAACATAGTGCAAATTAGAACTACCCATACTGAAAAACCAATGGAGCATCTGAGCTCTTTTGACATTAAGATGCCACTTTTTCAGACCGCACCAAAACTAGTTACATAGAGAATCTATAAAACTACTTTTTTGACTTAATCTCATACCTTGTTTTATATGGTCTAACTCATTATTGAAAACCACTATTGAATGCACTATGCTACCACACTATTAACTAAGTAAACTATCTAAGACCTATAAGATATAGATAATGATTATAAAAAGAAGATATTTTTGTTGAAATTAACTAAAAGAGATTTTAGGAAAAGGTAAATAATATAGTACAATGATTGAATATCTACAAATAAAATAAATGCTCTCATAATTTTATATACATATAACACTCTATAGTTCCAATCGTTTAACCACCAATATCCTAAGAATTTATTTATCCATTCATTGGAAATGGAAAGTAGAACCTAGATAATGTTAACACCCTAAATTTCTATATATCTCATAATGTCATGATTTTTTAGTAAGTATTGTGGATTACCTCTCACAAAAGTGAAATAACAAAATGACATATGTTCACAAATATCCCCTTATAACAACATAGATGGTGGCATGAACATCTGGTAGAAGCATAATAATTTCTCACCTATGCGACTAGTTATCATCTATAACATAGTGTATAGGGCATGGAGAATTAAAAATATGTGTGGTACACCAATATAGATAGTTATATTCAATTGTGTAATATATTTTTGACTTAAATGTAAGGCATAATTCCTTTTGTTCAAGGATAAACTAAACATGGGAAATTTTAAGAGCCTTTTCTTAGAGTACAAGCTATTGTGCTGTTACAAAAGTTTGTCATATGTACCTCTTCAAAATGTTTGACTCATTTCAACACCTATAGAAATTCATCATGTGGATTACTTTCCCGCTGAAATTAATGAAAATATTTTGGATGTTTACTAATGCCCAAATGTTTCAATGTAATGGAAAATCTCAACATGGTATCAAAACCTTAGCACAAGTTAAATACCCTTGAGTCACATTGGGGTGTTGTTGGACTAACTCCAACACCTCCGGGAATCGATCACATGTACTAAGTACCACCATAGGAACACGAACTAACTTCACATTGAAGGTAATGGAAATGGTTTGGAAGTTTACAAATTATTATGTCTTTTGGTGTAATGAAAAACCACAACGCAATCTATGATAAAAAATTTAGCACATATAATGGAAACAAGTATTATTTTAATGCTTTTTTGGTTTGTTACCATGTTATTGACTTTTAATATTAGCATTCAAGTAGTAAAAATAAGTGACTAAAATCACTCATATGCACTAGGACACACTAGTTTTTAATATCATCTAATTTTTTTCATATAGAAGTTGTTTAAAACATCTGCGTAGAAGAAGTTCTTTAACAAATTGTCAATAAACTAAGTGTGATCTTACTGTGCCTATGTCACACCAACTCTTAGCACAACTATATATCTTTTACTCCTAGCTTCACATAAGGATTTCTTTAATACAAATCCTATTGCTGATTTTTCAACATTTTGTGGGTTGAAAGAATAAAAAGAAGATAAAGGTGTGTTTTTACACTCTTATATGTGTATAAGTACCCTTGTCCTTTTAATTTATTAAATGGAATTGCATATTCAATCACTATTTCTATTTCAAAGTGTCCCACAATTGTATTAAAATCAAACTACGTAAATAACTCTAAAAATACAATCCCCTGATCGGGCTGCCACGAGGAGGTTGATGGGAGATGTGCGGTGTCACGCGATGGCGTGCACCACACAATCACTCAATCTTAAGTTCAGTATTCGGCCGACAGGTGGTACGTTCACATGACGGTTCATTATGGTTGTCGATGAAATCACTAGAAGCCAACTAACGTTGTTAGAGCGGCTTGGGAAACAACGTCGACGTCAGAAAGGGAGCATTGTTCTCGGGTGAAATTCAGAAGGAGGAGCAGTGTGGAAGAATGCTAAAGGTTTGCGAGTCCTGTTGCTTACCTAGTACGTGATGGATCTTCTTAAAATGAATGGAAAGGACATTCTTTTGCTTGGTAACATTGTAATTTTCACGGTTGACATATATATGTTCCTCAATTCGTCTACTCTTGTTCACAGTCTTATTTTTTATGGAGGATACAAAAATTTAAAGGGTTTACATGCAACTAATAATTGAGGGTGTCTTTTGAATTATGAGTTCTATTATAGTTTACAGTATGGTTTCTTTGATTGCATGGTCCTAAATCAAGAGTATTTACAGTTTTCCATTATTATATCCCTCTTCTTAAGTCAATTTTTTAATGTTCCAGTGACTCTGGTCTTCCCAGCTCCTGATGTGAGTCCTTTCTTTCGAACTCCCTATCATGCTGACTTATATCCTTACTGTGCCCCATTTGTGGTTTGTAATCAAGGAATGCGGGCTTCTCCGTCTCAGACCAATGAGATAGTGTGCATGGCTATGCATGAACACCCTGTTAATAGTGTTTGTAGTGTTTTTGTCCCTGATTCTGTCCACCCTCATTTCTTAAGTCAAGGTACAGGGTCTCTGTAGGGTCTGTGGGATCATTTCTATGTTTTGAGGTCTCAGCATATAGTCAATAGCCATGACTCTAGTCTTAGAATTAGTTGGGTGGGCTGTAGGAGCCTCTTTTCTATTAGACCGCACCCCCATAATCAGGGGTTATGGGTCTGGAATTTGCATCGTCCGAATTTAACCCTCTCTCTACCTAAGCTTAAATTATATTATTCTACCACCCTCAGCAAGAATAGTAATGTTTTCTATTACTTGGTAACTAAGGCAACTCTGGACCCTATTTAATGTTGCATGAAAATAGTTATTGACTTTTTCTTGCCATATACATGCCTCTTTAAATTAAAAACACGTGTTGCCCCGTCACTATCCGAGGAATTCCAATAGAATAGTCAGGTGTTTGTACTTTGGAATACAAACATGGTAAAAGGACAACCTGCCAAGCACCAGGTTAAGGAAAAAGGGTAACATAAACTTCTAAAACCCACGACAGGGTCTAGCAAGCGAGGAAGAAAATCAAAAAAAGAGGTTATGGAAAAACTCTTTGATGTTTACTCTACAGGTAATCCTCCCTAGGCCCACAATCTTATTCAAGGCTCGAAGAGGGACTGTACCAACATAGAATAGGAGATAGACATACAAGAGGAAGCCATGGACTTCATTAAGGACCCTGTGAATACAAGAGGGAGATTGTCTGTTTCTCATCAGTACATTCACACTTACTGGACACTCAAATGCGTGTTGGCCAAGGCTATCATAAACTTATAGGAAATGGTAGGAGATCCCAAGTGGTCTCTGTTCTACAAGAAATCAACAAAGAGATTCAGGAAATTTGTGTTTCGCAACATCATGGTACAACTCGTCTTGAAAGAATTGAGCATCAGTTGCAAACAATGCATCAAGTGGATATGCTCGGCTCTAGTGTTAAAGACCCGACACCTGTTGGATCATCAAATTATTGACTAAATATTTCCTTGGTATTCTTATGTATTTTGCAGATAGCATTTATTGTTTACAATTAGACTTTGTTAGGAATAGTACAATGGACATAGCAATTACTAGAAGGCTGAAACTTTTCCAATGCTCGATGGCATTTAACTCTTTAAGATGGTCAACAGACAAGTTTTGATATATTGCATCTTCTTTTTTGATAAATAGAAAAGAAACTCTAAAAATACAATGTTTTAACCTTTCCATTAATAATACTAATTTAAAATATAAAATAATATTAATTTAAAATACATAATTAACCGAAAACTTTATTAGATAGACCAATTAATTTAAAATATATAATGTCAGTAATTAGGCCGATAGGCCTTCTTTTTGAATCATTTCACTTTTGATTTCGACAACCTTTTTAATCTAAACCCTACATCTGTACTGTAGACAAATGACTTCACACTTTCGGAACTGACTGCATTAATGTATGTTATTTACAGATAGCCTGTTTAATGTTATTTACGGATATCGTTCCGCCTACTCTGCAAATCGTGCCGCCTGTTCCACACATAGTGAGATCTTGCCTTGGATTCTTTATTATGAAATCGTTCAAAAGCCCAAGAAAGATCTTGCCTTGGATTCTTTATTATGAAATCGTTCAAAAGCCCAAGAGAGGAGATGATTTTACCAGTTTGCCAATGGCTGATCAAAGGTCGGGTGATAGCAACATCGACATTGCAATGAACGGACCACAGAAATCTGCAACTGAATTTTTTGAAAAATGGAACGTGTATAGAAAATTGAACAAAATTCGCACACTGAAACGCAATTTAAGAAAATTTGCGAGAGGTTTTCTTGCAGGTGGGAAAAGATGATCGGCGGAGAGTTATGCACGCAGTCAAAGTAGGGCTTGCATTATCTGTAGCATCCCTGTTCTATCTAACAGATAAATTATTTCATAGCGTTGGTAATATTTCCATCTGGACTATCATGACTGTTGTGGTAGTTCTTGAATTTACCGCAGGTAATTTGGATTGTTTATTAATCTTCAAGAGTTGTGCAGATTACTACGTTTGTTTTCAAGATGATGATGCATTCAATCTGTACAATTTGCATTGAATTTTTGAATATATGTTTTGACAGAGGTCATGTGGCTTCTTGGCCCATATTAAGAAATGTTCAAAATGTCTTTATTTGAATTTACAGCAAAAAATTTTGCATGTCTGGTTGAATCTTGGTTGAAATATTTTATTGCAGGCAGTAAAGCTCTCTCGGGCCTCACTGCTCCTCTGATTGGAAGAAACTCTACAGCGCTTGGATTTAGGGTCATGGAATCAGTTGTTTTTAGTCTGAATGCAAGGCTGGGATATTTGATCATTTGGCACGGATGTATTTTTATGGAGGGGTTTTTATAACAGTGGATTTTCATCTTTCTACCTAACCACTGTCGATGAAATATGCGTCCCATTGCCTTCGGTATCTTGAGTAGATTTGATATCCTTATTTTATATCTGAAAATAAACTGGCACAAGTTCGTGAGATGGTGGCCGCTACTGAAGAAAAGTTTCTTGCAGCTGAATCAAAGTTGTATGCCGGAGAAGCCCTGCAAGCAGAATCCAACCGTAAAAGGGCTGATGCAGAAAGAAAATTACAGGAAGTTGAAGCTCGTGAAGATGCACTTCGAAGAGAGCGGCGGGCTTTCAAGTCTGAGTAAGTAGGACAATATTGCCACAGGGTTTGTCTTTGGCAGCTATTCTAATAATTGAATTACTAGTATTCAGTAAGGGATGAGAGACTTGTTTGCCACTTTAGCTTAATTCAATGATGCATTTAACGTAGCTGTTTACATCTCAGGTGCTAGCTTTCATTTGCAGCTATGCCCTCAATATTATTTTCTCTGAATTGCTTTTTGTGTTCGGATCCGTGAGCTCTGCTAGGGTCTAGTGTCCACTTACATGTTTTGAAGGCAGATCCATTGGTCTGATAATAATTGCTGATTGTATGGATTAGCTGCTATAGTTCTGAAGGACAGTCTTGATTATACTCATGGTCCCTACATTGTTGAAGTTGAATCAATTGGTTTGCCTTTTATATTGTATGTCCTATTGAGAGCATGTTTTTAATATGTTATTAATATGATTTCTTGTATTTTTTTAGATGTGAATCCCGTGAGAAGGAGCTTGTTCTTGAGAGGAAAAATCTGCAAGGATGGGATAAAAAGCTTCAGGAAGGCCAGGAAAGGTTGCTGGAAGGCCAGAAATTCTTAAATCAAAGAGAAGCACATCTCATGGAAAGGGATGAGGCTTTAAAACAAATTGAAAAAGAGTTGCGGGATTTGAAAATTAATGTTGAGAAAGAACATTCAACCTTGAAAGAGAAGGAAGCGGAATTGAGAACAAGCTTGGCTGCTCTAATGACTCGAGAGGAGCTGCATATTTTATTAGCATGATTTTTATTCATGTTTTGCTCATAAGTTCATGGATATTTGTTTGCTTTATTAGCATTTATTTTTGTTCAAGATAATGCTAATAGAGTTTTGGACTTTTTTGTTTACTTGATAATTCCATTTTTGTGTTATCTTAACTATTGTCATATGCAGGCTGTTGTTAAACAAGAAGTTATTGTAGACAGGAAAGAGCAAGAGCTACTTGTTCATTAGGAAAAGCTTGCAAGTAGAGAACGTGTAAGTTCTCTTCTTGCAAAATAATCTTTCCATTGTACATCAGTATATTATACCCTTCTTTTGAGTGCCAAGCACTCTATTGGAGCAATGATGCTTATCCAGATGGAAAGAATAATGGAAGAAGGAATTGTAAATTTCACTTAAACTAGTTTTTTGTGTATTTACCCTATTGCTTATTACCATTTAATCTTGTATGTTTCAAATAATATTTTACTGTCTTACATTGTAGAGTTTAATGGAACTTATATGTTTTCTTGTGTTAATTCCAGGAAGAGATTCAAAGGCTTACTGATGAACACAAGGCCACACTTGAAGCAATCAGAATTGAGTTTCAAGCAAAATTGGAGCAGAAACGCAGGTTAGTTGAAGACGAATTAGAAAACAAGGAAAATGCAGCTGATTTGAGGGTGCTTGAAATTGATTGTAAAGAGGAGAAACTAAGTAAAAGATAACTTCACTTGGAGATGAAAGCTGAAAAGTTAAAAGAGAAGGGAAATGAACTAGAGTTAAGGTCAAGGACTTTGAAAGAAACAGAGAAAACTTATAAGACTGAGGGAAAGGAAATGGAAAAAGAGAAGAAAAAGCTGGAGATGGAAAGAAAAGAAATAAACAATGCAAAGCAAGAACTCCAAAAGTTTAAGGCTTCCCTGGAGGAAAATTGATGCCAAATTCTTCAGGAACAACAGAGATTAGAGCTCACAAAAAATGAGAGGGACGAGTTTCTGGATTTACAAACCAAACTGAAAGAAGAGATTGATGACTTAAGAGCTCAGAAGCATGAATTATTGAAGGAAGCTGATGGGTTAAATATAGAAAAGGAAAATTTTGAGAGGGAGTGGGAAATTCTTGATGAGAAAAGAGAGCAACTCAGGAAGGAACTAGAATGGGTTAATGATGAGAGGAAGAAAGTACCAAAATGGTTGAAGGATGAAGAAGAAAGATTAAAGCAAGAGAAGATTGTGTTGAGGGAAGAAATAAAGCATGATGCAGAAGGTCTTCGTCTTGAGAAAGAGGCTTTTGAAAGCAGTATGCAGCATCAATGAGCTGTGTTGTTTGTCGAAGTTCAAAGGGAGAGGGCAGATCTTGTCCGAGATATTGAGTTGCGAACCAGTGAATTGGAAAACAGTATTGAAAGGAGACGGGAGGAGTTAGAGAGGCATTACCAGGAAAAAGAAGCATCATTCCAAAAAGAAAAAGACAAAGAAATGCAACATATTAGTGCACAAAGGGAACTGTTGCGTAAGGAAACAGAAGAAATGCAATCTGGAAGACATAGACTTGAGAGAGAAAGGAAGGAAATTACCACAAATCAGGAGCACACAGAGAAAGAGTGGTCTGAAATGAAGAAAGATATTGAAGAACTCCAGATCCAAAGAGAAAAGCTCAAGGAACAACGAGAGTTACTGCACAGGGAAAGAGAAGAACTACGAGCACAACTTGAAGAACTAAAAAAATTAAAAATGACAAAAGAGAGCTTAAAGGTTTATGAGCAGCAACTTTCACAGGTCAATATAAATGAGTGTGAAGTTATTTCTCCTGGGCATGATATTTCTCAGGCGGCACCTAAATAGAATGTTTTTCCTAGAATGTTTTAAATGAGGGTGTTTAAATAGTTTTTATACAAGGCGTTCAATTTTTTTTTAAAGATGGACAACTCTAATTACAAAATTACAAAATTTTCCAAATATAATTGTGACTTACTCTCTTTTTTTTTTCCCTTATAAATAGGCTTTTAAGTTAAAAAAAAAATGAGAGTAAAAACCAAACCAAACCGAACTCACTCAACATGAAGCAAAACCAAACCCAACTCACACTAATCTCAAGAACAAATTAACAACCAAACTCAACTCTCACACTCACACACTAAGCTTAAGAACAAATTTGAAACACACTAAACTCAAGAACAAATTAAACCCAACTCTCACACTCACACACTAAGCTCAAGAACAAATTTGAAACACACTAAACTCAAGAAAAAATTATCAAATTTATTGATTGTCATTCTAATCTAATAAATAACTTTGTAAATACAATATATCTCCAAATATCTTAACCATCCAGCCTGGTAAAGGCTGCACCTTGTCCTTTCTGCAGCCTCACTAGTTATGAGGGACATTGGAATTGCCTTTGTGACTCTGTGTTTTGCCTGCTATGCATATGTCAAGATATTTGGCACAAGCTATGGCGTTTTACAGTCTAAGAATAACTTTGTAAATAGAATATACTTCCAAATATCTTAACCATTTAAACAAATTTTATAAAACCAAACCAAACAACTTTTGTAAAATTTAAACTGACATATAGAAGATCAAAACTAAATCAAAATTACAACAAATAATATATAATTCTTTGAAGTATTAACAAAACTGAATCAAAACTGTAACAAATAATATATAATTAAACTGAATCAAAATTACAACAAATAATATATAATTCTTTAAAGTAATCTGTTAATAAGCAAAGACTGCCCCCTTAGGGTATACAAGGGTTTCATGGAGGATTACTAAAAGGATGCAATTTAGTGAGAAGGTTTATAATTAATAATTTTAAAAAAATATATTACTTTATAAGGATTTTATTTTTTTCCTAATTTATGGTGAGTATATATTTTAAAACTTTTAAAAGTATTTGTAATTTTTAAAATTTTTCTTATTTATAATGAATATATATTTTAAAATTTTTAAAACAATATATTTTAAAATTTTTAAAACAATATATTATTTTGTATGAATTTTAATTTTTTTCTAATTGAAAGTGAATATATGTTTTAAAAATTTAATAATTTAAGTTAGTAAATATATGTTTTAAAAATTTAATAATTTAAGTTAGATATAATTATAATTTGATAATTTTGAGTTTATTTAATGATTTATTTTCAAATAATTTATTAAGTTAATTTGATTTAAGTAACAATTCTATCTATTATATTTTTTTATGGTTTTTTAATTTAGACTAAATATATGTTTTAAAATTTTAATAATTTAAGATAAATATAATTATAATTTAATAATTTTGAGTTTATTTAATGATTTATTTTCAAATAATTATTTAAGTTAATTTGATTTAAGTAACAATTCTATCTATTATATTTTTGTATGGTTTTTTCATTTAGCTATCAAATTTCACCATAGATTAAAATTTGAAAAATATAAATAATCATTTTCTTTTAATATTTTCAATAGTTAGCAACTCTTTTTTCCTTTTTCCACAAGTCCAAAATACTCAACCTTGCTTAAGTGCTACCAGACATATGAATAAGTATCACATTTATAAAGTTCAATGGTTGTTGTATGTACCAACAACATAACAACCTCACACAACCTCACACATTCGCATTATTGGTTACATCAATCATTTCATTAAATGTTGATAAAACAACTCTGTCGTAGCATTGACTAGTGTAATTTATAATATTTAACATTGCAAAAGTAAATATTTCAATATGGATAACTACCTCATATATTTTATGTCATTATTTTTAGATATTGTTGCTATATTCATCCATGATTATTAAATAGGAGTAGTGATTTTTAATTCTTAAGCTTTGCAAAAAACTCATTCAAAATTAAAATCTTTAAAAATATTTGATACTTAGGTAAATAGTATATTTTCTATCAGTTACTTCCCATCATAATTTAAGTCTTCGCATAAGGAACAAAACAAGAATAAGAGATAAATAAGGATGTTGCGGGGTCTCAATCCTAATATCTATGGAGAAAAGTAATAGGGTTAATCATGAGGACAAGCATAATCATCATAAAAGGAAAAAAATCAGAAGCTTTGTATCCATGGAACATGTCAAGTGGGGAAGCTAAGGTGAAGAACAAACTTCATATGGAACAACACGAGTTTACTCACATGGTTTTATGGTAGAATATATTAACACAAGTTTACTCACATGTTTTTATGGTAGAATATATATTTCTTTAATAGCTTAATATTTTATTTTATTTCCTAATTTTTATAATGACATACCATATTTTTACAAATTGTAAAAATTATTATTATAATATTATTATATTTCTAATAAATCTATTGATATTCAAATCCCAGCTCCAATAAAAAACACTCTTTGATTTTTGGTAAAGATCTTTCAAAAGTATTTAATTTGGATTGAAAAAAAGGTTACTAGCTAAATTATTTTGATTGAATCATAAAAAAATTTAATTTGGTTTTTTTTTGTCATGGGTTATGTTTTTAGGTTTACTAGTAAATAATTATGAAAAGATCAAATCTAGGTAGATGATTTCCATATGATTACCATCAATGTTTTATATTCATAATTGTAAACAATAAGGTTGTCTATGCTTACGAGTGGAAATTTGTTCCACTTACCTTTTAGGTGGCAAATAATTTTGTTGGTAGTGTAAAACATTAGGTGAATGCCATACTAGAGAGTTCACACTAAAGCTCCATGCATATGTGGATCCATTAGATGATATAAATGTACAAAATTTTCCATTGTTGGTAATATAAGAAGCATCCTTTGAATAACTTCCACATTTTATATTGTAAGTGACAAGAAAATCCAGTTTTTCATTGCTAAGAAAAGTGTGCATATGGTACCACGACTGTTTGATATGTATAGACAAACTATGAGACTCCATGAAGATGAGCCATTGTGTTGTTTTTGAGTTACTCCACAAATGCATATGTAGGTTACTATGCATTATGATTTAACTAATGGCAACTGGTTGTGGTACATTCAGTAGAGATCTATTTAAGAAAAAATGTCATCCAAAACCTACTCTTGAAGAAACTAATATACAACAATAGTAGGATTCTTCTAATTTTTCATCCTTTGGGTCGAGTTCAACTTGATGCAAAGTAATAATAAATTGTCTTGATTTACAACAATTATAGATAATTTCATGATAATAGAAAATACAAATGAGAATATTTTATATTGTAAGTGACAAGAAAATCCAATTTTTCATTGCTAAGAAAAGTGTGCATATGGTACCACGACTGTTTGATATGTATAGACAAACTATGCGACTCCATGAAGATGAGCCATTGTGTTGTTTTTTATTTACTCCACAAATGCATATGTAGGTTACTATGCATTATGATTTAACTTATGGCAACTGGTTGTGATACATTCAGTAGAGATCTATTTAAGAAAAAATGTCATCCAAAACCTACTATTGAAGAAACTAATATACAACAATAGTATGATTCTTCTAATTTGTCATCCTTTGGGTCCAGTTCAACTTGATGCAGAGTAATAATAAATTGTCTTGATTTACAACAATTATAGATAATTTCATGATAATAGAAAATACAAATGAGAATAAGAATAAAACATACATTTTGAATGCCACCATGTGACCAGAAAAAATAAATAAATAAATAAAAAATAAAATAAAATAAAATAAAAAAATAAAAAATAAAAATAAAAAAATAAAAAATAAAAAAAATTAATAACCTAAAATGAGATAGAAATAATATGCATCTACGGTTCCTCTTAGTATAAATTGTCCATTCTAGAAAATCAATATTTCTTCACAACAGTTTTAAATCTTTCATTTGTAAAATAAGTGATAAATTATCTCATTCAACTTCAATTATCTCAATATTTTAATTATAATTTTAATTTTGTAATACCAACTTAACACAAATACACTAAACAACCTAAATCTAATACTACAATTAGTATTTCAAAACAAAGTACAATTTTTCTAATTCAACAATTCCAATTTAACAATTCTATCGACCTCTCTTTGCACCTTTTGGGGCAACTGCTAATTTAAACTATATAATCATTCCATGTTTATACGAAAAAGTGGTAAAAACAAAGATACATTTTATAAATGTTGCGCGAATCGTCTCGTATTATTAAAGAAATAAAAATATTTACCAATGATTCAATGGTTTTCGGGATATTCTTTCAAAAGTTTTTCCCTGATTATAGATACAGCGACGCTAATAGGTTTTTTTTCCTATATATGTACATAATGTGTGTCCTAGCCTACCGTGTTTCTAGTTGGTAATGGGACTCGTGTTACGAACGTAACGACTTCGAGCTTCCAATGTTGGATATATGGATATTTTCATAGATCCCTACTGATCTGAGTAAATTTTTGTGGATTTAATCTTAATATTAATTTTTAAAACCCTAGGGCAGTATAGTCAAATTTACACATCCTGATGTAGAATGAGATCTTTACACAATAATGTCAAGTGCACCTTGACATTTATGGAAATTTCTCTTTCCTCAAAAATTAATTTCCTTCCCTTATTTATTCTTCCACATACAAATAAAAACCCTGTGGCCAAAAATTACGTAAGAAGCTTCTGCTCTACTTTGCATTCGCTCAATTTGTAGTCAGAGTTCATTTACACTGGATGACATTGAGATAAGACACTGCTTTAATAAAACCTACCCGCAGTTTATTCTCCGCTTTCTCTAGGAAATAATTAAATTCATAGATAACCACTCTCAGAGAAAAAAATGCACTCAATTAGATAGTTATCTAGAAACATGCCCTCAACTCAATTGAATATCTAGTTGAATTCGTTGTATTCAGTACGGAATCCAATAACTGTAAAAAGAAATGGACTTCAGAATTGGTTTCCATTATTTTTAACATGATCACATTCTAAAGATTTCTTTTCATATTTAAATTAGCTTTTGAAACTTAGCCGTGTCAACTTTGTCCTGACCGATTTGAATGATATTAAACAACATGCAAGAAAATACAGCATAAGGAGCATCTAGGCGCATCTGTTGGAATAAAATTTGAAATTGGATCTTCCCTGGAGTTGAAGCCTACCCATGTCATGTGGGTGGATGCCTTTCCTCTGTCTAGTTGCCTGCCATGAATTGGTGGGTTCGCTGTTTGACGAACAATTAAAATGAAAAAATCTACTGGTGGAAAGAGAATGTTCTGACATGATGTCAAACCAATGGAGTTGAAGTGGTCGTGTGGACGAAACATGACCAAAATAGAGTAGTCGATATTAAAGTATGAGAGGGATGCCGATATGGAACAGGCATATTATTATTTTTCTCATAGTGCAGCTGGACAACAATGATTTCTTGAATAAGGCAAAGCCGGCAACCTCTGCTGTCAGCCGTTGTCATACTTCGTGTTTAGCCTAAAGTCAGTAACAAAAGCAAATTTCAACTTTGAATACTCCAGATGTCGAATAAATTATTCAAATTTCTTTGTTAAACAATTTCTTTCAGTCTATGCCGGGTAAAGGAGTAGCTAGGCCAATACTTTGTTATTGTTAAACTTACAAAGCAAATGAAAGAAAACACAGCTAATTTTTTTTAAGTGTTATTGTTTTCAAAGTTTTTTGAAATATTTTTCTATCCAATTTATTTGTGTAGAATTTTTTAAACATGATTTGAAATCATAAATTTGATAAGTAAATTCTTCATCATCTAAATAACTTAAGATTTTGAAATTGTTAAATTCATAAAGAAAAAATTAATTTAACCAACAAAATTTAATTTGGCTACAATTTTTTTCTTCAACCAAATATCTACCTAAAACTTCAAAAAAATCACACTTAAATACTACTGAAACACTCATCTTTTTAGCATTGTAACTGAATGCAGGCCAAGAATATTGGAATGAAAGAAAGTCATCGCCTAAGGTGTATTATTTTATGCTGTTCTTGTGCCCAATTATATTCTGAGAGCACGGCTATCGTTCAAATTTATTAAATAATTCCTCCATGCATGACTATGATCGATTTTTTTAGTCCGCTAGAATTTAGAGCAAACATATAAATACGATTGCAAGGTATATGCATTTCATCACTCCACTTGTCATCAATTGACGTGTAGTTCTATTGCAGAGACACATCTCAGTGTAGTCTCTTGTGATTTCTTTTGTTTGGCAAAGTATTGTATTGTTTCTTTGTTGGAAATTAATTCCAACTACAATCTGAAATAGGTGGACATAAATCTGAATTTTTGTTGATATTTGAGAAAGACAGATGCCGCAAAGTCATAATTCATTTTTGCACGTGCATTAAATTTTCTGGATTAAAATCATTGCAACAGCCTTAAAAGGTTGATAAGAACAAAATATATTTTTTATTTTTTAATATTTTAATTCAAAATATGTTTTCAACATATATATGTAATAGACAACAGCAGTTTTAAAAAAAGAGGTTAGACAAATAGAGATGTAGGTAGAGAAGAAGAAAGAGAGTAGAAAATAGAGGAAGTCTGAAACACTATATTTTGTAATAGTACAACAACTCTGTGTGTTACCGCAACTGTTACTGTATGTTGCCGCAACTAGATTTGTGTGTTGCCGCAACTGACGCTGTGTTTGAAGTAGCAGAGAAACACTCTGTGTGTCGCTGCAACTAGAATAGAGTGTTTCCGCAAAGGAGACTGTATGTTGCCACAACAGAACACTGTGTGTTGCCGCAACTGAAATCTGTGTAAAAGCAACAAATGAAAAACACAGTAAGGAGTATTTTGTGTAATCCAGAACTGTAGTTCTAATGAAATATTATATTTTGTAATAGTCATTTTTATGCTTAATGAAATAGAGCTTTACTCCATCTCTATGTTCATCTCTCTATCATTAAACCTTTATGTTTAGTTGAGGAACTTTTTTTCCTCTGTTTGCTCGAAATATTCAAAAATTTCCAACATGGTATGAAAGCATGCCATTTATCAAATTTTTCAACATGGTATCGAAGCCAGTCTAGTCACTCAGTGAATGAAGAAGAGATCACCCTTCACTTGAGAAGATGTAAGAAGGTTTTTCAGTCAAGAACACTATGAGGTTTGCAGAGTTACAGTTTTAGCAGCAAGCACCAGCTTGAAAAATCCTCAACTTCCATAGTTTAATAGGAAGAATCATGAATATTGGGCTATCACTATATGAGCCTTGTTTGCTTCACAGGACATATAGGAGCTAGTTGCGAATGGCTACCCAGAACCAGTAGATGCAATATAGTTGGCTGGTTTGACAGCATCAGAAAGAGTCTTGTTGAAAGATAATAGGAAGGAGGACTCCAAAGCTCTCTTCTATCTCTTTCAATCAGTGCACAAGAGTATTTTCCCAATGATTGAAGCAACAAAAAATTCCAAGGATGCATGGGATATTTCAAAGCATGGAGAAAGTGAAGACAACAAAGCTACAAATTCTGAGGAGAGATTTTGAAACTCTCTGAATGAAAGAGTCTAGCAATATAGACTCATTCTTCACTCATGTTATTATATTGGTTTCCCAGATAAGGTCTGATGTGGAGACACTTGAAGAGAGAAGAATAGTGGAGAAAATCTTGAGAAGTTTACCATAAAAATTTGTTGCCATAGTTGTGGCAATAGAAGAGACAAAGGATCTCTCACTATATATAGTGGATGAGCTTAGTCCATCCCTGATGTCTTATGAACATAGACTGAACATAGGATCAGATTCCTCATTGGAACAAGCCTTCAAGAACCAAATGTCTTTTCGCCGAGACAGAGGTCAACGAAGATCAAGCAACCGAGGAAGAGGCAGAAGCTAAAACAAAGGAACAAACAGCCTTGCAAGCACGAGTGGAAGGAGCAGCAATCAGAACCAGAATGAAGGCTCAAGCCAAAATCAAGCACATGGAAAAAGGTATGATAAATCCCAAGTCCAATGTCATTATTGCAAGAAATATGAACACTAAGCCAATGAATGTAGGAAAAAGCAAAATGACATGAATAATAGGCAGAATGCTAGTTTTACAAAAGAAGAAAAGAACTAGAAGAATGTGTTGTTAAAATATAATGTAGCACATGATAGACAAAATGATGTATGGTTCTTAGATTTAGGTATTAGTAACCACATGACTGGAAACATAGCACTTTTTTCCAATCTGGATGAAAATGTTAAATTTGAAGTGACAACAGGAACTAATACTAAGATCTTTGTCAAAGGAAAAGGTAGAGTAAGTATCATGGAAAAAAATGGAGAACAAAACTTTGTGCCAGATGTATATTATGTACTTGGCTTGAAATGTAATCTTTTGAGCGATGGAAAACTCATAAACAAGGGCTACAATGTGTTCTTCAAAGATCATGTGTGCACAATCAAGGACGTACGTCCAAGAAATAAAGTCATTGCAGAGATGCAGATGACAAGCAATAGGATGTGACCTCTCAAGCTTAGAGCAGACTTGAAGGAAAGTATAAATGTAGCAGCTGTAACATAAGAGGTCTCTCACGAGGAAGTGAAAGATGAAAACTGGTTATGGCAGTTGAGATTTGGACATCTCAATTTCGGAGGCCTAAACTTGTTGCACAGAAAGGGAATGGTAAAGGGATTACCATTGATTGGAAAACTGGGCAGCCTTTGTGAAGGGTGCATCTTGGGAAAAGAGCATAGTGAAAGCTTTCCAGCAGGGAAGAGTATAAGGGCAAAGGCACCCTTAGAGATTGTCCACTCAAATTTATGTGGACCAATGCAAACGCCATCTTTAGCTAGCAACAAATATGTTTTGACATTCATAGATGACTACACCAAAAATACATGGGCGTACTTCTTGAAACAGAAGAGTGAGGTGTTTGAACAGTTCTACCACTTCAAAGCTCATGCTGAGAAGCAGAGTGAGCACTACATGAAAGTGCTAAGAACTGAAAAAGGTGGAGAATACATCTCCAAAGATTTGCTATGTTTTTGTAGGGAGGATGGCATACACAAGAAGTTTACCACAAGGCACACACCAAAGCAAAATGGTGTTGCATAAAGGAAGAACAGAACCATCATGGACATGGTCAGAAGTATGCTGAAGGAAAAACACTTGCCAAATGAGTATTGGGCGGAAGCTGTCAATTGTGCAGTGTACATCTTGAATAGATGCTCAACCAAAGCAGTGATGAACAGAGTACCTGAAGAAGCGTGGAGTGGGATAAAGCAGTTTGTCACTCACATGAGAGAATTCGGTTGTGTGGCTTATGCACACATTCCGGATCAGATAATAAAGAAGCTTGACAACAATCGAGGGAAGTGTATCCTTGTTGGATACAGTGACGATTCAAAGGCATACAAGATGTATAACCCATCCACCAAGAATTTTATTATAAGCAGAGATGTGCAGTTCATTGAGGAAGAAGCTTGGGATGGAAGTTTAGAGAAAATGGTCAATGTGAAGACATGTGTGTCTCACGAAAAAGAAGAGGAAGGGACAACAACAAATAATCCCTCCTTGGTGGCTGCTCCTCCACCACCACAAGCACAACAAACCACATCACAAGCTAGAAATAGAACAGCCTTGAGAAATCAAGGAAGTGCTTCTTCAAGCACAGGACATGTAACTGAAACTCCATCGAGTTCAAGTGGAAGTCCAAGTACACCAAGAAGACCGAGATTTAGAAATCTGAGTGGGATTTATGAACAAGAAGAGGTAAGTGATAATGCTGTTCTGAACTCTTTATTTGATTTGTATTTTCATGTTGATGACCCAATTCATTTTGAGGAAGCTATAAAGGAAGAAAAATGGATTGAAGCAATGAAAAAAGAGATTGGTCCAATAGAAAAGAGTAATACCTGGGAGTTAGTGGAACTCCCTAAAGGTAAAGAAGTAATTGGAGTAAAATGGGTCTACAATACCAAAAGAAATGCTAAAGGCAAGATTGAAAGGCACAAAGCAAGAATTGTTGTCAAAGGATACAAGAAGAAACAAGGAAGAGACTATGAAGAAAACTTTGCACCAGTTGCAAGGATGGAAACGATAAGAATCATGCTATCCATAGTAGCACAACACAAATGGAAAGTTTACCAAATGGATGTGAAATCTGAATTCCTAAATGCAGTGTTGAAAGAAGAGGTATATGTTGAACAACCTCCAGGCTATTAAATTGAAGGCCAAGAGCACAAAGTTTTCAAGTTGAGAAAAACTCTTTATTGGCTGAAGCAAGCACCAAGAGCATGGTAGAGCAGGATAGATGCTTACCTGATTGACAATGGGTTTGAGAAATGTGATGGAGAACCCACACTCTACATAGAATAAAATAATGGTAAGATACTTATTGTTGTTTTATATGTAGATGATTTAATATTTTCTGGGAATGATGTTTCGCTCATTGATGATTTTAAAGTAGTCATGAAGAGTGAATTTGAAATGACTGATTTGGGTTCTTTGAGATATTTTTTTGGAATAGAGGTAGAACAAAATGAAAATGAGATTTTTATCTCCCAAGAAAAACATGTTGAATATGTGTTGAAAATATTCAACATGCAGAACTACATGTCAGCTGTAACTCCAACTGTTATGGGGCTGAAATTAAGCAAAGAATATAGCAGCAAGGATTTTGATCCAATTTTTTAGAAAATCATAGCTGGCAACCTCATGTACTTGATTGAAACTAGGCTGGATATTATGCATGCTGTCAATTTAATCTTCAGATTTAGGGAAAGACCGAAAGAGACTCATTGGTAGGAAACCAAGAGGATTCTGAGGTATGTGAATGGAACGAAGAGGTATGGTATTTCATACACCACTTCTGAAAATTATGAATTGATTGGTTAGATTGATAGTGATTGGGCTGGAAGTGTAGATGACAGGAAGAGCACATCTGTATATGTGTTTCATATGGGATTGGGAGCCATGTCATGGGCTTCCAAGAAGCAACCAATTGTGTTTTTATCAATAGCAGAGGCACAGTATGTGGCAGCTACAACAGTAGCATGTCAAGTAGTTTGGATGAGAATAATCTTGTAGAGCTTTTGTCATGAACAGGTAAGAGGCACAACAATTTATTGTGATAATAGCTCAGCAATAGCATTGTCAAAAAATTCAGTGTTTCACAAGAGAACGAAACACATTGATGCCAAGTATCACTACATTAGAGAGCTAGTGAGCAATGGTGAAATTGTTTTGCAACATTGCAGAACAAAGGAGCAGTTTGTTGACATATTGAAAAAATCATTGGGGAAGAAAATTTTTGATTATCTCAAAGAATGGCTGGGTATGCAAGATAGCAGCAGTTGTAATTAAGAGGGAGTGTTGGAAATTAATTCCAACTACAATCTAAAACAGGTGGAAAAAAAATCTGATTTTTTGTTGATATTTCAGAAGGACAGATGCTTCAAAGTCGTGATTTTTTTTTGCACTCCATCGTGCATTAAATTTTCTGGGTTAAATTCCTGCAATAGCCGATTTTTTTTTTCAAAGGGCACCACGTTATCTCCCACTGCCTTACTACATTTAAAAGGCTGATAAGAACAAAAGATATTTTTTTATTTTTTAATGTTTTAAGTTAAAATATGTTTTCAACACATATATGTCATAGACAACAGTGGTTTAAAAAAAAAAGGTTAGATAGATAGAGAATCAGAGAGAGAGGAAGAGAAGAAGACAGAGAGCAGAAAATAGAGGAAATCTAAAACGCTGTGTTTTGTAGTAGGAGAGAAACACTGTGTGTTGCCGCAACTGTTTCTGTGTGTTGCCGCAAATGTTACTGCGTGTTGACGCAACTGGATCTATGTGTTGCCGCAACTAACTGTGTGTGTGTTGCTGCAACTGACACTGTGTTTGAAGCAACAGAGGAACACTTTGTGTGTTGCCACAATTGCAACAGGGTGTTGCTCCAAAGGAGACTGTGTGTTTCCGCAACAGAAGACTCTGTGTTGCCGCAACTGGTATAGGGTGTTGCTATAAAGGAGACTGTGTGTTTCCGCAATAGAAGACTGTTTGTTGCTGCAACTGAGATCTGTGTAAAAGAAGCAAATGAAAAACATAGCAAGGAGTATTTTGTGTAATCCTGAACTACAATTGTAGTTCTGATGAAAGATTGTATTTTGTAATAGTCATTTGAATGCTTAATGAAATAGAGCTTTAATCCATCTCTCTGTTCATATCTCTATCATTAAAACTCTCTGTTGAGTTGAGGAACTTTGTTTCCTCTGTTTGATCGAAATATTCAGAAATTTCCAACATGGTATGAAAGCATGCCATTTATAAAAAATTCAACATTCTCGATAATACATTAGTGTGTGCTTTACCTTTTATTGCAATAATCACATTTTATAATTGAATGATGAAGAGTTTTGCTATGATTATACTAATGTTACTTGTAGTACCATTAGGTGAGGCTGCTTGGATTTTCGGTTTCAAGAAATTTTCTTTCAATGGCGATTCTCAGGTTAAAGCTACTCCTACAATTAGTTATATGTCAGTCAAGGAAAGGGCTCCTGAGATGGTATTCCTAGAGCTGAACGAATGTTTTAGCGAAAGAGAAAATCTTGAAAAGCATCCTGGTTCAATGGGTAACTTCAACCCCAATCTATCTACAAAGTCGATGGCTTTAGATCAGTGTTCAGATGAACTTCTTCAGAAAATTCTTCCTTCTCTAAAATTTAATGTTGCTCAACATCAAGCGGAGAAATCTCTTTGACCCTTTCAACCGTTAGGTCATAGCCCTAGAATTGGTCATGATGTTCCACCAGGATTGAGGCACTGAGTGCCAAAATCTGGCGAATTGATTGAAATGCTTACTTCTATTCCAAAAGGTAAATGAAGAAGTTCACTTTTGTATAGTCCCTTGTATTTCTTGTCAAGTATGCATGCGATGGCTAGCCTGTATTGTCTCTGATATTATACAAAGTATTGTGTATTTCACTGTTCAAACTAGTATATGGTGTAAGATATGTAGGTTGTATATATGAAATAAGCATTTTTCCTCATTTTTTTTATTTTATGAGTTGCGATGTTTCCATGTCCACATGGTCATTCTTTTGATCAGTACACATTAGATATGTGAATATTTCTGTTTCATAGTACATGGCATTTTTACCCATAAGTAATAAATAGAACAAAGATAATCACTAATGAGGCGAAAATTAGTCTGATGTATTAGGAGATTGGTAATCTTTCATGCTCTTTCAGAAAAAAAAAAATGTTAAATAAGTTTCCATACTTTGAATTTTCCATAAATAAAATACACCAATAACCGTTTCAGACCGTATTTATGTTTAACTACAGTTCTCACCATTATGGTCATGGATTTGTGGAGTTAGACCTTACATGAAATTTTATGCTTAACATACTAATAATGTTTTCCTTCTCATGAGGCAACGAATGTCATAAGCGGGCGAAGCCATTAAAAAGCCTGAGAACGCTAGAAAGGAAAATCTCACGACTAACTCTTCTAATAAGCCATTGTCTTGTTTGTCGAACATGGATGCGATAGATAGATTTTATTTTCTGTCATAGTATAAGAAATATCCTACAACTAAAGGTTCAAATCAGAGTGTAAGATATACAGTTTGCATTATGAAATATAATTTTCCCTCAAATATTTTATCCTATTAATACCAATGTTTCACTTGCCCACTACTTATAACATAGTATGATCATGAGCAATTAAAATGATCAAGACCATTGCATTCAAAATATATAAATTTTAGTATTTATTCGGAAGGGGTACTTTATATTGGAATTTTCCTAGAGGAATATATATTTTCAGTAAAATTAATGATTTAGATGAATTTATATATTTTAATATATGATTCTATAGACAATAGTATTTGTGAATACTAGACAATATGAAAAGTTTGTGAATAGTCATTTCTGAAACATAGCTATCCTTTATCAGATTGGGGCATCCATTCTGTTGGCCATCACATGTCTCCTCATATGGAGTGAGGAAGCAATTTGATCGAGTTGTATTCAAGCATTTAGGCACGTCTCAGAAATTACAATTTCTCCGAAAGCCTTTAAGCTTTTGCTCCATTCTGGTATGTGGTCATTTAACAGCCACCCCCAACATAATTTCTTCCTCCATAGACAAATAAACAGAGAGAATGGTTGGGAAGGTGATTGGTGATGTAACCTATAGACCCTTCATACTTCACACGAACAATGATGAAAATGTTTCAGTTTATCATTTGTCTCAGAGATATTGTCTGTGTTGCTGAGAGATCAGGCAAGTTTAGGAAAAATCACACTACAAGAAGAAGGGTTATTTAGCCTTAAATTAGCACCATTATGTGTAAAGTGTTGGAATTTATGATGATTCCAGAACACACAGGGAGAATAGAGATTCTCCTCCACAAGACAGAGTTTTAAAATTAAAATTTCTTGCTCGACAGAGATGGAAAACTTAACACTATTTCATTAATATGAAAAGCTATTACAAAATTCATTCTTCCTCTATGGGAGGGATTTACAAAATAAACTGGACTGCTACAAAATGCAATGCTCTCAAACAAAATGCCTCTCTGTCTCAATATGCACATACAGTGCTTTACAAATCTTCACTATGTTTTTCTTTGTTTGCGGACTTACACAGTTACACAGCAATTGCAATACTATTCTAACTTTTCACTTTATATGGTGCAACATTAAATGAAAAACATTTAAAATAAAAATTATTTAATATATATATTATAAACTTAATAAGTTTATAATCTATATTACATTCCTTGTATTAAGTTATATCTTATGCCGAAACCTTTTGGTCTCGTGTCGTTAAACATGTTTCATAACAAACTAATGCAATAAGGTTTTAAAACCTTAATACTCCGTCGCATAAAACTTAAAACCAACGTTTAATAAACCTTTAGACTTGGACTTCAAACAAAATTTTAACCACATTACATTATTTTCGCGTTACAAATTCATATGACGTCACCAAGCCTAAAACCAACGCGAATGCAATCTGATTGGCTAGCCGCTGGGGCCCGCTAGAATCCAAAAGGTTTATGAATCGGATTTACAAAATTTATGTAAAAAAAGGTGATAATGACGTCAGGGCATAAATGAACGCGAAACAACGCGATTGGTCGACTGTGGTGAGTTGGCATGTGGGGCCAGCTTCAGATCGGCAATCGGCGGAGGTGTGGTGTGGATGGCTTGGACCTTGGTGGAGCGATATGCGATGCTACAACATAGGTGATATTGCATCGACGATTCGGAGCCGCGGACGGATGAACAGAAGACTTGGCGACATTGTGATACAGTGATGACGTGATGTTGTGATGTGCGATGGTGGTAGGGACCACATCACATCGCAAGTTCGGTGATGGACCATTGTTGCAGATGGGCTAGGCAGACAGTGAAGTGAAAAAAAACGATGGACATTGATTGGTCCATGTCGCTAGCTGAAGATGGGACCCACTCTATTCAAAATCCTTGGCACGTAAACAAAATTCTTGTTTGCTGGTTGGTGAGGGCTTTTATGCCTGACAAGACTATTTTTAATACAGCCTGTTGTTGCATGGTTTGAACCACAAAATTAAATTTCTCTGCAATGGTGACTACGGCCTATAGACAAAAAAAATCATCCTTACAATTTTTCCTTACCTCTGTTAAATGTACAGAAGTGTGCACTCAACTTAAGATGCCCTTGTTTGTACTCTTTTCTCTTGCAAATGGTACTTGCAGGTGAATTTAATATTTTCAACACTCCCCCTTAAATTCAGTTGTTGGGTTATCAATCATACCCATGCATTTCCTCAAATATTCAAAACTCTTTTGCCCCAATGGCTTTGTCAGTATGTTTGGAAACTGCTCATCTGTTCTGCAATGTTTTAAAATAATTTCACCATTGTTCACCAATTCCCTTATGTAGTGAAACTTGGCATAAATGTGTTTCGATATCTTGTGAAACACAGAATTCTTTGACAATGTTATGGCTGAGCTATTGTCCCAATAAATCATTGTCCCTTTTACCTGTTCTTGACACAAACTCCTCAACATTCTTTTCATCCACACTGCTTAACATGTTGTTGTTGTAGCTACCACATACTCTGAATCTGCTGTAGATAAAACCACAATTGGTTGTTTCTTAGAAGCCCAAGAAATTGCTCCTGAACCCATATGAAAAACATAACTAGAGGTACTTTTTCGGTCATCAATATTTCCAGCCCAATCACTGTCAGTATATCCAATCAATTTAGAATTTTCTGAAGTGGTATATAGAATTCCATACCTTTTAGTTCCTTTCACATACCTCAGAATTTTTTTTGCTACTTTCCAATGTGCTTCCTTTGGCCTTTCCATAAATCTGGAAATTAAGCTCACAACATGCATAATATCTGGCCTAGTTGTAGTCAAATACATGAGGTTGCCAACTATGCTCTTGTACAAACTAGGATAAAAATCTTTGTTTTTGTCCTCTTTGTTGTTTCAATCCCATTACTGTGGGAGTAATTTCTACCTTGCAATCCTGCATGTTGAATCTTTCAAAAACTTCATTTACATATTTAGCTTGAGAAATAAAAATTTTATTTTCATTTTTCTCTACTTCTATTCCTAAGAAGTATTTCTATAATCGCATATCAGTCATCTCAATTTCATCTTTCATGAATATTTTAAAATTTTCAATGAGATAATCATCATTACCTGTAAAGATGACATCATCAACATATAAGACAAAAATCAACATCTTACCATCTTTCTCCTTGATGTATAATGTGGGTTTTCCTTCACATTTTTCAAATCCATCCTCTAGTAGATAAGAATCTACCCTACTGTACCATGCTCTTGGTGGTTGTTCCTCTTCCATCAATACTCCATTTAAGAATGCTGATTTTACATCCATTTGCTAAACCTTCCACTTCTGTTGTGCTGCTATGCACAACATTGCTCTCACTGTTTCCATTCTTGCAACTGGTGCAAAAGTTTCTTCATAATCTCTTCCATGTTGCTACTTATACCATTTGACAACAAGTCTGGCCTTCTTCTTTTCAATCTTACCTTCAACATCTCTCTTGGTTTTATAAACCCATTTTACTCCAATGAATTCTTTACCTTTTGGGAGATCAACCAATTCCCATGTTTTATTTTTCTCTATTGCATTCATTTCTTCATCCATAGCATCTATCCATTTCTTATCTTTTATAGCTTCTTCAAAATGAATAGGATCATCTACATGAAAATATAAAGCAAATAAAGAGTTCATACCTTCATTCACTCCCTCTTCCTCATAAATCTCATTTAGATTTCTGAATCTTCTTCCTCTATCATTTGTTGTACATGTGCTTGAAGAAGCACTCAAATTTTCTCCTTGTGGTGTGCTTGGAGAAGCACTCTCATTTCTTCTCAAAGGTGTTCTTACTCCAGCTTGTGTTGTCCCTTGATTTCCTTCTGTTGGTGGAGGTAGTGGTGCTAATGATGGATGTATTTCAGCCATCTCATCCTCCTTTTCATCATGAGACAAACATCTCTTTACATTGACTGTTTTTTCAATGCTTCCATCCCAAGCTTCTTCCTCAATGAACTGAACATCTCTACTTATAATAAATTTCTTAGTGTATGGGTTATGCAACCTATAAGCTTTGTATTCCTCACTGTATCCAATAAAAATGCACTCCTCCCCTTTGTTTTCCAACTACTTTCTTAGCTGATTTGGAATGTGTGCATAAGCCACACAACAAAAAAATTCAATGTGGGTGACACCTTGTTTTATCCCACTCCATGATTCTTCTAGAACTTTGTTCATTATTGCTTTGGTTGGGCATATATTCAATATGTATGCTGTATAATGTACAGGTTCAACCCAATAATCATTTGGAAAATGTTTTTCCTTCAGCATACTTATCACCATATCCATGATTGTTCTATTTTTCCTTTCAGCAACTCCATTTTGTTGCGGTGTGTACCTTACTTTAAATTGCTTGTGTATGCCATTTTCTCTGCAAAAACACATAAATTATTTTTCAGATATACTCACCTCTATCAGTTCTTAAAAAATTTATGTGTTGCCAACATTGGTTTCAACAAGTGCCATAAAGTGGCAGAATTTTTCAAACACTTCACTTTCATATTTCAATAAATAAACCCAAGTTTTCCTTGTTAAATCATCAATAAAATTCAGCATATAATGGTTTCTTGTTAGTGATGGTGTTTGCAATGGTCCACACAAATTTGAGTGGACAATTTCTAAGGGTCTCTTCTCCCTTATGCTCTTTTCTGATGGAAAGCTTTCTCTGTTTTTTTTACCCAAGATGCAGCCTTCACATAGGTTGTCCGGTTTCTCAATAAATGGTAATCCCTTTACCATTCCTTTCCTATGCAACAAATTTAGTCCTCCAAAGTTGATATGTCCAATTCTCAAGTGCCATAACCAATTTTCATCTTTTTCTTCTCTTTGGAATGTCTCTTATGTCACTAATGTCATTTATTCTTCTTTCTTCAAATCTGATCTCATTTTGAGAGGGAACATTATGTTCCTTGTCATCTTCACTTATGCAATAAATTGTTTGCTTTGTGGTTTATCCATGATGGTGCACACATCATCCTCAAATAAAACATTGTAGCCCTTTTGGATGAGCTGTCCAATGCTTAACAAATTACATTTCATATCTGGTACATAATATACATCAGATATGCTCTTCTTTTCTCCTTTCTTTGCCAAGACACCTACTCTGTCTTTTCCCATGACAGAGACCTTACTGTTTGTCCCCAATGTAACTTAAGACTTTAAATTTTCAGATAACATGTAAAACATGGCAATTTTTCCAGTCATATGGTTACTGCATCCTAAATCTAGAAACTATATATCCTCATTCTTTTCCTCAGCCATATTACATGCTAAAAAAGCTTATCTTAACTGATATTTTATTTTGTAGAATTAGCATTGGGTTTATTACCCATGTCACTCTGTTTCTTCCTACATTCATTGGCATAATTTCCATAATTTTTACAATAATGACATTGGACTTGGGATTTGTCATACCTTTGTCCATGTGCTTGATTTTTTCCACCTTGCTAGCTTCTACCTTGGCCTTGATTCTAATTTTGATTGCTGCCCCTTCCACTTGCAGTGTTGTTTCTTCCTCCTCTGTTTTGGCTTCTGCCTCTTCCTTTTCCTCTGTAGCTTCCTCTGCCTTGACCTCTTCCTCTTCCAAAGGAAATTTGGGTCTTGAAGGCATGCTCCAAAGATGAGTGTGCATTTATACCCAATCTTTTTTCATGTGTCATTAATGATGCATGAAGTTCATCAACTGAAATATTTGAGAGATCTTTTGTCTCTTCAAGGGTTGTGACTATCACTTCAAACCTTGAGGGTAAGCTCCTCAACACTTTCTCCACAATTCTTCTTTCTTCAATTGTCTCTCCATGAGACCTTATCTTGGTAACCAACCCAATCACATGTGTGAAGAATGAGTCTATGTTATCAGACTCTTTCATACAAAGAGTTTCAAAATCTCTCCTCAGCAATTGTAGCTTTGCTATCTTCACCTTCTCCATACCTTGATAGGTAATCTGGAGGGTATCCCATAAATCCTTAGATCTCTTAGCTGCTACTATCCTTCGAAACACACTCTCATGTACTGCTTGATAAAAAATAGAAGAGGGATTTTGGGTCCTACTTCCTATTTTTCTTCAACAAATCCTTCTCTGCCTATGTCAAGGAATTAAAGGCATTTTCATCTATTGGTTCTTCAAAACCATCTTCAATAAGCTCCCATAAGTATTGAGAGGCAAACAAGGCTCTCATGCTGATTTCCCAATAATCATAGTTCTTCCCATTGAACTGTGGGAGCTGAGTATTTCCAATACTCATGCTTGTGCTGGCTCCTGCCATGACTTAGCACACTGAACTATGCAATAAACTTGACTGTGTTTTTTTTTTAAACAAGCTCTCTTTCCTTCTTTGTAAAAAAACTCTGTCTCTTAGTACTGCACTCTTTTAAACAAAACAAAACTCCGTTTTTTTGAGAAATACCTGAATTTTTTCTGAGGCTTCACTCTACTAGAGAACTGCTACAACAAATCCTTCCTTCAGCTTCTTTGACACCTGCAAAGAGCCTGGACTAGCTCCGATACCATGTTGGAATTTCTGATGATTTTAGAACACACATGGAGAATAGAGATTCTCCTCTATAACACAGAGTTTTAAGATTAAAATTTCTTGCTAGATAGAGATGGAAAACTTAAAACTATTTCATTAATATGAAAAGCTATTACAAAATTCGTTCTTCCTCTATTAGAGGGATTTACAAAATAAACTGGACTACTACAAAATGCGGTGCTCTCAAACAAAATGTCTCACTATCTCAATACGCACATATAGTGCTTTACAAATGTTCACTGTGTTTTTCTTTGTCTGCGGACTTACACAGTTACACAGCAATTGCAATACTATTCTAAATTTTCACTTTATATGGCGTAGTATAAAAGGAAAAAAATTTAAAATAAAACTTATTTAATATATATATTATAAACTTAATAAGTTTAATATATATATATTACATCCCTTGTATTAAGTTATATCTTATGCCGAAACCTTTTGGTCCCATGGCGTTAAACATATATCGTAACAAACTAATGCAATAAGGTTTTAAAACCTTAATACTTCACTTCATAAAACTTAAACCCAAAGTTTAATAAACCTTTAGACTTGGATTTCAAACAAAAGTTAAACTGCATTGCATTCTTTTCGAGTTACAAATTCATATGACGTCACCAAGCCTGAAACCAACACGAACGCAATCTGATTGGCTAGCTGTTGGGGCCCGACAGAATCCAAAAGGTTTATGAACTAGTTTAAAACAAAATTTGCGTAACAAAAGGTGATAATGATGTCAGGGAAAAAATGAACGCAAAAAAATGTGCTTGGTCGACTGTAATGAATTGGCATGTGGGACCGGCTTCACATCGATGATTGGCGGACGAGCGGTGTGAATGGCTTAGACCTTGGCAGAGAGATATGCGATGCTGCGACATCGGCGATATCACATCGGAAATTCGGAGCCACGGGCGGACGAATGGAAGAGTTGGTGAAATTGCGATACAACGATGATGCGATGTTGCGATTAGTGATGGTGGTAGGGAGCACATCGCATCGCAAGTTCGGCAATGGACCATTGTTGTGGATGGGAGGATGGTGAAGCTTGAAAGAGCGATGGACATTGATTGGTCCACATTGTTGGCTGAAGATGGGACCCACTCTATTCAAAACACTTGGCGCATAAACAAAATTCCTGTTTGTTGGTTGGTGAAGGCTTTCACACCCGATACTACTGTTTTTAATAGAACCTGCTGTTGTGTGGTTTGAACCACAAAATTCAATTTCTCTGCAATGGTGGCTACGGTCCATAAACCAAAAACTTCATCCTTACAGTTTTTCCATACCTCTGTTAAATGCACAAAAGTGTGCACTAAACCTAAGATGCCCCTATTTTTACTCTTTTCTCCTGCACGGGGTACTTGCAGGTGAATTTAATATTTTCAACATAAAGGATTTGAGAAATTATTATTTTTTAAATAGTGGTGTAAAAGTGGTCATAAAAGTGGGGATAGGCACGTTCTACAATCAAGATATTGTGATACACCAAAATCAATTTTATAAAAATTAAAAATTTATCATAAAAATATCAAAATTATTGTTATAATAATAAATTGTATACGGTGAAAAGTACCATAAAATAAAAAAATGGTTATAATTTTTTTATTATCATTATTAAAATAAAAGTGTATATGGTGCAAAGCACCATAAAATGTGAAAAGGTGTTAAGAAAAAAAGAAAACCTCCTTTATTTAAAAATGTTATATATTTCCAAGGTTTAAAGATACTCTAAAAGGTTATATTTGATAATTTAGAAGCTAAGCATCCCTAAATTTGGATATTGGGATGAGTTTGATTTTAGTACCAAAGAGAAAATTTTCACCATTTTCTTATACTTAAATTAAATTACCATAAATATATGTAATTTATATATAATATACTAATACAATTGATGTATCCTTTAGTTGCATCCAAAATTTTTAATTAGTTGTGTACAATAAGTCTATGGTAGTTTTTTGTGTTTACTTGCTTGGAACAATGGTCATTACATTATGGCAATATCAATTACAAGTAATGGAGAAATGTCTCAATTTAACCAGTCATATGATTCCAAGTTCATAGGCATAATAAATCTACATACATAATATCACTACTGATCATTTCGGTCAACATGGTATTGATCATGTAGATGAATCATTGCAATCTTTGAAAATTAAAATAAATAAATAAATAAAAGATCTAAGCAATGTCCTTTCAATTCCAAACCTCAAAAAATTTTGTTCGAGTGAAAAATTCAAGACGCCATGATATTTCAAAAATCTTAGTTTTTGTAATCTATTATATATCTTTCTAGTTATAAAAAAATATTAAACGGGTACCTTTCACATTAAATGAATAGTTACAATGAAATAGTACCAATATATACATATGATAAAAATGTAAGTATACTATAGAAGAACCAAAAAAATCTAAGTATATAAAGAAGAGATAATTTAATAAAAGAAAGTAAAAGTTTGATTTGTTAAGAGATATATAATTCAAATATAAAAAATAAAAGAAAATAATATAGAGATAATTTAATGAAAGAAAATAAAAGTTGTATTTGTTAAGGAATTTATAACTCAAATATAGAAAAATATACAACTATTGAAACTACTATTTAACATAATAGAAAAGGTTCAAAAACTTTTTTTTTTTTTTAAGAGGCTAATAACAAAATGCATCAACTAAAGTATAGATGATAACAAGAGTAGTTATAACTAACTATTTTATGTGATTCTTACTATTAATCTATATACATATGTTTCAAATGTGATTATCAAAAAATCACTTTTCATTTATTAATATCCTGAAATGTCTTAGGTGTCTTGAAATTGATTTATTATCAAATGTGAAAAAAATGAAACTAGTAATTCATTTAAAATCATATTTATTGTTCATTCGTAAATATTATTAAGAAATTTTGTCACGACTTGCATGGAAAAATCATAAAAAGAAAATTATAAACATACGTTTGTGAATAAAAGTACATAAATGAAATAAACTAAGAAAAATATAAACAATAACTTCAATTGAATTAAAATGAACCATAAAACTTGTATGCATTTAACGGTATTTCATAGTTAAAGTATCCTATTCATTTCAAAAATAACTAAAGTGAAGTAACCAAGCATCTGCTAAGGTTGAAGCATGTAATATCCCGTTTCGGGGATATCTCTAAAACACGACAAATTCCAACCAGAGATGGACTAGCATGCCATTTACCGGATATTCGCCTTTGAAAAGAGGACGAGATTCGGAGGCTACCTAGCCCTTTCCAGACTCTGTCTAAGAGTGAAAGATAAATGCACCAAGTGGTATATAACTAGAATTCTAAAAAACAATAATAGTGCAATAGACATATAGTATCATAGAAAGAGAATACGGAAAATACGGAAACTCATCCAAAAAAAATAGAGAGGAAATGCTGAGCCATTTTATTAATATGAGAAATATAATGAAGTACAATAGGCAATCAGAGTGATGGCACCTAATCTTGCTCAAGTAAATTGACAAAAAAATCTCAGAGAATACTGCAAATGGCTACTCTATGAACCGTGTCCCAGCTACTGGAAAACTGCCATGTAGCTGCTACTGCTGGAATGGACTGAAGACTAGGGGCTGATACGCTTGCCAGAATAAGCTAAAAATTGGAAAACCTCCTCTCCTCAATAGCCTGGACAAAATCCAGAAACCATACCAGAAAAGGCCAACCCTGAAAATCACCAGAAAATGCCTCCCCAGTGAATTACGCTGGCCTCCAAGGTTCTGCGCAGAGGCTAGATGGAAATTGCTGAAACACTGCCTCAAACTTCGCCAAAAACCTCCTATGGGCAAAGGCTGACCCTCTGCTCAAAATCCCGGTTAAATCACTTATAGAAACTCCAATCCGAAGCTCCTCCACAATGGACTACATCCTCTCTCCCAGTGACTACGCAGTCTCTATAAGCTCCAGCTCCGCAACAAACCCAAACAATAAAATGACTCACAAAATGCTGAAAAACCAACCTTGCCTGAGCAGGCACTCAAAGTCCCCTGGGGCTAAGGGCGAGATCTCCGACTGGAGACACTCAATGCACTAAACAGTGTTGCAGACAGGCTAAACAACCAGCGTGCTCAAGAAGAAAAATGTCTCACTCAAAAATCATCAGCTCGAGAATGAATCAAATGAGGAGGCTCCTCCATCTTTTATAACATTGGTTTCCCTCCAAAACCCAACGTATCCTCTCTCTCCTCCACATACTCATCCTTATCTGCGCAGAAGTTTGCAGATGCTTCTAGAGTGTACGTAGGCCCCCCTCCTCTAAGTGGTGTTAGGCCTCCCCCCTTAACTCCCACTTAAGTCACAACGTTGTGCTACTAGGTGGATGTCTTATTTCACTTAAGTGAGTTAGACCCTCTTCACTCACTTTTTATTTATTTACAAACTATAGATGGAAAAATAACAAAATCTAATATTCCAATTAGTTTTCGCTAATTAGGAATATTATAGTCTCCCCTGGAAAAATGTTGCTTGTCCTCAAGCAACTGAAGTGATGGATGCTGCAAAATCTTCTCGCTCTCCGAAGTGGCATCCTCATCCGACAAATTCTTCCACCTCACCAAGAATTCCCGGACCATCCTTCTTCGTAACTGCCTCTCCCTGGTATCAATAATGGCCTCTGGCTGCAACACCAAGTGCCCCTCATCATTTGTAGGTGGTACCTCCTCTGTCACTGTCACCTGCTACCCCAGCACCCTCTTCAGGCATGATACATGGAAAATGTTATGGATCTTGTTGTCTTGGGGTAGCTCCAACTCATATGCAACCTGCCCAATCCTACGTATCACCTTCTATGGCCCGTAAAAGAGAGGCTTGAGCTTCTCAGCCCCCTTCTGTTTCAGCGATGACTGTCAGTATGGCTGTAATTGTAGGTAGACCAAGTCCCCTACCTAAAACTGTCTCTCCACCCGACCTCTGTCGGCATACAGCTTCTGTTGGTTCTATGCTATAGCCATATTGTCCTTGAGAGCTCAGAGGATGTCCCGAATCTCTTAGATCCAAATCTTGGCTCTAGGAGCCTTACTAGCACCGAACATCACATCAGTGAAAGATAAAGGATGGCACCCATACAAAGCATAAAATGGTGACATACCAATAGACATGTGATGTGTCGTGTTATAGTAGGACTCCCCCAAATGTAACCATCTCAACCACGCTCACTACTGCCCACTGACATAGTTGCACAAGTATCCCTCCAGCTAGTTGTTAATTATCTCTATCTGTCCATACGTTTGTGGGTGGTAACTGGTACTCGGTGTCAACTCCATCCCCACTAGTCAGAAAAGCTCCTACCGAAATCGGCCCATGAAACGACTGTCCCTATCACTGATGATGGTCTTAGGAAGACCATGCAACTTGAAAACCTATCTGAAGAAACGCTCGGCCACCTGTGCTACTGTGTAATGTGCAAATATGGTGAAAAAGTGCGCATACTTTGTCAGTCAATCAACAATGACAAAGATACAATCCTTTCCCTGGACCATGGCAAACCCTCTAATGATGTGCATCGAAATGCTCTCCCATTTCCCCTCCGAAATGGGAAGAGGCTGAAACAGTCTTGCGGGATGGCTCATCTCCCCCTTATTCCTCTGACAAAAATTGCACTCCCTGACGTGCTAGAGTACGTCCTCCTTGAGGCCCTTCCATGAGAACCTCTCTCTAATGGCCCTGTAGGTTTTAGTAAACCCCTGATGGCCTAGAGTATATTCTTCTTAAGCTGAGATCCCTCAGTCAAGAAGATCCTATCCCTCTAATAGACGATCTCATCAACCACCCTGTACCTGTCATCCGCCACCTTTCCATCCAGCACCTCACATGAAAATCCATCCTTGGAGTACTCAACTAAAAGTCGAGCCCTCTAATCTGTATCCAGGCTCATAAAAGATAGCGTGGCTGGTCTGCATGAAAGGGCATCTGCTACCACATTATTCTTACCCTTGACATACTCAATGTCAAAGTTATATGCTTGGATCTTATTGATCCACTTCTGCTGCCTCTCCTGTAGCTGCTTCTGCTCCAAAAAGAACTTGAGGCTGTTGTGATCAGGCCTCACCCTGAACCTGTTCCCTACCAGATACTGCTGAAATTTGGCCAAGGCATGCATGATGGCCAACATCTCCTTGTCATATATAGGATACAACCTCTTGTGCGGAAGCAGCTTCCGGCTCTCAAAGTCTATAGGGTGTCCCCCCTACATCAATACTGCATTGGTCCCCTCTCCCGATGCATCACACTCCAAGACAAATGGCTGCGTAAAATCTGGCAATGCAAGCACTGGGAAACTACTCATCACCTCCTTGAGCCTATCAAAGGCTCACTGCATTGTATCTGACCAACTGAATGCCCCTTTTTCGTCAAATCTGTAAGGGGTGCAACAAGCTATGAGAAAATTTTAACGAACTTCCTGTAATAGGTACATATCCCAATGAACCCTCGAATTTTCCTCACGTTCTTCGGCTCCGGCCATTCTCTGATGGCTCTAAACTTCTCCTCATGGACTCTCACTCCATCGACTCCAATAATATGACCCAAATACGGCATCTTTGTCATCCCAAACTCACACTTGGAGAGCTTAGCATAGAACTGTTGCTCTTCCAAGATGCGTAGCACTGCCTCTATATGCTGGAGATGCTCCTCCCAAATCCTGCTATATATGAGTATGTCATCGAAGAAAACCAATACAAACTTCCTCAGATGACTGCGGAAGATATGGTTCATACAAGACTGAAAGGTGGCTGGTGCATTGGTTAGCCCAAAAGGCATAACCAAAAACTCAAAGTGCCCATAATGACACCTGAAGGCGGTCTTGGGAATGTCTTGTTCCCTCACGCGAATCTGATGGTACCCTCATCTCAAATCAATCTTCGAGAAGAACTTAGCTCTGCGCAACTCATCCATCAGCTCATCTATCCTGGGTATAGGGTACCTATTCTTCAGAGTGTTCTTGTTCAGCGCCCTGTAGTCAATGCACATCCTCAAGGTGCTGTCCTTCTTCTTCACCACCACTACAAAAGAAGCAAATTGACTCGTGTTCGATCTGATGTGTCCAAGAGCCAACAACTCCTGGATGGCCCACTCAATCTCATCTTGATAGTCTTTGCGATGCCTATAGGGTGTAGTGATCACCGCCTGAATACCCTGCTCAAGCTCGATGGTATGCTCAAACCCTCTATCTGGTGGCCGACCTGGTGGTATATCCCCAAACACCACCTCATGCCTGTCGAGGATGGCCTGTATATATGGATGAACTACTCGACTGGTGGTCTTTGCCTCCGATGCCCGCAACTCAACCACCCACTCTATGTCTCCCTTCTGGAAGTCTGCCTCAATCCGGTGTGTCGAAACTGTTTGAGGAAGGTAAATATGCATCCCGCGGATCTTCTCATGCTTTCCAGTCTTCTTGTCATCCCACTCCATCTCTAAGGCCTCCCAATCCGTGGTGACCTTCCCGAGAGTAATCAGCCACTGAACACCCAGTACCACATTGGTATCTGGTATGTTGACCATGAAAAAGTGATCAGTCACGGTGTAAGTACCCATCGTCACTGCTAACTCTGGAGCATACTGGGCACACTCCATCATCTGGGTTGCTGGTACCACAACTGAAAACTTGTCGAAACTCTCGATCAGTATACCCCTGCGCCCGAGCATCTGTGCATTAATGAATTTATGGGTTTCCCCACTGTCAACCAATACTGATACTCACTTTCCATGTACTGTCCCTCGTACGCGCAATGTCAAATACTTAGGAAATCCTTGCAAAGCTGCAAGGGCCCCTCCTATGGTGCAAAAGTTTCACCTCGTGTCCCTGAAGGTGGAGGCGGCAAGTGATCCTGGGCTATCTGACTATCTTCTACCTCCTCATCATCCTCCTCATCCTCTTCCCCGCTATCATCGGAGAAGACCTCAATGAAGTGTGCTTTTCCAGTAGCACACCTATGCCCTACTGCCCACGACTCCTGACACGTGAAGCACAACCGATTCTTCCTCAACACCCTCCTAGCATCATCATCTATCTGTGCCTGTCCCAGATTCCCCTTTGGAGGAGGAACCCTCACATCCTTCCCCTTGGGTTGGAAGCCCTGTCTCTCAGTGTAAGGTGTCTGCGTCCTAGGAAATGCATCTTGTAAGTCCTTGGTCCTACTGATAGCATCCTGGAGTGTAGTTGGTCTAGTAAATCTGACTAGACCTCAAAGTGGCTCTGCCAATCCCTCCACAAACATATATATCATCCGTGTCACAGATAGATCTGGCACCATCACTGAGACGCTCAAGAAATCTGCAATGTATATCTCTGGGCTCCTTGTCTGCTTGAGCTTTATTAGCTCAACAAAATGTTGTTCCAGATCCCTCTGGTGAAAATTATCCATCAACCTCCTCGTAAACTCAGAATATGTCATCACTATAGAATGTCCGAGTGTAAGCATCCCACGAAACCACCAGTCCTGGGCCTCACCATCCAAATGTAATGTCGCCACCTTGATAGCCTCCATCTCCGACATCTGGTTAAGTTGGAAATAGATATCCAGCTTCTCCACCCAATACATTGCTGAACTGTTTGATGATCCATCAAACGTAGGCAAATGAAATCTACTAGAGGCAGGGTGGGAATCTCCATCATGATAATGTCGGTGCCCTCTATGATGGTCGCAAGGTCTATTGTCTCGCTGGAGTTGCAAAAAATCGCTGAATGTGAAAGCATCCCTAAACTCCTACCCGTAGGACTGATACTCTATGAAATACTCATCTAAGTGCCCAGGCTCTGCCTCTTATTGGGCTCCTACCCCTGTATATGCCCCCAAGAAAGTGGGCATGGTAGAGCGGGTAGGTACATGTGAAGTCGTCGGCTGAGGGGTATCACGCTGAGGAGCACCCTGCTCCGGAAAATGGTGGGATGTACCTGATCCCTCTCCGACCTAGAAAACCCGTGGAGCCTCACACTGCCTGGCCTCCATGGCTAGGAACCTTTGTCCCATCAGCTCAATCTGTCGAGCTAAATCCTGCACCAACTTGAGGAGTGCCTCTCCAAACTGTTTGGTCTCTTTTTCATCTACCATTGGCTTTTTCTGCCTTAAATCTACTACAAGCTCCCCCTGCTTTGCATCTGTCACAGGCTCTCTCTCCTGATTTTTGTCCTCTACCTGGGCACAGTCTTACTCTTCGTAGGTGGTCTCCAACCTATGCTCATGGTATCTATACTTCTTGCCTCTGTATGGTCTCTTTCCCGATTTCATAGGCCACAGGATGAGCTAGAACTATGCTCTGATACCATTGTAATATCCCCTTTCGGGGATATCTCTAAAACATGGCAAACTCCAACCAGAGATGGACTAGGAGGGAATTTACTGGATATTTCACCTCTCAAAAGAGGACGAGATCCGGAGGCTACCTGGCCCTTTCCAGACTATGTCTAAGAGTGAAAGGTAAATGCACCAAGTGATATAGAAATAGAATTCTCAAAAAAAATAATAGTGCAGCAGACATATAATATCATAGAAAGAGAATACGACAAATATGGAAATTCATCCAGAAAACATAGAGAGGAAATGTTGAGCCATTTTATTAATCTAAGAAATATAATGAAGTAAAATAGGTGATCACAGTTATGGCACCTAATCTTGTTTAAGGCAAGTGAGAAAAAAATCTCAGAGAATACCAGAAATGGGTGCTCTATGAACTACGTCCCAGCTGCCGGAAAACTGTCGTGTAACTGCTATTGCTGGAATGGACTAAAGACTAAGGGCTAATCCCCTTTCCAGAATAAGCTGAAAATCGGCAAACCTCCTCTCCTCAACAGCCCAGAAAAAATCCAGAAACCATACCAAAAATGGCCAACCAAATGGCCAACCCTGAAAATCACCAGAAAATGACTCCCCAGTGAATTACGAGGGCCTCCAAGGCTCTGCGTAGAGGCTAGATGGAAATAGCTGAAACACTGCCTCAAACTCTGCCAAAAACCTCCTATGCTCAAAATCTCGGCTAAATCACCTGCAGAAACCCTAATCCGAAGCTCCTCCATAATGGACTGCATCCTCTCTCCTAGGGAATGCGCAGTCTCTATAAGCTCCAGCTCCGCAACAAACCCAAACAATAAAATGACTCACAAAATGCTGAAAAACCAACCTTGCCCGAGCAGGCACTCGAAGTCCCCCGAGGCTAAGGGAGAGGTCTCCGACCGGAGACACTCAATGCACTAAAGAGTGTTGCAGACAGGCTAAACAGCCAGCGTGCTCAAGAAAAAAAATGTCTCACTCAAAAATCATCAACTCAAGAATGAATCAAATGAGGAGGCTCCTACATCTTTTATAACGTTGGTTTCCCCCCAAAACGCAACATAGCATCCCTCTCCTACACACACTCATCCTTATCTGCGCAGAAGCTTACAAAAGCTTCTAGAATGTACGTAGGCCCCCCTCCTCTACGTGGTGTTAGGCCTCCCCTTTGACTCCCACTTAAGTCACAATGTTGTGCTACTAGGTGGAAGTCTTATTTCACTTAAGTGAGTTAGACCCTCTTCACTCACTTTTTATTTATTTACAAACTATAGAGGGAAAACTAACAAAATCAAATATTCCAATTAGTTGTCACTAATTAGGAATATTACAAAGCATGCTTTAGAGTTCAGTTTCATCTTCTCTCTCATCATATTCTTTTTTTCTATGTAAGATTAATTTTATTGATATAATACAAAATGATTACATTCGACACAAGCTTGAAGGAATTGCTTGTGCTAGCCAATTCTGGCCAAGACAAAGTTCAAAAAATCAAAATATAGAGTGCCTCGGGTGGGGAAACCAGTCCAAAATGTGCTTCCCACCAGGGCAAAACCAGCATGAGCCATAATTGTCCAGAAAGAGAGAAAAATGAGCATATACAAGGAAGACATAAAAATAGTAGTGTAAAAGCTAGCAGAAGTAGGAGACCTAGAGATGAAAAATCTTCCGCCATTGTTCATGTTTAAGACATCTTGGGGAGGCTCCTCGACAATGTAGAAATTGTATACCTTGGAGGAATCCTCGGCCTTCTTCATCTGCTACACAGACGACTCTAGCGTTGACGTTGAGCGTGCCCTTGTAAGCTCTTTCTTGTCTTCTGCTTCTGAACTCTCCCCACAAACGCTCCCTAAGGAGTACGATGCAGTTTTTGTCGGAAGATCTACTGATTTTCGAGATAACTAGTGATTGTACTATGAAATAATTGACTTCCACAAGCACTTTCGAGAGCTAGTCTCCTTTTCACAGGAGTGGACTTCTAGGAGGCAAAGAGAAATAGAAGTAGAGACACATTGCTGGTCCTGTTCCTCAAAATGGTCCAAGTTAAGTGTGAGTTCCGTAGGTCAGTCCTCAAGGAGGGTGAGAGTGAATGTTAGCTAGAAAGGAGATGGGTGGATGGGAGGCTTAGCCTCGGCCTCGGCCTCGTCAAAAACGCATCCTGTAGTGTCAAGGCATGGTGTCGAAGGAGAGTCGTGTGGGGACTCTAAATTGCATGGAGAGATGAGATGGCAATGCTAGGGAGGCATGAGGGGAGATGGGATGAAAAGCATACAAATGGCAAGATACATAGAGCTACATAGGAGGTGAGGAATATGGAAGGATGTTCTACGAGGTAAGCCCGAAAGCCTACACATATAAGCGTTGAACAGAGGGAGCGAGAGAATGACAGGGATCCACGATTTGATACATAGGCCTGTGGGAAGGATGAGCATGAAAATATAGAGTAGTTGGAGTGGGAAGAGCATTAAACCAAAGAGCAGGTGGAGAATGAATATCATCAGAGAAAACGCAGATGCTTTTAATGCTAAGCACTGGATCCACGCGCAGCCAAGTGGTTGTGGCATGTGCCACGCACTAGGCCTGCATTTGTCAATACTAAACACCTGCATCTGGGATCTCTCTCATCATATTTAATAGTTACATAAGACACATATAAGAAAATATGAACACAAGTATAAATTGTATTAATTGAAAATTTCATTTTCATATATTCTTTCATATTATGAAACTTTATCTAGAACAATATATATATATGTTTAAAAACACCTCATAATCGATAATAGGATGAAATCCAGCTTTAATGTTTTGATGAATGAGAAAATATACACCATATCATAAAGAAATTTTTTTGTCATCTTTAGAAATTTTAATATTGGGCACCCAAAACTATATTTTAAATGAAATAGTTTGAAATGTCATTGTATAAAAAGCAAATTTTCCTAGAGAAGCATAGTAGTGTATTAAGCTTACAGAATTTTCCTCGATACATAATGTGCCACCTTTACCCAAACAATGGTGTGTGGAAAACCTGAAGGCTTGTATAGTATGTGCATATTTGTCTTTTCTAACCAAAGTTTCTTTTTTTCCATTTTTTTTGTTAATATCCACCTCATCCAATAAATATTTTCACTCTCGTTCTCCTATGAAGTGCGACTTGACTACATTTCTGTTTGACCAATTATCCTCTCAAAAATTTGTAATATTTTTAATATATTCAGCAACACTATGAAGAATTTTTTTGGAGGTACAATTGCAGATAATTTATGCATATGAGATAATAGCTTGTCCTTCTTAGATCTCTCTGTGAAATAAATGTAGAAATTGAATAATCCATATAAGTTTTTTAAAGATTTGTAGTATCATAGTAATGAAATTTAGGGAATGCAATAGTGAGTACAATATATACCTTTTTTTTTAATATGAAACATGAGTCATCAAGTATATATTTTATACTACATTAATTAGGTATGCAATTTATGAAAATCACAATATTTGTGTTTTACCTTTATGACGAAAATATTTAGTAATAGTAGGACCAAATAATTTCAATGCTACCAGGTAACGACTTCATATTGGATACCTATATAAAGGGCACGTTGTGAGAGTCCTTGTGAGATCTATAGTTTCTTGAAGCTTAGGACATGAGGGGTATCAAAAAGATTGATGGCTACATTCCTTTGTCACTCGCGAAGCTTACAAGGCTAATTATCCTCTCACTCCATGATAATAAAGTCTGTGGTTCGATCCCTCCATTTCTAGAAAATTTCCACAAGCTTCAAGAGTTGGGTTTGTCAGAGAATACGCTTAGTCGAGCAATTATAGAAACATTAGGAGGTCTAAGGAATCTACATGTTTTGAGTCTCTACACCAATGTGTTAGTGCGTCCTATTCACACCATGATAATTCATTTCGAAAATGTTACCATTCTCGATCTCTAGGGAAAATTTCTTAGTGGCTCCATTCCTCTGTCTATGGGGAAATTGAGCTCTCTCCAATCACTAGATATGTCTCAAAATACACTCACAGTGATAATACGAGATTCTATCATTCTTTTATGGAATTTTCCTAAAATATTCCTCGATGAAAAAAAAATTAGTAGAAAAATCCCACCCTCCATAGGGAATATCAGTTCTTTGGGATTTATTCATTAATAGTAAAATGAATTGAGTGGATTTTTTTCATCTTTCATGGGAGATCTAGTTAATTTGAAGCATATTTCAATAGAGAATAACATGATCAACAACTACATTAATGCTTCATGGGGTAAGCTCTCCATCCTAATGCAACTCTACATCAATGATAATAAGCTATCGCGTTCGATTCCCAAATTTTTGGGAGAGATTCCAATATTTTGTTTATAAATATCTCTCACAACAATATTTCCACCAAACTTCCCCAAGAATTACCAAATCTTTCTGATCTTCAAATATTGGATATCTCAATCAATATTTTCAAGTTTGTGTATGTAACCACAATGATATCGAAGCTTCCTAGACTGTATGAGCTCTCCCTCGCCAGTTGCAGCATCGAGGGGAGAGTTCTAGAATGGTTGTCAACAATATTGGGGCATATTGCTTTGCTTGACTTGTCGAGCAACAATGTAATTGGCACTATAGTTCCATGGCTGAGCATCATGTCGAACATATATTTTCTCAACTTTTCAAACAACGCATTGACATCCACGATTCTAGAGGCGATTGAAACCCTACAAGACCTCAACAGTCTCGACCTCCATTCAAGAAAAGTCACTAGACCAATAAATTACATATTTTCCATAGGAATCCGGTTTCCTAAAGGTAATTTAAGGATCATGGACTTATCCACAACAAATTTACATGTTCAATACCTCCTAATGAAGACAATCAAAATAACATGGAACAATTGTCTTTGTGACACAATTATCTTATTGAACCAATACCCTCTTCAATCAGCATGTTGGAACAATTGAAGGTGTTGGATCTCAGGTCCAATACATTGTCCTATCCCATACCGAATACGGTGGGAAATTTTACAGAACTGAACACTTTGTATCTCAATGAAAATTGGTTGCGCGGAGAAATACCGAATTACAATGTAGATCCAAATTAACAATGGAGTTGAAGATTAGGTAGAAGAGTGTGAATATATGATTCCAAAAAAAATGGAGCGAAATGTTTGGAATTTTTACATATGGAGGGAAGTAGTGGGACTTCATCTTCAATTGTTAAGTTTGTCTTAAATTTCCACTTTTTGCTTGATTTTACATTAAGTTGCTAATTTTTACCTTCATTGCAAATTTTATCCCAATTACTAATTGTTAATTTTTATATTTGTTTATTAATTTATTAATTTTGAAAATTATATGGGATAATTGTGTGTATCAAATGATACCAAAAGGTAAAAACCAATTACTAATTTTTAATTTTTATATTCATTTACTAATTTACTAATTTTGAAAATTATATATGTGTATCAAACAATACCAAAAGATAAAAATCAAATCACATGTTTTTTATGAGCAATATTTATTTCATAGTGTGATCGAGTTATAAATTATTTTATATCTTATCATAATAAGGCTCACATGTTTGTACTACACAATCTATGATTCGTATAAAAAAATTAGGAATTTGTAATTGTGAAATTATCTATATACAAAAAGACATAGTGGAAGTGCCATTTCCTTTTGTTTTATTTGACCACCATGTAATTTTTAATGCATTTTTTTATGTCGTTTTCTTTGTTTTTGATATTGACATATAAAAATTGGTATAATTTTCTTCATTTTAATATATTAGGGATAGTATGAATTTCAATATTCCTATGCTTATTCAAAGGGGAATATTTTAATCCACATAAGACTTTTTGGAATTTAAAAACAGATACTCCTTTCCTGTAAACTCAAAAGCTACATGTATGGGACTTTAGGAGGTGTGTAATTCACTTATACTTCCACTATCTAAGAGATTAAATTAGCATAACTGGTAATATTTATGACTTTAGATTGGATTTATATCATTTTCCTCACTAACTAAAACACTAAAAATCCTTGTTTACATATTTGAACTCTAAAGGAAAATGTTTCTATAAAACTAGTCGTGGAAAATATGGATTCCTTTGAAAAAAATTATTATTTCAAAGGATTGTAGAAATCCTCTATAAAAATTCTTTTGAAAATACAATATTTGTATGGCTTGTTGAATTGGATGAAGTAAAAGGATGTTAACTCCAAGAAAGATATCCTAAGATATGGAATACTTTAAAAAACTATCATTGCAACTATAAAACTCTATATTTCCTATGTTTTAAGATGCAAGAAGGATTGATTTCATTCCCTAATAGTCTTGAATCATAATTTTATTAGTGTAAATTCGCAACATTTTACATCCTAAGACTTATTTTTAGTGGAATCAACGCATTAGGGGAGTCGCATTGTATCATCGTCAGGATATTCCTTGAGATTTATCAGTAGTTTTGTTAGTCATCAATATTTTTCACTATCTTTTGATGAATATAGATTGATGGAAACATTTTGATTTTTTTTTTTTGAAACAATATGTGTTTTCAGAAATCTCATTGCCTTCATTATCTTCACAAACATTTCTCCCTATCTATCAGTTTTCCATCTCAAAGTCACCCTGTTGCTCTTAAAAGACTCCTTATGGGCTTATAATTCTCTTTTTCATCCTTCTTTCCTACCTGAGAATTCTTTTCTCCATTTTCCCTTGTCAATAGAGCCCATCCTCCCTCTAATTTTTCTTGTTGCTAACTCATTCCCATGTCCCTTTGGGCATAATAGAGTATAAGAATACCTTGTTTTCGCTTGAAAATATCCAAGTCAAATTTCAGCCAAAATCAGGTCAAAAAAGCACTCCCATTAGGTCAGCAGGGTTTTACAGGTTTTCAATGTCATCCTTGGATGTTTCAGGCACTAATTTTCCTTTGATAGAATCTGGCTCAGATGTAATAGAATGTCATGAAATGGTTATTCAAGAAGGACATAAAATTTCCAAGGAGGGTTATCTCCTCAGTTTATTACCTGCAAGTGAGAAAAATGGAAAAATTTTAGCACTTCTGTAGAAGTGTTGGAAGATTAATTAGCTGAAGGTACTGATGATGTAGATTGTGTACTCCTAAATGAAAAACAAATAAATCAAAGGAAAGGGGAACAAATTTGTCTTGTACATGACTAGGGTTATGAACTAGTTAGTCCATTTGAGTGCCAAAGTAGTGATCACTTGCAGGAAAATGACATGGAGGAAGCACACAAGGCTCAACATGAAGAAATTATATCAAAAAATATTGATAGAATATGGAAAAAGGGTAAGGTGAACTGGACAGAAATGAATGAACTTGAAATGGCTATATAGAACTTAGAATCCAACACTGATGGTTGATGTAAATATTGCAGACACTTAGGGTTTTGAAAAAATGGCCAGAATAGGTGGAAACGTTAAGTTGAACTTTATGGTGGAAACTATGGGAGATTTTGAAGATGCTAGTATGTATAATCATCCTAAATTTTACAAGATGAACATGTCAAGCCCAAAATGAGAAAAATAATTTAATTTAACTTCATGACTTCAAAAACCTGCAAGGAAAATGTGTCAAAGAATGTTAGTAAGAAAAGAAAAAGGGCTTCAAACATTAGAAAGTGGGTTTTTCAAAATTAAAATTAAAACCACAAGCCTATAAAGGTCATTCAACACTTCAAATGAGTCATTGTTGCTTCTCCAAAGATCAAAAGAATTCAATAAGGGCGAGTTTGTGGGTTTTCTCAGCAAGTTCGGGTTAAATTTTCTTGGCGTTGCGCGCTTGTGAGCTAGCACTGCGACCCTGCTAGTTTTCCTCCACAGACTTTCTGAAGGCGCTACACGCTTGCGAATTGCTACTATGCCCTTTTCGAAGCGATGTGATCTTGCCAGCAAGACCCTTTCCTCACTTTTCTTTTTGATGTGTGCTCAGATTCTGGTGTTGCACGCCTATCTTCGCATTGCGCCCTCAACCATTGACATTGCACACTTAGAAAAAGAGGGTTTCTAGTTCTTCCAACCACGCAAATCACATCAAAACTTTTTCAAATATTTTGTAAGGGCATCCAAGCAATATTAAGTGGTAAGTACATGATATAAGCCCTATTTTAAAGCCATTTGATGAATTCTTAATCAATGGAAATGAAACCCTAATTTTTAATCTTGTCATCACTATTTTTAACCCTTACTTCATCCTCCTTGAAGAAAATCAGTCATAAACAAGGGTAATTATAGTGCTTGAGGGATTTTCATTCATATAAGCTTCTCCCTACACCCATTCCCTTAATTCACTCATTCCCTTCATTTTGCAAAGCTGCCATTTCATTCCTTTCCCCTCATCTCATTTCCACTTACACTCTAGGGTTTTATAAAATAGAGTTTAACATGTCAGAGGAGGAAAACAATGGCAATGGTGTTGAGGTAGAAATGCAAAAGAGGCATGCCCATAAGGGAGGGAAGATAAACATATTTAAGCCCATCAATACAGGAGAACTCATGGCATCACCCCTCATTATTTATTGCTTTGAATTTTGTGAAAGAGTACAACAAGTCCAAAACCACCCAGAGCTAACAATAATATTCATTATCAATTTTCATGAAAAACAAGTTAACCTTGCTGGGGTCACCTTTGATATGTCTACAAATGCCATTGCAAATGTTATAGGGATACCTAGTGTAGGAGAGAAATGGTTCAAACAAGAAAACCTGGACATGAGTTACTTTTAACGATGCCTCAAACCTAGATATAAATATCATCACAAATCCATCTTCCCTTTTTCTCATCTACTTGACAGATATTCACCCATGATGAAGATAATAATTAAATATTTCACTTGTGAGGAAAGGTTCTCTCGCCTTTACTGATATCATATCCATATTCTTATGCATTTTACTAGAGTAAGAATGCTACACATACCATATTATCGTTTCTGTAGCATTGACAGAATGGCTTACATAGCGCAAAAGAGAGACTATAATTATAGAATGTAGAGCCTTTTCCATCATTCACTTATCAATATGGTAGTTATGCACTAGCTCCAGCAGAAGAACATTCCATTGGATATGTTCATTTCCCATGAGGTTTTCACTACTCCACATGGCCATCATCAGCAAGATATTCCTTCATCTTCTCATCCTCCCATATCCACTTGTCCATCACTTCCTTCTGTTCATCGATCTCCACCCACTTAGATTCCTTCACCCCATGATGAACATTCCACATCACCTTTCCACAACCCTTCACGCTCATATCATGATGACAAAGCATCAAGCAATGATGGTAAAATTAAGACCGATGGCACTAAATTGAGTGGCATTGAGCCATTTCCTTTGACATACCAAAGGGGCTACAGGCATGTGTTTTCTGCACTTTATTTGCAAGGGGCCATGCCTTCTTCATTAGCAAAACATGTTGATAAAGGAAAAGGAATGGTCGCAAAACCTATCACTGTTGAGGAGGAGGACAAGCATGAAACTGAGTAAGAGTTTCAGCTGATTTACCTTGAATATGAGGATGAGGGGATAAATTACCAATATGTTTCTCAAAAGAAAGGATGCGAAGATTAGTGAGATTCAAGCTAATCTTGGTAGGGCAAAGAATGTGATCAACAATTTTGAGTTATACAATCAATAGTTGAAGACAAAGCAAGCCATCAGTGAGGTTAGGGAAATCAAAGCTCAGAAAGAGGCTAGAAAGGCCAAGGATTTTCTATATGAGACCTTGGGAAATTTTTATGGTAGTGATTATGAGGAATATCAACTTCCTAGATAGAGGCCAAGTATCATTGGGCTGAAGAGGGTTTTAGCCCGAGAAAGGGAAAAAGAGACAGAGTTGGCAGAGCAGCTCACTCCAGGTGAGCTTCTTGCCATAGAAATTAACAAGGATAGAGAATATTCGATAGAGAGAGCAAATTTTCACCTAGAGGGTCACCTAGAGAAGGAAAAAAGAGACACTGACCTGTAGAGGAAGATGATAAGACATTATGCCATGAGAAACATGATTACAAGGGACAAGCTCAAATGAGACCATGCAAAGATTTAGGCTCTAAATGAGGAAAAGGTGAATGAAAAGCTCAATATCCTTATTTATGTATCCCTCCAAGCCTCCAAAACACGATCAATAAAGTAAGTTCCAAATTTTGGCACTTGGTGCAAATTTTTATTTTTTGATAGTTTCGCTTGCAGAAAATTGGGCCAAATGCAGAGCGCCACTGATGCTGTGCTCTTTTTTTGGGCACTAAAACAAAAAAAAATCAACATATTCATGTTCCCCATGCCAAGTACGTCATCCTAAGAATGTTTCAGAGGATTTGGAGCAAAACTAGTCCCTCAATAAGGCCAAAAACCACCAAAAAATCACCTTTCTACCCTATTTTTGGCACTGGCGCTGCGTGCTTAGAAGTCTTGGGAGAAGTGATTTTGTAAAAGTAAAATAGACACCATTTTGGAAATTAAATGAATATTTCAGAACTAAACATGACAGTCTTCCAATGATCTATCATGGAGCTCATTTGGACACAGGGAAGGCCTCCAAAAGTTAGCTGCAAAACGAGAACTTTTCTCAGTCTTGGCACTACACATTTGCACTGGCGTTGCGCCCTTACCAAGAGTTATTGAAAAAGATATTTTGAAGGCTTCAAGTCAAACTTTTCTCCAAAATTAGCTTAGAATTTAATTTAGAAGTTATTATCGCAATGAATGAGTTTTACATATTTTTCCTTGAGCCTTGCATGGTCTTAACGGTAAAAGTGCATTCAACTTGTAATAAATGACATTTGAAACCATAGCTTGGGTTCACCTCCTCATTTTGATGATAAATACTGCATTTAATGCTTCATAATTTTTTTTCTTGGTTTATTATTGAGCTAAGTGATGCATAGACTCTGAGTTGTTAAGAAGTTTGGCTTTGGAGCATTGTAACTATTTTCGATTGAATATCAATTGAACAAGCACATTTGCAGGATTCATGGAATTTTCCAAATGGTGATTTTATTCGAATTTTGCAACTATTTCCTTCTATTTTCCATATTGTTAATCTTTTCTCTTGCAATAGAAAATAAAATTTAGTTTAAGATATGATGTTAGAGGCACCTTAAGTCTGTCTGCCCTCTGTTGTTCAAATGTTTTCCTCTTCTAGGTCTGATTGGAGAATTCTTAATTTCTTTATGATTCCACCAAGCTTGTTGTATTGAAAATGATTTAATAAGAGTCAAACCGAAGAAGTTTATGGTATGCCATGTCCTTTGGTGTAGCTTGAAACATTTTTTTTAAGGCCTTTCTTTGAAGTTTACTTATTAGGGTTTGTCTAAAGAATTTTATGGTTTTCCTTGTCCTTTGGTACATCTTGAATAGTCATTTTTAAGGTCTTTTAAAGTTTTATTGAAGAATTTAGGAGTTCCCTGCTCTTTAATCATTACTTATATGTCATATTAAATGTTTTCTTTTTTCTGAAGGTAAATAGCTAGAGAATTTTGGAGTTCCCTACTCTTTAGGGGTTGTTGGATTGTTGTCTCAAAGTTCACTTGATAAAGCTAGGTCAAAGAATTTTATGGTGTGCCCTATCCTTTGATTCTTTCTTAATCATAGTGATCTTAAAGTCTCTTCTTTTTATAGTATATGTTAAAGGATTCTTAGTTTCCCTTTAAACCTACTAAACTCACAGTTTGATGTTCATTTCACACTCACCTAAGCTATTAAGTTCCATTTAGCTTTGTTAACTTCCCCTATGAAACACCCTTGATTTATTGTTTTATTTTTCAAGCATTTCACGGACTCCATAACCCAATGGTTTGAATTTCTCTTACTCTATCTATTCTTCTTAACAAGAAACCCAACCAAACCAAACAAAACAAACAACCCCTATATCAACATCCTAAATAAATCAAGTTATATCTTTTATAAAAATATACAGAGAGCCCTCTCTGAGTCCAGGATAGCTAGCTCCTACGACTCCAAATTTGGTTTTATATTACCCTTGTCTATTTTTTCTTGCCAATATGAAAAATTACAGGGAACTAACATAATGGTGACTCCATTGGGGAACACTCGTTGAAAATATTAGTGTTATATAAAGAGCTCAGAAAACCAGAAAATATCTCAATATTGGCATCCAATTGTTGATGGTGGAAAACAAATAAATCCTTAAAACAATTAGCATCATCCACTTGGTGAGTCCACTGGTTTTCACTAGGCATGTTGACTCCACTATTCCTCATAGACTCCCCTAGGAATATATTAACTAGTCCTAATAGTATAAATCCCAGTCACATACTGTGTGAATTCAGTAATTTTTCAGAGAGTTCTATTTTTCAAAACCCTTACAAAATTTCAGCCTCTCTGTGTTGTGGGTCTAAAATCTAGCTTCACAAAGAAACAACACCAGATCTCACCTTGACCCAAACCCTCCTGCTATAGTTGATGACCCAGAAAGAATCTTGCGAAAAATTTCTAGGACTGAAGATTCAACTATTGTCGGTCTAATTCACAAAGCAAGCTCTTTTCCTGAAAACCTTACATCCTTGCAAGATACCCAATTTGACTTACACCATAGAAGAAACATATCTAGAATTAAGTATCAAAGTTGGATAGACTAGAAAAACCTTGAGATGACAAGCTTACATTAGATTCCTAGTAGAGAAGCCTCTCCTTCCACTCCTCTTGGTCTTTAGCTTCTCCAACACTCTGACTCCTTACATTTAAAATCTGCTCAATATCAGCTAGTTGGTCTAAGTACATCTGTACCCCCACTCATACATACAGTATGCAAACCACTCCACTTCATCCTCCACCTCCACTCATAAACCCTCTGATAAATCCTCCTTCGGTTCAATTACCTCGCATCATGGCAGCATGGTATGCCCCCCTACTGATATTACAACCTTTACTGCCTATGCCCCAAGAATACCAATCTAGAATCCCTCATTTTAATGGAACTGATCCTACAACTACCAAACAACATGTAGACATGATGAATGATGCTTTTGATTACCAAGAAATAGAATATGAGACTATACAAATGAGAATGTTTGCCCAAAGTTTATGGAGAGAAGCAAAGAAATGGTTCAAGAACTTAACCCCTAATATCATTCATGATCTCCCTTCCCTTTATCAAACATTCATAAACAAGTGGGAGAATAAGAAAAATACTCTTCAAATCCTATAAGAATATGAAAATATTAAAAGAAATGTTGGGGAGAGTGTTCAAGGCCACTGCACTAGGCTCAATAGTGTATATAATGCACTCACTCCCCACATGAAAACCCCACAAGGCCTAGCCCTAGTAAAATTTCCAGATCGATTTGATCCATACATGGCTTATCAATTAAGGGAAACAGATCCCTTACCATAGAAGAGATGCAAAGAGGAGCAGTAAGTGTAGAAGCCAATCTAATTTCTAAAAGGGCTAGAATGAGATGATAAAATAGGGTTACATACAAAGAGGAACCTGTGGCCTCCACATCTGATGCTAAACTGGATAGCCTAGTTTGGATAATGGAAAGGATGATGGATAGAATTCACTTAAATGAAATAAAACATCCTAGGGAAAACCAAACAAATCCTCAAAAAAAAGAAGGAATCCAAAACTTCAGAAGAGGTGCTCCTTAAATAAGACAAAGAGAAACTGACTAGCAAATCAGACCTCCTTTCCAATAAAACTATGTAGATGAAGAGGAGAGAGAGATTGAGGAGCCTGAAGAAAACCATGTGAATCTAATAGGTTTTGATAGTGAGGATGTAGTTTTTCTCACGGAAGATGAACAAAGTATGTTTTCCTCAAACCAAACTGAAAGAACATATGAGGATTGTGAAGAATAAAAATTAAGATTTTAAAATGTTATCATGGAGGTTCATAGGAAGTATGACCTCAGAAGTAGGAAAAACCAAGATATCCCCAAGAGGAAAAAACGAGAAATTTCTGCTAAGAAGACCCCTAAAAACACTGCTAAAAAGACAACAGAAAATACAAACACCATGGCTATGAATTATGATCAAAGAAAAAACAAAATCAGCCAACATGATGGTGACCAAAGCTTCCCTATTACATCAACTAGTGGCCTTGAAAAAACTGCTTTAAATGAGATTCCAAATAAAATTCAGCAAAATAAAGTTGCTGAAATAACAATGTCTGATAAAAATGATGTAAATGTACCATGAACACAGAAACCATTCAATATTGAGAGTGAAATTTCCAAGATAAAAATAACCATACCCCTTACTGAATTAGTTACTCAAGATGTATATAGATCTCAAGTTTTGAAGGCTTTAAACATAGGAAATGACACCGATACTCTAAATCTAACTAATGACAAGCGAGAATTGTTGTTTTTACCAGAGGTAGAGGGAAAGTTTCAAGAGGGAGTTGTGCCTCCATTCTATGTCAGTTTGAACATAAATGACAAAATGTTACACAATTCCATGCTAAACTATGGTGCTTTATATAAACTCTTGTGAAAGGTAGTGATGGAAAGATTAGGCCACGAAATAACCAGACCATACAAAGTCTTGTACTCTTTTGATTCAAGTAGAGTTAAATATCTGGGTCTAACCAAAGATCTATGTGTCAATCTGACACAAATACCAGCTAAGAGCATAGTCATGGATATTATAGTGGCTGACATTCCCCCAAAATATGGCATGTTTTCATCAATATCATGGGGAGCCAAACTTAAAGGAAACCTCCAAATGGACATGCCATATGCTACCATTCTGGTCTTTAACCAAACAGGAAGTCTATATAGAGAATCTCACATGATCTACATGGTAAGCAGCCAAGATAGGCCAAATAACACCCCTCTCTATTATGCCCATTCAGACCTTGATTAATTTATTTTGAATAATGAAGATGAAATTAATGAAAAAGTAGCTAAAAAGTGTAAGAGAAAGACCTATTATAATAGTTAAACCAAACAAAAATTGAAGAACATAACAGCCAAAACCCTAGCAACCATGAAGAACAACAAAATGGAAAATTCGAACTTGAAACTCTTTCGAACATGAGCTTTGATAGCTCTTGTGGCAAAGCATGTTCAGGATCAGGTGTTTCGATACACAACAATAATTATGAAGGTCACTCTTACAAGCTAGATTTTCAATGTACAAACAATTTTGCAGAGTATGAAGCTCTTCTCTTAGGGTTACAAATGCTGAAAAGTATAAGAGCTAAGAGAATTTTTGTTCAAGGAGATTCTGAGTTAATTATTAGGAATATCAAAGGAGAATATTCAGAAAGAAATATTAGGCTAAGATAATATAGAAATGTTGCCTTAGAAATCATAATTTTTTTTGAAAAATATAAACTTACCTCTGTCCCAAGAACTCAAAACAGCCTTGCAAATGAACTAGCCTTTGCTTCCAGCACTTGCCAACTGCCTCATGCCAATGACCAATACACAGTAAAGGTCAAAAGAAAACCAACAATCCTGGATAACATAGATCTTCAGCAATTTTTTTAAGGTGACAAACATATTGAAGACTTCCTGCAATCCAAAAAGGAATTTGAAATGCCAAAACCAAATTCAGATCATGAAGAGGACTACTCTGCTGAGGGACAAACACACAAAACAGAGCCACCTTATCCTGATGATATAAATATTCTAAAACACCCTCATGAGGCAGAATTGTGTGAAGATTCAGACAAAAGGGACCTTGAGGTATTGCAACGCAAAGACAACTTATTGCCAAGAGGAATTTCACCCTTAGAAGAACTGTTTGATTTAAATGATGTTTCTAGGAAGCCTAAACTGGAATCCACTGAAACAGATGTAGAAGAATTCTACATAGGTAGTGAAGAAGAGCCTAAAATGATAAAACTGACCAAAACATTGCCAGCTCTTATAAAATAGAAATACATTGAGTTGTTCAAAGAATTAAATGATTTGTTTTCATTGCATTATGAGGACTTGAAATCTTATTTTACAAGCATCATTCAGCATAAGGTTCCTCTCAAGGAAAACCATAAACTATTTAAGTAGAAATTGTGTAGGATAAACCTTGTTGTAATGCATCTAGTTGAGAAAGAAATAAAATAGATGTATTATGCTGGAATAATAGTCCTAATCAGGTACTCGGAATGGATCTCAAACCTTGTATCAGTAAGGAAGAAAATAAGGGAAATTAGGCTATGCATAGAATTCAGAAATTTTAAAAAATCCTTCGTGAAAGAGAAGTACCCTTTACCTAACATGGATGATATACTACAAAGCGTAGTAGGCTCCAAAACTATATAATTTCTTGATGGTTTTTCAGGGTATAATCAGGTGCTAGTACATCAAGATGATCAACAGAAAACCTCTTTCACTACACCCTAGGGCACCTTCATGTATGTTAAAATGCCTTTTGGGTTACTGAATGTTGGGGCCAATTTTCTAAGAGCCATGGACATTATTTTTTTTAATAAATAGGCTACTTCATTGTGATATACCTTGATGACATCACAGTTTACTAAAAAACCAATGAATAACACCTAGCTCATTTAAGAAAAGTCTTTGAAAAGTGTAGAAAGTATGGTTTACCTTTGAATCCAAAGAAAAATATGTTTGGTCTTCAAGAAGGGAAATTTCTAGGCCATATCATATCTGAGGAAGGGATTAAGATAGACCCTAAGAGGATTGAGGGAATATTGCAGATCAATCACCCTAGGAATATCAAAGAGTTACAATCTTTCATTCGAAAGATAAACTTTGTAAGAAGGTTCATACCAAACCTTGCAAAACTCCTAAGAAACATTACAAACATGTTGAAAAGAAAAATCAGAGTCAAATGGATTGTAGAAGGAAAGCAATCATTTGAACTAGTAAAACAAACATTTACCGAAACACCAATTCTAATCAGCCTTGACCTTACCAAGGACTTCTTCATCTTTTCATTTGCATCAGAACACACAATTCCTAAAGTATTGCTACAAAAGAACATAATGCGACAAGAACATCCCATAGCTTTCTTCCACAAGGCACTAAGAAATGCACCTTTGAAATATAAAATTATGGAAAAATAAGCTTTTTCCCTAATCAATGCATTAAAATATTTCAGGGTATACATATTGCATTCACATGTCATTACTTTTGTTCCTCATGCAGTTTTTAATGAAATACTAACTCAAGATCTTAATGGTAAAAGAGGTGAGTGGATTTTTGTCATCATAAACTATTATTTATAAATAAAGCCCACCAAGCTAATCAAAGGGAAAGGATTGGCCAAACTGATGGCTGAAGCAAAATTTCAAATATAGGACATAAACATGATACATTCCTTAGATGGACAAGAGGAGCTGGCAACTCCACCTATTGAATAATCATTTCTAAACTCACTTTGGTAACTTGATAACTTATGTGTGATTTTTAATCTAAATTCTCCACCTATTTTGTCCAAAACAAAGGTCAGATACTTGAAACTAAAAGCTGTACATTTTTGCATTCTAGATAAAGCTTTATATTGTAAAAATTATGTTGGTATCCACCTTAAATGTTTACTTAAAGGAGATACAGATAGAATCACACATGAGTTTCATCAAGGAGAATGTGGAGGTCATTTCTATTGGAAAACCACTACCAACAAAATCCTTAGAGATGGTTTCTATTAGACCACTATTTTCCCTGATATCCAAAATTTGGCAGGGACTTGCCATAAATTTCAAATCTTTGAGGGAAAGAGAAAACTATTTCCTTTGCATTTTAAACCTACCAGTGTTGAAACATGTTTTCAACAATGGGGTTTTGATTTCACTGGAGAAATCCACCCTGCCTCCTCTACCCAACACAAATGGATCCTTACTGCAACTGACTATTTCACCAAATGGAAATAAGTCATCCCTTCAAGGACTGACACTGACTTAGTAATCATTAAATTCCTTTAAAATCACATTTTGTCCATATGTGGTTGTCCTAGAAAGATTACTATTGACAATGACGATGCATTTAAATCCAAGAGAATGGTGGACTTCTTTCACAAGTATCACATTACATTAGGGAATTATACAACTTATTACCCTCAAGGTAATGGGTTGGTTGAGTCCTCTAATAGAATTTTAGTAAATATCCTCAAGAAATTGTTTGAAGAGAACAAAAATTCATGCCACAACAAATTAGTGCATGCATTAGGGGCAGACAGATTAACAAACAAAAAATCAATTAACATGTCTCACTATCAACTAGTGTATGGCATGGATGCAGTTTTTACAACATCCTTGGGAGTCCTAGTGATGAAGCTTAGTCAAGAGGTACAATCAGAGGAGAATGATATGAAAAGGAGGACAAACCAAACCATTCAATTGCAGCAATCAAGGGAAGAAGCATAAAATAGAACATAGAAAGTGAAGGATAACATCAAGAATATTTTTGATTAGAGGACCAAAGAATATGACTTCAGGATTGGAGACAAAGTGTTGAAGTGGGATTCAAGAAGAGATGAAAAAAGCAAGGATGGGAAATTTGAAAATCTGTGGAAAGGTCCATACATCATCCATTTAACAAGAGGTAAAAATGCATTCTTTCTACAAGAAATGGATGGAACAGAGTTATTTGGAGGTCCTATCATAGGTAGGATACTCAAGCATTAATTTTGTTGAATTTCTTAGTTTAAAGCTTTATTAATTATACATAACACTACTTGAATAAAAGATCAAAAAAATAAAAAATAGAAACAAAGAAAAGTAGAAAAGAGGGCAGATAAAAAGAAGAGGTAAAGCCCCATACCAAAAAAGAATATTTCTGAAAGTGTGCAATTCCAAATACTACTACTTTTGATAAATTAAAGTCATGTTCAGTCATACAGCCTAATCATGATTGAACATGTTTTAAATTTCTACTGATGAGTTAGAAAATGAATATTTTCCAAACTATGTAAACCTACCTTATCAGTAGACTAGGTTAGGCAAAGATATTGGCTCCCAAAGCTTAAATCTGAACCAAAGAGAAAAGATAAGGATGAATGAAAAAATCCAGATTATAGCCGTAAGTTTTAGTCTTACTTCGTGAAAAAATAAAATCTGTGTATAGCTTGTCCAAAATGCCACAGCCCATGAAAAATCAAACTGCTTAACCTTGATTTGGTCATGTTTTAAATTTTATGTTGATAGATTAGAGAATGAAAATCTGTCAACATGTTTAATCTTGACGGAGAAGTAGATTAGGTAGAGAAAAAAAGAGCTCATTAGTCTAATCTGAGCCTTTGTATGATATAAGGGTAGAATTAGATAGTTTGTGCTTTCAAAAGAAAAGATGTTGTTCAGGGTTTTCTAATCTAAATGCACCCAAATGAAGAGAAAATGTTAACAAAAGTATGATGGGTAGGTATAGTTGATGTTGAAGTAGGAATGGTTTCAAATATTCACAAAATAACATCTCCCAAGAATAGAAGCAAATCGGTAATTGAATAAAGAGAAATCTGGTAAGTACAAGTGAGGCATTCATATGAAAAATCAGAGATTTGAGGTTCTTGACACCTCCTGAAAGGAGCCACCCTCTCCAAGTGGAGCCACTATTAGTCATTAGTATTTTTCACTATCTTTTGATGACTATAGATTGATGGCAAACTTCTGAAAACAAAATTTATTGAAGCATTATGTGTTTTCAGAAATCTCATTGCCTTCATTATCTTCATAAAATGTTTTCCCTATCTATCAGTTTGCTATCTCAAAGTCACCCTATTGCTTTTAAAAGACTCTTTATGGGCCTATACTTCTCCTTTTCATCCTTATTTTCTACCCGAGACATATTTTCCCCATTTTCCCCTGTTAATAGACTCCATACTCCCTTTAATATTTCTTATTGTTGACTCATTCCCATGTTCCTTTGGGCATAATAACCTATGACAATAATTTTTTTTCACTTGAAAATATCCAAGTCAAATTTCTACCAAAATTAGGTCGAAAAAGCACTCCCATTAGGTCATTAGGGTTTTACATTTTTTCAAGGTCATCCTTGGATCTTTCAGGCACTGCTTTTCCTTTGCTAGAATCTGGCTCAAATGTAATAGAATTTCAATACATGGTTATTCAAGAAGGACCTAAAATTTCCAAGGAGGCTTATCTCCTCACTTCAATACCCCCAAGTGTGAAAAATGGAAAAATTTTAGCACTTATATAGAATTGTTGGAAGGTTTATCAGTTGAAGTTATTGATGATGTAGAATTTCTACTCCCGAATGAAAATAATTTGTAGAAAAGGAAAGGGGAAAAACTTGGTCTTGTATATGACTAGGGTTATGAACTGGTTAGTCCATTTGAGTTCCAAAGTAGTGATCACTTGTAGGAAAATGGCATGGAGGAAGCACACAAGGCCCAGCATGAAGAAAGTCTATCAGAAAAGATTGATGGAATATGGAAAAAGTGTAAGGTGAACTAGACAGAAATGAATGAACATGAAAGGGCTTTAGAGAACTTAGAATACAACACTAATGATTGTTGTAAAGAATGCAAACACTTAGGGGTTTGAAATAATTTACAGAAAAGGTGGAAAAGTTAAGTTGAAATTTATGGTGGAAACTGCAGGAGATTTTGAAGATGCTAGTACGTATAATCATCCTAAGGTTGTCAATATGAACATGTCAAGCCCCAAATGAGAAAAAGAAAATTTAACTTCATGACTTCAACAACCTACAAGGAAAAAGTGTCAAAGGGTGTTAGTAAGAAAAGAAAAAGGGATTCAAACATTAGAAAGTGGGTTTTTCAAAGTTAAAATTAAAACCACAAGCCTATAAAGGTTATTCAACACTTCAAATGAGTCATTGTTGCTTCCCAAAGATCAAGAGGATTCGGCAAGGAAGAGTTTATGGGTTTTCTAAGCAAATTCAGGTTAAATTTCCTTGGTGATGCATGTTTGGGTTGACATTGTGCACCTATGAGTTGGCACTGCTTGCCTATGAGTTGGCACTGTGCCCTTGCCAATTTTCCTCCACACATTTTCTGAAGGCGCTATGCCCCTGGGAGTGCCTGGGAGTTGGCACTGCATCCTTGTCGGAGCATTGTGCTCTTTCAAGAAGGACCTCATGATCATTTTTCTTGGCATTGTATGCTCAAATATTGGCGTTGTGCACTTACCTTAGCGTTGCACCCTAAGCCATTGACATTACACACTTAGACAGAGAGGGTTTATAAGTCTTCCAACCACTCAAATCACATCAAAACTTCTTGAAATATTTGCTAAGATCATCCAAGAAATATTAAGTGGTAAGTGCATGATATAAGCCCTATTTTTATGCCATTTGGTGAATTCTTAATCAATGGAAATGAAACCCTAAAAGGAAACCCTTACTTCATCCTCCTTGAATAAAATCAGTCATAAAAAAGGGTTTTTACAGTTCTTGAGGGATTTTCATTCATCTAAGCTTGTCCCTACACCCATTCCCTTCATTTTGCAAAGCTGTCAATTCATTCCTTTACCCTGATTTTATTTCCACTTACACTCCAAGGTTTTATAAAACAAAGTTTAACATGTCAGAATAGGAAAATAGTGGTAGAGGTGTTGAGTCACAAATGCCAAAGGGGCATGATCATAAGGGAGGGAAGATAAAGATATTTGAGCCCATCAATACAATAGAAATCGTGGCCTCACCCCTCAATTTTTCTTTCTTGAAGCATGTAGGCTGCTTTGAATTTTGTGAAAGAGTACAACAAGTCCAAAACCACCAGGAGCTAACAAGACTATTTATTATCAATTTGCATGACAAACAAGCTAATATTGTCGGGGTCACCTTTAAGATGTCTACAAATGCCATTGCAAATGCTACATGGATACCTAGTGTAGGAGAGAAATGATTCAAACAAGAAAACCTGGACATGATTTACTTTGGAACATACCTCAAACCTAGGTATAAATATCATCACAAATCCATCCTCCCTTTTTCTCATATACTTGATAGATATGCACCCATGATGAAGACAATAATGAAGTATTTCTCTCGTGAGGGAATTTTCTCCCGCCTTTACTCATATCATATCCATCTTCTTATGCATTTTACTAGAGTAAGAATGCTACACATACCATATTATATTTTCTATATCATTGAAAAAATGGCCTACATAGCACAAAAGAGATACTACAATCAGAAAATGCAGAGCATTTTCCATCATTCACTTATCAAGATGGTAGTTATGCTCCAGCTCCAGCAGAAGAACATTCCATGTGATACATTTATTGCCCATGAGGTTTTCACTACTCAACATGGCTATCATCAACAAGATATTCCTTCATCTTGTCATCCTCCCATATCCACTTCTCCATTACTTCTTGTTGTTTATCCATCTCCACCCACTCACATTCCTTCACCCCATTATGACCCTTCCACATCACCATTCCACAACCCTTCACCCTCATATCATGATGACAAAGCATCAAGTAGTGATGGAAACATTGGTACAGATGGCACTAAAATGAGTGGCATTGAGCCATTTCCTTTGACATACTAGAGGGGCTACATGCATGTGTTTGCTACACTTGATGTGCAGCAGGCCATGCCTTCTTCATCAACAAACGAAGTTGATAAAGGAAAATTAAAGGTCATAGAACCTATCACTATTGAGAAGGAGGAAAAACATGAAACTGAGCAAGATTTTCAGCTAATTGACCTTGAAGATGAGGATGAGAAGAGAATTTCAAATATGTTGCTCAAAAGCAAGGATGCTAAGATTAGTGAGCTTCAAGCTAATATTGGTAGGGAAAATAATTTGATCAACTATTTTGAGTTAGAGAATCAAAATTTAAAGACAAAGAAAGCCATGAGTGAGGTCAGGGCAATCAGAGATCAGAAAGAGGTCGGAAAGGCCAAGGCTTTGCTAGATGAGGCCTTAGGCAATTTTTATGGCAGTGATTATGAGGAAGATCAACTGCCTAGACAGAGGCCAAAGGCCATTTGGCTGAAGAGAGATTTAGCTTGAGAAAGGGAAAAAGAGGCAGAGTTGGTAGAGAAGCTCACTCTAAGTGAGTTGCTTGCCATATCAATTAGCAAGGATAGAGAATCTTGGCTAGAGAGAGCCAGTTTTCACCTAGATGGTCAACTAGAGACACTGAGCTACAGAGGAAGATGGAAAGAAATTATGCCATGAGAAATAGGATTGCAACGACCAATCTGAAAGGAGCCCATGCAAAGATTCAGGCTCTAGATGAGGAAAAGGAAAAGGAAAAGCTCAATATCATTAACTATGTATCCCTCCAAGCCTCCAAACCATGTTCAGCAAAGTAAGTTCCAAATTTTGGCACTTGGTGCAAGTTTTGAATTTTTTATAGTTTGGCTTGCGGAAAATTTGGCCAAATGCGTAGCCCCCAAGAGTTCCAAATTTTGGCACTTGGTGCAAGTTTTGAATTTTTTACAATTTGGCTTGCAGAAAATTTGGCCAAACGTGCAACGCCACTGGCGTTGTGCTCTTTTTTGGGGCACTCAAATGCAATAAGTTCAACACATTAATGTTCCTCATTCCAATTACATCATCCTCAAAATTTTCAGAGGATTTGGAGAAAAAATGGTCCTTGAAAAAGGCCAAAAAACACCAAAAAATCACATTTTTTCCCTCTTTTAGGCACTGGCGCTACAAGTGTAGCAGTCTTCGGAGAATTGATTCTTGAAAATGAAAATGGCTACCATTATGGAAAATAAAAGACAATCTAGAAAATAGATAGGACAGTGTTTCCAATGAGATATCATGGAGCTCATTTGGACACTGGGAAGGCCACCAAAAGTTAGCTGCAAAACAGACAATTTTCTCAGTCTTGGAGTTGTGCCCCTATACCTTGGAGTTGTGCCCTTACCAGGAGTTATTGAAAAGGATATTTTGAAGCCTTAAAGTCAAAATTTTCTCAAAAATTATCTTAGAAACTATGTTAGAGGTTATATTGAAAAGAATGAGTTTCAGATATTTTTCCTTGAGCCTTGCATGGTCTCAAAGGTCAAAGTGCAGTAATAAATGACATTTGAAACCCTAGCTAGGGTTCACCTCCTCATTTTACAGATAAATACTGCATGTAATGCTTCATAATTTTTGTTGTTGGTTGATAGTTAAGCTAAGTGCTGCATAGACTATGAGTTGTTAAGTAGTTTGGCTTTGGAGCATTGTAACTATTTTGGATTGAATATCAATGAAACAAGCACATTTGCAGGATTCATGGACTTTGTGAAGTGGTGATTTTATTCCAACTTTGAAATTGTTTCCTTCTATTTTCCACATTTTTCATATTTTCTCTTGCAATAAAATATAAAATTTAGGTTAATATATGTTGTTAGAGGCACCTTAAGTCTCTCTGCTCTCTGTTGCTCAAATTTTTTCCTCTACTGGGTCTGATTGGAGAAATCTTAAATGATTTGTGATTCCACCTAGCTTGTTGTCTTGAAAATGATTTAATAAGAGTCAAACCGAAGAATTTTATGGTATGCCCTATCCTTTAGTGTAGCTTGAAACATTGCTTTTAAGGCCTTTCTTTGAAGCTTACTTATTAGGGTTTGGCTAAAGAATTTTATGGTTGGCCTTGTCCTTGGTCCATCTTGAATAGTCACTTTGAAGTTCTTTTAAAGTTTGATTGAAGAATTTATGAGGTCCTTGCTCTTTAATCATTACTTATATGTCATATTAAATGTTTTCTTTGTTTAAAGGTAAATAACTAGAAAATTTAGGAGTTCCCTGCTCTCTAGCGTTTGTTGGATTGTTGTCTCAAAGTTTACTTGATAAAGATAGGTCAAAGAATTTTATGGTGCATCCTGTACTTTGGTTATTTCTTAAGCATAGTGATCTTAAAGACTCTTCTTTTTATAGTATATGTTAAAGGATTATTAATTGCCCTTTAAACCTACTAAACTCGCAATTTAATGATCATTTCACACCCACCTAAGCTATTAAGATCCATTTGGCTTTGTTAACTTGCCCTATGAAACACCTTTGATTTATTATTGTACTTTTCAAGCCTTTCATAGACTCCATAGCCCAATGGTTTGAAGTTATCTTACTCTATTTGTTCTTCTTAACAAGCAACCCAACCAAACCAAAAAAACAAACAACCCCTATCATTTTAACTAGCCTAAAATCAGCATCCTAAATCAATCAAGTTATACCTTTTATAAAAATATAGAGAGAGCCCTCTCTGATTCCAAGAAGGCTAGGTCCTTGGACTCCAAAGTTGGTTTGATGTTACCCTTCTCTATTTGGTCTTGCTAATCTGACAAATTACAGGGACCTAACGGTTGTCTATAGAAATTTTCCCTTGACATCCCATCCTTGAAATTATAGTTGTGAATTACATTAAAAAATTTAAATATAATGATGATTGCAAAATTATTTTGCCAAAATCTCTTGATGAGAGTATTGACTTCCTCTTATTTAAATTTTCTCAAGTATCTTGTTAAATACTCATTCTTTAATAATCTTTAATTAAACAATGTGTCAACATATTTTTTTGTCTATTTGTTGGAAATGTGAATGATTGGTTTGGTTGTTTAAGAAACATTGAAATATTTTCTATCCATGCAACTTAGCTTCAAAAATTACTTTTTTCTGAAGGAAATATATATTCATTCCAAAAATAGTAAAATTCATGTCACCTAAACATTAAACATAAACCTAGACCTATTATATTCCTATGATACTAAATTTATTTTCCTTTACATTGATGTGGAGTGATACCATATTGATAACATTACCATAGAATAAAGGTTTTTTAGATTTACATAAATAGATTTTAGGAAGGTTCAACCAACCTTTCTTCCAATATTATACTCTCAAGGAGGTATATCAAGTCGAAGGATTAGCTACCCTTTGCTCAAATATGGTATTTTTGATGTTATTCGTGTAGATGAAAAATTGATTGACCATTCCCCCAAGGTAGTGTGATCAAGGGTGTGTATCACTTAGAAGAGAGGACTCATAATTCCACTGGGATAATATTTTATTGATGAATGTGAGAAAGAGGAATGTTTAATTGACGCTTCCTTAAATACTTTATTCACCTCACATGTCATATAGAAGAAGCATCGGCCAATGCTTCCTTCATGATATTATGAAGACAGAGGTAGATCACTGAAAAGAGTTGGTTGGCCCTTACTCCACAATAGTAACCTCAAATAATATAACCATAAAGTAATATTACAAGGCTTACAGAACATATAATCTATAAAAATACCCTCAAGGAGCCAAATCAATTCGAATCATTGATGAATCCTTCATCAAATATAATATTTTGGAAACTATTCATGTATAGGAATGGTTGATTAGCACTTGCTCTAGGGTAAGATTATTCACTTAAATGAATGGTATATTTAAAGATGGAAGGGTCAGTTAACCCTTCCACCAAGATAGTATTTTTTTCAGAAATATGACAAAGAGAAATTGTTCGCTAACCCTTCCGAGAATATGGTATTTTTCTCTTTCATATTTTAGGTTATCATTGGTCCTCCTCTCATATAGTTAGTAATCTCAAGGACGTAGGTGAAGAGGAAAGGTTATCTTGCCATTGCTCAAATATTGGATTTTACTCATGATTGATGCAAATGAAGGGTCTACTCACCCTTCACCTAAGATAGTACAATCAACGAGGTGGATATCATGGAATATTTTACCACCCCATCTTCCAAGATAACATTCTCAAGAAAATAGAAAATTTATAAGTGTTAGTTGATCCCTCCTCCAAAATGTTCTTTATGTGAAGATATATGTCAAGGAAAGGTATACAAAAATTTTCTCCATGATAGTATTATTGTTGATCCAGGGTAAAATATTGATACCCTTAACCAAGACCTTTTAATTCGGCTGATAAATAGAATTGCATTTAATTAAAGACGTTAAAGAACTTAAATGAACAACTGTAGCTGTAAATAAGAGGAACATAAATGAACAAGATCAACAATCATAAGAACACGTCGTTTGATGACGGAGTTCGTCCAGGAGGGACTACATCTTCAGGCCTCGGTGTCAAGATGGTGTAGGCCGTTGCATTATGTGTTGTAAGAAGAGATGTACATGGATGTGCTTTCCTATGACATACAAGGAAAAATCGCCCTCACGCAGGAGTGGCTTGACTTCTTTAAGAGATGTTCCACTGCAGAACTCTCATACATAAAGAAAGACTCCTATCAGTATGACCATAGCTGACATGTAGCAAATAAGAGTATCTCGCCAATCCTGGCAAACAATGGATCTCAAAATACACATAGCAAATAAGAGCATCCCACCAATGTGGCATAAAAGGGGATCATACATGACACAAATCCATAGCTGAAAGTACATCAAAAACAACACAAAGCAAGATCCCACGACTCATGTATCAACTGGGATCTGCAAGACATAATGCATCTCAAAGAGAAATAAATGAAGAAGCACATGGAAATCACATCATATACCTCATGCTACCATTTGTTGAAGGTTGAGGAGCTCTGCAGCAGAATCTGAAAACACCATCAATCTTGTGGCGTCGAGAAAGTGGAAAACGACTGCTCACATGCAAAAATATGACACCGACATAGTCCACTTCCAAAAGTGGCTGGAAAATCGAAAACTCAAATGCAGAAACTGAGCACACCATCAGAATCATGGCGTTGAGTAGTGCTGAAACGACAAATAATTTGTCCCATTTGGACAAAGTCAAAATTTTGCCCTCCTGAAAGTTGAGCCTCAATCAGGGTTCCCCCTGCTTCTTTCTAGGCTCATGGTTCCACATGACCTGCATTAAAAAAATATTAAAACTCGATCTGCGTGCACGTGCTCTGCTCCTCCAGGCTTCGGCGCACTGTAAAAATCTGAGTTTATATACATTTCTGGGCGGAATTACCAACAAATGGTTGTTGGGCGCAATGGTTAAAAATTGGCAATCGTTGAGGAGAGGTCGGGGGGTCAAATCCCGCCCCTCCAAAAATATGCATGCATATTTGAAAAAAAATATAATATTGTTTTTTGGGGGGCCGGACCCGCATTGGGCGGCCCGCCCCCAACCATCACCGTTACACGTTATATATTTCATATATGGTTTGAACGTTATATTGTTTAACATAACCATTATATGTTATATATATACGATGGCTAGATTCGTTATGTGTTGGGCCGTCGTTTTAAGTTGGGCCGCCCGTGGAGCAGGCCGGTCCACGTGGCCGGGTGGGTTCAATTCCCGCCGGCCCATTTATGTATATGGTGCCACATATGCCGACGGGGGTGGCGGGGGTCACGGCCCCCACCCCCTTTTTTTTTAAAATAAAGTTTGTTATTAAAACAATGTGGCCATTTTTAAAAATCCGGTTTTTGGACCATAGGAGTCATTTTAAACAGGCCACAATTTTTCCCGTAATCTGGTTTGAGCTTGCCAGAATCCGGTGGCCGGAAAAATTCCAATTTGTGTCCTCTTTAAGGCTGCCCAGTCACCAAGTCAACCTGGAACTTTGACCGCTTATAACTTCTTCATACAGACTCGGAATTGAGTGCCGTCTGCACCGTTGGATTCAGAATTACGAGATCTACAACTTGAGCTTGGTTTGAAATAAATCCAAACACTTTGATTTTTGAGCCTTGGACTCAAGCCTCTTGTACCTGTACCTGATTATTCCACCTGGATCAAACCTCCCGACTGAGGAGCTTTTGGTCCTCAAAAAGCATCAAGCTTTACGTATCATCAACTGTCTGCAAATGTCATTGAAAGGCGCATCCCCACATGACTCCTTCACCTGACGTACTTGGAATCAAGATGCAAAGCCATCATCTGCAACTGATACAATGTGATGTCTGAAAAGGAACATCCCTTGAAGACTCCTTCACCTCACGTACTTCGGAGTCGAGATGCAAAGCCAACACCTGCAACTTGCTGAAATGCAAATGTCTGAAAAGGCACATCCCTTGAAGACTCCTTCACCTCATGTACTTCGGAATCAAGATGTAAAGCCAACACCTGCAACTGCTGAAATGCAAATGTCTGAAAAGGCACATCCCCTGAAGACTCCTTCACCTTACGTACTTCAGAATCAAGATGCAAAGCCAACACCTGCAACTGCTGAAATGCAAATGTCTGAAAAGGCACATCCCATGAAGACTCCTTCACCTCACGTACTTCAGAAACAAGATGCAAAGCCAACACCTGCAACTGCTGAAATGCAAATGTCTGAAAAGGAACATCCCATGAAGACTCCTTCACCTCACGTACTTCGGAATCAAGATGCAAATCCAACACCTGCAACTGCTGAAATGCAAATGTTTGAAAAGGCACATCCCATGAAGACTCCTTCACTTCTGTCTTTTGAAATCGGAATGCCAACACCTGCCTAAAGCTGCAACAAACATTACATTCTCAATGTGACCAATAATGACCCAGATATTTCCATACTTTCCACGAGTTTATAACATGCACTCGATGGTCAAGTTTACAGCAAAATGGAAATCATACCTCAACAAAATTACAAGACGAGACCTCATCGTCGCATTTCGAATTGATGGCAAAACTCCTCATCACTTTTACATTAAAGAAATGTATCAGACAACTCATAGAACATGAACAAAACATAAAATCCGCATCTCTAAGTGATGGCAACACCTCATCACTTTTACATGAAAGAGACCCAACACACGACTTATAAAACAAGGCCAAAAAGAAATGTCATGGTCGCTTAAACGAGTGATGGAAACACATCATCACTTTCATAATAAAAATGCGACAAATGAATTACAAGCATGGCCATGACAAGCTTAACATATCTAGAAAAAAAAATCTAGAAGAACCACTTCTCATTTATTAAAACGAGTGGATCATTTCCCTGTGGCGAACTTGCTTGTCGATCAACTCTTTCAACTGGTGTATGCACGGGCTCTTTGGATTTACGGCACTGCTCTGGATGAAGTTTCCAGCATGTGGCTCTTTGGTGGCCACTTCGGTCGCAATGGGTGCAAAATTTCTTTTTCCTCCAAACCTTCTTAACTGATTTCTTTTCCTGTTGGGGAGAAGGCTTTTCGTGCCTCTTCCTTCTTTGTGCTGCCATCCTCTTCCAGCACTTAGAAATCACATGGTTATTTAAACCACAAAAATAACAAGTTTTACGATGCCATATTTTACGACCATGGTTATCAACATTCTTATAGTCAAAATGCACTCTGGAATAATGAGACTTAGTATACCTTCTGCGGTGGTCTCCGGTGCCATCATGATGATGGGAACTCACCTTGGTTCCTTCACTGCAACGTTCACTGCCGTGGAATGATGGCGAAGTGTCCCTATCATTCCTCTTCCTTGGAGAGTTCATCATTATCTGTTTCCCTTGATGTCCTTCGAACATCCTTCACCATTGTACCCCAAACCTGCATAACGAGGTCGTTGCACAACCTCCAATGGTTCGGTGATGCCTTGGCCAGGAATGCCAAGTCCAACTCCTCTGTACCCCATTTTAGTGAGGAGCCTCATGCCGGTACCTGTGATTGGTATCTCCACACTTCCAACTGAAATGACATCATGTGAAGAAACTGAAGAAAAATCAACACTATTTACCTTAAGTGTTGATTGCGAAACAGATGAAGAAAGCTGTTGTAAGCCTTCGTCGCGCTTCACTTCTGTCACTGCCTCTGACATGGCTTGTAGCTGACGCTGCATCTGCTGCATCTCCTCCTTCTCTTTCTGTACGAATGCTTTTAAGGCATCATGATCTCTCTGAAGAGTTTCATTGTTGCATTTCAAACCTTCCCACGCCTCTGTCGTGGCTTGCAACTGAAGCTGCAACTGCTGCTTCTCCTCCTTCTCTTCATGTAGGAACGCCTTCAAGGCATCATGATCTACTTTCAGAATTTCATTGTTGCACTTCCAATCTTCCCACGCTTCTGTTGTGGCTTGCAACTGAAGTTGCAACTATTGTTTGTCCTCCTTCTCTTTGTGTAGGAGGATCTTCAATTCTTCGTTCTCTGCTGCTTGTTTTTCGTACACCTCGTATAATATGTCTGCTTTCTCGGACACCCTGAGCATGGTTTTGTACATGTGCTTGACACTTTCCATGGCTCAACTCAGAAAACGTTCAATGTTCACGCCTGCAATCCAATCACCAAGAATACTTACTCTAATACCACTTGATCCAGGGTAAAATCTTGATACCCTTAACCAAGACCTTTTAATTCGGCTGATAAATAGAATTGCATTTAATTAAATACGTTAAAGAACTTAAATGAACAACTGTAGCTGTAAATAAGAGGAACATAAATGAACAAGATCAACAATCATAAGAACACGTCATTTGATGACGGAGTTCGTCCAGGAGGGACTACATCTCCAGGCCTCGGTGTCAAGATGGTGTAGGCCGCTGCATTATGTGTTGTAAGAAGAGATGTACATGGATGTGCTTTCCTATGACATACAAGGAAAAATCGCCCTCACGCAGGAGTGGCTTGACTTCTTTAAGAGATGTTCCACTGCAGAACTCTCATACATAAAGAAAGACTCCTATCAATATGACCATAGCTGACATGTAGCAAATAAGAGTATCCCGCCAATCCTGGAAAACAAGGTATCTCAAAATACACATAGAAAATAAGAGCATCCCGCCAATGTGGCATAAAAGGGGCTCATACATGACACAAATCCATAGATGAAAGTACATCAAAAACAACACAAAGAAAGATCCCACGACTCATGTATCAACTAGGATCTGCAATACATAATGCATCTCAAAGAGAAATAAATGAAGAAGCACATGGAAATCACATCATATACCTCATGCTTCCATTTGCTGAAGGCTGAGCAGCTCTGCGGTAGAATCTGAAAACACCATCAATCTTGTGGCGTCGAGAAAGTGGAAAATGACTGCTCACATGCAAAAATCTGACACCGACATAGTCCACTTCCAAAAGTGGCTGGAAAATCGAAAAATCAAATGCAGAAACTGAGCACACCATCAGAATCATGGCGTTGAGTAGTGCTGAAATGACATATAATTTGTCCCATTTGGACAAAGTCAAAATTTTTCCCTCCTGAAAGTTGAGCCTCAATCAGGTTTCCGCCTGCCTCTTTCTGGGCTCATGGTTCCACATGACCTGCATTAAAAAAATATTAAAACTCGATCTGCGTGCGCATGCTCCGCTCCTCCATGCTTGGGCGCACTGTAAAAATCTGAGTTTATATACATTTCTGGGCGGAATTACCAAAAAATGGCCGTTGGGCGCAATGGTTAAAAATTGGCAATTGTTGAGGAGAGGTCGGGGGGTCAAATCCCGCCCCTCCAAAAATATGCATGCATATTTGAAAAACAATATAATATTGTTTTTTGGGGGGTCGGACCCGCATTGGGTGGCCCGCCCCCAACCATCACCGTTACACGTTATATATTTCATATATGGTTTGAACGTTATATTGTTTAACATAACCATTATATGTTATATATATACGATGGCTAGATTTCTTATGTGTTGGGCCGTTGTTTTAAGTTGGGCCGCCCGTGGAGCAGGCCGGTCCACGTGGCCGGGCGGGTTCGATTCCCGCTGGCCCATTTATGTATATGGTGCCACATATGCCGACGGGGGTGGCGGGGGTCACGGCCCCCACCCCCTTTTTTTTTTAAATAAATTTTGTTATTAAAACAACCTGGCCATTTTTAAAAATCCGGTTTTTGGACCGTAGGAGTCATTTCAAACAGGCCACAATTTCACCCGGAATCTGGCCTGAGCTTGCCGGAATCCGGTGGCCGGAAAAAGTCCAATTTGTGTCCTCTTTAAGGCTGCCCAGTCACCAAGTCAACTTGGAACTTTGACCGCTTATAACTTCTTCATACAGACTCGGAATTGAGTGTCGTCTGTGCCGTTGGATTCAAAATTACGAGATCTACAACTTGAAATTGGTTTGAAAGCAATCCAAACACTTTGATTTTTGAGCCTTGTACTCAAGCCTCTTGTACCTGTACTTGATTATTCCACCTGGATCAATTGTGGAGATGGGTCACATGAAAAATAGTGTAATACATCCTCTAAGATAGTACTCTCAATGAGAAAAATGAAGAGGAATGGTCAATCGACCCTTCCTCAAATATGGAACTGTGGTCATGATTCATGTAGAGGAAGGATCAACCAACCTTCCCTCCATAATAATATGATGAATGACGTGGATCACGTGGAAGGGTGAATTGAACCTTGTTTAAGGATAATATTATTAAGGATGTGGATAAAGTGTAAGTATTATCTTACCCATCCTCCAATTTGATATTTGGATGATAATTGGTATTTGGTATTTGTTCTTTTAGTGAGATTGCTTGATGGGATTAGTTAGTTTTAGAGATATCACGATAAGGAAGCTCAAGGAATGGATACACATGGTAGTGCTATATGGTTTATATGTAGCCCTAGTTTTATTACTAGGATGTGACATGGGGTGAAACATGGTGGAGTAGGTGGTAGTTGTGTGGCACATGAGGTGCATTGAAAAAATGGGAAATATATCAATCAAGTGTGAAAACAATTTGGTCTTCAACCCAATCATGAATGAAAAATGGTTTTATTTAGGATTATGATTTTTATCTCCAAATTGTGGAGTTTACCCATTGAGTATTCCATTCAAAGAATCATTACCCCTAACTTATGGAAAACACAAATGAGAAATGATGATGGATAAGGATGATACTATATTGATGGGAAGGATGATGTTCATTGATGATGTTAGTAGAGCATTCATGGAAGAATTAGAAAACAACACATGGACCCAAAATAGGGTTCTTACAATGACATAGTAGTGCCATATGGAAAAGAAGATGGGGACCATGTGGAAACGGAGTCTTCTAAGGAGTAAAAAATTTATTTTTGTGTTAGGAGGCCTTGATTTTAGACCATATATAGTCTTTAAAATTTATTTTTATGATGGGGTTAAAGTAGAGAAAGGAATCAAATAAATTCCATAAAAAATTCCCTTCGTGGAATATTTTTCCTCCCTCCATCGACAAGTGTCGATAGTTGGAACTCATGAGATGGTGACACCAATTAGGAGGAAAGGTAAATTAAAAGAGTCAATAGCTAGTGACATCAACATGATTTCATACAACTGAAAAAGTCAATCATGTGGAAGTGAATATAGTCATATCCCCCTCAAGAAATCTTTTCTCGTAGGTGTTTTCCAAGCCAACCATAGAAAGCAATGGATAATTTTGATGGGCATGACATTAAGGTGATGTCAGCCCAATAAGAACCATGTCGAGGTAAAGGATATGGTTGATTCAATAAGCTAACAACTATTGGAAATGAACCATTAGGGAGGATCATTAACGACTATCTTTCCCCCAACTTCTAGGAGACTCAATGAGAATTTTTCACGATGGAAAGCAATAGGTTAAGGTACTAGTCATCGAGTCATGATTTCACACTATAGGCTGAAAATTTTGGCTAATAAAAGGAATAGGAATTTAGGATAAAATTGGTATTGTAGGGAGGAATTATGGCTCTATCAAGTCCATGGTGAGTTTTAAGATCTCACACTACCATTATAGTGCTATGGTGGTTGCGGAATAATGGCTATGTGAAGGGCCATGAAAGTGTAGAATGACAACCTGGTAATATGGAAGGATGATGATGTGGTGGATGAAGATAAAATATATCTTAGTAAAACTTGAGAAAATTTATATGGTTATTCCATCCTCTGCACAAGGTAACAAGGAGACCAATAAATGTAATAGCATGGTATCAAAGCTCGAGAATTATGTGCCCCATTTCATAAGGAAACTAGGTGCGTGATAGAGGAATATGGAAGTGGAGTGGATTGGAGGAAGGTGATTCAACGGTCATTTGACTTGAATACTTAGTGGTAGAAGGGGGTATATTTCTTGTTCCACAAATTGTGAGTGTGTTTTATATTTCTTTAAATTTGGCACATGTTTTGTATTCCTTTAAATCACACACGTAGTTTTAAATAATAGTTTTTTTTACGCGAGATATAAATGAGGAAAATTTTAATTTTAATCCAACATCAACGTGTTTCATAACACCCGAACCATTCCTCATCATAAACGTATGTGTCACCTCTAATCTAGCTACATGTCTTCTTCGGAATTAACTTCGGTGAAAAAAAACCTAGATGTTAGAGCCTAGCTAACTAAGCTAGCACTATAAATAGTTAGTGATTTTATTTAGAATCAACACTCCCATCTAACTTTACTGAGCCCTCTATCTTCAAAATCATGTGATACTGAAAGGTGTTCCTTATTTAACGAGAATGCACTAGATCAACATTTATTGCACCTTGCACTGAGACGTGTGCTAGTATATAGGTGTATTCTTCTTGGAGAGATCCTTTTATATTCCCAAATCTCTCTCTCTCTTTCTCTCTCTCTCTCTCTCTCTCTCTCTCTCTCTCTCTCTCTCTCTACACATGTCTATCTTCTCCTACCAATCCCCTTCCCTCTCTCTCTCCACTCGTTTCCCTTTTATTTTCCTCACACTATCTATATCTCTTTTTTGCTCTCCCTTCCCCCCTTTCTCTCTCCATCCATCCTTGTATCTTTCCATCACAATATTTCCCTAGATTCATCCCTCCCTATCACACCATCTCCCTCACTCTCTTTATCCATTGTTCTCATTCCCTCTCTCTCTTCCAACTTATTTGTCTCTCGCCTCCCAATTTCTCTCTCAAAAATGCTATCTTGCTCTATATAATAAATAGTAATATATTATACAATAAATAAGATACAAATGTTTTATCAACACTATAAAATCTATAAAATTAGTAACAATAACAAATTCTAAACATACATACATACATATATGTAATGAAATAATCAAAAAATACTAAGTGTAATACAAAAATGCAAAGCATACTATACCATGTGCAATATTATTGGCTTCTCAGTGCCATGAGCCCATAAAACACTATCATTAAGTTGAAGAAAAATTTAATGGCACATGTATATATTATAGCTCCATAAAGCTATATGTCTCCATCAAGATCCATAACATGATGGATCTGTGTAGTTTAATTGGTGGTCTATTTAGGCCTAGATGGACCTATGAAAAGCTCAATAGAGGGCTTAAAAAATACTGCCACAAAGCTACATTTTTAACATTTGGAACACAATTTCTTCCAAAAAAAGAGCAACCTAACTCCATGGATTGACCCTTATTTTGATTTGAAATGAGAATAATATAAAAAATATTTATCTCAATTTTCCTATTCGGAAAATAGATAATTATGTATTATGGTTGTGAATTTATTTGCTCATTAAAATAATATAAAAAATAAATAATGGAAATAAAATATTTAGAAAACAAATCCTTCGAATTTGTTGGATTTATGGTGAAAAATTACATAAATGAATTTTAGTTTTACATGTAAACATGGCAAACAAATAAAATAAATAAATATTATAAAATAAATATTTTCAATTTTGTTTCTAATTTAAATATTCATAAAATAAATATTTATAATTTTTTTATATTTATGGTGGCAATTCACATAAATAAATCCATGTGTACATGTTAACATGGCAAACACAAAGTTAGCTACCCTACTTTATAGAACTATCAAATATAGCATACACCACTTCATTAAATATATGGTGATATACTCCACTTCCAATAACATCAATAAAAATGTACTCCACTTTAATACCACATAGTAAGAATGGTGCTAACTTGTCCATTAAAAATGGTGATATACTTCATTTTTAATATGATACATAAACATTTACACCACATTATAATCAGATAACATAAGTGGTGCTAACTTATGGTGATACAACAAGAATTTTCTTGTTGTTTAACCATGTAATTTCATTCTCCATCATTGTGGGGCTATGATATAATTGTAACGTATATATTAGGTCTTGGGATTACGAAACTAATGTGGACATACTAGTTCAATTTTGACATTGATTTCACTATTAGCTACAAAATAGATATGAGTGAATTCCAGCTCTTGGTTTTAGTAGGACCAGGATCATGACATTAGGGGTTGTACTGATAATTACAGGAAGCCTGAGATGAATTATTCTTCCAAGTATCCTAGAATATAAAATTTTGTTTTGGTTTTCTATTATTTCCTAATTTTCCTCGCCCATAAAAGATTTATTTTATTGTACTTTATCACGAGATGCCTATTTAAATTTGATGAAGAGGGGTATCCTTAGAAAAATAATTGAGGAGGTTAATTCATACAATTAACTTTCTCAGGATAAAAACTCAAGGTAATTTTCCCACAATGTGAACAAGGAAAAAAATGAGTGGTTGTGTAGTAAAAATTAGAATTAAATTTTATAAAAAGGAATCACAAAATAATGTGCTTTATATTATGTTTTCATAATACACAAAAATACATTCTCATGAAATATGGAGGTTTCAGCTCCTTCACCAAGTAAAACTATAAGTTTTTACTGAGATTTAAACTTCAATAGGTGTCACTAGGTGTTTCCAAGTAACTCACTCTAAAACCCATTAATTTTTCTGTTTCAAGTGCCCACCAAACATTTCAACACCATTTTCTGGTGTTAACCTCTTAGAGTTACACCCACAACTAAGAAAAATATTTATACATACATGTATATTCAAAGGTACAAGTTTTTAACACATGAATTCATAATAATGACAAAATATCACACCATAGACGAATGTGGAAAAAATATTTTCTATGTTGGGGATTACATATTTCAGTTGAGGAATAAATTTATGGATCACACATTTCCCAAAACATGTATTAAATGCTCATTTGTTTTAACTATTTGATGGGTTGCAGAATGGGAAGTTTGTAATTTTGCTCAAAATTTCATTTAATCCATGTCCTTTAGCCTATAAACAAAATTATTCTTTGTGAAAAGAAAAATGTTTTTTAATTTTTTGTTGTACTCCAAGGGATGGTTGTTATTAGTAACATACAACTCCAAAACAATATCTCATATAAACAAAAATTTCACACCCTAATGGCTTTTCTTAAGATCTCTGCAAAATATTCCTATGAACTATAGCACTGGAAAACAATTTCACCAATATTAATCAGTTTTCTAATAAAATGATATTTAGTGCAAGGTGATTGATCCTCTTGTGAAAAAAAAAATTCTTTGATAGTTAAATTGTGGAATTGTTTTTGCAGTAAATAGTTGTTTCTCCTTCTTGTTCCGACCATAAATTCCTCAACATTCTTCTCATCCAATTTTCTTGACATGTTGTTGCTATTGCTACAACACATTCAATTTTTGTTGGAAACAGTGACGTTATTGATTGCTTCTTGGAGGCCCATGAAATAGCTCTCGACCCCAAATGAAAAACATATCCTGGTGTGCTCTTTCTATCATCAAAAATTCCTTCCTAGTCACTGTCACTATAAGGAACTAGCCTAGAATCATTTTCTGGAGTGTACAAAATATCATATTCCTTTGTCCCATTGACATACCTTATAATTATTTTTGTTTCCTACTAATGTTTCACCTTCGGTGTCTTCCTGAACCTTGACACTGAGCTCACTTCATACATTATATGAGACCTATTTTTTGTCATATACATTAAACTACCCACCATACTTTTGTATAATGTCATATTCACATTGTTGTTGTGATCTTCTATGCTTAATTTCAAACCCATAACAGTTGGAATTGGTGTGGGCTTGTTGTTATGCATATTAAACCAATCCAAAATGTCCTCTACATACTTTTCTTGAGAAAAAAATATACCAATTTTTATTTTCTTCATTTCTATGCCCAAAAACTACCCTACCAATGCCAAGTTTGCCATTCCCAAATCACTTTTCATGAATTATTTGGAATTAATAACGAGGAAATATTTACTCCCTTAAAAATCAAGTCATATACATATAGAACAACAATAATAAGTTGACCATCAATCTCCTTGATGTAGATAATAGGCTCACTGTCACATTTTTCGAAGCCATTGTCCATCAAGTATGCATCAATCTTGTTATACTATGCACATTGTACTTATTTTATCCCATAAAGAGCTTTCTTCAACCTAAACACATTTTATTTTTGGCCTTATACCTCATAACCAAGTGGTTGTTCAACATATACTTCCTCTTTCAGCACTCCATTGCAAAACATTGAATTAATATCCATTTAATACAATTTCAACTTATGTTGCGTGGCAATTAACAACATTGCACACATTATCTCCATCCTTGCAGCTAGTGAAAATGTCTCTGTATAATCTCTTCCATATTATTTCTTGGATCCTTTCAGAACTAGCCTTCTTTTATTCCTTTCAATCTTTCCTTCAACATTTCTCTTCATCTTATAGACCCACTTCACTCCAATGTCTTATTTTCTTTGCGGAAGCTCCACTAACTCCCATGTATCACTCTTTCCAATTGTGTCTATTTATTCATCCACTATTGTGATCCATTTTTTGTCTTTCACTGAATTCTAAAAATGGATTGGGCCATGTACATGAAAAAATAATTAAAATAAGGAATTCATACCCGCACTATTATCAATTTCATTTTCCTTAAAAACTTCGCTTAAATTTCTGATTTCTTGTCTCCTTATGATTTTGGAGGATGGACTTGACATGTAATTTGATGTTGAGTTTGAAATAGATGATCCTATGGCTCTTTACAGTGTGATTGGAGTAGTATTTTCTTTATTGTGTGACATTTTCCTATTGTCATTTTTTGTGTGCATTTTCTTGCAGGGAAAAAAATACTAGAATGGATCCACTGGGTGTATGACTATAGTTAGTCTTATTTATTCCTGAGGAAAAAGAGTAGGATTAGTGGTGCTTTAATTTAGCTTTATTTTCATTTTTTTACTAAATAATAAAAGTGTGAAATGAGAAACAAACGAAATTTTATTTTTCTTGGTGGAAAATGGTTTCAAGTGTGTTAACAAAATCAACTCGCTCTCCAAACATGTTCAAGGAAGTATTCATTCATTCATCAGAATTTTAATTTTGATGAATTTTGATTTGGTTAAATTTAAAATAAATATGCACAAGTGAAGTGATTTATATTCACTTCACTTTGCAAGTTCATGAGATGAGTTATAATGATGTTATACTTTTTCTTGATGCAATGGGAATTTCAGCACCATTGGAAAATAATTAATCATAGAAACAAAGTACTTGGTATTTGCCTATATTGCTAATAAAAAAGGAATTTAATTGTCCTACAAATTATTTGGGAAAATGAATAATTGGAGAAAAAATTTACAATAATGGAAAGGATCGCGATGTATTTGCAAGAATCCATCAGTTGGCAGAAATACTACATATTGATCATTACACCTTGATGCATTATAGAACGCTTTATTCAAAAAATTCTAGGATGGGACATAATTTTTTCACGATAGATCTTGTTGATTTTGATGTCACCTTTTCCCATCTTTAAATGTTAAAATCCAATAAATTTCCTAACATGCCTCATTCCCTTGTCCCTAATATTTTATCGCTAGGTTGATGTAGTTCTTTGACCAAGGTTTTTTGGTCCATTCCTCTATGTGTCTCTTCCTTTAATCACAATAGTACCACTCCCAATTTTTCCATCCACGTAATCTAGAAATAAATACCTCAGAGATTTGTATAGTGCCTCACTTTAAAAGCACTGAGGTAAAAAATCCTAAAGAAAACTTTTTCATTTTGATAAATAAAAGTTTCTCCATAAATTATTCCCATCTCAAAAGGTCATAAGCTGAATAATTTCTCGATAAGAATTATTCAATAACCCAAGACAAATCAACATCACACACAATGTCACAAGTGTACTTACTACATGTTATTACATTAGTCCTTCCGTTCCCCTTCTTTTTACATCACCTCATAGGTTTTCACCTCGAAAGTATTAAGTGATTCCTCCTTCTATTTTCCCCAAGGTTGTTTTTCTAGGATGATTCAATGTTGTATGTGGAACTTGAATTAACATACCTCTCCTACCATTCATCCATGATATGCATCCCTGCATTTTATTTAGACCTCGCACTAGAACGGATGTACCTGAAAGGTTTATAAAAGCTCTTCATCTATTTATTCTAAGAAATTTTCACCAAGACAAATATTTGTATGATATTTAACACAAATTATTTAAGTCATTATTCTATCTTGAGACATATCAGTCTTGGAGATTTATGGAGTGAATTTGTTTGCCCGGAGATCTCGAACCTTTTGATGGCATGAAATATTAATTCTAGGAGGTAGCATATGAAATCCACATCACCACAACATTCCACATCCTCTTAAATCCATGAAAGCCAATGCAATGGTAACTTGAACTGGTGCTAATTTGAGAATTATTGTGTCATTGTGTGACTATGTATATATATCACTCCATTCTTATATTGACAAGCTTAATTAAAATTTTGAGTCTTACCTATATATATATATATATATATATATATATATATATATATATATATATATATATATATATATATATATATATAGATATAACTACTACATAGGTTGGGACTGCAACATTCTTTAAGCTAGATTCAAAAATTCTTTGGGGCTGATTTTTAACTATAAAGCTTTCATATTGCTTGCATCATATGACGAAAATAACTCAAATAAGAATTTTTAAATAGGGTATTCACAGTTGAAAAAAAGTAAAGTACGTTCTTGCAAACTTTCATTTTTTTTCAATCAATATTTATAGCGCAAAACTGATTTTTTTTATGATTCTTATTCATTGTTGATATCTTTAGCATTAAACCATTTATTTCAATGTTTGTATGTTTCATAAGCTTAAATACCACCTTATTTTAGGTTCAATAAACTAATTATCATAGGCATATATTAATCTTGCTAAAAATGCAATGTCTGAGGCTCTTCAATTTTGATCATAAGAAGAGATTACTTCTTTAAAGCCTAGAATTTGGTGAAAATGAATGTCTCTAAGGTAAACCATAATTAGATTCTTCAAGGTTAATTTCATATCCCTATTTTAATCTTCTAGTATTTTTAATTATGATTTTAGTTTTAGTTTTGTTTTAGTATTTTTCTAATCTAAGCTTAATCTTTGCAGGTTTTCATTGGCCTTGTTGAAAGTTTGATTTTGTTGTCAATTCTTCAAGTTTAACAAACTTAGCAGTTGTGATGATATTCAAGTTGAAAAAAACTCACATTAGGGATTATTTGTACCTTATCCTGCTTTAATTTAATATATTTTTCAGTGTCTTTCAAAATTTACTTTCAAACAATCTATTTGTGAGAAAAGTTAAAACATCAACTTCTATTCCTAATTTCTCCCAAGATTTAGGATTTCATGTTTCATAAAAAGGCGAAATCTATTCCAAACCTTACGAGATGTAATTAATTGGTCAACTTAATTTATGATCCATATATTAACTGAATATTATTCCTCTTTAGGTTCAGATGTTTTTCCTCATCTTGTCTAGCTTGAATTTTCATATTTCCATGGCTTCTATTTTACTTTTCTTTCTAGTTTATTTTTTTTTCTTTTCCTAGGTCAATTTCCCTTTTTATTTTGATTGGCTTTTTTGATATTTACAAATTTGTATGGGTGAAATATTTTACTATGCAAGACAAATTTGTTTACAAGGGAAAATATTTCCTCTATTGTTTCAACAGGATTTCATTTATTTGAAGGTCATATCACTAGTAAAAAATGGCTAATTAGTTACTAAAAAATGACTAAAAGTATCGATCGGTGACCAATAGTATCTAATTTACAGTACCTTATAATGCGACCAGCTTTTGGTATTTTTTAGCTTAGTCACTAATTAGCTATCTCAATTTTGTTGTCTAGTAGTATAGTTGGTCATTAATTTGGTCACTAATTTAGTCACTGATTTAGTCATAAATTTAGTGATTGATTTTATCATTAATTTAGTCATTTATTTGGTGATTAATTTGGTCATTGATTTATTCATTGATTTCATCTTTGATTTGGTCATTAATTGTCACAATTAATGACCAAACATACAATAAAATATACTACTATATGATCACCTGAAAAACCAATTAATGTCCAAGGAAATATGATCAAAATGTTGGTTGTGTTATGATATATTGTAAATTAAGTACTAATAGTCATATATATGTAAATTTTAGTGATCATTTGAAACCAATTAACGAGCGAAGAAATATGACTAAATTCTAGTCATGCTATAAGAGACTGTAAGTTAGCTATTAATAGCCATATATAGGCAAACTTTAGTCGACATTTGTAATCAAAAATTTATCATTTGCAGTAGTCATTTATTCATTATATAAATGACTAATTTAGTATTTTATACTCATTTCATTTAATTTCATTAATAATAATTATAAAAGACTAATTTAGTCGTATATTAATTTTATTTGTGTTTATCATTAATCAATATAAACTACTAATTCAGTAGTTTTAAATTTATTTTTTGTTCATTATTAATCAACATAAATTAATTTGTATGATTTAAAAAATGTCATACAATATTGTGCATGTTCATCTAATATGAAACCACAAAATCACATATCTTAATTAAAATACTAAACAATATCAAGTGCAACTATAAATAACTTCAACCACATAAATTATATTGTATTAAATTTTAAAGTATTACAATATGATTTTCCAACTTAATATTGGTTGGACTACAATTTACACATGAAATGGTGTTTCGTCACTTCAAAACATTATTGTTGTATTTTCAAGGAATTGTAGGTGAATTCATCAACTCTGAAGACTTGACCATCAGTCTTTATATGTGTGTCTTATGCATGATGTTGGCTCTATGATTATAACCATACAATTTCTCCTCTCTCTCTTTTCGCATTTCTCGCTCCAATCTTATTGATCACCTTTTTTTTCAATTCATGCTTATTACCATCAATACTGAGTTCATTTTCTGAAAAAAGAAGAATATATAATGCAGAGTGTAAAACATGAAAGAAAATGAACACTATAATATAAACTAAATTAGACTATAAATAATTTATACGACATATACCTCAACATCAGCAATGTAAAAACCATTTTTCCGCATATAGGTAAGAAAATAAATTAAAAAAAATCTTTATTGGGGTGATAATTTCCACTATAATGTGGCTAGATAACCTATATAAACAAACAAAATAAAATGTCACCATATATAGAAAATAACACCTTAGTAACTTAGTATTCAACTTTCAAGGAAATTTTAGGAACAATCATGTCAACCAAGTTATATGCTAAAAATCTCAAGCTATAGATAACTTGTGAAAACAAATAATCTGAGGTGTGATGTTTAATCCATATAATTTTATTCAAAAAATAATTTTATTTTCTAACGCATGAACTTAGCCAAGTATATAAACAACATGTACTCAAATAACAACATGAAAGTAACCTTTTATGATAGTCATGAAAATATTTTAACACAAAATAGCTATAAGGATTCCAATCAATCTAGTGTAATAATAATTTCATATTCAAGATTTGGTTGTTGTTTAAATGGACATGGTACTAAGTATTCTCAATTTCATAGTTAAAATTCAAAACAAAATCAAAACAAATGTCCAAAACATAATCAAACAATAAAGAGAGGATATCATGGAATGAAATGTTAGGTCCCTATATTACTAGTGTAGTCCTATATTATATTATTTTAGCCCCCATTATTGTTATTGTTGTACCCCTGTAACCCCAGTATTGTTATTATTGTGCCATTACATTATTATAGTTAGGTCGACTTGGATTATATTGTGACCCCATAGACTCCTATATATGGAAAGGAAGTTTTGTCTTTTGTATCATCCAAGAATTGTTCATTTATGTAATTTAAAGGAGGTTTCCCCCTAGAAATGTCTTATTTAAGGAGTTGATCTCTATTTTATTCTATTTTTGGAGATGGTTTCATAACATTTGGTATCAGAACTTTGGATTCTAGGGTTTCATTGCTCAAAACAGGTCATCGTGGATTTTTTGTTATAAATTTTTTTATACGAAGGTTCATAAGCTGAAATTTTGGCACAGTCAAGCTGAAATCTTGAGGAACATCATGGGAAACTTTCAAATTTTGGTTCAAAATATTTCCACAGATATGATCTGTGGAAATTAGGGTTTTTCTAGCCTCTCGAATTTCACTTAAACAAGTCATCATGGAATTTTCTCTATAATGTTTTTTATACGAAGTTTCAGAAGCTGAAATTTGCATCAAGCGAAGTAGAAATCATGAGGAACCACGTGTAAATATTTCATATATTAGACCATAATATATTCTAAGATAAGATGTGTGTAAGTTAGGGCTTTCTCAGGCTCCTGAATTTCATCTCAAAGAGGCGACCATGGGAAAATCGTCATAACTCTCTCTCTCTCTCTCTGAGCGTTAGATTGGAATTATGTAAAACATGGCCAAAATTGCATGGAATTTAGTTTCCCTCATAGGAATTTCAGAGCCAAAGGAGGAAACAATTACACGTGGCATGTCGTACAAGTTTTCTCTACTAAAAAAGTCCATAATTATGTGATTATGGGAGATTGGGCACAACCTTCCCTTGAAGAATCCAAATCCAGTCAAACATGTGGCATTCAAAATAATATTTAGAGGACTAAAGCATGACTGAATTTCAAAAATTCAAGATCCAAGATCATAGAGATAATTCAGTTTCAATATCCAGCTCCTAAAAAGCAAGAAAAAGGCATGTATTTGTTTTTTTTAAATTTCATGATGTTTTTTTGAAAAAAAAATTTGAAGTGATTCCAATGGAATATTGAAGAATTTTTCTCAGTATTAGGTTCTATAATGCCTCCAAAAAATAATTCCATACCCATTAATCCCTTAGCAAGCTATAATATGACGCATGGAGAGGAAGAATTGCAATATGAGATATAAAAATTATAGTACGAAGTGAAACAAATTTCGATCTTACAAAAGAGAAATAAAAGATGACATAGATGGTTTAAAATAAAATATGAAGGATAATTTGGATGTTCTGAATTATCAAATGAAACATAATATGGATAATGAAATAGTGGAATATCATATCAAGCATCAACTACATGTTTTCCAATTCTCAAAGGATAACCTAAATTTGGTGCAAAATAAAATGAAACAATAGGAACATCAACATCACATAAAAATAAGTTATGAAGCAGCCAGAGAAACAAGAACTTGATAAGTACGATCAATTTTAGAGTATCTTAGCAAGCGGAAGAACTTTCCTGTGGAATATTCCACATGGGAGGATGAGAATTTTATACAGAAGCATCTAGAAATAATCAAGCGTTGAGGAAAAAACTTGTTTGAAGGAGAGGGGCATGTTAGGTCCCTATACTACTAGTGTAGTCCCTTATTATGCTAGTGTAGCCCCCCTTATTGTAATTTTTGCACCCCTGTAACTCCCATATTGTTATTATTGTGCCCTTACATTATTATTGTTAGGTTGGCTAGGATTATATTGTGACCCCATGGACTCCTATATATAGAAAGGAGGTTTTTTCATTTGTATCATCCAATAATTGTTCATTTATTTAATGTAAAGGAGGTTCCCCCCTCAAATTGGTTTATGTATAAGGCATTTATCTCTCTTTTATTCTATTTTTGGAGCTGGTTTCATAACATGGAAATTGAAATTATAAAAAAAAATAGTTTACATGTCCACTGATGTCTTGTCTAGAACTCCTAAAAAATTTGCTTGCCCAAAATAACCATAAGGTGAAATAATCACAACATTACAAACCATAGGAATTCCTACTAGAAACATTTCCAAAATCGATGAATTAGGTGTCTAAGCAATCTCTAACAACGAATGAACCATATCCAAGATGTGTTATGCATTGTATCCCCATTATTTTTCCAATTACATTTCTTGTAACCTTCCCATAGCAGAGTCAAGTAGCAATCAAACAAAAACATTGACATTTGTTTTTGTCTTTTATACCTATAAAATTTGAATCTGATTTGTTTCATGAACATATTAATTCATATTTAAAGCCTTCCGGACATATGCAAAAGTATCAATCAAATAGGACATCAGAAAATCGACCTCATTGAGGTTCTCAAACAATTTATACGATATCAATATTTTTCTTGTTCTGATATTTTGGGTATAAAAAAGAACATATCTATAAAATAAAAGGGCATATATTACTTATGGTCAAACTTTGTATATGGTGTATTCTTAAGCAGGTTTTGAAGATGTTCCTCCGCCTTTACCAAAGTGAATTGTAGCTTGGTTAAACTATGTATCCTTTCATTCAGCATTAATTTTTCCAAGATAAATGTCACACACTATTCTTTGCCATTTATCAACATGCAACATATGATAAACCGAAAGTCACATAAAACCAAGAGTAAACCCCTTTCTAACCAAAAAAACAAACAAATATTGTCTCTAATAAAATTTCATTATAATATTAGAAAATTAAAAGATAGTGGACCATTTTTGTTGTTTCACATTGACTGTTTTTGTTATGAAAGTTCCTGAGCTTTAGGAACAAAAAAATTTGAGGGAATTCGTAAATGTGAAAAAAATTATGTTGACGTAATTTGTAGACTTCTTCAAAATTATGTGAATGATGCCATTTTTTGGATGTGCTAAATCTCGTAGTATGAGATGGCATGTATTCTAAGAAATTACATTGGAATGAATATCATGGGCTTCCACAGGTTATAGCTCCTTAGTATGTTAATCTTGATGACGAAAGAGAGATGGAAACGATAAGTATGGGTGGTCCTAGTTTGTATAGTGGATATATGAAAACCAAGGTCGTCATCTCAATGACCTAGGTTCTGACATGGTAAAATTGGATTTGGTCATCACCCAATTTCATTCCATCATACTTTGTCAACAATCAAGAGGACATAATGGTCCTTCAACTTATAGTAGGGTTTCTTTTGAAGTTATAAATTAAGCTTATCCAAAGCAAATGGATTTTTGGGCTCCAAGAGATATGGATAATTTAAATCATAACAATTACTTGTTTTTTTCCCAATATTAGAATGTAGGGATACATTTTGTGGATTTTAATAATAAATAGAATGAGAGAAATAATCAATGAGGAGAATCTACTGGTCATTCTGATTAGGGAAATACTCGGAGATAATAAGACTATTTAGGTTCAAATCAAATATGGTGGTGATTCTTGTAGCTCCTTGGATGTTGGTAGTTTTTAAGGTAGGAATTTCAATTCTTCAAGGGTGGATTCCTTCAACATAATTGCATCTGCCTTGTTCCTATTACCCAAAAGAAAAACATAATCAACAAAGAGTAAATATGTCAAGTTTAGGGCAATTAATTTTTGTATAGTTGTCAAGGTTATAGTTCCTTTTTACTGTATTATAACTCTATAGAGACCACCTGCTCTATAGTAAAATATTGCAGAGGAGCCATTAGTCATACGTACCCATGGTATATTGTAGGCATGATAGAAGCATAGGCCAAGACATCAATTAGAATTGCACCTATATTGAGGAAAGACAATTGATTATCTAGTTGACAAATTGGACATTGAACCCTATATTGATAAGTAGCCATAAATAAATCCATTTTTCTCTATCATATGCCTTGGAAAGACAAACTCACTAAAATTTCTTGTAATTTTTTGGTTTCATGTTATAAATTACTTCTTGGGAAACTCATATCCCATAATGGATTTGTTTCCTAGCAAGGATGCAAAATTGTTCTAATGACATGGAATTAGCTTAGTTTATTTTCACCCTACATGACTAAGGAACTTAAGAGTATTGGGCACATCAACAGTAGCATCCTCCAATGAAAATATTATAGTCTCTAACCTAGAAAAAATAAAAACTATATATAGTTATAATTCATAATCATAAATGACCATAGTCTATAAAAATCCTTAAATAACTTCAAACTCAAATAAAGAACACGAAATTTCACACTACCGTTAAGCAAGTTGTCCTTGATTTAGCAAGAAAGGCTCAGACTTACATAAATGTGTAAGTAGATTTCCCAGAAGATCAATTTCAACATATTTCCTAAAAAAAGAATCAAATATCCAAAGAGAAACCATAGTTGAAGGGAACAATGGTGTTGTAAGGTCATCTACACAAAGAGCTTCCTCCTCCAAATCTCTCACACTGGATGGTATGATATGAAAAATTAAGACAAAGTCAGGGAAACTTGTCGACTTCTCTAAAAGATATAATGAAAATGCATGGAAGCTTTGTAAAGGAATGCACCTGTAATATTCTTTGATTTGCATTTCGACCTTTTTCCTAAATTGAACCTCAATGACTTGTGAAGTCAAGTTCTTTGAGAATAATATTCTTACAGTTAAAATTCATTGTTTGCAGCCTTGCCACCTCTGTCACCTGATGAGTATGAATGTGTAAAATCTATTAGGTAATTATCCAAAAAAATTCTTTCCTAGACACATGATTTTGCAAATAAAAGATTTTTTGCAGCATAAGTCCTTATCAAAATTTCATCTCTCATACCTATAGTCATCAGGTAAAAGTTGCAACCTGAAATCAGACCTGCACCTATTCATCTATTAATTAGAGATGTGAGTAGTGGAATATCTACTAGGGAACTCTTAGCATATTGCAAAGGCTGAACCCTCCCTCATATTCCCTTGCCAAGACCTCTATTAGCACCAAGAGTCAAGTGGCCATCATTAGAAGCTATGTGTGCTGAAGGGATTGGCATAGAATAATTTTTAAATTGAGCCCTATCTAAAATTCAAACATCTTGATTGGTTAATCCACGGTCACGTGGTCCCATATGGGGTGGTGGCCCTTTAATCCCATCCATATATGGAAGTGGAAGCATCCGTGCACCTTCCATGTAAGGTGGCATCGCAGGTCCTCTCACACCATGATCAAGCATTATCACAAGTCTCCAACCCGAATGTCCCATATTGGTACCTTGAGAGAGGCCTTCCTGTCCATGTATTTCTTGCACAACATCCCGATGCACTTCCTATATCTTATTGGGACCCTCAACTTTCCTTATTTTTTGCCATCCATTCCTCCTCGGATTAGTCATATCCTTCAACATGAACCTCATCCTAGAGGGAAGCCCTTGGTTATTGGACATTTTTTTCATCCTATTGAAGTAAGCATCAATATGTTCCTTGGCCTTTGAATGGTAAATCACATGACCAATAGTGCTCATCAATTTTCACAAAGATTCAAAATTTTCCTCCTCACGATGTTGAAATTCACCAATTAATTTATTTATGCATGGATGCATAATTATTTTGGTCAGCATAATTTCTTTATAAAGCTCACCAATAAACCTTATATTTCCTAAAATTTGTTGCAGTGTTGCAACCTTCTTCTCCTGTCTTTCTTTTGCTGAAAGGATTTTTTCACCGTGCTCTTATACTTTCTTATCCTCTGGCTCTTCTCTTTCATATATTTCAAATTATTTGTGACATTTATTCAAAATAACTCGCTTGAAAACAACATTTTCATTATCTTCATAAAATTCTAGTATTCCTGCAGCAAGCTGAAAAAATAATTTTACATACATTTCACAAAAAGCCAACTCCATCAAGTATTTGTAAAATATTTGAGATATTATGCCATGAAGACATGATGTAGAGTCAATTTTCACTTCTTTGACTTGTTCAAAAATTTTCTCAAAGTTTTGGGGCATTAATTTATTAAGGACAGATTTATTTTGTCTTTGTTTCAACTGATCCTCATCAGAAACCTTGCCCAGTTCATATTCGTTCTCTAGTATATGAATTTTGGGTAGAGAAGGCCATGGAGAAGGAATCAAACCCTTCTGTGAACTAGAAGCACACTACTACCTATCAACATAAGAATTATTTCTCACTAGTCCAACTTGTGGAAGTGGTGCTTGCACATGAGGCCTTCCAAGTTGGATGACATTCATACTCATTTTTGGTGCACATGTATTTCTTGAAAATTCAGTATTATAACCTTCTCCAGGTTGAAACATAGTAGAGGAACCACTAAGATCCGCATCCATCTGCATATCACAACCATAAACAAAATCATCCACCGACTTGACCCATCTATCATCATCCAAACTAGCCATATTTCTCCCAATAAGTTCAAGTAGGTAATTCCCACTCAAATGCATGTCAAGTACTCTTGCAATGCTTGCTAATGGATAAACCTCTCCTACATGGCTTCCAAGTTTTTGGGAACTTCCGAGTAATTATATAGTTTCTGGAAAAATTTCAAAATGATTTGGTATATCTTTGCACTAATCCTTGAATGTCAACAAAACATCTCTAGAGTACTTTCTGTCTCCTGAACATTCAGTAACTAAAATAATTACTTGATTCACAAGATTTGAAAGCTTAGCTGCATCTTCCCAATCATCCACTTCTTCCAGGACTTTATTTTCATGCTCTTTTGATGAAGTATTACTCTTGAAAACATCGGTTACTATTTTGGACTGTTCTGTAAGGTTCACATCTTTCTCCTTCTCCTCATGAACCTTATAAGAGTTATATAAATCCTGACTGGAAAAATCCTTCTTTTTATTCTTCTTTTTGACAACTACTACCTTGGCAGCATCACCAATATTTGCAACTCTAGTCTTCAAAGAAACATTGAAAGAACTTTTATTTTCCTTTTCTGTCAATCTAGCTACTAAATCTTGCTTCCCCTCACTTTCAACCTACAAAGATGACACCTAAACTTGAGCAAAAATTTCACAAATATCACTATTAGTGGTGGATACTTGACACTTATCTTGTGTGTCAATTTCCTTCATATTGGTAGCTGAACCTTCCCCAGGTAATTTAGCACTATCATGGTTAACCCTACCTTTGTTTCTATATCTAGAAGATTGTCTGCAGTCAAAAAATTTATTACTGGACAAAAAACCTGGGTTTTCCTCGAAAATAACAGTATCAACTTTAGGGAGCACTACTGTAGATTCTGATTGTAATTCCCATTGAGACACCTTGCCTATAATTTATGTTGATTGCTCAGATACAACTAACACTTCACCATTTTTCTCTTTGAGAAGATTTTGATCAATAACCACTATGCTATTTTCATGTGTATCCAGTTGAGATGAAAACATACTCATATGCATTCCATTGATTTTTCTCTCCCTAACATGAAAACTATATTTTTCGTTTCCAATAACAGAATAAGAAAAATAAGTCAGCTCTTTGTTTATGTCATCATCAGATGAACTTGAAAACTTATATGGGAATCAGAAACCACAATAGTCCCATGCTCAAGATCGAGGACATTTACAAGATCATTCTTCTCTCCAATTACAAAATTAACGAAATTATTGCTGCAACTTTGTCTAGCATTATCGCTTGTTGATTGAGATTGTTTATTATTCACATTTCTAAGTTTTTAATCTGACTTAATTCCATCCTCACTGCATGTTTGGCTCTTCAAAGTTCCTACAAGAAAATTATTGCTCAAAATTCATATCTTCTGCTACTTTCTTTACTACTCCAACATGGTAAGTAGACAACTCTGTAACTAGCCCAGATGTTTCTGTTTTTCCTTCATATCCCTCGCCAAAGATTCCCAAAGATGAAGACATATAAAAAATGATGAATTCACTAGCAAATTCTTAATATTGTAAAGGTTGTAAGGTTCCCCTGGAAATATCCCTTTTGGTGATCTCAACTACAGATGATGAATTTCGATATCCTTAACGAGGGAGTGTTCACAACATTAATTATGTTTCCTGATGACTTATTTGGAGATAGTACCTTTTCACATTTTGTGGGATTTATAAATGAACCACCAGAATGGGTTGTAGAATTAGGCTGTTACACTGAAGAATGCAAAACTCTTTCTATGTCTATGTTAGAATTAGTCCCTCCATCAACAACTTGAACTGTCTTTTGTAGGGCTGTCATTAAAGGAGTTTTTGAGGTAGATGATGAAGTCTTACTCAAAAGTAACTCCTCCACCTGCCTATTAGAACCACTGAGTTTAGACTCCTATGCAACCACCTATCCTATTGACTCCCTTTCCATATTTGAATAGCTTCCTACCAAAGACACTTGTTGTTGCATTTGTTGCTTTTTAAGCTTGGGCTCATATTTTGTCATCTTATTTGAACATTCATTTTTTGAAAGACCTGCTTGTTTTTTAGATATTTTTTTTATTCTTTTCACTAGTATGATGATCTAATCGAGACTCAAGTTTAGAAACTACAAAATAATTTGAAAATGTACCATCATAGATATCACATCTTGTTGCAGTGAGCGGGTTCATTGGTGACATTTTAACTCCATCTTCTTTATCTATAGTCAATATTTCAGATGGAGGACTGATGGAAAACTATAAACTACAATTATCTTCATTGTTGAAAAATGCAACTGCAAGAGAACTTGATTGATGCTTAGAGATTCTGGCAAAGAGTTTTTCTTTCCTTCCAGAACTTTCACTGGAGCCGGAGTGGTTTTTGAAGCCTGTGGGAATGGTTTCAATATATCCAACATCTCACCATAATGGATCGTAGCCAGTTTATTTGGTCCTGTTAATGGGTGTGAATAATTTGATATGTCATTTTTTGTCTTTAAAGGTTGATCAAAAGTAGATGAAATGTTACCATACGACCTAGTTGGGATCAATGAGTAGAAATTCATTGGGTGTGAACCACTTAGAGAAACATAATCTGAAAGTGGAGGTCTGTATGTAGGTAGTCTTGTTGATGTAGGAATGGAATTTTTAATTTATGACACAACATTAGAGATCAAAGGAATGAAATAAAATTGTTGTGGAAATATGCAAAACTTGTTCGTTTTTTGCATATAAAATATGCTACAATTATGGGAACAAACATGAGAGTTGAATTTTCAACTCTCTAGGCTCTTGTCAATGTGGTCAACCAAGAAGATGTCAAAAAACTAAATATTTTGTGGGATTTAAAACTTGTTGTGGATTGAGTCAACGGCAAAGTTAGCATAGTGCCCCCTCATTTGGCTCACATTTTTCAAGGTATCAAAAAACTCTAAAAAAAGTTGGATTTGTTCTCTTGTGGCCATATATACCATGAACTCAATACCCGAGTAGGCAAGTTCTTGAAGGAGGTGCTCCAACTTATTCCACAAGAGCTAGAATACCAAGAGTATGTGAATACTAATTCTGTGGGGGTTGTTGACTTCCATATCTAGTTCTTTGTCTCACTTATTACTATATTTTGTGACTATATATCTAAAAAATCCAATGATATTATTTGAAAATTGATAGATACTTTTTTTTGTCTTTTAAAACCTCACACAATATATAATTGGAACAATATTTTATTACTAGAAATCAATCAATTACTTCTACATACCACTAAAAGTGGCAAAAAATATGTATCCTTTGATCACCTTGAACATAAAGAACACTAAGAACCTCCAAAATGGCATTGTAATTCCATCGCCAAAGATCCAAAATTAACAAAGCACAATTTAGTGAGTATTGATTAGTTAAAATTACCATGTGCATCAATTGGTCATGTCGAAATTATGGTATATTGGATTAGGTGTGGGTTGCACTTTCATTTGAAAGAGTGAACACAATGTGGATAAAGAAAATTGACTACACTAGGAACCTCAACAATGGGGTTGTAATAACATAACCAAAAATCCAAAATTGACAAAGTACATTTTTATGAGCATTGATTAGTCAAAAGTACAATGTGGACCAACGACTCGTCTTGAAACGATGGTGTATTGGACTAGGGCAGGGTTGCAATGGAATTTCAATGAGTGAACACAACATGAATAAAGAGTCACTTTGATAATGATTACAAGGGATCACAATCTTGGTTGCATGTATATGGATGGTTAAACAATCAAGTAGAAGCATTTGGGACACCGTAAAAATTGGCAACTCATTTTTTCTAAGAGACATCCACAAGTGCATTTTTTTATAGGGAAAAGATTAAAATCCTCCTTTTGTAAAATGCATCCTTCACATTAAGAAAAATTTTCCATCTACATTTCTCACAAAGATATGTAGAGAAAATTTTCTTCAATCGTCCCAAAAAAGGGAAAAATAAAAAACCATTTTGGGAAAATGCATTTCTCTCTATGTTTCACTGCATTTCCCAAAAGAGATATGTGGAAAATATTTTCTTGGAGAATCATACAAGAAAAAGACACCTTGGGAGCATGGAAAACATGAAGGTGCCCCCTCCCAACCTAAGGGACACATCCCCATAGAATAGTGATTTTTTCATTCATTTAGTGGCATTTCTAAGTCATCATTGTTAATTTTTTTATGAATACAAAGTTTATCATATATATTATACTCCTATGTTGAATTGTAAGCATGTGAAAAAGCCCTATAACAATAGGAGTTTCTTCAGATAGAATCAAGGCTAAGGCCTTAAAATTGGTACTAAGATTTCATAGTTGCAATATAAGCATATGGACATCAACACCATGGAAATTCATTATAATACAGTGACCTTACAAAACCATATTTCTTGATGATCAGAGAGGGTTTGGAATTTCACCTGCACTGAGCATAGCGTATACTATCATCTATCAGTAAGGTACATCTATAAGACCTCATTTACAAATACTTCCAAAAGTGTTCCTTGGAAATATTACTTTTATTTCAAAAATCAAAGAACTTCTATGACAATTATTGTTGACTAGTGTAAAAGCATAGCTCTGAAAGAATGGAAAGGTGTTATGGGCTACATATAACATGCATAAATAAAGAACTGAATGAGTAGGAAGTTATGTTAGCACAAATCATTGTGTAAAATGACCAGTAATAAAAATTTTCCACTTCATACTGTTGCACTAGGGTGTTTGTAGTGAAACATTGGTACTCCTCAAGGTATAACTACAGAAATGTAAAAGAAAATATCCACGGTGAAAAATTTTGAGTTTGAACCATAGATATGAACTTAAAACACATTTTAGATAAGAAATTACATGTTCAAATGCTGAGAAAATTTGCAGAAACTAGAATGCTAATCCAACATCATTTGATGAAAATTCTATGTCTGGAATTAAGTGCATTGCCTTGACGAAAAATTATTTCATGCACCTCTTTCTTTTATTTGCATTTCTTCTTCTTCAAATTTAATTTTTATTCAACAACTTCTAACCGAAATTCAGATACAGAAATATATTGATCATTGATCCCCTTGATAATAGCTTTCGTTCCAGGTTTGTCTATATTGTCTAATTTTATTTTCTTTGTTTGCTTCACAGTGACCTTTAGAACATGCTTGCTTTCAGTTGGCATCAATTTTCCATATTTACAACTAAATTCAGAGGAATTAATTTTGTTTAATTTTTGGTTTATTTTAGCCCCCTTTTTCCCCTCGAGAGTCCCCATGCTTTCATTCACAGCCATACAATTTTGTGTGTGCTTAGTTGTAGTCGCAACATTACCTTCAACGTTATCATTTTCATTTTTTGTAATGCAAGGTAATTATGTTGTATCTAAATTTTTATCCTTGTCATTTACAATGTTACTTTCCAACTGACCCTCTTCACAAAGAACCTTTATTGGAAGATCTGTCTCTGTCTTGACCTTTATTTTTCTCTTGGAATAACTTTTGGTATTTATTGATTTTCCATTCTAAGCACATGTATCGGATATTCTCATCCCATAATTGTCAATATTACAATCTAGATTTCCCTCATTCAAATTGACCTCCATTTTTACCATATTAATTCACTTATTATTCTTCGCCACCCTCAGAACTGGAAAAAACTCTTTATGTGAAACAAAAACTTTGTCACTTGTGGTTTTAGAGCTAGTACTTAAGTTTTTTCACTTTTTACATTGTGAAATAGCTCTTGGAAGAGTAGAGGGTTCATCTAACAAATCTTGAAACTTGAAAACCTTTGAAGGAGTGGAAGACTTGAGCAATGAATTTTCATATTCCAGCCTTTGATGGAGACACTAAAGGTGAACTATTTTTCTCCTTTAGAGGAGAACTTTTAGTTGCCTCTACAGAAGCTGTGGAACTCATAAAATAATTTAATTTCTTAACAAGGTATTTCACGTCGACATTTCAAGAACGAATAGATTCCAAGAGACCATTTATTGTGGAAACATTCAAAGCATTGACATGTTCCTACGCTAGGAAAGAAGAAACTATCATAAATAAAACACCTGTGTGCGCAAGAGGAAAAAAAACAACCAATAGCATTGTAATGGATGAGTTTATGGTTGTAAATTAGTGTGAAGAAGGTGGTATAGTAAACTAACCTATTATGAAAAAACTTAGAGCAAACATTTTTTGTGCATGATTTCTTGCCAATGACATTCTTGCAAGAAACCATGAACTCTAGAGTCTTTTGCCGGCACTTCTACAATTTCAAGTGATGTGATCAAAATTAAAAATCCTTGTGAAAGTATAAAATGAGGAATGCATATAAAGAGAGAGAGAGAAAGATCCCCACACACACCTAGTGGCAAGTATTTCCATTTTCAAAATCATAAATTCTCCCTCCAATAACATGCACTCCTAGAGACTTTTTCCGTTTCTACTCCCCATCCAAAGCTGAAACTTTAGTTTTGGAATCACCTACTCAGGAAGAAGACATGTTCTCTTTGTTGTCTACCTGTAAGTACCTATTGGGATCAAACCTCAAGCCCTTTGAGTTGGACATTTCATCTCTTTTGTGATGATTTTTTTTAGGGAAGAGATTCTTAGGGAGGAAAAGTTTCCTGTTGTTGTCGTATGTTTTCTTAAGTTGTGATATTTGTCACTTTGGAGATGATGTACCACTTCCTTTTTAAAAAAATTCTTTTGAATCGTCATAGTTTCAGCCACATTGCATTTCGTGCCATGATTTTCCTTAAATGTGCTCCTTTTGTCGTCGACCTTTACTTCATTACAGCTGGTTACAACACTTGCAATAGCATTGTCGTTCTTCAAGATGTTCTTCTCTTGAACTCTATAATTATTGGGGATTTCATTTCTAGTCAAGGAAATATTCTTCTTTATGAGGGGAGTTGAAGGATGATCGTGAATTTTTTTGTAGTTTGTTTCACCAACAGATTTTTATGACCCGGTATTTCTACAGCTACCAATTCCGAACCGAGGACTCCTCCTTATATTTTGACCTAGAGAAGATACATTTTTCCTCTTGAAATTTTATATCATCAATATAGAAACCCAAGGATTCAATCTCCTGCATTGACATAAAGCATAAAGCATGCATATAACATCAAGAAAAAGGAATTCCTCTATAGAAATGAGACATCTTACAAGAAAATCAAAACTGATGAATATGACAGTGAGTCCACCTTGTAACAAAACATCTAAGAGTATTATGATACATATGAATTTCCAAAAAAATGCTAGCCAAGGTGAAATACAAGACAAGGTACTATGTTACAAACAATTATTGTGGTATGTTTTCTTGTGATGATTTTGAGGCATAACCATTTTTCAAAAGAAATATAGAGAGTAATGATAATACAAATGGACATATAAAAATCTCCACTTGAATGTGGAAACAAAAATAATGGGAACGAGAAATTATATCCCAAAGAAGAAACATCTTACCTGCTAAATTAAAGATCCACGTGGGAAAGAGGCTTCCACTGCCACTCCCTCCCTCTTTATTTCAATAAATTCTTCGTTGCTATTAAAAAAGCAGCTAGAGATAACCATAACAAAGTGACATGTTTTGGGTAGGAAATTTTTTATTTTAACTTGTAAAAGGTCTAAAGTTTAAACGAAAAATGAATACTCCCTCCCTCCATTTTTCCAAACATCATTTTTAATATTATTCCCTCCAAATACCATTTTTAATATCATACTCGTTGTTGTTTTTAGGGATGTTGAGTGCACTCTGTGATTTCTTGTATGTTCAATAATTGATTTAAAAGGAAGCTTTAAAAAACAATTCAATTTCATTCTAACAAATTTATTTTAAAATAATTGATGATGAACCACACAATGCATGTTTCAAAAGGCATTGACCTAAAAAAAATTATTTGATTTATCGAGAAGAGTTTTTAAAGAAATTAATTAATTAATTGTTAAAATAAAATTGAGATAAAATAGTAAACTTAGGAGAGGTTTTTGGGTTCCACATTTTTACAACCGATGGTTTTTCTCATCGTATTCCACCTTGAAAATAAGGGGAGGTTTACCCGATCATAGGTCACAACTAGACGTGCTCTCATTTGGAATGGCTAATGCCAAGAGGTTTTGAGGTCTGTTATAAGGGTTATGGGAATAATGAGTTATTGGTTAAGGAATTAGGGATTAAGGGCTTAGGATTTAGGGGAATTTGGGCTTATAGGTTAGAGGTTTAGGGGTTAGGGGTCAGGGGAATAATGAGTTAGTGGTTAACGGGTTAGGGATTGGGGGCTTAGCAGTCAGGGGATTTAGGTGCATCTAGGGGTTAGAGGAATAATGAATTAGTGGTTAAGGGATTTGGGATTAGGGTAAGGGCAATAATGATTTAGTGGTTAAGGGATTAAGGATTGGGGGGTTAGGGGAATATTAGTTAGTGGTTAAGGGATTCGGGGATTTAGGGGAAGTTAGTGGTTAGGTGAATAGTCATTTAGTGGTTATGGGATTAGGGATTATAGGCTTAGGGGTTACGGCATTTAGTAGTTAAGGATTATAGGTATTTGGGGTGAGAGGTTAATGGGTTATGGGTTAAGCAGTAACTATTTAGGGGTTAAGGGGTCCGAGTTTTACATGTTAGTGGTTTAAGGATTTAGTGGATTAGGGTTTATGGGATTAAATGGGTTAATTTCTTATGGGTTTAAGGGGTTAAATGGTTTAGGGTTTGGGAATTAGGTTTAAGGGGTTAGGGGTTAAGGGTTTAGAGGTTTAGGGTTTTTGGGTTCAATGGGTTAGGGGTTTACAAGTATAAGAGGTTAAATGGGTTAGGGGCTGGGAATTAGGGGTTAAGGGGTTAGGTTTTAAGGGGTTATATGTTTAGGGTTTAAGGGGGTTAAATGGCTTAGGGGTTTACAGGTTTAGGGGGTTAGGGGATTTATCAGTTAATGATTTTATGTGTTAGGTGTTATTAGGGGTTAATGGGGTTAGGGCATATGGGGTTAAGTGGGTTAGGGTTTAATGGGTTAAGGGTTAAGGGTTATAGATTTAGGGTTTAGGGTTTTAAATGGGTTAGGGGTTTAGAGGTTTAGGGGGCTAGGGGATTTAGCAGTTAATAATTTTAGGGGTTAGATATTAGGGGTTAGGGGTTAAGGGGTTAAGGGGTTAGATTTCTACGGTTTACGAGGTTAAATGGGTTAGGAGTTTAGAGGTTTAAGGTGTTATGGGATTTAGAAGTTAAGTATTTTAGGGGTTATAGGTTAGGGGTTAATGGGGTTAGTGTAGGGGGTTAAATGGGTTAAGGTTTTAGGGGGTTAAATGGATTAGGGGTTACAGGTGTATAGGTTTATCAATTAGGGGGTTAAATGGGTTAGGGGTTACAGGTGTATAGGTTTATCAATTAGGGGGTTAAATGTGTTAGGGGTTTATGGGTTTATCAGGTTAAATGGGTTAGGGTTAAGGGTTTATGAGTTAGGGGTTAAGGGTTTAGGGGTTAGGGGTTAAGGGATTAGAGATTTAGGGTTTAAGGGTCAAATAGGTTAAGGGTTTAGAGGTTTATGATCTAGGGGGTTAAATGGGTTAGGGTTTTAGGGGTATAGGGGGTTAAATGGATTAGGGGTTGGGAATTGGGGTTTAGGAGATTAGGGGTTAAGGGGTTAGAGGTTTACAGTTTAGTATATTAAATGGATTAGGGATTTAGAGGTTTAGGGGGTTAGGGGATTTAGTAGTTAAGGATTTTAGTGGTTAGGGGTTAGGGGATTATCATCTTATGTTGTACGTAAAATATTGCAGGCTAGAAGTAGACATGACTTAAAATAGAAGGTTAGATACATAAACGCACCATAATAATAGTACATGTATATGGAGAAACGTAAGAAAATGTTGATTATGTTGAGCGCGTGAGAGACCAAAACTATATTTATGTGAAAACCTTTTAGTGGACTTCAGATTTTCCATCATCCACTCGGTATGGAATTGAGAAATAAATTCATTGTCCATAGAAAAATGAAGAAGATTAGTAATAGCCTCAAGAGTTTCTAGTGTTTTGATAGCTCCACAAAAATTTTAGGGGGGAAATTGGAAAAACAATATTTATCAAATTTTTAAATAATAAAAAATAAGGATTTTAAAATTGGAATTACATTCATAAAACGTGTAAGGGTTTGCATTAAACATTTCACTAAACAAGCATGATTATAAGTTTCTAGCCTACTATGGGGTATATATCAAGAAAAAACTTAAACAGGTAAATATTTAGAATTTTTAATCTAGTGTCGCCCTATTTAAAAATCAATATAATTATTATTATGTATAAATAGACTATAAATATAAAATATAAAGAAACTTACAAACACAATTATTATTATGTATAAACACACTATAAATTTAAAATACAAAGAGATTTACCAACACTCAAACAAGAGGTATGGTAAATAAATAAAACCTGTTTTTATATTTACTCCATAAACCTCTTTATATTTAAGGAAACTCAAACACGAAGTTTTAATTAGGTGGAGCCTATGGGAAAAATACCATTTTAATACCATGGGATAAATAACATGGGCCAAATACCATATTTATAAAATATGTATGGTAAATAAATAAATATAACAGATGCATCAAGAAGTATGGTAAATAAACAAAAATATATCAAATAGGATTAGAAATCAACATCTAATTATATACCAAGCCTATGGGCGAAATACCATGGTAAATAATAGAGGTATGGTAAATAAATAAAATATAAATAAACTAGAAGTATGGTAAATAAATATTTTTTTTTATATATTTAATCCATAATCCTCTTTATATTTATTAACACTCAAAAGTGAAGTTTTATTTAAGTGAATCCTATGAACCAAATACCCTCCGCCAAATTATTATTAATACCTTACAAAAAAAATATTTTTAACCCTAATATAATTATTAAAAGATTATTATTATTATTATTATTATTATTAATTATAATATTCATTTTAATATATTATAATATTAATATTATTAAATTTAATAAATTTGGATTAATACAATATTAATTTTTTTATATTATAGTATATATTAATATGTCATGGTATATATTAAATCTAGATATATCTGAGAAGGAATAATAAAGACATAGATAGATTGATAGAGGTGGAGAGATAAGGGAAGTCACAAGGGAGAGATGGAGATAAACTAATGGATAGGGGACAGAAGGAATGGAGAGAGAGAGAGAGAGAGAGAGAGAGAGAGATTGGGGAAGAGAGATGGAGGCAGGAGAGAAAGGGAGAGAGAAGAAGGATTAGAGATAGAACATAAGAGAGAGGAACCTGTACCATAGAAGAAAGAATATGTGACCAGATTGTTTTGTAAGGAGATGGGAGATAGCGGCACCCTACCTAGATATGTAAACATCTAAACCAAATGTGGTGTAATCATCTGTAATGGTGGTTGATTATACGAGGATAGGATTTTATGAGGAGGCACTAGATTTTTAATGTGATATGAAAAAAACAAGTACCGAACCTAATCATTTCACATTCACCAATATTCTATCTGCATGTGATAATTTGGTAAATTTGGAACATGACAAAGGAGTATTTGTTTTTGACAACCTCCCACCAGGATTCACCAATTGTGAGAATGCAATGCTTGTAGTCTTATCCTCTAAATCATCATCACTTCCACCAAAACCTCATCCAATAAAGCTAGTATAAAAATTCTCAGGCTCTTGACAGTGAAAAAGACCATAATGTATGTTCCCTCAATATCTTATACATACATGTAGCTCTCCTCCCAAACAAAAGCCACTAGTTTTATGTGTTCACTTTTCCCTAAATCATATGCAAACAGCCAGAGGTAAGGAACTGTTTCATCAAGGTATGGATCCACTATGTGTCATATCCACTGAAGGATAACATGTTACAAATAATAGGTAAATTCTCACAACTATCCCTCCATGGGATGTTGAGAAATAAAAAATGACACATGCTCATTAATGAAATGTATAAATTGAGACCTTTCATACAAGACTTGAGGTCATACTGAACTTGGAGAAAAAGTCTTAAGATCAGGGTAGCACAAAGGAACATCTGCAATATGATTTGTACTATTCTCATCTAGATCATTTTGCATGGATATATCCTTGAGTTGAAATTCATATTCCAGGTTTCATAGAGCATCTCCCATGGAAGGCATGTCAAAGCCCATCTCTTCCAATAAATTTTCAGTAGTATCCCTAAATATTTTCAGAGAACTAGGGTTGATGGTCCCAATAAGGCGAGGTTCAATGATTTTTTCAAGCTTGCCCTTTTTCTACTAGTGCATTTCCCACTCTTCTATATTGAATTATTCTCTAATAAAAACAAGATCAATAGTTTCCCTTGCACACAATAACTCCAGTAACTCTACTAAAAAAGAATACACATTGGATTTCTCTGTCAGTTGCTTCCTTCCGAAGTATTCAATTTCAAGGTACCTCAGGGCCAAAACTACCTTTGCATCCATTCTTTGAATGCCCAAATTCTGCAACCTTTTTGCATGAGCTTGTTATCATGGAGATATTTGAAATTTATATGAGAGCATAGGATTCACAACAAGGGAATTAAATTGGATTGACCATATAATTGAGCTTCATTCGTATCTCATCAGTCAAATAGTTTGGCAACAAGTCGAGGGAGTCTCAATTGGTGCAGTTGAAAATGAAAGGCAATATTGTTCTGTCGATGGAAAATCGCATGATGGTAAGCTTCAAAACCCTCTCATTATCGCAAGTCACACCTTCAAGCTCCGAGATACTGATGTTGCAGGGGTTTTGTTCTTGTCTCAAATCCATGGTCACACCTTCAAACTCTGAGATGGGGACATTGTAGGGGTTTTTATTTTGTCTCTATTCCACTGTGTGATATTGGGTGCTTAAACCTGGCACCATGTCAGGTTAAGGGGAATTATGATTATTTGATGAATAAATAACGATAGAGAAATGGAGTTCTAGAGACATCGACTATCATACATATCTGGATTCCTTTGTCAATGTACCAAAGTCGTCAGTCCTGCAAAAGGAGCCTTCTTCTCATGATTTCCTCAAAAAATAGGGTTAGTTAGTGTTTCCATATATGCTAATAAAACACCTTCACCATCTCCCCCATCAGGAAATCTAAGTTGTCAAAAAAAAATGTGAAGGTCAAGCTCTCCATCATCAAGGGTTATATACCACGTCTTGTAACTGCGCAAAGGATCTTATTTTCAATATATTTCTAGATGGTGATATGATGGATATATCCCAAATAATGTTGCTTGTTCACCTTATTGCCAATATATGTGGGAATTTATTATAGCTACATGAAAGGGCTTCAAATTCCTTACTATACATGACCTGAGGCGAGCTCTTTTTCAAAAAAATATTTACTACTTTGATCATTAATCAAATATAAAACCAATAATATTTTTTTTTTAAGCTTAATTTTATATAATCATGTAAATTATGTATTAATGAAATAAATATATTCATTTGTACAATTCTCATAGAACTTGATAAAACGAAACACATTTATCCATTATTACACAATAAATCATATCTAAGTATTTTGAATTAGATATTTTTAACCATTAATAAATGTTTATATATTATTTAAAAATTAAATAAATTTCATACCTAAACAATTAAAAAAGGTTCATAATACTTTTAAAAATTAACCAAGGTTCATATCAAACAATTAATAAAAGTTAATACATCATTAAAAATTATTTAAGGTTCATAACTAAATTAAAAAATGTCCATACCATACTCCCTAATAGCGGTGAGGTCTGAGCAACCTGTGGAAGGCGTCTCGCATGAGTAAATATAAGTGGAGCGAGGGTGAGGAACGGTCCTCCTGGTCCCTTCACCATAACACATGTTGCAGGATAGCTATTGGCTTCATGTTGATAATTCGTGTGAAAAAGAATTGCGCATTAGTGTTCAGAGGTGGTGAAAGGATTAGGCAAGGGAAGATGAGGGAGTCCAACATTAGACTCTTAAATATGGTTTGGTTATGGTCTTGATGGTGGCCTCCTAATAGGAGTTGTAAATGTGGCAGTAAGGTTTACGTAGGGAGTGGCTTTTTGTGTGCTTGTCATGGGCATTTTCCGGTGCAGTGTGTTCAATCGGTCCATGTTGCTTATTTTCTTTGTCATTTTTTGCGTCTGGGTTTCGGATAGGAAGTTGAAGGGAAGTGATCTAACTCCTTTCCATTTTTCTTGTCTTTCTGTGAGCCTTTTTTTTCGTGATAAGAGAGCAAGCTAGAATTTTCATTCCAGGAAACTTCGAGGGTCATGGTGGAAAACTAGTTTCTTTTCCAAATTTCATGCCCTCCAGCGTGGGTGTGACGGTATTTGGTGGATTGATGTGTAGTCTCTATGTGGAGAATTTGGAGGCTGGTCACGACCCTGGCTGAAGTTATGCGCAAGCATCGGCTACTTTATCATCGTTTATTGTTCTATTTCTTATGTTGGCTTGGTGGGTGATGGTATTTAGTTTTGCTGGTGGTGGAAGTCTTTATCTGGCAGTGGGAGGTGTCTCTGTGCTTCCCTGTTGTGTTTTTTTTCTATAGTGGGGGGTTCAATATCTGGACTCTATACATGGTGAGGTTCCTTGAACTTCAAAAATTATGAAGCCCCCAGTGTAGTGTTGGTGTTCTTCCTCCCCTGTCATACATGGGCCTATGCCGGTGGCAGACTCAGAAATAATCATGGCGGCTCCATGCCAGGGTAGAAAGACTGCAGGGTGTGTGCCACTCTATAGTGTGGGTGCACATGGGGGCCGTGGAGGAGGTAAGAAGATGGATAGAAGAGGTGGGGGTTTGAGGGTTAAAAAGTAGAGTCATTGGGGTGGAGGATGCTATGGTGGCAAGGGGAATCATGGGTTTGATTTATTTGAGGTAAATGAGGGTTAGTTTATCCAACATTTCTCCCTAGAGAACTCTCGTGCACTTATCAATAGCCTGATCGAAAGAGTGGACACAAATGAGATTTTTTGTCATGAGGACCATGTAGAGCTGACAGAAAAATTAGACCGAATGCACTATTTACTGTTCTAAGTCCGAGAGAGACTGGTAGTGATTTGGCAAGGCCAAAATCAACTCATTGAGAGTGTAGAAAAGCTAGAGACTTGGTTGGTGCACTTTGACGGGTATGGTCAGTGTGACTTTTGTCCTCCATCGCATCTAGGAACAACCATGGATAACCTTAAATCCATCACGTTGGATGAATATTATGTTATTTGGTTTTCTTTTACATGTTTTATGTGTGTTTTGGTGCCTCTTTCCCAACTGTTTATGGACAATGTCCCTAGTCACTCGTTTGTACTTTTTTGCATCTCGTGCAATTTTTTGTTAACAAATCGAGTTGAGGTGAGACCACATGTTTTGTAACTGGATATATGTACTCCTTTTTTCCTACATGATTATAACATTGACTCAGAAAAAAACAAAGGTCCATACATCATTAAAAAATTAATTGAGTTTCATCCTTAAATTAATAAATTTTCATACCTATTTACTAAGTAGCTCTATAAATATATCGTTTAGGTTTATCTATTTAGTATTTATCAAATTTAAATATGAGGATTTAATACTAGATTTAAATGAAATCACATGTTTAACATAACAAATGTTATATTTACCTATTTATTAAATGTAAATATGAAGATTTAACCTTAGATTTAAAACAACTCACACTTTTAACATAAATCAATGAAGTTTAAAAATTAATATTTATGGAAAAATATTAAATATAAATATAAATATTAATTTGGTTATCTAACTAATATTATAAACTTTACAAAAATCATAATGAAGGAATTAGTGTAAATTTGATAGATGATACATGCAATTATGTTAATTGTAGATGAATCCATTTGTAGTGATAAACTTTAGAGACAAAAGGGTATTCATAATTTTAAAACTGTAAATTCAGAGACCCCTTTGTGTCTAAATTTTAACACTGCAAATGGATTTAGAGGCAATTGTAGTGAAATGTAACACTTCGTTACCCAAATTGGAATTTTCCATATATGGAGTGACACAGTTAAAAATTACTGACATTAATGACTAATTCTAATACTTGTTGTACTTGTTAGTTGGCCATATTCTTATTCTTGGGCTATAGTAGTCATTTACATTAATCATTATTAATTTTGTCGCTTATTATCTAGTCATATATTTTAATCCTACACTAAATTAGCCATTTAAGTTAGTCACTTTTCCCTTACTCACTTATTATCTAGTCACGTATTTTATCCCTAAACTAAATTAGTCGTTTAAGTTTTTTATTTTCTAAGTGAGACTAATTCTATTAATTGTAAAAAATACTAATACAAAACTGCCACTGCTGCTGTTGTGAAAGCCAGACAGCTGGGGTTGATCATCAAACTGTTCTTGAGAGACCTCGATCGCCCATGGTGGGAAACCGACCCTTTAAGAATAAGTGTTTGAGCTGCCCATAATAGGGAAACCGACCATGAGTTTATACAAGACACATAAACAATAACATAAAAACTAAAAACATCTATCTGCCAAACATGCTGGCAACTGAAGCAGTAAAACACAAAAGTTCCAACAGTAATTGAGCAAGGAGATTCAACCATCATGCTCTGAAGACATCGGCTCCTCCTCAACTCTGCATCCATATTCATCATCATCACTGCTGTCTGCTATGCCCACTTGACTATCAATCTTCATGTCCTGGTTCTCAGCTTCAGAAAGCGGGCCAAATTGAAGAGAGGGGTTGGAGCCATGGGCACGGGGAGAGGAGGGAGGAGCAGGATGAGGGATTTATTCACGAAGGGAGACAGTGATGAAAGTGGTGATAATGGAGTCGACGGAGGTGTAGTGGAAGCGGAGCTCAGTGTTCTAGGTGGTTTTCCTGATGGTGGACCCCAAATGCCCTCTACCTAGAGGGTTGAGCTGACTGGGATGGGCAGAAGTGCCAGGAGGGAAGGGCTGACTAGGAGGAGCAGGAGGGTCAGGAGGGGTGGACTGACAGGGTGGCTAAGAAGGAACAGAAGGAAAGGGCTAACTAGGAACACCACCAGAAACACGCGCGCACCCACGTCCCCTGCCTACACTGCGCGAAATCTCAGCTCCTCGCCCACATCCTCTGCCTCTGCCTCTGCGCGAAGCTGGCAGAGGAGTGGGTTCATCACTTTCAGAAGAGGAGCTCAATTTAGAAGAGGGCGAGGGAGGAATGACAGAGGCTTGAACCCGACTGACCCCACGCCGACAGCGCATCCGCTACCTAAGGCGAGGCATGGTGAGCAGAAGGTGGCGCAAGCTTGGTCGGCCTAAGGAGGGATCTGGAGTAGTGAGGGGGATGGGAAGACCACCAGGGTGGTGCAAGCCAGTCAAATCGATAGAAGAGCGAGAAATCCATTTAGCGGAGGGGCAGCGACCATGAATTAGTCGTTTAAGTTAAGTCACTTATTATCTAGTCATATATTTTATTCCAAGACTAAATTAGTAATTTTTAGTTGGATCACTTAAAATTTCTCAAATTTAGAAGTAATTCACTTGAAATAATTGTGGTGACTAAAATTTTTAGTCACTTAGTCATTAATTTCATCATTGTTTACTACTGTATATACCAAGTTTTCACTTTCTCGTGCATCCACCATTAACTATGGGGAACATTAGGATACAACTCAAACATTATGATTTCCTCTTTATAAAGGAATGAATTGTCTATAGTTTTGGCCTTCAATTCCTCCCACACCCATCCACAACTAAATAATATAGTTTGGTAGATAAAGAGAAACTAGTGACACCAAACTTGACTAGTATGACATCCATTTCCTTAGATATAATCTCTCATGTACCACCCTTCTCTCTTCACCTAATAGCAAAAAAAAATTCTCCAATATGCCAATAATAATATTGGAACCTAAAAGAGTAGAGAATACATATGTTTTAGAGGTACAAGTAAATCTTCTAGGGTGATGGATTCTCACTAGCAGTGAGGCCATGCTTGTATGGTACCAAGACATCTCTGATGGTGCTATCGACACTTATGCGCAGTGAAGCAATGTAGAGAACGAGAGTTAATACACACAGCTATATATATATATATATATATAAACCTACGAGTTAAATATTTTCTATCAAATAGTGGAGAGGAAATAAAAATATAACAAATGTTCCATGCATTAGGTTTCATTGTTCTAGAACTCAAAATTTAAGAACTTTCATTTCTTAAAAGCTTACCTTCTTTGATTTTTTCTAATGTGGGACCTTTGGAAATGGTAATATACATTAATATATCGGAATATTTTATTTAGATCTTTCATAAATTTAACCTTCATTTCTAAACCAAAGATAACTAGGTCATCCTCATGTGCCGCCAATTTATGTGGCCTTAAACATCACCCTTAATTTCTTTAAGATTATGTGACCCTCCATGTAAATTTTGCTAATATAATTTATAAGATGATTTATTTTTTCTAGATTGAGTCAATTTCACTTTTCTTATTTTTTGTTTTGTATTATTTTATTGCTTTAATATTGGTTGTCATCTTTCAAACAATTTAAATTTCACCTGATTTCATTGCACAGTTTGAAAGCTACCTTGGTCAAAGTTTGGTCATTTTCAGTGCCTGGATATTAAAACATGTAGATATGTATTTTACATTTTGTTTTATGAAATCATATAAATTAATTGAAACAAGTAAATTTTTTTTGTTATGTTTAGTTGTATATTACTGCTTAAAAATATTACATTGTATATGGCTCTATGTGAATCATCACCCTGAATGGAAACTAACCCAAAGCCATTGATTCAGCTTCTTCGAATTCCACATGTTTTTTTTATTAACTCAGAAAAAATAAAATAAAAAATAAGATGCCTAATGTTGTGCCAAGAGATAGAAAAAGGCTTCCATTGTAACATAGAGCCACTTATACAAAACAAAAACAACTAGTCTATTCATTTTTGCTTAAAACAATGTAACATGTCATAAGATAACTTGATTCACCATGGACGCCATGAAACTAATGCTCCACTGGGAGTTACGAGTGAGGAACCACGAAACATCCTTCAACCATAAAGCCCAACCCTTTGTCCCATGGTTGATTTTCCTTCTTCTAACTATGAGCCATAATTTCCACACCCACCCCAACTTGAGCCTAATGTCCCCCAGGCGCTAGAGATAGATACATAATGCCATGCATATACCCATCTATGTGATAGTTTCCAATTTCCAGCCTTGAATGCCACCTATGGCTAGACCATTTATACCGAGCCACCCCTGCCACATTGTACCATGAGGATATCTGTTATTCAACTTGTATATGTTGATGATTATTTCACAGAAATACCAACACCAAGCCCTATACTGTGGTGGTCCAAGGACTTGAATTTCTCTCAGCCCAAGAGCTTAAATTTTCACTTGGAAGTTTCTTGACAAATCAAATACTTATCCACCCTAAGAAGTAACTACCAAATCATAGATAAAAAGTTATGAAATTACCATTATATTGGGTTATTGAAGCCGGTGAAAGGTGATGGAAGCAAATTGTGCTCTAAGAGGGCCTCACCGTGATAGTGAAACATAGTGGCTAATTAAATGGCCCTATGGATGCAGAAAATAGAGGAGTGTGAGGGTTGTCAGAGGTTAAACCAAAGGTAAGACATATTTCCCATCATCAGGACAACTAGATATTGCTCAAGAGTAGACCAATTAAAGAGTGTGCTAATAGAATGAGCATGATCGGCATGGTGATTCCTAGATGACAAAACCAATACTATCACTTCTCGTAACAAACAAATAACATGCGGGTGGTATAAAATGGTACCAGAGAGAGGTCGTATGCACGCAGTGGTGCTACCCTCATCCGTATTAAGAAGGAATTGTTCTACTTAAGTATACCCTATCATGATTTTCTTGGAGGCCGAGAAAAATTTGAAGTACGACACCCAACGTTTGAATGATGTGAGCACCATATCATAGTTAAACCAGGTGTGTCAAGGAGTAAATGAGTTACATTTACTAACCAAGAGGTTATCTTTTTCTTGCTTAGGAAAAGACCATTATTTTTGACCAACTTCATGAAGATCTTCAAATGTCTGAAGTGGTCACTCAGATTCTTAGAAAAAATCAGCAGATCATCAATGTATGCAAGCAACCAATCTGCATAAGGTTTAAAGATTGAATCCATTACCTTTTGGAATTTGGATGGAGCATGCTTTAGTCCAAAAGGCATAACATTCCACTCATAGTGTCCATGGGGGATACTGAATGCTGTCTTCCACCTATCTCCTTCTGCAATGGCGACTTGCCAGAAACCAGACTTTAGATCAAACTTTGAAAATACTTTGGCTCCTGAAATTCTTCTTATCAAATTTCCTTTATGGGGGATTGGATAAGTATCATCTGCTAACACATTATTCAGAGGCTTATAGTTAATCACTAGTCGTGGAACTCCTCTGACTTGTTCACTTCTTTTATTGACGTAGAATCCATAGCAGTTCCATGGGCTACTGGATTCTCTGATCAACTTCTTTTGTAGAAGTTGTTCAATCTCTATCTGACAGTGTTGTCTGTCATGGACAGACATGGGGATGGCTCTTGACTTACAAGGTCTGCCAGTATATCCCTCCTTGTAAGGCAATTCTATGCTGTGCTGCTTTCTATGCCAAAAAGCATTTGGCTCTTCTGAACAGCATGTTTCTTCGAATTCTTTTTGGATAGCAGCAATCTTCTTTTGGATTTCTGGAGAACTTAACTGTTCTTCAACTCTGATAGTTTCTTTATGATCCTTGAGTTCAACCAGGCTTTTTTCAATCTTCTGAAGTTTCTGTGCTTTTTCTTGCATAATCTGCATCATGGGTGAGATCTTGTTTCTGGAAACATAAGGCAACTCAATTCTTCTACCAGAAACAGTAATAAACATTCCTGCAGAGCCATCAGGAAATCTAATTGACCCATGAGGTTCTACTGCTGCTAAGAAGACATTACCCAAAATACAGTCAACAGGAATGTCTGAAACTGCTAAGGATAACTTCACACAATTTGAATCAAAACAGACAGTAGCTTTAGAAACTTCAATCTTTAGATGTTTCATCTAATCCTTGGACTTCTCTTTTGCAGTAGTCAATACCTTGAAGGATGATATGTTTGGAAATGAGGTTTAGATCTGAACTGAATCAATCAATGATGGCGATAAACATGACTGACAACGAGAAAGATTTACATATATATGGTGTTAACGATATTAAGCTGTGGACTGCTGTGTCCCCGATTTCATTGACACGAAGAAACAAAAAGTTGCACAGTGCGATTGCGACTTGATCGTGATAAGTATCTGATGTGTAATTTAGGCTCTTGTTTAAGACCAAAACATTGAAGGAAACGATGATTATTTTGAGCTTCCGGAGCATTAGCTCATTCCTTATCTTCTTGTGAGTCCTCCTCTATTAAGGAGATCCCACCACAGTTTTTCATAACCTGCAAAATTATAAATAGTGTCAGGTAAAATAAGTTTAGGATCATCTTGTGGCCAAGACGTGAAATTTCCATATCTATAAGGACCCATTTTCCTGACTCTATTTATAACATAGTTCTTATAAAACTCTTTTGATTTGTCACCGCCACCAGTACCAATGACGTACAAATCCCAGAAATCTTCTGAGAGAGATCTCTCAGCTTCAAGAGAGGCAGCCATGCTGTGTGAATACATTTTATCATGTATCCATCTGCTTCCTTTGGGGTACACCTTCCTGCCCGGAACCAAGTGTTGTAGATCTGTGTGACTCTGCAAATTTCCATCCAACACTTGTGTGTTTCGGAGGATCCAGGTTGGCCTCCACTTCTCAAAATACACGGGCCAAGATTCATCATCTGCAATATATCTCAATTCTTCTCTTTTATTGGCCTGATTCCACTCAGTTAGAATGACAAAACAATGATACTGCACTTGTTCCTCGTCATTCACTTGTTCTTGCTCTTGGATGTATTCTCTGCTTAAAAAGTCTGGAATGCAGTTTTCAACACCCCTTATATGTTCAACATCAAAGCTGAAATATGCAAAGAGTGCTTGCCATCTTGCAAATTTCGCATCTTCAGGGTTCTTGATTTCTTTTGATAAAACTTTATCCAGAGCTTTAGCATCAGTTCTGAGCAGAAAATACTTATTTGCCAGATGAACAGAAAATTTTCTCAAACAGTACCAAGCTGCTTTAACCTCCTTTTCAATAGGAGCGTAGTTTACCTCTGCTTTGCTCCAGGTTCCAGAGGCGAAGAGAACAACTTGTTCTTTTTCTTTCGGGTCCTCTTTCTCCGGCTTCTGCTTTAGCACACCTCCCCAACCTATGTTACTGGCATCTGTTTCAACAATCTTATAGGCATTGTCGTCAGCAACATGTAGAATGGGCAAAAATCTTACCTTGGACTTTATTTCTCTGACTGCTTGGGTGTGCTTGTCAGTCCAAGGTTTAGGGTTTTTTCTGAGTCTCTGGTTTAACAGAGATCTATCAAAGGCACAATTTGGATAGAAATTTCTCACATAGTTGAGGCACCCTAAAAACCTCTGCAACTGGGTTTTGTCAAGAATGACATCAGGTAACTTATCAGCAAACTCCAGTGCGTGATGCTGCAGAGCAATTTGACCATTTTCAATCTCATGTCCTAAGAACTTGATTTTTGTTTTACACAGCTCCATCTTTTTCTTGCTTAGGACAAGACCATTATTTTTGACCAACTTCATGAAGATCTTCAAATGTCTGAAGTGGTCACTCAGATTCTTAGAAAAAATCAGCAGATCATCAATGTATGCAAGCAACCAATCTGCATAAGGTTTAAAGATTGAATCCATTACCTTTTGGAATTTGGATGGAGCATGCTTTAGTCCAAAAGGCATAACATTCCACTCATAGTGTCCATGGGGGACACTGAATGCTGTCTTCCACCTATCTCCTTCTGTAATGGCGACTTGCCAGAAACCAGACTTTAAATCAAACTTTGAAAATACTTTGGCTCCTGAAATTCTTCTTATCAAATCTCCTTTATGGGGGATTGGATAAGTATCATCTGCTAACACATTATTCAGAGGCTTATAGTTAATCACTAGGCGTGGAACTCCTCTGACTTGTTCACTTCTTTTATTGACGTAGAATCCATAGCAGTTCCATGGGCTACTGGATTCTCTGATCAACTTCTTTTGTAGAAGTTGTTCGATCTCTATCTGACAGTGTTGTCTGTCATGAACAGACATGGGGATGGCTCTTGACTTACAAGGTCTGCCAGTATATCCTTCCTTGTAAGGCAATTCTATGCTGTGCTGCTTTCTATGCCAAAAAGCATTTGGCTCTTCTGAACAGCATGTTTCTTCGAATTCTTTTTGGATAGCAGCAATCTTCTTTTGGATTTCAGAGCGTGATCTTTGCAGTGATTGACCATTTCAATCTCATGTCCTAAGAACTTGATTTTTTGTTTTACATTTCCATCTTTTGCCTTGGACAAGACCATTGTGCAACCAACTTCATGAAGATCTTCAAATGTCTGAAGTGGTCACTCAGATTCTTAGAAAAAATCAGCAGATCATCAATGTATGCAAGCAACCAATCAGCATATGGTTTGAAGATTGAATCCATTACCTTTTGGAACTTTGATGGTGCATGCTTCAGACCAAAAGGCATTACATTCCATTCATAGTGTCCATGGGGGACACTGAATGCTGTCTTCCATCTATCATTTTCTGCAATAGCAACTTGCTAGAAACCAGACTTTAGATCAAACTTTGAAAACACTTTGGCTCCAGAAATTCTCCTTATCAAATCTCCTTTGTGGGGGATTGGATAAGTATCATCTGCTAACACATTATTGGAGAAGCTTATAGTTAATCCTTAGAGGCGTGGAATAAGTACGACTTGTTCACTTCTTTTATTGACGTAGAATCTGCTGGATTCCATGGGCTCTGGATTCTCTGATCAACAACTGTAGAAGTTGTTCAATCTCTATCATGATGTTATGCTGTCCTTGAATGGAACATGGGGATAGCTCTTGACTTACAAGGTGCCGCGTTATATCCCTCCTTTAAGGCAATTCTATCTTTGGCTCTTCTATAAAAAGCATTTGGCTCTGAGCAGCATGTTTCTTGAAATTTTTTTGGATAGCAACAATCATTCTTTGGATTTGCGAACCTTGTTCTTGCTCACATTAGTTTCTTTGCCACCAGTCGCCAGGTTCAACGGGCTTCTTTTTCAATCCTTACAAGTTCTGTATTGCTTTTTCTTGCATGTCACTGCCGTTGAGATCTTGTTTAAGAGCATAAGGCAACTCAGTTAGAATACCCGACGTTAATAAACATTCCTGCAGAGCCATCAGGAAATCTAATTGACCCATGAGGTTCTACTGCTGCTAAGAAGACATTACCCAAAATACAGTCAACAGGAATGTCTGAAACTGCTAAGGATAACTTCACACAATTTGAATCAAAACAGACAGTAGCTTTAGAAACTTCAAACTTTAGATGTTTCATCCCTAATCCCTGGACTTCTCTTTCTGCAGTAGTCCAATACCTTGAAGGGATGATATGTTTAGAAATCAGGTTTAGATCTGAACCTGAATCAATCAAAGCAATGACTTGATAAACATGGCCAGCAACAGAAAGATTTACCAATATATGGTGTTGCTGATATTGAACTGTGAGGACCTGCATGTCCCCAATTTCACTGAAGCCTGAAGAAACAAAGTTGCCTGATGCAGTTTAGACTTCAGTGCGTGGCTGAGTATGCAGTGTGTAATTTGGCTGCTGTTTAGACAAAACATTTGAAGGAGAAGCAGACTGATTATTTTGAGCTTTCAGAACATTAAGCTCATTCCTTATACTGCGCACTTCAGTTTTTAATTCATGTATCTCCTTATTCACCTCCCCCAAAGTTTTTATATAGATAAAAGGTTTTCCCTGTGTATATATGACACCTAGTCACGGGTTTATTGTGGCGTAGCTTTTTCCTTGGATTTTTCCTACGTCAGAAAAATATCCAATGTGTTTCTAATAGAGTTAGATTCCTCGTGGGCCTTTGTAAGGCATCCACAGTGTATTTCACATGTTTACACTTTAAGTTTGTCGGCATGACAGATCTCCGTGCGGATGTCACCTCTCGGTGTTACCCGAAAACGATGATCTTCTGCCAAGTGTCAATAATCTAGCGATGCACAGTAATGTTTGTCCCCCTCTCATTCCTATATAAGGAGAGGTAAGGCTCATTTGTGCTCATCTCGCATTTGGTGTGTTTGGAGTCTTGAGTCCGAGTAGTCTCTCCCTGCTCTGCGTCTGCGCCATCTTGGTGATCTGCTCGCATCACGGAGGCCATTACTCACAAGTCTGAGTAGTTTCTTCCTGCTCTGCGTCTGCGCTATCACAGCGATCTGCTCGCAACACGAAGATTTTGCTCACAGTCTTTAGGTTGAAGTGAGAAGCCTGCGCGTCTGTTCATGTGACAGGCGAGAACCTAAAGTGGCCACTTCTTTAGTGAGTCTATATGTTTATGTTTGTGAGTTATAGTCATAAACTATGAGACAGAGTCTGTATCTCGGCCAGGAAGCCTCTGGTATTGATCCTTCATTCGTGAAGATCCTAAGTCCAGTAAATGCCGATACAGTCCATCTCTGATACAGAGAATTCATTGTAATCTGATTGTGAAGCATTCTGCTAATAAAGAGAAAAGACTTTCATCTTGAGTTCCGCATTATTACTCTGTGTGCTTAAATCATTCTGTCAAAATACTTGCACTACTATAAAAGTTCGCCGGAGTTCGCGAAGTGCTACGGATTGCATAAGGTCGTTGGAAGGCGAGGAAGCCGTGTGTTAGGCCGCTGAAGCATGAGGGCATAAGTAGGTTCGTCTGGGTTCATAACAAGTAGTGTTCAGAGAAATTTGACAAGGCCAAGTCGGTTGGTTGACGACCGCAAGCAAGCTCTGCTAGCCTCTGCTAGATGAATCTTAAGTGCAACAATATAAATCAGTTTGAAGACTTCCACAGAGATTGGATGCAGAGAATATTTTGGGTCAAGGATCCCAAGAATATATTGTGGAAGCAGGTCTACTTAGCAGCCTTACCATCAAAGCTAGTAGACATCTTAAGAATGGAAGATGCTTTCCCCATGCCTTTAGAAACATATGTATGGGGAGATATTTATGGCATTGTAACAAAAGTTTTGATTTCTTTATGTACCAGGTCCAAGATGCAGAAGTCCATTGAAAAACTCAACAGACTTCCTGGTACTAAATCATTTTGTAGCAAGTATGGCATCACAGTGGATGATCCTCTTGTGCATAGAAGGAAGCACAAGCGCCAAGTCAAGAAGGCCTATAAGAGAAGCAAGTCTACTTACAGATTGAGCTCTGCAAAGAAAAGAGAGATTCGGAGACCTAAAGAGCATAGAAGATCTAAAGCTCCAATGTGGCACCCAAATGGCGACCAAACACTCATTACTACCGTTCCCAAGATATTCGCTTCCAAAGATGCAAAGTCGTAGACTCAGAGAAGCAGAGTGTTGGTTATGTGGAGGAAAAGGGGCATACATCTAATATGTGTCTCCACTTAGAATCAAAGAAAGAACCGGGGCAAGAAGTCTAGTAATTATGCCAAAAATAAACAGCCTTCTTCCTCCCACGCCACTGTTAAGCAAGATCCCGACGCCTGTGCCTACTGTAAATCCACATCTCATAGGATTACTGACTGTCCATCCTATCCAGGTCGTCATCTCTCTATCATGCAGCATGCCATGCCACCCTCTTCTGATTATTCCTCCTCAGATGACTGTTCTTCTTCCTCTTCAGATGAACAGGTCAATATGTATTGTAATTGCTCAGACCCAGAAGCCTGTAAATGTGATTCTTCTTCTGAGTCTGATTCTGATTCTTATTCCTCAGCTGTTGAAGATCCCCCTCATGTCTTCATGGCACAACTTGATGATGAATTGAAAGTTTTTGCCCAAATACGTGCCATGGATGAAGGAGACCTGAAAACTGCTCTCCTTGATGCCTATATGAAGAATCTTCCTGGTTCTTCTAGTTCTTCCCGATCCTCTCGTTCCTCTAAGAAGCCAATTTTTGTTGAAGCTTCTTATGAACGAAATACCAAATCGTATCTCCAGCACAATAGCAAAGCTCGTAGCCTCACTTTGGGGGAGGTGAATAAGGAGATACATGAATTAAAAACTGAAGTGCGCAATATAAGGAATGAGCTTAATGTTCTGAAAGCTCAAAATAATCAGTCTGCTTCTCCTTCAAATGTTTTGTCTAAACAGCAGACAAATTACACACTGCATACTCAGCCACGCACTGAAGTCCAAACTGCATCAGGCAACTTTGTTTCTTCAGGCTTCAGTGAAATTGGGGACATGCAGGTCCTCACAGTTCAATATCAGCAACACCATATATTGGTAAATCTTTCTGTTGCTGGTCATGTTTATCAGGTCATTGCTTTGATTGATTCAGGTTCAGATCTAAACCTGATTTCTAAACATATCATCCCTTCAAGGTATTGGACTACTGCAGAAAGAGAAGTCCAAGGATTAGGGATGAAACATCTAAAGTTTGAAGTTTCTAAAGCTACTGTCTGTTTTGATTCAAATTGTGTGAAGTTATCCTTAGCAGTTTCAGACATTCCTGTTGACTGTATTTTGGGTAATGTCTTCTTAGCAGCAGTAGAACCTCATGGGTCAATTAGATTTCCTGATGTACTTATTATGCGTTAAGTCACGAATGGTGACTAATGCATAAGCTTCGACTCCTGGATGTACCAAGGCATTAATGCCAACTCTTAGACAGCCCAAATGCAAAAATTGTGTTCCCAACTTCTTAGCTTCTGCTTGGAGCTCTTTAGGATTCAAAATGGGAATCAACTGAATTCTCTCACTGTTTTCTTCTATACTAGACACAGTTTCTTTTATGTACTTATTATGCGTTAAGTCACGAATGGTGACTAATGCATAAGCTTCGACTCCTGGATGTACCAAGGCATTAATGCCAACTCTTAGACAGCCCAAATGCAAAAATTGTGTTCCCAACTTCTTAGCTTCTGCTTGGAGCTCTTTAGGATTCAAAATGGGAATCAACTGAATTCTCTCACTGTTTTCTTCTATACTAGACACAGTTTCTTTTATAGGCGGGATAGTAGCTCCACTATCCAATGGACCAGTCTGGTTTGATTGTTATCCTAATTTCTCTGTGTCTGTGTTTGATGAAACATTGGCCGATATTCTTCAGTTGCAAATCCAAACAATGGGATTTGACATGAGAAGAAAAAGAAGGAATATCGCTATCCAATTCCGTGGTTGTTTTCGCCACACATCCACAATGTTTCCTGCAGTACTCTATGCACCCAGCAGTGAGTCAAAAACCAGTGTCGTTGTCATAACAGATCCCAAAAATCAAAAGGTAGAACACCAAGCTATCAAGTGGGAGGATCTGCAATTTCCTTTACACTGGACTATTCCAAATCCAAAGCCACTGTCTGTCCAAAAAATCACCAGTGCCAACATCACCGAAGACCATTCTTCTGCTACTCTGTCCTTTCCCAGGAGATCCACAATTGATCGCAGAAGACTTGAAGCCGAATGTAAAAAGTCCTCTCGTTATATTTCGCCCGACTGTACAGATACGGGTTGTAGTTCTATTGTATCAAATTGTAGTCATGTTTCTCTTTTTGAGTTTGCACAGTTAGTCAATTTCAATTCAGTCAATGTTGAGTGTCCGCAATGTAAACAAACTGTTAATCTGCAAAGTCTTGCTTATGCCGTTCTACACAGCAATCATAACCCCAGAACAGGTCAAGCTCCTCCTAGTACCTCAGTCAACCCATGTCCGAACCCAAAATGTTCTGACATTCCATTTCCACATGAGGATGACCACCCACATGTTCTGATGATGCATTTAGTACCACATCTGGAAGATGAAGATCCAAGACTCACTCAGATCTTTATGAATCAAAGAGCCCCTGGAACTCCCAGATATGGATTGGGTTATGTGGAACAAGCAAATAAACTTATTCCAGAATGCAGATTCAAAGATCTGCCCCCAGGAGTGAAACGACCATCTATCCCAGAGATTCAAAAGTTTTATACCTTGATGGATGGATGTTTTAAATCCGAGATCCCAGCACAATGGATGAAGCAAATGGTGAATTGGGATCTATTCACACATCCTGAAGCTGAAAGTTTTGCAGCTGCCTTCCCTAGAGAAGAAAATTTGAAGATGTCAGCTGAATGGAAGGAGTACATGGAAGAAAATGGTGTGTGGATTTCTTTCTACTCTTGGAAGAAACAAATGGAGAATGATGTAGTCTTGATGGCTGATACTACATCATCTTCCTCTCATTCATGGACTGCATTAGATGGCAGTAAAATTGAGACTTCCACTACCTACCCTCCTTTCAGAAGTATTGTGATAGGAGAAGAGTCAAACTCTGCACATGCTAGCCCTCTGGTCCAGCATGACAGTTCAATAATGGGTAGTGAAGGAAGAGTTCAGAAGGTGAGTGAGCAGTTGAACTGGACAAACACTGCACTCACAGGTCTTGAGAAAAATGTTGCCAAAACTGCCCTGGTCAAAGACCAGATAGATTCAGTCCAAGTTTCTGTAAATGATGTTCATAGAGTTTTAAATTCTGTACAGTGTGATTTGCAAGTAGTTAGAGGTATCACAGAACATTCTTCTGTTAGATTCCAAGAAGTTGAAGAATGTGTCATAGATCAGTCTATGGCCACAAGGCAGTCTGTATATAAGTTGTCTGAGAAGTTTGAAAGTTTGAATGTCAAAAGGCCCAACAAACCAATTCCAATGTCATTCATTGCTGGCAAAGCAAAAGGTGTTGTGCCACATGAGATTCCCAGACTAGAGTCAAGTCCTCCTGTCTCTAGATTCCCTCATCTCATGCCTAGAGAAGTTCCACAGTTGCTTGTGTCCGAATCTAAACCTGAGTCAGTTGAAGAAAGATCTGAAAAGATCACAGTTGCTGAAGTCATAAAAGACTCAGAGTCAAAAGACCATGTCTTTCCCATTTATGAGCCTCTAGAGCCACAGTTCACCCGACATGCAGCTCCTGATCTGTATGGTGCAGGAAAAATTCCCCCAAGGGAAACTTTTCATGACGGGAGTCATAAGGAGTGGAACATAGACAATATGTCTGCACATCAGATCCGGCAGATACTGGATCAGATGATTATAGAATACAAGTTGATGTGTGCAGATGGAAAGACTGAAATTGAAGCATGCAAAACAATCATGCAATGCTTCACTGGTACACTTGCAAGATGGTGGGAGCTTGAGTCCTCTCCAGCTCTGATTGAGAGAATGGAGAAGGAACTTGTAAAAGATGAGCAGGGTGATATAATCTTTAACCCTGATGGCACTGCACAGGTAAATATGATTGGTGCTCTCACAGCACTAATACAAGAACATTTTTGTGGGTTAGAATATGTTGCAGCTAATAAGCATGAAATGATTTTGATGAATCTTAAGTGCAACAATATAAATCAGTTTGAAGACTTCCACAGAGATTGGATGCAGAGAATATTTTGGGTCAAGGATCCCAAGAATATATTGTGGAAGCAGGTCTACTTAGCAGCCTTACCATCAAAGCTAGTAGACATCTTAAGAATGGAAGATGCTTTCCCCTTGCCTTTAGAAACATATGTATGGGGAGATATTTATGGCATTGTAACAAAAGTTTTGATTTCTTTATGTACTAGGTCCAAGATGCAGAAGTCCATTGACAAACTCAACAGACTTCCTGGTACTAAATCATTTTGTAGCAAGTATGGCATCACAGTGGATGATCCTCTTGTGCATAGAAGGAAGCACAAGCGCCAAGTCAAGAAGTCCTATAAGAGAAGCAAGTCTACTTACAGATTGAGCTCTGCAAAGAAAAGAGAGATTCGGAGACCTAAAGAGCATAGAAGATCTAAAGCTCCAAGAAGGCAATCCAAATGGCGACCAAACACTCATTACTATCGGCCCCAAGATATTCGGCCTAAAGATGCAAAGCTGGCCAGAATTAGAGAAGTTGAGTGTTGGTTATGTGGAGAAAAAGGGCATACATCTAATATGTGTCCTACTGCTTTAGAATCAAAGAAAGGTCTGGGCAAGAAGACTAGTAAGTATGCTAAGAATAAACAGCCTTCCTCATCTCAAACCACTGTTAAGCAAGATCCCGACGCCTGTGCCTATTGTAAGTCTACCTCACATAGGATTACTGAATGTCCATCTTATCCAGGTCGTCGTATCTCTATCATGCAGCATGCCATGCCTTCTTCTTCTGATGATTCCTTTTCTGATGACTGTTCATCTTCCTCTTCAGATGATCAGGTCAATATGTACTGTCACTGCTCGGACCCAGAAGCCTGTAAATGTGATTCTTCTTCTGAGTCTGATTCTGATTCTTATTCCTCAGCTGTTGAAGATCCCCCTCATGTCTTCATGGCACAACTTGATGATGAATTGAAAATTTTTGCCCAAATACGTGCCATGGATGAAGGAGACCTGAAAACTGCTCTCCTTGATGCCTATATGAAGAATCTTCCTGGTTCTTCTAGTTCTTCCCGATCCTCTGGTTCCTCTAAGAAGCCAATTTTTGTTGAAGCTTCTTATGAACGAAATACCAAATCGTATCTCCAGCACAATAGCAAAGCTCGTAGCCTCACTTTGGGGGAGGTGAATAAGGAGATACATGAATTAAAAACTGAAGTGCGCAGTATAAGGAATGAGCTTAATGTTCTGAAAGCTCAAAATAATCAGTCTGCTTCTCCTTCAAATGTTTTGTCTAAACAGCAGCCAAATTACACACTGCATACTCAGCCACGCACTGAAGTCCAAACTGCATCAGGAAACTTTGTTTCTTCAGGCTTCAGTGAAATTGGGGACATGCAGGTCCTCACAGTTCAATATCAGCAACACCATATATTGGTAAATCTTTCTGTTGCTGGCCATGTTTATCAGGTCATTGCTTTGATTGATTCGGGTTCAGATCTAAACCTGATTTCTAAACATATCATCCCTTCAAGGTATTGGACTACTGCAGAAAGAGAAGTCCAGGGATTAGGGATGAAACATCTAAAGTTTGAAGTTTCTAAAGCTACTGTCTGTTTTGATTCAAATTGTGTGAAGTTATCATGTGATTTCGGACATTCACATTGGTATATTTTAGGTAATATCTTCTTCGCGGCGGTAGAACCTCATGGGTCAATTGGAATTTCTGATGGCTGCGAGAATGTTTATTGCATTTGAGTAGAAGAATTGAGTTGCCTTATGTTTCCAGAAACAAGATCTCACCCATGGTGCAGATTATGCAAGAAAAAGCACAGAAACTTCAGAAGATTGAAAAAATCCTGGTTGAACTCAAGGATCATAAAGAAACTATCAGAGTTGAAGAACAGTTAAGTTCTCCAGAAATCCAAAAGAAGATTGCTGCTATCCAAAAAGAATTCGAAGAAACATGTTGTTCAGAAGAGCCAAATGCTTTTTGGCATAGAAAGCAGCACAGCATAGAATTGCCTTACAAGGAGGGATATACTGGCAGACCTTGTAAGTCAAGAGCCATCCCCATGTCTGTCCATGACAGACAACACTGTCAGATAGAGATTGAACAACTTCTACAGAAGAAGTTGATCAGAGAATCCAGTAGCCCTTGGAACTGCTATGGATTCTATGTCAATAAAAGAAGTGAACAAGTCAGAGGAGTTCCACGCCTAGTGATTAACTATAAGCCTCTGAATAATGTGTTAGCAGATGATACTTATCCAATCCCCCATAAAGGAGATTTGATAAGAAGAATTTCAGGAGCCAAAGTATTTTCAAAGTTTGATTTAAAGTCTGGTTTCTGGCAAGTCGCCATTGCAGAAGGAGATAGGTGGAAGACAGCATTTAGTGTCCCCCATGGACACTATGAGTGGAATGTTATGCCTTTTGGACTAAAGCATGCTCCATCCAAATTCCAAAAGGTAATGGATTCAATCTTTAAACCTTATGCAGATTGGTTGCTTGCATACATTGATGATCTGCTGATTTTTTCTAAGAAACTGAGTGACCACTTCAGACATTTGAAGATCTTCATGAAGTTGGTCAAAATAATGGTCTTGTCCTAAGCAAGAAAAAGATGGAGCTGTGTAAAACAAAAATCAAGTTCTTAGGACATGAGATTGAAAATGGTCAAATTGCTCTGCAGCATCACGCACTGGAGTTTGCTGATAAGTTCCCTGATGTCATTCTTGACAAAACCCAGTTGCAGAGGTTTTTAGGGTGCCTCAACTATGTGAGCAATTTCTACCCAAATTGTGCTTTTGATAGATCTCTGTTGAACCAAAGACTCAGAAAAAACCCTAAACCTTGGACTGACAAGCACACCCAAGCAGTCACAGAAATAAAGTCCAAGGTAAGATTCCTGCCCATTCTACATGTTGCTGATGATAATGCCTATAAGATTGTTGAAACAGATGCCAGCAACATAGGTTGGGGAGGTGTGCTAAAGCAGAAGCCGGAGAAAGAAGACCCGAAAGAAAAAGAACAAGTTGTTCTCTTCGCCTCTGGAACTTGGAGCAAAGCAGAGGTAAATTACGCTCCTATTGAAAAAGAGCTTAAAGCAGCTTGGTACTGTTTGAGAAAGTTTTCTGTTCATCTGGCAAATAAGTATTTTCTGCTCAGAACTGATGCTAAAGCTCTGGATAAAGTTTTATCAAAAGAAATCAAGAACCCTGAAGATGCGAAATTTGCAAGATGGCAAGCACTCTTTGCATATTTCAGCTTTGATGTTGAACATATAAGGGGTGTTGAAAGCTGCATTCCAGACTTTTTAAGCAGAGAATACATCCAAGAGCAAGAACAAGTGAATGACGAGGAGTGCAGTATCATTGTTTTGTCATTCTAACTGAGTGGAATCAGGCCAATAAAAGAGAAGAATTGAGATATATTGCAGATGATGAATCTTGGCCTGTGTATTTTGAGAAGTGGAGGCCAACCTGGATCCTCCGAAACACACAAGTGTTGGATGGAAATTTGCAGAGTCACACAGATCTACAACACTTGGTTCCGGGCAGAAAGGTGTACCCCAAAGGAAGCAGATGGATACATGATAAGATGTATTCACACAGCATGGCTGCCTCTCTTGAAGCTGAGAGATCTCTCTCAGAAGATTTCTGGGATTTGTACGTCATTGGTACTGGTGGCGGTGACAAATCAAAAGAATTTTATAAGAACTATGTTATAAATAGAGTCAGGAAAATGGGTCCTTATAGATATGGAAATTTCACATCTTGGCCACAAGATGATCCTAAACTTATTTTCCCTGACACTATTTATAATTTTGCAGGTTATGAAAAACTGTGGTGGGATCTCCTTAATAGAGATGGACCTGAAGAGACCCATTACACAAAGTTGAAGTTCGCACCAACTTGGATAAATGAAAGATAACCATTCATCCCATGGTTATCTAACTGGTGGTGGCACTATGGGCTTAGTCCTTATAGTATGGATCCTGATTGTTTTCAAACTTACCATAGACATTTTTGTAATGATTGTCTTTCAGGACCAGCTGGTGAGTGTTTTCACTATCCAGTGAACACTGTTGGAGAACTCGCCAGTATAGAACACACGATGCTTGACAATCCCATCTTAAAAATGCATATGCAGATGCATTATCAATGGGCAGTCATGACAAAAATCAAGCATCAGATAGTACTTAACAAGCCCATGATTGTCAGAAGAATCTACACGAAAGCATGGGACGATGAGTGGTATCATGTCAAGTTTCCAGGTGCCAAAATTCTTGAAGAATCTGCAGACGGAGCCAGTACAAGTGGTCCTCGGGAGCCCCACTCATAAAAGGTTTTCCCTGTGTATATATGACACCTAGTCACGGGTTTATTGTGGCGTAGCTTTTTCCTTGGATTTTTCCTACGTCAGAAAAAAATCCAATGTGTTTCTAATAGAGTTAGATTCCTCGTGGGCCTTTGTAAGGCATCCACAGTGTATTTCACATGTTTACACTTTAAGTTTGTCGGCATGACAGATCTCCGTGCGGATGTCACCTCTCGGTGTTACCCGAAAAACGATGATCTTCTGCCAAGTGTCAATAATCTAGCGATGCACAGTAATGTTTGTCCCCCTCTCATTCCTATATAAGGAGAGGTAAGGCTCATTTGTGCTCATTCGCATTTGGTGTGTTTTGAGTCTTGAGTCCGAGTAGTCTCTCCCTGCTCTGCATCTGCGCTATCTTAGCGATCTGCTCGCATCACGGAGTTCATTACTCATAGTCCGAGTAGTTTCTTCCTGCTCTGCGTCTGTGCTATCACAGCGATCTGCTCGCAACACGAAGATTTTGCTCACAGTCTTTAGGTTGAAGTGAGAAGCCTGCGCGTCTGTTCATGTGACAGGTGAGAACCTAAAGTGGCCACTTCTTTAGTGAGTCTATATGTTTATGTTTGTGTGTTATAGTCATAAACTCTGAGACAGAGTCTGTATCTCGGCCAGGAAGCCTCTGGTATCGATCCTTCATTCGTGAAGATCATAAGTCCAGTAAATGTCGATACAGTCCATCTCTGATACAGAGAATTCATTGTAATCTGATTGTGAAGCATTCTGCTAATAAAGAAAAAAGACTTTCATCTTGAGTTCCGCATTATTACTCTGTGTGCTTAAATTGTTCTGTCAAAATACTTGCACTACTATAAAAGTTCGCCATAAGTTCGCCGGAGGTTCGCGAAGTGCTACGGATCGCATAAGGCTGTTTGAACGCGAGGAAGCCGTGTGTTAGGCCGCTGAAGCATGAGGGCATAAGTAGGTTCGTCTGGGTTCATAACAAGTAGTGTTCAGAGAAATTTGACAAGGCCAAGTCGGTTGGTTGACGACCGCAAGCAAGCTCTGCTAGCCTCTGCTAGATGTGTGATGGCATTTCAACAGATCTCGGGTATAGATACCCATCGTAGTGAATTTTAGTGAATGAATTTAATTCGGTCTAATTAAATTATTATTTTTAAATAATTTATGATTAATTAATTAATTTAATTGATTTTATTAATTATTAATTATTAATTAATTTATTTGATATAAATATATTTTTAAAATATTTATTAATAAAAAAAATATAATAAATATTAAACATATAAAATATATACTATAATATTGAAAACAATTTTAAAACCACGACATCCAAGAACCACCTTTTGTCATATCAGGAGTTTTGATTAAAACCACGACATCCAAGAACCACCTTATGTCATATCAGGAGTTTTGATTTTTGGGATTTCTTTTGGAGTACCCTTGATATCTCTTGAGATAGAAAAACTAGAGAGACATAAGCATTGCATATTATTTAACCCATCAAAGAGACCTCACATGATATAGCCATAGTGAGTATATAAAACAACAGAAAGGGGAGACATATGAAGGTATTCTATGTTTCAATGATGATGAAGAGAGGGTCCCATGTGGGTCCCTTCTTCCACTATCCTCCTCAACTCTTATCATTATACGTATGTACGTCTCCTTATTTTATTAATGTAATAACACCATTCAACAGCCAACGTTCCCCACTTTTCGATTTTAATTTTTATTTTTATTTTTTTGTAATTATTTTATTTAAAAAATAATATTTTACTTATTAAATTAAAATAAATTTGCCCAATGTGACTCCATGTAATACCTGATATGATTTAAATTTTGTACTGTTTTTAAGACATCGATGCTCACAATTTTGTCATATATATGCACGTTATGAGTCCCTGCGAGTAGGGAAGGGAATATAGTAATCGATATTTAGTTTCTATTATTAGTCTCATCAAAATTAATTTTATCAAACCCAAAGATTTTGCAGAATTTTTCTTTCTACTTTTTCAATGTCCTATTAATTATTCATACTATTATTTGATTTGAAAATGAATGCCAGTTATTGTTGTGTTAGTCTCATTTTAGATATAATTTTTTTTTTCTTTGTTTTACATAACCTTCATGAGTTTGTTTATGAGTATGTGATTGTCAAACAGTGTAATTAGTGAAATTATGAGTTTGTCATAAGCTTAAAAAGAATAAATTTAAATGACCGAACAAAAGCAATATAAAACACAACAAACACATATAACAAAGCTTAACACATAGAATTTTGATAAAGGAGTTCACCACTCCTGGGCTACATCTCCTTGGTCCAGCTTCATATTGTGACCTTTGTATTAGCTTCAAGTGTGCTCAAATTGTTGTTACAAGCTTCAGAACCTCTTGGAACCTGTTTCAATGAGTTTAAAACAACATAGTCTCCCAAAAATGACTATTTTTTGCAACATTTGGACTTTGGGTGGTCCGGTAATGACCCCAACACGTGGTGGCCCTAACCTTCAAAAATATTCAAATGCACAAAAACACCTATAGATGACCTTTTCTACCTCTGCGACCTACTCCATTGAGTTACTAGCATGCCAATTAGTCTAGAATGGCTTTTATTGAGCTCAATTTGGTTGAAAATTGAATGAGTTATGACCAAACCCAATTTTGCCCCAATTTCTCCTCGAAAACTGCAGGAACTACCAGTTAACATTCCAAATTTGGAAAATCACCAAAAATGGCACGCCCTCCAAAATTACCGCCAACTTAACCTCCGTGATTAATTAGCGTTAAACGTGTTTTATGGGTGGATAAGCAAGGTTTAATGGATGAGCACTTCTTAGCGCTAATCATGTCTTGTCATGGGTTAACCACATTTTAAACGTTAGTTAACCTCAATTAATATTTGTTGCCGGTTCAACTGTCTTAACACCTGGATTTTGGGCTATGGCCATATGGGGAAGGGGCTGGCCCACGGGGCTGACCCTCTCCAACCCCCAATGGTCGAGTCATTAAACTTTAAGATAATGCAGAGTTCATAGGGGTTAAGAAACACCCTGGAGGAGAGGCGGTAAGTCATGCGATTGGTAGGCGTGAGCTAAGGAGTTCGACCCCCACTCTGCCGCAATAATTTTACTCGGTGCTATAATAAGATTTCTTCCACTAGATTTGGAGCTTGCCTCCAATGTAACCTCCTTGAGTGTTAGTTCACAGTATTCTCCAGATTTGGTTGAACTCCACCGAGAAGGTGGGTTTGTGCGTGTGTGTGTGTGTCTATATATATATATATATATATCCACGATACTAATTTCCAAACCTCAATGTAATTTGACATTTGACCCTAGGGTTAGAAGATGGCCTCATAGAGAGGACATGTGGCATGCTCTGGTTGGGTTATACTCCAACCCTTAAAAAAATTTCAAATTCCAATTTAGGAAGAATTGGAGGTCATTGACAATTTCTCTCTTCACTTAACCCATCTGGCCAATATGAACATGACACTTGTCACAGTGTCATTGGCTACAATTTAGAGAATATCCCCTACAATGCTGCCTATACTTGCCACATCATCATTATCCCTGTTCTGCTCCTTTTTTGCATGTTTTGGAAAACGAACAATAGACGATAACTCAATCATACAAACTCGAATTTTTATGAGACGAGTTGCGCCGAAATCCTAGTGACGAACACTATCCAGTTGTTTAGGTTCAAAGCAATTTCAAGCACTTTCAATTTTTAGCTAAAACTTGATCCTTAGATCATTCCTCCCCACGAGAAGCCTTTTGGACCCCAAAAGATACTATCAATTGTTCAACAAGTGAGGGTACAACTCCCTCACTTTTCCAATCTCCAACCATTTTAAACCTACTATCCTAACTTTTTTAAAATGATCATTAGTCTATATTAAACCTACTAAATTTGTAAAAGGTCATAATCATAAATACAATCTTTTGATTAATTAAACTTCCTAAATCTATTAGAAATAACCTTCATAATCATTACTTCAGTTTATGAATATTAATAATATCATTTACATAGGGCTTTATATCAGAATATAAAATAAATTTTAAATAAAAATAATAATCATTAGTACATTAATTCATTAATCTAATTAGAAATAAATGTGGATAAAAAACATCAAAAGTATTAATAACTAAATAATCAAATAAATAAACTTTTAAATTCAAAGTTAGAAATTGGTCAGCTCTTTTCGCATCATATTTTCCTCTATTTATTTACCCTAATCTATTCTTTTCTTTGCAGGTTTGTCTACAAGATGAGTCTTGATTTAGAGTCGAAACATAGACTAAAAAATTAAGACTGTGGAGATTCCAAGCTTTGTATCTAAATATTTTGACCTTTGAGTCCAACTCTAAGGTATTCAACATTGCCTCTTCTTGAAGTTTTGATTCTTCTGTCAAGTATGAGATCTTGCTGAAGCTCATTAAGATATTTTGGCGATAAATAATTTATTGATGGTAGCTGAACATATTCTCCTTAATTATCAATCAAAGGAGGCTCAAACAATCTCAAATTCTCAGCATTAACGACAGAATAAATTTTCATATAAGGAGGTAAATCTAGCTTGAATGCATTTGTACCAATATTTTCCATTATTTTAAATGGACCATAATAGATTGGTTTAAGATTTTTACCTTCCCGTTGCAATCTTTCCTTTCTTATATACAACCAAAAATCATCACCAACTTGGAATTTGTAATCAACTGGCTATTTTTCATGTCTTTCTCTGTACCTACTTTGACTCTTATCAAGTTTCTCTTGCACTGTAGTATGTATCAACTGAATTTGCTCACTAAAATTTCTTGCCTTATCTATGTCACTATGTCTGTCTATAGAAACATCTTTCTCAAAGATAAAGTCCAATTGTGATCTTGGAAAGTAACCAAAACATGCCTCAAATGGTGATGTATTTTTGGAAGAATGTTTTTCCCGATTGTATGCATGTTGTATGTACTATAATTTTTTGTATCACAACTTGTTATGCTTGTTGCAATAGCCCCTTAGAATATGAATAATAGCTATATTTACTACCTCTATTTTATCATCTGTTTGTGGATGAAATGTTGCACTCTTCGTCAACTTTGTATCCATCATGTCCCATAATATTTACCAAAAATTCCCAACAAATCAGGAATCTCAATCACTTACAATAGAAGTACGAAGACCAAAATGGATCCATACATTTTGAAAGAAAAGATTATTAGTTTGTTTAATTGTAATAGTTTTCTTACATGCCATAAAAATACATATTTTGCTGAACCTATCTACCACAACATACAAATAATCATGACCTTCCTTGACATATGAAGACCTCCTACAAAATCCATTGAGATGCTTTCGCAAGGATGAGAAGGAATTGGAAGTAGTGTGTACAAACCAAGCTTCCTATTTCTGGGCTTACTTGTTGCACATAAATAACATCCTCTAATAAAATTAGAAACACTTTCATTCATGTGTTGCCAATAAAAATACCTTTGAAGATGTGCTATTGTCTTGCCTACACCAAAATCTCTTGCAATCAATGATGTGTGTGCCTCCATTATGTTACTATTTCTTTCTCCCTATGGTATACATAACTTGCCCAAGTGATACATCAAATTGTTATGAACATGATAATCTAACACTTCACTTTGGTTTCCCTTACTCAAGGTTTCATACACATCTTGAAAATCACTATCATTCATATACTCTTCAATGTAACTTTCATGCATAATAGAATTGTGCTTCAGAGTAATAGCTAAATTTATAATAGGCTTAGAGAGCATATTAGCTACCTTATTATAGATTCGTTTTTTGTACCTAATAACAAAGTGAAATTTTTGTAGAAAACCCATCCACTTGAAATGTCTTTATTGTTGCAATTTTGATTGTGATTGTAAGTACTTCAATGGCTGATGATCGATATGGATAATGGTCTCTTTCTCCATCAAGTAATGTTTCAATTTCTTTACACTTTGTACCAATGCATATAACTCTTTATCATAGGTAAGATATTTAGTCACAGCTCCATTAAAAGTTTGATAATGAAATGATGTAGGCTTACCATGTTGCATGAGCAGTGCTCCCATAGCATAATCACTTGCATCCGTTTGGATCAAAAATGGTTGTCTAAGATCTAGAATTACTAGAACTGGTGCTGAGCTTATATTTTTCTTTAAAGCATCAAATTATTTCTGCAACAAATTCCCCCAATGGAATACTTTCTTTATGCTTGTCAATGCATGTAATGGTGTTGCAATGGAATAAAAATTATCAATAAATTTCATCCAATATTGTGTTGCCCCTAAAACACTTCCTACCTTGGTAATTGTATTGGGCTTGGGCCAATTCAAAATTACCTCAACCTCAAAAGGATCAATCTTCAATTCACATCCTCCAACAATGTGTCCCAAATATACCAATGAAGTCTTATTTTAGGTCCCCATGTTACTAGTGTAGTCCCTTATTGTTATTAGTGTATCCCCTTTATTGTTATTGTTGTACTCCTGTAACCCCCATATTGTTATTATTGTTTACTTATATTACTATTGTTAGGTCGGCGATGATTATATTCTGACCCCATGGACCCCTATATATACAAGGAGGTTTTGTCATTTGTATCATCCAAGAATTTTTCATTTATGTAATATATTGAAGGTTTCCCCCTCGAAGTGGCTGCTTTATAAGGTGTTGATCTCTCTTTTATTCTATTTTTTGAGTTGTTTTTATAACATCTTGTATCAGAGGTTTGGATTCTAGGGTTTCGCTACTTTAAACAGGTCATCGTGGAATTTATGCAATAATATATTTTCTATTAAGGTTCAAAAGCTGAAAATTTTACAGTGTGAATCTAAAATCCTGAGGAATGGTGTGGAAACATTTGAGATCTTGGTTCGAAATAATTTTAGAGATATGATCTATGGAAGTTAGGGATTTTTGCAGGCTCCTAAATTTAACCTAAATAGCTCATCGTGGTATTTTCACTATAAATTATTTGCAAGGGTTTAGAAGCTAAACTTTTGAGAGAGCGAAGTTGATATCCTGAGGAATGTCGTGGAAAATTTTGAAATGTTGGTTCAAAATATTTTCGGTGATATGATCTATGGAAGTTAGGGATTTTTGTAGGCTTCTGAATTTAACATAAACAGGTCATCGTGACATTTTTGTTATAACTTATTTCCTGTGAGGTTTCAGAAGCTGAAAGTTTTACAGAGCGAATCTGACATCCTAAGGAATGCTATCAAAAAATGTAAGAGATTTATTGACAATATGTTTGGAGATAGGGTTTGGGTAAGTTAGGGTTTTTTCAGGCTCCCGAATTTCATCTCAAAGAGGTGACCGTGGGAAAATCATCATAACTCTTTATTTGAGCATTGGATTGGGATTCTATAAAAGGTGGCTGCAAGTAGACAGAATATAGTTCCCTTTATATCATTTTCAAAGCCGAAGGAGGAAACAATGACAGAAGTCATGACGTATAGTTTCACTCCATAGAACTAGTCCATAATTAGGTCATTGTGGGAGATTGGGCATAACTCTGCCTTGAAGAATCCAAATCAGTTCATACCTATGGAATTCGAAATACAATTCAAAGGGCTAGAACAGGGCCAAATTTTAGATATTTAAGATATGAAATCACAAAGATATTTAAGTTTCAATATCAAGTTACTCAAAATTAAGAAAAAATTGTATTTTTTTTCAAATTGCATAAGTCTTGTTTTAAAAATCAGTTTTAAGTGATTCCAAAGGCCTATTGAGCATAGATATTAGTATTAAGTTCTAAAATGCCTCCTAAAAAGAATTAAACACACATTAATCCCTCAGAGTACTTATCTATGACTCATGAGGATGAATAATTACAACATGCTCTATCAAAATTACAAGATAAACTGCACCAAATTTCACTCACGCAAAGAGCAACAAAAAACGAAATGGAACTTCTGAGGAAAGGTGTGGAAGTGAAGATGGATGGTTTGAAGAAATATGTGGAAGCTAAGATGGATGGCATGGAAGCTGGAATGAAAGCTAAGATAGATGCCATGGATGAAAAAATGAAAGACAACATGGTAAACATGAAGAATGCTCTAAAAACAAACATGCAAGGTTTGAAAAAGTTGATACAATAAAAGTTTCTTACTAGAGAAAAGATAGTAGAGGAAAATAATGATGAGAAAAAATTAAATGTTAATCATGATTTCGTAAACTCTAATGTTGGCTGGAAGAACCACCATATTGAAAATATGGATATGAGGAAGTCTTATCGAAAGGGTCCTGTAACATTGATATTATAGATGGAGCAATATTTGGATCTCAATAACGTGAAAAACATACAAAAGGTACACATTACAACTTTACATTTTGAAAAAAATACATTTGTATGGTATCGATGGCTTTGCTCTCGTAAAAAAAATTCCTCTTGGTCAATTTTTACGGAGGAAATGATAGCACATTATGAGGATACAAAGAGAAACCCTTCTTTAGCACATTGAGGACTTCGAAAAATTGAATATAAGGGTAAATGATATTCCAAAGAAACAAAGGATTGATGTCTTCATAGGGAATTTAAAGGATAACAGTGAACATGAAGTTCACATTTGGGAACCTGATTCATTGTAGAAGGCATTCAGGTTGGCAAGAAAAATTGAATGTAAAATTATGGTGACAATGAAGCCTTCGACTCACATCTATAAACATGGAAGTGTTTCTACTCATAGACTTCCACAACCTACAAGGTTGACACCACAAAAATTGGAAGAAAAAAGAGAAAAAGGGCTTTGCTACAATTGTGATAGCGAATACACTAAAGGTCATAAGTGTGTTGAGAAGAAATTATTTTACATAGATTGTGAAGAGGAGGAAGAAAATCAACAAGAAACTTCAAAAGAAGAGGATATACACCAAGAACCAATCCTAGAAGAATAATAAATGAGCCCCACCATATCCTGTAATGCATTATAAGGAATTACCACTCCTCAAACTCTCAAAATAGTGTTGATTGATTCGGTAATACCCATAATTTTATTCACTGTAAGGTAGCCAAGGAATTGAATTGTTTCCTATACCCAACACCAGACTGTCAAGTGATGGCTGCAAATGGAGGAACTACAAATTTCTCTAGAAAATGCCATAATATCAAGGTAACCATGGGGGAATATGTATTTAATATTCCGATAATTTCCATTCCAATGGGAGGTATTGATCATGTACTAGGAGTACAATTGTTACAATCTTTGGGGACTGTAGCTTTTAATTTTCAAGAATTTTCCTTCAATTTTGTTTCAGAAGGAAAGGAAATCGAATTATGGGGTATCAAAGGGAAGCCACGAAAGATAATAAGCTCTAATTTCATGTCAAATCTTCTAAAGAAATAAAAATGAGGCGTAATTGCACAATTATGCTCACTAGAAGTTCCAATATCAAAATAATCCATTTCTACAGATTTCCAAAAAGTCTTGGACAATCATTGCAAGGTGTTTGAAACTCCTAAAGGACTCCCACCTAGTCGTGATCATGATCATGCTATTCATTTTATTCCAGGAAGTGTTCCTCCAAACATCAGGCCTTACAAATATCCTTACGTTCAAAAGAGCGAAATTGTACGTATGATTGCAGACACGTTAGAGGTTGGTATAATTAAACCAAGTCAAAATTCTTTCTTTGCTCTAGTAGTATTGGTGCAGAAGAAGGATGGATCATGACGCATGTGTCTCGATTATATGGAGCTCAATAAAATCACTATTAAACATAAATTTCCCATTCCTGTGATTGATGAATTATTGGATGAATTACATGGCACGATTTATTTGACCATGTTGGATCTTCATTCAAGATATCATCAAATTAGAATGAAGACTGAAGATATTCCTAAAACAACATTTCAAACTCATGAGGGTCATTATGAATTTCTGGTCATGCCTTTTGGCCTTACCAATGCACCTTCTACATTTCAAGGGTTGATGAATTCCATTTTCAAAACCTTGCTTAGAAAATTTGTGCTAGTATTTTTTGATGACATACTAATATACAATAGGACTTGGAAGGATCATGTTCATGTTGATAGGGTGTTCAAAATATTGGAGGAGAATTAATTATATGAAAAAAAATCCAAATGTTTCTTTGGCATACAAGAGGTGGAATATCTGGGTCATATTGTATCTCACAAGGGTGTTAAGGTAGACCCTAACAAAAATAAAGCCATTAATGAATGGAAGGTCCCCACAACAATAAAGCAGTTGCAAGGATTGCTTGGGTTAATAGGGTATTATCACAATTTTGTTAATAAATATGTGAGAATAGCAGCACCTCTAACAACATTATTGAAGAAATATGCATTTTCATGTACTCCTGAAACAGCTAAAGCCTTTGAACACCTTAACGAGGAAATGTACCTAGCATCAGTCTTAGCTATGCCAGACTTCACAAAAACCTTTATTGTGGAATTTGATGCCTCAGGAAATGGAATTGTTGTTGTTTTAGTGTAAGAAGGAAGACCCATTGGTTTTGAAAGTCATCCAATCAAAATAAAGTATTTATAGAAAGCTATTTATGAGAAGGAAATGTTGGAAACACTACATGCACTAAAGAAATGGCAACCTTACATAATGGGAAGGCACTTCAAGGTAAAAAATGATCATGATAGTCTTAAATTTTTTTTGGAACAAAGACTATCTCCAGAAGAGTAGCAAAAATGTGTCAGAAAGATGTTGGGTTATCACTTTGAAATCATCTACAAAAAAGTGAAGCTAAATGTTGTTGCATATGCACTCTCAAGAAAGGACGACGAGGTGGAAGAATTTCTTAGTGCAATTTCTATTATCCAACCAGATTGGATAACCAAAGCAAGGGATGAATGGAAGAAGGATGAAGAAGTGTGAACACTCATTCAAAAGTTGAAGCAATATCGTAGTACATCTGATACATTTAGTTGGAAAAATGGTTCCTTGTGGTACAAATATCACTTATATCTTTGTAAGAATTCCCAACCAGAACAAAATATTCTTTTGGAATTGCAAACCTCTTCTTTAGGAGGACACTCGGGATTTTTAAAAACTTACCACAGGGTGAAGAAATATTTTTTTTGGGATGGCCTTAAAAATGATATTCAAAATTTTGTGTGAGAATATTTGGTTTACCAACAAAATAAATTTGAGACAATTAAGACCCTGGGTCTTCTACAACTTTTATCCATTCCAAGTCAATGTTGGGAGGAGTTTTTAATGGATTTTATCACATGTTTACCTAAGTCCGATGGAAAGAGTGTCATCAGGGTGGTAGTTGATAGACTTACCAAGTATGCACACTTTTGTGCATTATCACATCCATTTAAAGCAAGTAAATTTTCTTCTACATTTATGGAAACAATTCAAAAGCTACATGGAAACCCAATGATTATGGTAAACGACAAAGATCCCATTTTTATTGGAAATTTTTGGAGGGAATTATTTTCTTGTTTGGGTACTCAACTAGCTCCTAGCTCATCTTATCATCCTCAATCTGATGGTCAGACTGAGATAGTGAAAAAATGTTTGGAAGGATATCTTCGTTGTTTTGTATCTGATAAAAAAACATAATGGGTCAAGTGGTTACCTCTGGCTGGATGGTGGTATAACACTTCCTTCCATACTGAAGCAAAAAAGACCCCATTTTTGGCACTTTATGGATATCATCCACCGTCCATCACATCATCCTTAAGAGAAAATTCTAAGGTTCAAGCAGTGGAAGATCACATCGAGCATCAACAACAAGTTCTCCAACTCTTAAAGTATAACCTAAGTTTGGAAAAAAATCAAATGAAACAATAGGTAGATCAACATTGCAGCGACAAAAGTTTTTATGTAGGAGACTGCGTATTTTATGGCTACAAACATACAAAGAAATTTCCCTCAAGAAAGCTAAGAAGGATAATAAATTATCCCCAAAATAGTGTGGTCCTTACAAGGCATTGCAAAATATTGGTACTATGGCATACAAATTGGAGCTTCCTGCTTCTTCCCGAGTGCATATATTTTTCCATGTTTCATGCTTAAAGAAGATTATACGTGACAAAAATCCAGTTCAAACAATATTGCCAGAACTAGATGATGAAGGAAAAATCATAATTAAAGAACTGTTTCTTTGGTGGTCAGATTATCTTGTATGCATTACCCCATAGATGTGTTGCTAACGACATTTCTTGGGCGCATGCATTTTGTTTATTACTTTTCTACGCACAGTGTCATATATCAGTTTTGATACATCAGTCATGTATTCTGTATCATGTGAATGAGTGTATGTTTGCAGATTCAATCAGGTTGTTCGAGACCGAAGAGGAAGTCATTTAAGTGGTAGCCGGACCCACACCCCGGACGGGATCCCTACTCCAAACGGTTCAAAGTCTAATTGGGACTTTCTACCGGGGAGATCCCCTACTGTTGGCCGGACATATTTTCCCGTCAACAAAACCTAAAACAGTCATGGAAACAAGGACTCGATAGCTACAAAATCGATCAATTTCAGAGTATCTCATCAAGTGGAGGAGCTTACCCACTGAATATTCTACATGGGAGGATAAGAATTTTATACATAAGCATCCAAAGCTACTGAAGCATTGAGGACAACACTTTCTTTAAGGAGAGTGGCATGTTAGGTTCCCATATTACTAGTGTAGTCCCTTATTGTTATTAGTGGTGCCCCCTTATTGTTGTTGTTGTACCCATGTAACCCCCATATTGTTATTATTGTTTACTTACATTATTATTGTTAGGTCAGCTACAATTATATTGTGACCCCATGGACCCCTATATATGGAAGGAGGTTTTGTCATTTGTATCATCCAATAATTTTTCATTTATGTAATGTATTGGAGGTTTCCCCCTCGAAGTGGCTGATTTCTAAGGTGCTCATCTCTCTTTTCTTCTATTTTTGGAGCTAGTTTCATAACAGCTTACCAAATTTTCACTTTGACATCTTAAGAAACAATTTCTCTCTTCTCAAAACATCGAGTAATTTGTTCACATGTATAACATGTTCCTCTCTTGATTTGTTGAATATTAGTATGTCATCTAATTAAAAAATGAAAAATTTGTCTATAAATGGTCTAAGTATATCACTCATTACTCTCATGAAAGTATTTGGTGCATTTGTTAAGCCAAATGGCATAACTAACCACTCTTAAAATACTTGTCTAGTCATGAAAGTAGTTTTCCAAATGTCTTCTTCAGCTATCGTAACTTGATAATAACCACTTATCAAATCTAACTTAGTGAAATAATTTTCATGCTTTAGGTGATCAATAAAATGATCAATACGTGGAAGTGAGTAGCGATTCTTTACCGTGATTTTGTTCAGTTGATGGAAATCGATACACATGTGCCAATTCTCATCCTTATTTTGAGCCAAGAATATTGAAGAACCACATGATGAAGTGGATGGGCGTATGATAACTTTATTCAAAAACTCTTGGATTTTCTTCTTTATTTCCAAACTTTCCATAGTTGACATACGATACATAACAATATTTGGAAGTGGAACATCCTGCTGCAGTTGAATCTCATGCTGAATTTCCCTCTTGAGTGGTAACCCCTTTGGTTCTTGAAACATCTCACCATGTTGACTTACCACATCAAAGAAATCAGATTTCAATTTTTCATCACATCTTTCAAAAGATTCATAGTTAACATCTTCCTTTTTCTTGATTATAAGAAGCACAAAAATTTTACATGCATTTACTAGCCTCTTCATTTGCCCTGCATTAACTAAAGATATATTGAGTTTCTTGCGATGAGCTCTCACAATATACTCCACTCCAAATTTAATCAAATGATATTTTCTCTCATGATGGTAAAATACCGCTTTTCCACAATACAAATATGGACTACCCAAGACAATCCCTGAAATTTCAAGTGGAACCACATCTAACAGAACTTCATTGAAAAAATTTGTAGTAATAGAAAATATGAAAATACATTTCCTTGTCACTTTTAAAATGGAATTGTCAACTATCCAACCCAAACGGTATGGCTTATGATGAGGTATAGTTTCAAGGTTTATTTTTTTAACTAATTGTTTTGAAATCAAATTTTCTAGTGAGCCTGTATCACACAATGCATCAATATTTGTATGATTAGAAATTAATCTGACATGGAATAATGTTATCCTTGTATATTCATTTCAAGTGTTGTTGTGACTGTTTGAGGTACTATAGCTTTCTATAGATTCCTTTATGTTGTTAACCATGGAAACTATCTTTGTCTCATCCCCTGAATCAGATCCAAGATCTTTCTGTGTGGTGGCAGTGGTCTTTTGTTTCCCTTTGTTATTTCATTCCTTTGGTCTTATTTCGAGATGTAGTTTCCAATAGTGGGCTTCATCATGCCACTCTTTGAAACAATGTTTGCATGTAATTTTATCCCCTTCTTTCTTAAATCTTTCATTCGTGTTTCCTTTCAATTTTCCTCTCTTCTCTTTTCCCTTACCCTTGAATGGATTCTTCTTACTACCCTCTTCAGAAATGATTTTACCCCTTGCTTCAAGATGCGTGGCTTGCACACATACTTCACCTAAGTTATTTGGGTTAAACATTAGAATAGTGTGTTTTGAGTAGGAATGTAGACCTCCTATATACTTCAAGAGTGTATATTGTGAATTTAATTCTACTCCAAGTAATAAAGCCCCTTTCCTAAAATATTGTGTATACTCTTGGACACTTTGACCTTTGATCTGTCTAAAGTTTTTTCAACTCATTATTGATTTTTGCATTTAGTTTAATGGATAAAATTGTCTTTTAATGGAAGAAATGTACTCGACCCAAGAAATGGAAATCTTACCATGGATTCACATTTCCTCTTGTGTCTTTGCCTCCCACCAAACTAGTGCTGCTCCTTCTATCCTTAATGAAGCCAATTGGATTTTGATCTCGTCTTCTTGTAGATTCTGAATTCTACTGTAAACTTCCAATTGAAAAATCCAATTGTCTAGTATTTCAAAATTAACCTCCCCATTGTATGTAGGAAGTTCCATTTTGATGTCCAACTTGAGTAACAGAGACTTACCTTTCGGGATCTTGGAATGAGTATGGGTTGAGGTTTTGTAGTGGATGTGGAAGATGAAGATGTTGCTGAGAATGATGATAATGATGGTGGTGGAGAGGGAGGTTGGTTTCCACAACTTTCTTTTGATCTCCTCTCTTCCTCCATTTTACTGTTTGAATATTATTCTCTATGAGGGTGTTTTGAACCTTCTTCAGTTTCCTTTGCCATAAAAGCTTCATACATAACTTTGAGTATCCTTTGCATTTCTTTGAATTCCCTCTTGACATCCTATTCTTAAGAATGCTCATGAGTTTGTTCAGGGCCTGATATTTTTGCTATAGATTCATGCTCAATATCTCCAGTTTGTATCTGCAGTTTGTATCTCTTCAATCACCTTATCCTTTTGTGAAATTAATTCCTCCTCTATCTTGACTACTAGAGATGTAATTTGAGGTGCTTCAAGTGTAGCCTTCAGTGGTCCTGTTGGTAAGGATGATGCCTTCTCAAATTTCTTCCTTCTCAGCCTTATGAGTAGCTTTCTTCCTTCTCGACGGAGTTCAACCAAATCTGGAAAAGAAGCTACTAATGCAATCTCATCTTTCTTCCTTATTGTCCTAACTTCAAAATTATTATCTATTTCAGTATCGTTATATTTATTGTTTTATTTTTTCAAAAATATTTTTGACGTAATGAACCCTAAAATTGTATCTAGAAGTCCATTTTTTTTAAGAACATCAAACCAAGAACACAGCCATTAAAATATTTTATCTTTCGTCCTACATTATACATCACATTGCAATGCGGAGATGATATCTCAATATTGTAGCTTCTTGGATGTGAATTTTTTTATCGTTTCCTTTTCATGTACCAAATATAAGTATGTTGACAATATAATTAATATTGTAAGGAATTAACAACAGAGCAAGATATTATGTGAGGAGGCAACCAAATGAGTCATAGGGCGCTAGAACGGAGAAGGAAGTTACCATCGTAACCCTTACTTTCACCTCAAGCATCTGATGCAATCCTAATTCCGATGCGGATAGGTCTTCCAACATGTGCCTAGTGACCGTTATGATCCCAATGACTTTTGCTTTTTTAAACAAGGTTTTTGACACAATATGTACCTCTATGCCATTACAATTTAAAACTAGTCGAATTAACTTATCATACCATACTAATTTTGAGGTGAGTGGAGTAAGAAAAACCAGCTTAAATCAAATGCAAATCTACATTTGATGAGAGAGCTCATGGTATTATAATATGGACAAAACCTGCTATTATAGGTTCGAGTATAATTTGAGTTTAAATCACATTATAGAAATATTTACATCTCTATAACCGAGATAAAAAAAGTGGCTACTAGTTGAGAAAGGCCTTCCATGAAACAAACTCTTCACACAATAGTGAAGATTTTGGATTGAATCAAATGTAAGAAAATACATTTATTACTATGAGAAATTTCCATATAGCATGGTGTTTATTAAACTATTTTTATTAAAACAAACTTAAATTACTTTCAAGATAACGTTTTATTACTTTTTAAACTATGTCCATTAAATCAATGTCATATGCATTAACCAGATTATAAAGTTATGTAATAGGAATATATATTTTCACCCAGACGTACTTTCACACACTGACTTAAAGTCAATAGTTTCATATAGCTTCATAACGAGTTAATAAAAATTCAATATAGTGAATTAAGGGTTGAATCTCCAACTCTTACATACAATCTTAGTTCTAATTGTAATTGATCGAGATTTTCCTTTCAAAACTTGCTCACTTAATGGTGTCAAAAATCACTCGATTAATAGCAAGTATGGTGTCAAAACTCGTTTCGTTAATGGCAGGGACTTGCTACCTGGCAGCCTCTCTTGTTTTAAATTAGTTTTTTCACATCCATAGAATATCTCTTTCCTAAATGAATGCTATTTATTCCTCTTCCCCTTGAAAATATAAATCCCCCTTGGCAGAAACTTACCTATGAAACCGCTGCATAACATTGCATTCGCTCAATGTGTACTCAGATGCCGTTAACATTAACACACTCTAATAAAAGGTCTGCATAGTTTGTTCTCCGCGTTGGCTCGTAAATAATTACATTCATAGATATTGACGCTAAGAGAAAACATGCAATCAACTGGATGATTATCTAGATAGATGCCCCCAACTCGATGGTTATCTAGGTGAATACAACGTATTTACCTTTAGTACGAAAATCCAATATGTTGAAAAATAAATGGAAATTTCGACTGCAGAACTACTATATTAGAGAGGTCGCTAGGGAATCTGGTAAGTTTTATTTCACATCTTTTGGGCAAGTTGTTATAGTTAATGTTGGTAGCATTAACATTTCACAGCTTTTGGGCAAGGTGTTATAGTTAATGTTGGCAGCATTAACTACTAATATAGGAGACACTTATTGAATCTAGGAGACTACCATTTATGTATTCTGATATGTTTTACAAGGATTTTGGAGTAGTTTTGTGACCTATGAACTCAAAATCTGTATAGGTAATAGAAAGTGTGATAGTGTGACTTACATTTCAGACAATTTTTGGGAGTAGATTAATAAGAAAGAATTATAGGTACCATATAAATAGAAGATATGTAAAGGAAGAAAAAATTACATGTATAAGTACTATTTTTCTATTTTAATATAAAGAACTAGCATTTGAAAAAAAAACACGAAAATATATGTGAAAAATGGAAAAATCGTTTCCATTGCTTTCAAGTTGATTGCATTCTAAGAATTTCTTTTATAGTTAAGTTAGTTCTTGAAATCTTGTAGTTTTTTCTGAGTCTAACTTCGTCCTGAGTAATTTGAATGATATTAAAAAACATGCAACAAAGGATTTGAATGATACTAAACAACATGCAAGAAAATCATGTTGAGGTGCATGTAGATGTATCTGTGACAATCGAATTTGTAATTGGACCTTCCCTTTTCGGTTGCAAAAAATTTGTGTAGTTCCGTTGCAGAAAAGCTGTTCACTGTAGTTTTTAATCTTCTCTTATGTTCTTCACAGTATTGTATTGTCTCTTCATAATACAATATTAGTGTGTGCTTTTTCTTTTATTATGATAATCACATTGGATCCAAATCGAAAGGTTGTATTAAATTACTTGAACGATGAAGTGTTTTGCTATGATTTTACTATTTTTGCTTACAGCACCGCTAGGTGAGGCTGCTCGGATTTTCCGTTTCAAGCACTTGTCCTTCCATGGGGATTCACTGGTTAAAGCTACTCATTCAAGTACTTACCATTGGTGTGGGAAAGTAGTCCTACGAAGGGATTCCAGGAGCTCAAAGAATCTTTTGGCGGAAGAGCGTATCTTGTAGAGAATGCCCGTTCAGAGGGTAAGTTGAAGCCGAATGTATCTCCGAAGTCGAGGGCTTTATATCAGCATTCTGATGAAATTTTTCACACAACCATTCTTCTTGAAAATTATGAATAAACACAACAAAGGAATGTGTTCCGCTTTCAACGCAGAGAATGCACAAATGTGGAAATAAATTCAAACAAACAGCCTGAACACACATGGGAGGAACAATTCCAGTTTTTCATTCCTTCACATTAAACATATGAAATTACATTTGTTTTATACAAAATGGCCGAAAACTCTTAATGCAATTCATTGCAGATTGGATGTACACCAAACAAATAGTTCTTCCTCTTAATTCTTCTATTTCTACATGACAACGCGTTCAAAACACGAAACAACGGACGTGAAATTTTATGGGTTTCAACTGTGAAACCGCATCGCATCCGACCCTCTATCGCAAATCGAAAATCAGTGATCATAGCTTTTAACGGGCGCGATATGAGACAAAACTTTAAAATTGTGATGTGTGATTGTGACGTGGCACATATCGCATCGCAACATAAAACTTATAACATGTGGGCGACATCTATTAACCCTTGTGATATGAGATTATGATCACATCATAAATAACATAACTTTTGAATGCTTATCTGTTAAACTCCTAAGCTTGACACATGCGATTGGGGTCCCATCACATCACAAATAACTTACCTTCTGGATGACTTAAAAGATCTTAGACTTGCTCCTTGTCCTTCCCTACAACAAAAAATCAGTGAAGGTGTGGGCTGCTGCCACTCTTTACTCATGGCGGTGTTGGGAGTATTTCCAACACTCCCCCTTAATCACAACCATCGCCATCAATCATTCCGAGACACTTTCTGAGATTAATTTTTTTTTTGTCCCAATGGCTTTGTGATTATATCTGCAAATTGTTCCTCTGACTTACAATGCTGCAAACAATTTCACCATTGTTAACTAATTTCATTATGAAATGGTATTTGGTATCAATATGCTTTTTTCTCTTGTGTAGAACATAATTCTTTGACAATGCAATTGCTGAGCTGTTATTAAAGAAAATCGTGGTTCATTTTTCTTGTTCATGACATAAATATCTCAGCATTCCTCTCATCCAAATTGCTTGGCATGTTGTTGTTCTTGCTGCTACATATTCAGCTTCTGTTGTTGATAATGAAGCTATTGGTTGCTTCTTGAAAGCCCATGAAATGGATCCAGATCCTAAATAAAAACCAAACCATAATGTGTTTTTTCTATCATATACACTTCCCGCCCAATCGCTGTTAGTGTAACCAACCAACTTAAAATTATCAGTTTCGGAGTATAGAACACCATACTCCTTTGTTCCGTTTACATACCTCAAAATTCTCTTGGCATCTTGGCAATGTGTCTACTTGGGTGTCTCCATGAATCTGGATATCAAGCTTACTGCATATATTATATCAGGCCTTGTTGCAGTCAAATACATTAGACAACCAACTATGTTTTTATACAATGTCAGATTGACTTCTTGCTGTAATATTCCTTGCTCAACTTCAACCCCATGACAGTTGGAGTTGATGATGGCTTGTTGTTTTGCATGCTGAACCTCTTTGAAACATATCCAACAGACTTTGCTTGGGAGATAAAAGTCCAACATACTTTTCTTGGGATCAAGGTTTTTGTTTTTACTACACTTTTGATTATTTATCTAGTTTGCAATCTCAGATTGCTTGATGAGTTTGTGAGTGGAGTAGCCCGTGTCTATTGGCGAATTTATCTTCAAGGTCATGTTATTTATTTCTTCGTACCCTTCAAGTTTAATGTCTTATCTAGTGTTAGTATGAATTGATATGAATTTATTTTAGAAGAGAATTGAGTGGACAATGTGATAGAGTATGGAATATTTTAATTAACAGAGTTTATTGTGGGGTTATATGTTACAATTTTGTATGCTGACATTAATTTTTTTTGCAAAAAGCTATGCATAGTGTTCCATGTAATAGACAACTATATACATAATATTCATTTGGAATAGGTTTCATTCCCCTATTATTCCTATGGGTGTCCAGGAATTCTCTCATTAGTTCTGAAGTTAAATTTTTAGCCATGTTTATTTTCCTTTTTAAAATTTTAAAGATGTTGAAGTTATTTTTGGGGTAATGAAAAATATTAATTGTTTTTTCTATGTTGTTAGCTCACTTATGTAGTGTTTAGTGATGTCATCCTATTTGTTCAGGAAAAACTAAGAACATACAATTAAGAATAACTAACATAACTAGTATAAAGAGGTATGCTTTGCATCATGTTGTGTGTGGATAGATATGTGAGATATGATTTGTGAAGTATGATGAAAAAATTTAAATTATACTTAGTGTAGTAGAAAGGAAATCTAAGATCTATTAAGATATAAAAGTACAAACATCTATTCCATCCAAAAATCCACAGCATAATGTGGTTTCAACAAAAAACATATAACACACCTATTTTTTATGGCCTTGAGAATCTTCAGTGCCAAACCTTGAGTTGCCTGATTGAGCCAAGTAGTTTGGCCTTCCTAAGAAGGGTTGACTATGTTGTGGTTGATTGCTTTCATATAATTGAAACCAATTTTTCCCTTCCAGCCATGGAGGAATTGAGTAACCATATTTCACACTTGCACTAAGTGGAGGTGTGTGATGAGCATACATTGAATTCACACCTCCTGTGGTAGGAATAAGACAAGTGGGTAAACCCCCATTTTGATAGTGAGGCACTTGACTGTTTATGAGGTCTGGGAATAATGGTGTATTATTTCTAATATCATCCAATGTGTTAGATATGTCCGTGTTTTCATCAATTGTGCTTTAATTTATGTCAACCATATCATTCATCCCTTATTCCTTTTCAGGAATTTTTTTAGCCTTTCTTGCTTCCTTTTCCTGCCTTGCCATTTTTTTTGTTGCTCATTCTCTTCCCTTGCTCTATGTATTTAAAGCCTTTCATATGCTCAAATTTGTTTTGCAAAAACCCTTGCTGCCTTCTTCTCGTTGGCTTGATCCTTTTTTTCTATTTTAATTCCTAAATTTCAACCTTTTTCATTTCAAACTGAACAAAGAGTTTTATATAGTTTTATAAGGTGACTATCTATGAACTTCAGTCCAAACAAAGAATACCTGGTGTTCCTTTATTCTTTTTCATTGAAGCTTTTTCTACGGATAGCTTTAGGAACTGTCAAAGTAATTTCTCCCGCCACCTTCATGTCATTGCTCGGCACTTGCATTTCAATATCCGTGGCAATTGATTAAACTATATTGTTATCTTCATCTAATGCATCATTATGTGCTTCATATTATTCCTTTGATCTATCGTCCACACATAAAATTAACAATTTCATTGTTCAATTCAGCAGGCTATGAAGGCATGTTCATTTGTTCTTAAGGCACTATGTTCGTTCAAATTAATCATGGCTTCTACCAGACATGATGGTGGGTTTAATTGGCTTGGCAATGTCAATTGGTCATTTTCAATGTCATTAACAATATTAGCAATTTCATTTTCAACTACATCTGCATTAACAATATCAGCAATTTCATTTTCAACTACATTTGCATTGTCAACTGCATGTTCAACAATGTCATTAATAATATCAATAGAAAAAGTTCGATGTCCTTGAGTTGGTAGAACAGATTCCATGTTGCTATCAATTTGCTTATGAATATACAATTTTTCGCATAACTGCTCATCATCATGACCATATAACTCTCCTTGAGAGAGAGATTATATTACCAGCTGTAATAACATCAACATGCTCATGTAATTCTTCTTGCTCCCTCTCTTGGCATGTACTCCAACATATTTTTGGACTGATGCTCTTCTTCCCGACCATCCACATGAAAGGCTTGGCTAAAACCAATATCATGCATAAGAGCATCATAATTCAATGGACATATTCCTGTCCTTCTAAAGCCAGCCTTGATATTTGATTATGTCAGAGCCCTTTTAAAAGCCTTACTTGCAAGCTTTGCTAGCTAGAACCTTTTCACCTCAAGCCTTAGACTATTTTTTATCCATGTAACATGCTCTAACCTGAAATAGTTCTTGAAAGGGACAAACAAACTAACATCAAGGGGTTTCCATTTGTGAGTGGTATGCTCTACATTATTGGATAAATGGACTCACTCACACCAAACATATAGGGCCTGTTACAATTATGTCTGAAGAGGAGGAGGTCGAAGTGGTTGTGTGGTGTAATGAAATGGCCCAATTGGGACATGTTCTCAAATATATCAAGGGAGGCCAAACAAATTCAAATATGGCTTTCCTGGTAAATCATGGTGGTTTGGGTTTAAAAAAAGGCATCCAAACCTTGTATTGCATACAACTAAGGGCCTTGATAGAGACAAAGAATTAAATTTGTGCCCTACAGTTGTATGTAAGTTATATGAAACTCTTTGTAGTGCATATGATAAACATTATTATAGTGCATACCATATATGGAACTTTGATTAAACAAGTTTACAGGATGGAAGGAATTGTGGCATGCAGATAATTGCCAAGAGAGGGAGCCGAAACGTGCCAAAGATTTCTCCTAAGAGCAGAGAGTGGATAACTATTTTATGTTGTGCCAATGCAATTGGTGCTTCAATCCTAGGATTTGATCTATTCAAAGTTAAAAATGAGTTGAAAAACTATATACAGAACTGTGAGCTAGGAGCATGCATAGCTCCACACCCCCGTGCATGGATGACTAAAGAAATTTTTTTAAATTGGCTCTGCCACTTTGTTGCATCTGTGCCAGGTGGTGTCTCATGTAATAACAAACACCTCTTGATATTAGATGGAAATGGAAGCCATATGGTTTTACAAACAAATGAGGAAGAAAACAATTTCGGAATTGACATTTAAACATTTCCCGATTATCTAGAGGCATAGTCATATATATATAACTTGATACTTGATACTTGTGAGATCTACAATTTTTGGACATATTTTATTACATTGTTAATATAATTTTTTTTGTTCTAAAAAGTTAAATTTTGGATGGTTTTAGTACTTTTCGCATGTGAATGTGAAGTAATGTTGTTATATAATTTGTTTGTTTTTTAAAGCTTTTAAGTTTTGGATAGTTGAACTACTAGTAATGTTGTCATCTATAAATTAATGTTTTTCTTCTGAAATACATTCAGAATGTTATGTAATGATGTGTTATAATATATTTTGTTTTTAAAAAATAATTTTTGGATGTTTGAAGAACATTTGGCATGTGAATTAATGTTGTGCTCTATAATTTTTTATTAAATTAAAAGTTAAGTTTTTTATGGCTTCAATCTACATTTGGCATGTGATATAATTTTAAATGTTTTTATCAGATATTTGAACTATAATTGGCATGCCATGTGAAGAAACGTTGTGATATAATCAAAAAGTTTTCAAAACTCAAGTTTTTTATGGTTTGAATCTACATTTGGCATGTGATATAATGTTAAATGTTTAATGTTTTTATTGGATAGTTGAACTACAATTGGCATGGCATGTGAAGTAATGTTGTGATATAATCAAAAAGTTTTTAAATCTCAAGTTTTGGATGGTTGAAGTACATTTGTCATGTGAAGTAATGTTGTGATCTATAATTTTTTGTTAAATTAAAGGTTAAGTTTTGGATGGTTTCAATCTACATTTGGCATGTGATATAATGTTAATGTTTTTATCGAATAGCTGAACTATAATTGGCATGGCATGTGAAGTAATATTGCACAATATATAATAAAAACGTTTTTAAAACTTAAGCTTTGGATGGTTTCAATATACATTTGGCATGTGCTATAATATTAAATTTCTTTATTGAATAGTTGAACTACAATTGGCATGACATGTGAAGTAATGTTGTGATATAATCAAAAAGTTTTTAAAACTAAAGTTTTGGATGGTTGAAGTACATTAGGCATGTGAAGTAATGTTGTAATATAATCAAAAAGTTTTTAAAACTAAGTTTTGGATACCATTTCAATCTACATTTGGCATGTGATATAATGTTAAATTTTTAATGTTTTTATTGGATAGTTGAACTACAATTCGCATGACATGTGAAATAATTTGTGTAGATATAACCAAAACGTTGTTAAAATTCAAGTTTTGGATGGTTGAAGTACATTTGGTAAGTTTAAAAAAAAAATTCACTCAAACAATAGTATGTAGTATGTAAAGATAAAAAAAAATCTTAAGATACCTTTTAAGTACAATCAAGTGTTCTTGAAACATTTTTCCCACGTGATCATACCCTCATTGACCTATGAACTAAAGTAGTTGATGGGCTATATGTTCTGCCTCTTTCCCATATAAATCTCTTTAATTTTGATTGGAAATATAAGAAGTAGATATATGTTTGATGAATTGGGGTCAATGTCATTAATGCACTCAACCAGGTAGCCTTGTTGTTTTATAAATTGGTAAATTGATGACATTCAGTTAATTGCATTCTAGAACATATATATATATATATATATATATATATATATATATATATATATATATATATATATATATATATATATATATATATTTATGTATAATAATAATAACAATAATATGCTGCGTCTAATACGTGCACAACATTTCTCATCAATGCACATAGAACATATTCGACCATTGGACAGACAAATTTTGTACTATATTTTCAATCAGGAATAGAGATGTGGGTCAAATCCCACCAAATGTCGGAGAAGTGCTCCGAGTCTCTTGTCTGAAAGGAATATTCATAAAAAATTATACTGTGGATGATTTATTTACATTGTGGATATTTTTTACCAAAAAATCTCACAAGAAAAACTGGGTGTGTGTTGAGTTCGTGTATATATCCATTACATGCAACATTTTTCATTAATGCACATAGAAAAACTACTTTGAGTTAATTGCATTCTAGAACATATATATTAAGTACATGAAACATTTTTTATCAATGCACATAGTAAAACTACTTGAACAGTTAATTTCAATCTAGAAAATATATATATATATATATATATATATATATATCCAATACATGCAACATTTTTCATCAATGGATGTATAGAAAAGCTACTTTCAGTTGATACTAGAGTGTGCATGTACAAAAAAAAAATTGTACATGTGCAAACACTTGCACAGATAACATAACAAGGCAACTCAAATTTTAATTGAGTACTGGAAGTTCTAAAACATATAATCGAAAGAGAATAAATTGTTGGGCAATTCAATCAAAAAAATTCCAAGGGAATGCGATCTTCAATAGTCCGTTCATGATCGGATTTTGACATTTTCCATTTCTTAATTTTTATTTTTTTCTTTGATTGAACCTTGATCAACTTTATGTGTGCTGCACACACCAAGTGACTATATTGACAACTTATGAAATCAGGTTCATAGTCTTCAAAGTAAACAAAATCCCCACTTTGATTAGTTTGTCTGAAAAAATAACCTTTTAGTATAATAGATCCTCTTTCATATGGAAATTTGTGATCATTACAGTCTTCTAATAATTTCATTTTTCCTTTAGTGCAACGCATCAAATAATACTTCACATTTTCATCATTGTCAATAGCTGCAATTACAACAAAAACATTCCCTGTACAATAAACAAACTTAACAAAATTATACATATTCAAATTTATTTCTAGATATTTATCATTAGAAAGAAATTTAAATGTTACCTTCTTTAACAAGATCAGAAACTCTATCACCATTAGATGATATTGTAGTCTACTATGATTGCATTTGTTCAAACACTGCAATGGAAATTTTTCCATTTGTATTTAGATCTGTATGTTTCCAATATTTTACATACATTTTGTTTTCACAAACATTATTGGATTTTGTGTTGTCTATGTAAACATGACAAAAACAAGAATATTTTCTTTTATCCAATGCAAACACATTTTTGGACGACTTTGTTTTAATTGAATGAAATTTTCAAGTCCCTTTTATTGTTTCAACGTCATTCTCAATTGATCTATCTATGTCTTCAATCCAAATATTCCAAGAAAAACTTTATATGGAAAATTTAAAGAAGAATGTAAATATGATATCAAAATACAATCAAAGATAGTCATTGCGATAAATGTACACTGTTTAAATTTAGATGTCCAGTAAAAATCAAATTGAATATACCTTCGCACTTCCCTTGATCAGTTAGTCTCACGGCTTAGAGCAGTGATGCACCTTTGAACAACCTCTTTCGCGTCCAAAAGTCGACTTGCAAAGGGGTTAATTTGATATCTTCAAAGTGCTCATTTTATGCATGCCCCTACACCATCATGTTCTCCTTTTCAATGGCCAATCTCAAAGAAATTCCAACAATGTTTAACGCAGGTTTTCTTTTGAAGACAACACAACCAAAAGAATGATCATGCAGATTTGAATTGACCTACAGATTCGTCTGACCATATCCAATGTTCATTGGTTGTTATTCCATGATTTCTCAAGGAATCATAATTTTTTTCATAACAATGTCGTACAAAACATGTATCATGTGTATGATCCTTACTGATATAAAAGTGATATTCTTTAATAATATGTCGATTTTCACTGGTGCTTTCTATATGATCGACATTTTTTTAGCATGTCTATATAGAATATGGATGAGCATGGAGACTTGGTCAGAATGATAGTATTCACTCTAAATTTCTTTTTGTGGAACAAATGTGTAGTTTTCTGCAAAATCAATTACTAACAAAATGGTCCATGGTGGAAAAACTTCATAGGATTTTTTGAATTGCAAGTCTTTCCATGGAGCTCTATGTGAATGCTTGGTGTATTTGTAAATTTCTACCTCAAACTTTCTTAAAAGGTCTATCACAAAAAATTCTTTTTCTCGTAATTCAATTCTTAACACTATTTTCACGTTGAATCGATGTATGGATATATTCATATCTCTTCCATTTCAGTTTCATGTTTGATAATAAGTGATCATTTATATTAGTATGATATTTGTTTTGAAATTTAGTCAAATTTCTACAATCATTGCATTTTTTACCACCAACGCATTTCTTTTCATAAAATAGTTCATCACTTTCTCTTTCACATAGAATTTGAGATATGAAATCACAGATAGTGGAAAGAGGAGCTGAATCCTTCCAAAATGTTCTACCAAAATCAAGGAATGTGTCATAATATAACTCAAATTCCACATGGTAATGGCAAAAACAAGTGTTGCGTACGGTGATAGGTTCTACATACCATGGTTTTTTTTGAACAAAAACATTGATTGAAACATGAATTTCACGATTCTGTTCTTTCAACTTGTTGAACAACTCTATCTGAGTGGTTTCTAAGAAATTTTTTTCATGTTCTTTGAATTGATTTCGTGCTATTCGTCTTCGCATCACATGCCTTGCAGTTGGCGAAACACGTGAATTGTTCTTCCAATATTCATATATTATTTTTTTAACATTTTCTCCAAGTCTATCTTTATATGGTTGCCTAAAAATAGCTCTCCAACAAGCGAGTTCATCATTTACATCTATTTGCAATCGAAATTTCCAATGTTTGTGCAAAGTTTTTTGCGAGGTTCCTAATGATAGTGCCATAGATTTTACCAAGAGATTTTATTTAGTACCTGATGAAACAACTGCCGTATGTATTTCTCTACGTACAACTGAAACATTTTTCTGTCTAGATCTTCTAATTGAATTTATAGCACTATATATATTTTGTATCACATTTTCCTTCATTTTTATTTTTATTTCTATCTTTGGTTGATTTTCTAATACCCAATAAATTCGTAGCTTCTTTTAATTTCCTTAATGATAGGAGACCTTTCAACATTTGGGCTTGAACTGTTATATTTTCCTTTATGAAATACTTGTCAAAAATTTGGTTAACATGATATCGTATATAATGGTCAGCTTTTTTATCTTCATATGTGTGAGTGTCACCATTTTCTAACATCTCATCATCGACATTGATTCATCTGTACATATTCGAATGAATAGTATATAATAAGTTTACATATTCAATAAATAACTAAACGAATAAATATATGTATAATTTCAGTAATATGTCATTTGTAAAACACAACACGCACACACACACACACACACACACACACACACACCTTATGATTCAATTTCTTCACTTGAATTTCTTTCAACATTTTCACCATCTTCAATCATTGGTTCAATATCTCTTTCACTTTCTCTTTAAAAATTTTGTATCTCATCATCAATGCTTTGAGGAATATCTCTCTTTCTTTACATTGTAAAATATTTTTCAAATTAGTTCATCAAATAAAAATTAAGCTTCACATTATACACTATGGAAATTTTAAATATATCAAAATCATAATATTTACATTTACATACATGTTTCAACTTCTAGTTGAGGTTGATTTTCCCCTTCAATATTTGAGAGTTCTTCTATATTTCTTTTGCGAGATTGTCTCGTCTCTTCTCTACGTTCCTTAGGGTATCTCTTTCGATCATATTTTCTTGTACAATTCATTCGATTTCCCATGATAATAGAGTATGAAGTTAAAAACAAATTCCTTCAAAAATTTAGACAGAAAATGAATTAAAAAAAACATCACAAAAGATTTAATTTAAAAAAAAAATTCATTTTAAAAATTTTGTACAAAATACATACTCCAATCCAAAACACTTACTTTAAAACAATTCAAGAAAAAAATGTCTTATAGAAATGAAACAAAGTTCAAAATATTTCCTTCCAAGCCCAAAAAAAAAATTCATTTAAAAAGTTACACAAAAAATGATTTTAAAAAATCATTATAAAATATTTACTTCAACCCAAAACAAAAAGATGTCCTTTCGAAATTAAGCCCAAATCCATATTAAAAAAAAAATAAAGCCCAAAATACAGTATCACATACCTCCAAGAAATGAATTTGAATGTACCTCCAAGAAAAGTCTTAAAAAATGTTTTTTGAATGAACCTCCAAGAAAATTCTTTAAACCCAAAACAATTCCTTGCAAAATTAGATCAAATGTATGAAAATAATGTGTCTCAAACAAAAGTCCTTTGTATGTACCTCCAAGAAAAGTCCTTAAACCCAAAACAATTCTTTGCAAAATCAAATCAATACTTTTGTAAAATCAAACCAAACGTGTGAAAATATGTGAAAATAATGAAATATTTCACGGTAATTTATATTGCCGTGAAATGTTTTTTTGGAGGGGCTCGGCGATACTTTTCGGTTGACGGAAATTTAGGTAAAAAGTTCGGCCGAAATTTTAAGAAATAGTTTGGCCGAACTACTTTCTCTTTTGACTTAACGGGCGATTGGCACAAAAAACAGTTGGGCCGAACTTTGTTTAAGAGTTCAGGCGCACTAACGCGTCACTAGTTATGCAGACCTAAGCCTTGAATATGTTTTCACAACTTTGGACCGATTAAACTCCATGAAACATTCTGAATTAACTGTCATAACAAAGACAAGCATTTTCATAATTGAATCTAATTTTAGGAAATATAATTTCATGGAATTTCATAAATATTTACTAATTTTAATTAATTTTGTAATAAAATGGATGCAAACAATTTCTGAAGGTCGTTGTGATTCAATGAAATCAAAATTTTGTATCTTCCAAAATACATTGTAACAAAAATTGAAAAAAATATGGTACATTACATTGGTCAGTCGTGTCTAATGGGTAGCTTTTATATTTTTATTTTATAACTTGTATGTTAAGAAATTTCTTGCGTCGCGAAACATATTCAAAATATGCATTTTTTCATATGGGACGAGTTCAAAAAATTCTAGTAATGATGATATGCATCCATTGGCTTTGTAAATATGATGAAACCAAGTAGACTCTGTCTATATTGTTGTAACACATTTTGTTTCTCAAAAATACAAATTTTGGAAGAATACAACATTGCGTATTAACATGAACTTTATTGAATCCGTTGATTGTTAAAAAACACACACTCAAAGAAACACTAATTTGACATCTCAAATGTGTATAAAAAAACTCCAAAAAATAATTAATAGAAAGCTAACAAAATTTCTGAGAAGTTTTATTTTTATCACAAAATGAAATTCTAAACAAAAAAATTGTTTTAGCTTGTAGAAAGTTGAAGAACTGAAAAAAATGAAGGTTTTTTCTCAAAAAAGGGCAAAAAATGTAACCCAACTTCACATTTTAACCCTAATATATAAAAAAGTAAATTTAAGACTAGAAAACTTGAAATCAAATCTACAAAGCATGTCCATAAAATACAGATGGATGTAATGTCTTTCCTAGCAGAGTCTCAATCCACGTGCTATCTTGCGAAGCATGGGGAACTTGTACACAATGCACATATAAACATTAAAATTTGATGTTTTAAAAATGAATGAGAATATATAGAACTTCATGTAAAAAACAAAATATAAAAAAAAATCATACAATACCTCATGAGGTTCCCTCTCAATTTGTTCTCCTGCTACAACTTCCCCAATGGGAACCTCTCCAATAGTAAACTGTAAAATATATATATATATATATATATATATATATATATATATATAAATTAAAAATTTTCAGATGAAAATGCACATGTATACATATAAATATTTTATAAATATTAAAATTAATTAATTTTCAAATACAGTTTAATTCATTGTGGTCATTCTATCTTTGTATTAAGTCACAGATTAAAGAAATCTTCTGTAGAAACCTAAAATTCAAAATTTTAAAAGTATAAAATAACTCAAGATCAAGATCTCAATTTATAATAAAACTTAAATAAACTTCAATTTATAAATTATAACTTAAAAAAAAACATATATATATATTTAAAAGTGAAAAATTGAATACTTATGTAGGTGAATTTGGGACATCTCCTAAGAGAGGCTCCAAAAGAAAATCTCCAAAAACCTAAAATTCAAAAAAATTAAAATAACTCAAGATATAGATATATATATCTCAATTTTTAATGGAACTTTTTGAGGTGGAATATATATATATATATATATATATATATATAACTTAAACATAAATTTTAAAAGTGAAAAATTGTCCATACTTGTTGTGGATGTGGCACATCTCCTAAGGCAGTAGAAAGTACATCTCCCAAGGAAGAAGAAGGTACCACCATCCCAAAAACATCGGATGGAATCAGGATCTGTTAATTTTTTTTTTATTATATATGTACATGTACATGTGTGCACAATTATTTATTTTAAAAATATCACTTAAAAAACACTAACATTTGTGAACATATCTAGATGGTGAGACCCCGTAAAACCGCTAGTTTTATGTTTTGCAAGTTAGACATTCGAACTTCAATCCAAAGGGGAGTTGACCCCAATGGATAATTATTGTGTGGATGTAATTATGAAAAATAAATAAAATATTTCTGTGCATATTGACAAAATGGGAATTTCAAGATCACTTTCCAAATCCATGAGGTATGGAAAGAACCTAAGAATTTCCCAAAAAATATTTCAAAAATCCTTGAAAGAATTTATTTCTAATTTAGATTTTTGAGGAAAAATCTAGATTTCCCAAATGAGGTGGAGAGTATTTGGGAAGAGGTAAAAAGCTGGAAAAGAAGAAAGCAGCTTTAAAAGACCTTAAGGAAAGCCTAGGCAAACAGGAATAAAAGTATCCTGTAATTCTGGACGTAGAGTTAGAAACAAGCTTTGGGGAGCATAAGCTTAAGTAAGCTACTCTATAGCATATTGAGGTTGGTTTGTTTTAGGAGAGGATCTCAGCTAGGGGGTGATTTCTCGAGACAAAAGAACTCTAAGGTTGGGAGGACTAGTCATTAGCAGAAGTGGTATGCACACAAATTTTATGAATTATTAAGATAGGTGTTGTTGTAGAATATTTATAAATGTTGTAGCTGTTATTTGAATTAAGTCTTCTAAAATTGTTGTTCCTTAAATTTAACAGAATATATCAGAAGAATTAATCTTCCATATACTTTATAGTTGTAGGAATAAGATTTATGGGAAACATCAACCAGAATCTGTAAACCTACTAAGGGTTTAAATCTGGAGATATACAATACTCCCATAAATCATTAAAGTTGTAAATTTAACCTGTTTCTCTAAATGTCCAAATATTTCTATGGATGGACTAAGAAAATTTAGAAGTATAATCATGATAAACCAGCTATGAATCTAGGAAGATAGATAAATATTGAATTCTGTCTAACTACTGCAAAGTTAAAGTGCTGGAGTGCATGCATATAAATTGAAAACTTCTGCCTGAAGGAGAACTTGAGCAGAGAAAGAAAATACTTTTCTGTTGCATAAAATAAAGCTATAAGACAGAACATTTATACAGCATAAAATAATTTAACCATACAACAATGACAATTATAATTATTTATAGGACTCATATGAACATACATATTAAGCAATTATGAAGTTTAGAAAGTTAAACTTCATCCAGAGACTTTCATTTATTAGAATAAAACCCTGTGATATAAGACAGAAAAATAAAATGAAAGTGTAACAGGTGAAATTTATATATGTACAATGGATAGAAAACTAGGATTTCTATAACAGATAATCATTATATTATAGTCTATGTTGAACATTAACTTATGGCAAACTAATATGAAATATTTTTCTAGGAAATATATGGGATAACTTCAAGTACACCTATGTACTTAAGTAATAATAGCACTTTCCAGAAATACAATAACATATGCATATGCGTGAACAGATATGGAAATCCACATTCAACGCCCATAATATTATATCCCTCTAGATGTAATATAAATAAATTTTTTTGGTATTTTAACGGTGCATTTAGACTTAATAGGAAGGAAAGATATGAGTCAAAAGTAGTTATGTAAATTGAAAATAGCCTCTGATATATGTACAGGTAAAAGATTTAATTATGTACTGGAAATAAAACCTTTTATAGGTTGTCAAGATATTAACTGAAGATTAGAAAAATTATTTCTGTCAGCTTACGAAATTAAGTATTCAGTTACTGGGAAGAACTATTGATAATTAGAGGGAAGGAACTGTATTATATAAAATAAAAACTTAGAATATAGAGAAAACATGTGTAAACAATGAGACCACCTCTTTAATTTAGATGAGATACATAAGAACAATTTTAACTCCTTATAAAAGTAATAATTAGGAATGGATACTCCTAGTATTGAAACCAGTGAGAAAGTCTTCCCCCATTAGAAATCAAATCTGAATAGGATTTGTATCTATATATATATATATATATATATATATATATATATATATATATATATATGTTTAATACAGTAACAAAGTCCATAACTCCTCATAAAAACGAGTATATTAGTCATAAAAATGTTATGGCAAACTCGCTAATTTCAATTAATGTAGAAAGCATATCTGAATATGAGGCTAAACGCCGAAACCCTCGTGAAACATCCAAGGAAGTCCTAGTGAAGTGTGTCCTGATTTAACAGAGAAAATATTAAATTAGACCACCTACCTGAAAAATTCGAATAGGTGTATAAATGAGTTCCCGAATAGAGGAAAAATATCACGATACCTGTACAAGTCAAAACCATAAATTTTTTAACTATGTGTTATAAAAATTTCCAATGGAAATGACTTGATATACTTGCAAGGAATGAGAGATAGTTACCTGAGTGGTACTGATACAAACGTCGAATACATAAGAGTCCTGGTAAAATATAATTACACAAATAGATATAAAAGCTATATGGATTATTATTATGAGAAAAAAGTATTTATCAAAATTCAAACTCGAGAGGAATTACCTCTCTGAATGGCCATGCATAGAATTCATTCATTAAGCCAAATTGCAAAACCTAACCTATCAGTCACGATGGGAAGGTCGATTCAAGAAGAATCGAAATGCTTCCTTTACCCACGACGAAAAGGAATATGTCAAAGATCATATCAATGGACAAATTGACATTCTATTACGACCCAAAACTTAAGATGTTCAAAACTAACGATACAAATTAACTCCATGAAATATCCACAAGAGATTCGAAATGAACTCTGTAATAATACATATGTGTTCGAATGAAAATTATAACAATGACATTTCCATATCAAGGTATTCGAACCAAACCACATAATGAAACCAATTTCATTCAGGATGACAAAAATTTAGTTAAAGATAGAAGGAAACCAGAACTTTGCCTTCTAAGAGGAAAGAATATACACTTATAAATTGGTTTTATAACTATGGGATAAATAACAGAGGTAAGTCTTACCGAGAAAGAGGTAGTGAACATCTGCATTGTAGAAGAACTCGGAAAAGTTTGCATTTTCGACACATGAACAACTCAGAGAAATAGAACCAGAGCTAAACACCACACTTTAGAGAAGCAAATGAATACCACGCATGAGAAAGTAAACTTTAGGTACCAGGAGTTGGGATGAAACCCTCAAGCATCTCGACCCTAGAAGTGGCAAGAATCGGAATGCCCAATGACGGATTGATGACTCATGGCCGAGAGTTCAAGAAATGTCAAGTGGAGGTAGACGTTAATTAATTACAGAGATTTATTGCCATAAATGAGAAAGATGTAAACGAGTACCAGAGATCTTGAAAAACTACAACAACTCATAATCGTAAGAATTTTTGGTTGGAACCCTTATAAAACGTCAAGTTCATACAATACAGAGATTCTATGAATTTAATGTGGTCAATTCACGAATGTCAAAGCAATCCATAAGCGATCTTCTTGAACTTCGAAAGGAATTAAAGGGGTGTTAATCATAATGGTTCATTTCGTAACGCAAAACTTAATATATATGGTGTTGTAAAACAATAGATAACTTGTAAAATCCATGAGAACCATTACAAACTATAAGCACGATTTTGATAGGTGGTAAAACGAAATAAACAAACGTTATAGGTATGCAATATATATATATATATATATATATATATATATATATATATATATATATATATATATATATATATATATATATATATATATATGTATATATATATATATATATATATTTATATATATGTTGCCACTTAATAATAGTAATAAAGTGGAAGATTTATATTGGGAAAAAATAACTATATGATTTATATAGAGTATTAAAAGAGAGAATTAAATTCATTATGGTGGAGAAGTGTATTCAAAATGTTGAAGGCTGAAGTAATAAGAAAATTCCCACTAGCTGAAAGGAATTTATATTCAAAAAAAAAAATTGTGGGAGTTGGGAGACATTACAAATGGTATCAGAGCTCATGTTTGAAAATCTGGGCTGTTGTTGTGTGCTCACTGTATAAATTTTTTTGTGAAAATTTTTCCATTACTGATGTGTTTTGTTTAGTGTACAGTGGTACTAGAACGGAAAAGTCAATGGCTGAAGGAGATGAAATTTATGTTGATCTATGTGATGAAGATAACAAATCAGATCCCAATGCTCCTTTGATGGCTATGTTGCATACGTTGCAACGGGATATGGATGAGCTAAGAAGCCAGAATGATAGGTTGTCATTAGCCAGTGAGGAACAGGAAAAGCTCATAAGAGAACTGACTTCACGGAACAACCAAGAAGGTGAAGGTTCTGGAAAAAGGAAGAAAGGCAAGTTCTCTAATGATTCTGAGGAAGATGACACAACTAGACATCGGTCTAAATAGAAGAAGGAAGTATAGGGAGGATTCTGAAATATTAAGCCTCCCTTCTATGATGGGGAGAAGGAGGAGGATGCTAAGGCATGGTTGTTGAATATGATTAAGTATTTCCAGGTCTATGAATATGAGAGAAATCTGAAGGCCAGATTAACTGTCTACTAGTTGCAGGGTAAGGCTACCTTGGAGTGGGAGGAGACGAAAATGGTCCATCCCATTGATGAAATAACAGTGACTTGGGAAGATTTCCAAGTCAAGCTTAAAAACCGCTATTTGAACAAACGTTATTATGATGATAAAGCAAAGTAGTTTCACAAACTCAAATTGGGATAGCTCACCATAGATGAGTTTGTCACCAAGTTTACAAATCTGTTAAGGTATGTCCCTTATATTTGTGAAGAAAAGGCAAAGGTACAAAGTTTTTTGAACTATTTTCCTGCTGTGTACGAGGAGAAAATAGAGTTCGATAATCCAAAAACTATGGATGAAGTGGTGAGGAAAGCTAGATTATGCTACCAGCAGTTTAAAGGAAAGGGTGAGCATGGGAAAAGCTGGGTAAACAAGGGTGAATTCAAAGGAAAGAAATAGAAACCAGCTTACTTGAAGAATTTTGGTAGGGATCATCAGTGGAAGAAACTTAACAAACCAAAGGAAAGTCAAAATGCTCAGTCCCAAGTTGGTTCAAAATAAATAGATGGAGATAATAAGAAGGAAGTAATAGTTAAAATGCAAGAGCCTTTGAAATGTTGGGGCTGCGAAGAACCTCATCTGTTGAGGCACTGTCCACACCAAAATATTCAAATTATTATGAGAGATCGAGAAGCTACCTTAGTGAATGATATAGTAAGGAATATACCCACTATCAATGCAGCATTGGAGAACCGACAAGAAGAACACTAGGCTACTATGGTCGAGATGGAAGGTAATATTGTTGACCAATCTGTTATAGTTTTGATTGATCCGGGTGCTTCTTTGAGTTACATTAGTTCACAAGTTATAGAGAAATGCAATCTCAAACCTGAAAAATTTCAACAGTCTTGGTTGGTCCAGTTAGCCACTGGCACCAAAAGAAAAGTAACTCATAAATTACCTCAAATAACAATTAAATTAAATGATCTTCAGACAGAAGTAAATTTAAACATTCTTCCCTTAGGCTCATATGCTTTTCTAATAGGAATGGACTGGTTAGAAAAGAGAAAGGCTATGATGAACTGTTGGGACAGAACTCTGCATTGCACAGATGAGGAGGGGAGACCCTTTATAATCAAAGGAAAACCAAAACCAATCTTTGTAAGAAAAATATTAGCTTTGCAATTAAAAAGAATAGCTAGAAAAGGTTATCAAGTATATGCTGTACATGTTGAAGAATTAGGACAAAAACCTAAAGAGAACCTACTAGACACTTTAGTAGTGGTAAGGGAGTTCAAATAATTTTTTCCAGATGAGATTCCTCATCTTCCCCAAAAAAGAGAGATTGACTTTTCAATCGATTTGGTGCCTAGAGCAACACCTGTTTCCAGAGCCCCTTACCAGATGAGCCCTCCTGAAATTATGGAGTTAAAAATGCAATTGCAAGAATTGTTGGATAAAGGTTATATCAGACCGAGTGTGTCTCCTTGGGGTGCACCGGTGTTGTTTATGAAAAAGAAGGATGGAACCTTTAGAATGTGCATTGACTACCATCAACTGAATAAGTTGACAATCAAAAATAGATACCCATTTCCTATAATCAATGACCTTTTTGATCACGTAAGAGGGGCTTTAGTATTTTCTAAGATTGATCTGAGGACTGGTTATCACCAACTCAGAATTAAGGATGAAGATATTAGTAAAACAGCTTTTCGAACCAGGTATGGTCACTACGAATTTGTAGTCCTACCTTTTGGTTTGACAAATGCCCCTGTCACTTTTATGTGCTTAATGAACAACGTTTTGAACAAGTACTTGGATAAATTAGTACTAGTGTTCATAGACGATATTCTAATTTATTCAAAAAGTCAGGAATAGCACAAAGAACAATTAAGGATAGTTTTGCAAACTTTGAAAGAAAGCCAGCTTTCTGCCAAATTCAGTAAATGTGAATTTTATAAAGGCAAGATTCAATACTTGGGGCATATTATTTCTAAAAAATGATTGACTGTTGATCCTGAGAAAATAAAGGCTATTAGAGAATGGCCGGTGCAGACTGATGTTTCATCAGTGAGATCATTTATGGGGATTGTAGGTTATTATTGAATATTTATGGAAATATTTTCTGCAATAGCATATCCCATAACTTCACTACAGAAAAAATGTACCAAAATTGAGTGAACTGAAAAATGCCAAAACAGTTTTGAACAACTAAAATTAAAACTCACTATAGCCCCTATACTGAAGATTTCAGATCCTCACAAAGGGTTTGTTATTTGTACTGATGCATGTAGAGAAGGATTGGGAGGAGTGTTGTTGCAAGAAAATTATGTTATTGCATATGAATCTAGAAAACTTAAGAAACATGAACAGAATTACAGTGTATATGATCTGGAATTGGTTGTTGTAATTCATGCCTTGAAGATGTTGTGACACTATCTTCTTGGGAAAAAAATTACATTGATGACAGATCATATTAGTCTTAAGTATTTATTTCCTCAAACAGATTTGAATGCTCGACAAGTGAGATGGTTGTATTTTCTGAGTGAATTTGATATGGACATAAAACATATCAAAGTGAAATAAAACAAAATTGCTGATGTGCTAAGCAGAAATTCTTGCTAAAACATAAGCAGCATTGGGAGTAGTGCTAGTTTTGATTTAGAAGAACTAGTTAAAAAGATAGGAGATCAAGATCCAAACTATGAGAAGCTACAAATGAAAATGTTGAAGAAAGAAATGGCTGAATACACCCACAACAAAAAAGGGTTGATCTGCTATAAAAACAGATTGTATATACCCAATGTAGAGTCTTTAAAAAAAAGGATCCTAGATGAATATCATAAACAACCATATGTAGCACATCCTAGATATCATAAAATGCTTACAGCCTTGAAAAAGAATTTTTTTTGGCCAGGAATGAAAAATAATGTAGCAGACTATTTAGCTAGGTGCATGGAATGTTAACTAGTCAAAGTTGAACATCAGCATCCAGTTGGTCTTTTAAATCCCTTACCAATTGCAAAATGGAAATGGGACACTATTTCTATAGATTTCATAACCGGGTTACCTAGAACAATGTACCAGCATGACTCAGTGATGGTAGTGGTAGACACCTTAACAAAGGCTACACACTTCATCCCTGTAAAATCTACTTTTCGGACAACCCAAGTAGCAGATGTGTTCCTAAAAGAAATACTAAGGTTACATGAAGTCCCAAAAATGATTATTTTAGATAGAGAAGCTAAGTTCACAGCTGCCTGTTGGAAATTTTAGTTTAGGGGCATGGGCACTAAATTGAATTTTATTACTGCCTATCACCCTCAGACGGATGGTCAAACAGAGAGAACAAATCAGATCTTGGAGGATATGTTGAGAATGTATGCGATGGATAGGCCATCAAAATGGGAAGACTACTTACATTTAGCTAATTTTTCTTACAAAAAAATCTAACAATCCTCCATCAAAATGAGCCCATTTGAAGCACTCTATGGAAGGAAGTGTCGTACTCCTTTAAGTTGAAGCCAACCTGAAGATAAGCTAGTATTAGGGCCAGATACTTTACAATAAATGGAAAGGATTTTCAAACAAATACAAAGAAACATCAAGACAACACAAGATCGACAGAAAAACTATGTTGATAAGAAGAGGGTGCATCGAGAGTTCAAAGTGGGTGATCATGTGTACCTCCATATTAAACCCAAAAAGAGCACACTTTATGTTGGAAGTTGTGAAAAATTGGCTCCTAGATATTGTGGGCCTTTTGAGGTGTTACAAAGGGTTGGACCAGTGGCTTATAAGCTGGCCCTACTGCCCCATGTTAAAATTCATGATGTGTTTCATGTTTCGTTATTAAAAATATATGTACATGATGCTTCTCACATTGTTGATTGGAATGTGATACAGGTGGAACCAGAAGGGGAGTTCCTTCCAGAGCCCCTTCAAATATTGGTTCGGGAAGAAATTGAGTTGAGAAATCGAATGATAGCAAGAGTAAAGGTGCAGTGGAAGCACTTTATTGCTGAAGAAGCTACATGGGAAAGAGAAGTTGAGATAATGGAAAAATATCGATATCTATTTTCAAAATAAACCATAGTATTTAGCTGTTAACAATGAGGATGATGTTTCTTTTCAGAGGGGAAATATGTAACACCCCTACTTTTATGTTTTGCAAGTTAGACATTTGAACTTCAATCCAAAGGGGAGTGGACCCCAATGGATAATTATTGTGTGGATGTAATTATGAAAAATAAATAAAATATTTCTATGAATATTGATGAAATGAGAATTTTGAGATCACTTGCCAAATCCATGAGGTATGGAAAGAGGCTAAGAATTTCCCCAAAAATATTTTAAAAATCCTTGAAAGAATTTATCTCTAATTTAGATTTTTGAGGAAAAATCTAGATTTCCCCAATGAGATGGAGAGTAGTTGGGAAGAGGTAAAATGCTGGAAAAGTAGAAAGCAGCGTTAAAAGTCCCTAAGTAAGGGAAGCCTAGGAAAACATGAATAAAAGCATCTTGTAATTCTGGATGCAGAATTAGAAACAGGCTTTGGGGAGCATAAGCTTATATAAGCTACTCCAGAATAGATTGAGGTTGGTATGTTCTAGGAGAGGATCTCAGCTAGGGGGTGAGTTCTAGACATAGAAGAACTCTAAGGTTGGAAGGACTGGTCATTAGCAAAAGTGGTATGCACACAAATTTTATGAATGATTAAGATAGTTGTCGTTGTACAATATTTATAAATGCTGTAGCTATTATTTGAATTAAGTTTTTTAAAATTGTTGTTCCTTACATTTAACAGAATATATCAGAATAATTAATCTTCCATGTACTATATAGTTGTAGGAATAAGATTTATGGGAAACATCAACCAGAATCTCTAAACCCACTAAGGGTTTAAATATGGAGATATATAATACTTCCATAAATCATTAAAGTTGTAACTTTAATCTGTTTCTGTAAATGTGAAAATATTTCTATGGATGGATTAAGAAAATTTAGAAGTATAATCATGATAAACCAACTATGAATCTAGGAAGATAGATAAATATTGAATTCTATCTAACTACTACAAAGTTAAAGTACTGGAGTGCGTGCATATAAATTGAAAACTTCTGCCGGAAGGAGAACTTGAGCAGAGAAAGAAAATACTTTTCTGTTGCATAAAATAAAGCTATAAGACAGAACAATTATATAGCATAAAAGAATTTAACCGGACAGTAATGACAATTATAATTATTTATAGGACTGATATGAACATGCATATTAAGAAATTATGAAGTTTAGAAAGTTAAACTTCATCCAGAGACTTTCATTTATTAGAATAAAACCCTATGATATAAGACAGAAAAATAAAATGAAAGTGTAACAGGTGAAATTTATATATGTACAGTGGATAGAGAACCAGGAGTTCTATAACAGATAATAATTCTATTATAGTCTATGCTGAACATTAACTTATGGCAAAGTAATATGAAATATTTTTCTAGGAAATATATGGGATAACTTCAAGTACACCTATGTACTTAAGTAATAATAACACTTTCTAGAACTACAATAACATATGCATATGCGTGAATAGATACAAAAATCCACATTCAGTGCGCATAAGATTATATCCCTCTAGATGCAATATAAATAATTTTTTTTGGTATTTTAACAGTGCATTTTAGACTTAATAGGAAGGAAACATATGAGTCAAAAGTAGTTATGTAAATTGAAAATAGCCTCTGATATATGTACTGGTGAAATATTTAATTATCTACTGGATATAAAACCTTTTATAGGCTATCAAGATATTAACTGAAGCTTAGAAAAATTATTTCTGTCAGCTTACGAATTTAAGTATTCAATTATTGGGAAGAACTATTAATAATCAAAGGGAAGGAACTGTGTATTATATAAAATAAAAATTTAGAATATAGAGAAAACATTGTGTAAACAACGAGACCACCTCTGTAATTAAGATGAGATACATAAGAAGAGTTTTAACTTCTTATAAAAGTAATAATTAGGAATGGATACTCCTGGTATTGAAACCAACGAGAAACTCTTCCCCCATTATAAATAAAATCTGAATAGGATTTGTATAAATATATATATATATATATATATATATATAATATAGTAACAAAGTCCGTAAGTCCTCGTAAAAACGAGTATATCAGTCATAAAAATGTTATGGAAAACTCGCTAATTTCAATTAATGCAAAAATGAGATCTGAATATGAGGCTAAATGCCGAAACCCTTGTGAAAATTCCAAGGAAGTCCTAGTGAAGTGTGTCATAATTTAACAGAGAAAATATTAAATCAAACCACCTACCTAAAAAATTTGAATAGGCGGATAAATGAGTTCGTGAATAGAGGCAAAACATCACGATACCTGTACCAGTCAAAACGATAAATTTTTTAACTATGTGTTATAAAAATTTCCAATGGAAACGACTTGATATACTTGCGAGGAATGAGAGATAGTTACCTGAGTGGTACTGATACAAACACCGAATAGATAAGAGTCCTGGTAAAATAGAATTACATGAATAGATATAAAATTTCTATGGATTATTATTATGATGAAAACGTATTTATCAAAATTCAAACTCGAGAGGAATTACCTCTGTGAATGGCCATGGGTAGAATTCATTCATTAAGCCGAATTTCAAAACCTAACCTATCAGTCACGATGGGAAGGTCGATTAAGGAAGAATCGAAATGCTTCCTTTACCCACTTCAAAAAGGAATAAGTCAAAGATCATATCAATGGACAAATTGACATTCTATTAGGACCCAGAACTTAAGATGTTCAAAGCTAACGATACAAATGAACTCCATGAAATATCCACAAGATATTCGAAATGAACTCTGTAATAATACATATGCATTTGAATGAAAGTTATAACAATGCCATTACCATATCAAGGTATTCGAACCAAACCACATAATGAAACCAATTTCAGTCAGAACGATGAAAATTTAGTTAAAGATAGAAGGAAACCAGAACTTGGCCTTCCAAGAGGAAAGAATATACACTTATAAACGAGTTTTATAACTATGGGATAAATAGCAGAGGTAACTCTTACCGAGAAAGAGGTAGTGAACATCTCCATTGTAGAAGAACTCGGAAAAGTTTGCATTGTCGACACATGAACAACTCGAAGAAATAGAACCAGATCTAAATACCGCACTTCAAAGAACCAAATGAATACCATGCATGAGAAATTAAACCTTAAGTACCAGGAGTCGGGATCAAACCCTCAAGCATCTCGACCCTACAAGTGGCAAGCATCGGAATGCCCAACGATGGATCGATGACTCATGGCCGAGAGTTCAAGAAACGTCAAGTGGAGGCAGACATTAATTAATTACAGAGATGTATTTCCATAAATGAGAAAGATGTAAATGAGTACCAAAGATTTTGAAAAACTACAATAACTCAAAACCATAAGAATTGTTGGTTGGAACCCTTATAAAACATCAAGTTCATACAATATAGAGATACTATGAATTTAATGTGGTCAGTTCATGAATGTCAAAGCAATCCATAAGTGATCTTCTTGAACTTCGAAAGGAATTAAAGGGGTGTTAATCATAATGGTTTATTATGTAACTCAAAAATTAAAATATATGGTGTTGTAAAACAATAGATAACTTGTAAAAGCCATGAGAACCATTACAAAATATAAGCACGATTTTGATAGGTGGTAAAACAAAATCAACAAACGTCATAGGTATGCAATATATATATATATATATATATATATATATATATATATATATATATTTATGTTGCCTCTTAATAATAGTAATAAAGTGGAAGATTTATATTGTGAAAAAATAACCATATGATTTATATATAGAGTATTAAAAGAGAGAATTATATTCATTATGGTGGAGAAGTGTATTAAAAATGTCGAAGGCAGAAATAATAAGAAAATTTCCACTAGGTGAAAGGAAGTTATATTCAAAAAATAAAATTGTGGGAGTTGGGAGACATTACAGACCCATCTTAATTGTTTGAACCAGAGGCCCCGAACATGATATTAACATTTTTTTCATTCATCATGCATGACAACTGCAAATGGTGTTTTAACATATAATCATACATTTTTTGTTAGACTAATGTACATACAAATAAATGTATACATGTACATACACATGTATTTATTACAAATTGTACACATGTATGTGTTAAAATAATTGAACCCTAAGTTCATTAATGCATACCGTTCTTGTGCCCTCTTTCTCATGAAGGATTAGGTCTTTCCAACCATTGCGACAATTCTTTGCATATATTTTGAGATATTCAACATTCATGTTGTCAATCTCTTCATCTGTACAATACACAGAATTGGCATGTGCATTTTCACGTTCTCTTTGTCAATTTAGACAAACATCGACTCCACCAAATCCGCTGTGAACATTATCAATGATGACATCCCTTGCTTCTTGACTTATTTGAGAAATTGCATCCATCTCTTACCACAAATTTTCAACCCGAAAATGTTGACTCACCAATGGCAGCTCAGGGCGAGGCAACTCCACATCTTGCCTAGTGCCCCTATGGTCACACAATTGACCTTTCCCCGAAAAAATAATTTTTTATGGAAATTCATTGTAATTAGGTTTCATTTCCAAAAAAATTCTGCGTAAAACAATTTTGCAAAATAAATAGGAACCTCATCATTCCATCGGAGCCTTCCATATGCCGCAAGGTGCCTATCATACAAATAGTGAGCTATATCGGGGTGCTTAAAATATTGCACCATCAGCATTTTTATTTTTGGCCCTTCCTTCAAATTGAACATTGACTTCACCATTTCTTGTGTAACTCTTTGTTTTACATCCTCCCATTTATCGAGACCCATTACTATTTCCTTTCTCTTTCTCATGACTTCTACAAATGTATCAATAATTGGCCCAAGATTTTTGTACACATTTACTAGTTTGCCCAATGAATGTGTAACTATTTCGAGGCTTTGTTGACTCTCATCAGGTAGAGTCAAGGGCACGAGATCTCTCCACAATTTTGCATGAAGTTGTTGACACCTTTCTAAGGTGCATTGCACCATGTTTTTTTCCCATATTATATCAGTAATGTCAGCCGAATAAGTTGTGGTGGGTAGATAACCTTCTTCTTCAATGTATCGCTTTGCCAACATTTGGAACATTTTCAGCCTCTACATCTATATATAAAAAATTTTGTATATTAGAAAAAACACATGTAAACAAATTTTTACAAATTCAATGAAAAAAATATTGAAATTGATGGCAACCTTGAAGTGGTTGGCTAGCATCTTCTCCACCCTGAAACTGTTGAGAAATAGAATGACCCTGCTGAGAACCAGCACCACCAGCCATTGATTGGCCTCCGGGGGAATAAATATCACCACCTTCACGCAACATGCTACCACTTATTGATGGCCCTCTAAGGGGATTTCAACCACCACCAAGCTCTTAAGAGGAGAGATAAGCTTCATAAAGAAATACAAATTTATAATCAATTAAAAAATACATGCATACATATAAATACATGTGTACATATTCATTGATTAAATTGTGTTAAAACCATCCAACGAATGGGTGAAACATGGGCATCCATGGATGGAGTAGAGACCCTTATCTTCTTATTAGCTCCTAAAAAATGAAAAATGAAACTTATTAACAACTAATTTAACACAAAAATTTGATAAGAAATCAATTCCATATCTACACACATGTATGGAGATTTAAGATTATATTTAAATCTACCATGAACAACTCTCGATCCATGATCCCCCCTCTCGTAGATATATGGGATTCTGTTGATCTTCATCGTTCATCCTCCATGATATATATATCTATGGTGGACATTTACAATTATTTTTTTAAATAACTATTTAAATTAAATTCAAAAAATTAATTTAATTTAGTGTAAACAAGTTATATAAAAAACAACTTTCAAAGCACTAATTGATGTGTGGAACTCAATTTAAGCAAAAAAACGTATAAAAATGATAATTTCACCAAATTGTGTTTTACATGGTTGGAGCACACTTGGTATAAAATTGAAAAAAACACACGTGGTGAAAAAATAAGTGAAACTCCATTTAAACAAAAATTCGTTGAAGTCCCCGCATTTTAATTTCATAAAAATGTGAAGTTCACCAAGTTGTGCTTTACATGGTGTGGTGGGAGCACACTCAGTATATAATTGAAAAAAGCACATGGTCATTAAAAAAGACACATTTATAAGTACACAACACACACATATCCAAGATATGTTACAATGTCGATCAATAAATTTTGAAGGAGAGCGTCTCAACACTAATTCATCTTTGAGAGATGAATCTTGAATTTTTGAAGTAGAGTGTCTCAAAACTAATTCATATTTGAGAGATGAATCTTGAATTTTTGAGGAAGAGTGTCTCAAAACTAATTCATATTTCAGAGATGAATCTTGCATTGGCATTGCCCCGTATAATTCTAATTCATCTATTAATTCATCTTTGATAGATGAATATTGAATTTGCATTGCCCCACACAATAAATCAGCAGACATCTTATTCACATTTGTACAATTCCTTATACAAAAAATTGAAATTGGATAACAATATTGTTTGCTATTCCATGCAGTTCTTTTAGCCTCTTCCTCTTAACTTGGTACAAGCCATTCATCTGGTTGCACACAAGTTCAGAATTGGTGAAAACTACAATTCCATCTGATCCATACTCCATCATTGTTCCAAAGCCTTCTATCAATCCAATATAATATGCCTCGTTGTTTGTTGTTCTTCCCGGTACATTTATTTTCCTTTGGACGACTTTGCTAGTCACAATATTGGAAAGCACATATGTAATCATTGCTTTCCCTGGATTGGGATAGCAAGAAAATTCTATGCATAATTTCCATTTTTCAACCATATTTAATGGTTTTCTTATCCCTAAAAAAAAAAATCAATAAAAATATATATATTAAATTAGAATTTATTGCAAATGCATGGGAGAAATGAAAAACTTATGTTTAGATCTATTCCAGAGATTTACTATAGGGGCATTTACTAGATATATCACCTTTCACAAAAGATGAGATCCAGAGTCAACCTAGCTCTTTACAGACTCTGCCTATAGAACTACCATGGATATGAAAATGAAAAACTTCTAATTAGATCTATTCTAGAGATTGAATGTAGGGGAATTTACTCTTAGGTTAAAAACTATGTTTTGTATCAAATCACTTTTGGTTTCAATGAGAAACTTTTATGGCTAATTTGTGTTTTACATGTTGAATTTAAAAGGTTTTTTCTCTCTCATTGTTTGAGACCATGGATATGAAAATGAAAAACTATATACTTGGTTAAAACATAAGTTTTGTATGAAATTACTTTTTGTTTCTAAATACTATATACATGTTTACTATAGGGACATTTAGATCTATTCGAGAGATTGACTGTAGCGACATTTACTAGATATGTCACCTTTCATAAAATATGAGATCCAGAGGCCACCTGGCCCTTTACAAACTCTGCATATAGAACTACAATGGATATGAAAATGAAAAACTTCTAATTAGATCAATTCTAGAGATTGAATGTAGGGGCATTTACTCTTAGGTCAAAAACCTATGTTTTGTATCAAATCATTTTTGGTTTCAATGGGAAACTTTTATGGCTAATTTGTGTTTTACATGTTGAATATAAAAGGTTTTTCCTCTCTCATTGTTTGAGACCATGGATATGAAAATGAAAAACTATATACTTGGTTAAAACCTAAGTTTTGTATCAAATTACCTTTTGTTTTGAAATACTATATACATGTTGACTGTAGGGGCATTTAGATCTATTCCAGAGATTGATTGTAGGGGCATTTACTAGATATGTCAGCTTTCATAAAAGATGAGATCCAGAGGCCACCTGGCCCTTTACAGACTCTGCCTATAGAACTACCATGGATATGAAAATGAAAAGCTTCTAATTACAACTATTCTAGAGATTGAATGTAGGGGAATTTACTAGATTATGTTAAAACCTATGTTTTGTATCAAATCACTTTTGGTTTCAAAGGGATTTTTTTATGGATAAATTGTGTTATACATGTTGAATATAAAAGGTTTTTTCTCTCTCATTGTTTGATACCATGGATATAAAAATGAAAAACTATATACTTGGTTAGAACCTATGTTTTGTATCAAATTACTTTTTGTTTCTAAATACTATATACATGCTGACTGTAGGGGCATTTACTGTAGGGGAATTTAGATCTATTCCAGAGATTGACTATAGAGGAATTTAATAGATATGTCACCTTTCATAAAATATGAGATCCAGAGGCTACCTGACCCTTTACAAACTCTTCTTATAGAACTACCATGGATATGAAAATGAAAAACTTCTAATTATATCTATTTTATAAATTGAATGTAGGGGCATTTACTAGATTAGGTTAAAACCTATGCTTTGTATCAAAACGCTTTTGGTTTCAATGGGAAACTTTTATGGCTAATTTGGGTTTTATATGTTGAATATAAAAGTTTTTTTCTCTCTCATTGTTTGAGACCATGGATATGAAAATGAAAAAATATATAATTGGTTAAAACCTATGTTTTGTATCAAATTAATTTTTGTTTCTAAATACTATATACATGTTGAATATAAAAGGTTTTTTTCTCTCTTATTGTTTGAGACCATGGATATGAAAATGAAAAACTTCTATTTAGATATATTCTAGAGATATGGCTAATTTGTGTTTTACATACTGTATAGACCAATCTACTGTTTTAGATTAGGCTCAGTTTATTGTCAACCAAGGTAGGTAATATTAGAGTCATGTGTCTAATGTTTATAGACCTAAAAGGATCTATTTGCCTAAGTGAATGTTTATTAAGGTATGTTCCAACACTCTTTTTACAATAGATTGATATGTGGTTCCTGACACACATTAAACGCTCATGTAATTAAATCTGATCTGTTGTTCTAGAAAAACAAGGTGCTACTAATTGTCTGAGTTTTCAATCCTTTTACAAAGTTATAGTTCATGAAAAATATTTACAAGTAACACATTAAAGCATATTAAAAATTGAATTCATTAAAACAGAGATCACAGAAATGATTTCGAATTCAATACTCAACTAAACCCTCTTACAAGGACTGTTTATTAATTTAGTAACTGAATTCTTCAATTAAAACTATAAATCATGAAATAAAAATGATGAATGAAATTACAAGCACTCTTAATCAAAATCAATGAACTCAGACTATAAAAATTAAACAAAATACTAAATCAGATCCGAATATTAAATTTAATGAAAATGTAAATAAAAGTGTACCAACTTCACATGGGCCCCTTCCATGCTTTGAAGGCACACTTGGGAAACTTAAAATGATTAAAATACTAACTCCAAACACCATAAATGATAAAATTCTGTCTCTGATTAAAATTTGGGATTGACTTACATTAAAACAAAGTTTTGAAGCACATACACAGTCTTAAGTTTTCTCTTATATCCAATAATATCACTATCACTAGCCTATTACATGCTTCCATTCACTTATTTATCATAATTTACAATCGAAAGAGGCTATTTTCATTCCTTCTAATCCTAACTGATCTCCAAAACAGTTCGAATTAGTTTGGAATTCCTAATCATAGGCAAAATATCAAGCTCATTCATTATGACTCAGATTTTTCTGCTAGATTAGCTGGGTTTGACCAGCGTTGACCGGCTATTTAGGAACTTCAAATTTGATGCTGGATAGATTTTTCATCATTTGTGTATGTTCCAGATCACATCCTTGTCCTTCTTTTTAATCTATCTGCTATTCCACATGTAATAACATAAACCATTTACAGGAAGTTATCACATCCTATAATTTTCTTGAAAATTTTCAATTTTTAACAAAAAAATTCCATAAATTAATTTTAATGAAAAATTAACAATCATAATGCTATCTTAATCAATTTCAATAAACTATAAGGGACTAATGGAAGAAAATGGTGGATAAATGATGGGATTTTAGGAGAAAAATATAGCCATATAATAATACCAACCTTTCCCCCAAACTCAATAATTTAGCATGTCCTCATGCTAACCTGATGTGCTCCCTTTATGTTCTGCTTCTACTTCTGCTGCTTGTAGAAATACATCTACATTCTTCTGGGCTTGAAACTCATGCTTCATGTTCTTGTATTTTTCTTTGAGAGCCTTTTTCTGTGTGTACCATTTTTTTGCCCATTTGCATATTTCAATTTGATCAGTTTTGAGTTCTTTGAGTTTCCTTTTTAATTTCTCATTTTTCTGTTGAATATTCTTGCTCTGGGCTCTTAAAACTTCATTTTCTTTCTTTATGACTCTTTCTAACATATTTTATTCCATAAGTTTCTCTTTTAACTCTTCGATTTGTTTCTTTAGCTTTCTTTGTTTCTTGTTTGTAGGTAATGGCTCTTTTCTTTCTCCCTTGTTACATTCAGTTTCCATTTCTACATCTTGTTCAGGTTGTGAATTAGCATTGCTTTCAACTTCCATTGGTGTATTTATATCTTGCTCTGGTTGATCATCTTGTATTTTGTTTCTTTTTATCTTGCATGATATTCTTGTGTAAGTAGTGAAAATTGTGTCTTTTGCAATTTTCTTGGCATCTTCTTGCCTCATTCTCCTTTTTTTCACACTACTACTGGGCTAAGAAATAGTGCTTGACTTAAATTCAGAGGTTTCCTCATCAACATCAACCATAAATTCTGTGCTTTCTTGTTTCTCCTATTCATCTTCTTTGGTTTTGATTTGATTGGCAATTAAAAATCCTTCCCATGTTATTCCTCTCTTTTGAAATTCAAATTCAATTAAACAAGCCAAAATGATGCAAGCTTCTATCTTCATTACCCTTTTGTTTCCAGATGTTCTTTGACATCTTAGTCAAGCTCTATAAAATAAAGTAAGGAAAACTGGTAGTGCATTGACCCTTTAAGTGCAACAAGATTTTTATGTGATACAAGTATATTATGTTGTAATGACCTTCACATGTGACAAATTTTTGGAGAATGTATACCATTTCATCCCATGGATGGATTAACCAACTTCTAGGAACATCATTTTTCCAATTGACAGAAGAAACTCTTGACCTACACATAAACCGAGTCCACGATTTTTCTCTAAACTGCTTGGTTTTGAAATATTTTTCCCCTTCTAGACTAATGTCTAATGACTGAGCTATTGTATCCTCTGAGATTCTGAAAGAGAAATTTCCTATCAAAGCTTTTTTTCCATTAAATGAAAATGCAAACTATTTTGTAACTTCTACATTGTTTCCATTGAATTTCTCTAGAAAAGATAACCATTGTTTTCCCCTCAAAATTTTAACACAGTCTTCATGGTATTCTGAGCTATCAAATTTCTCAGGCTCTGCTCTATTTTTCATTTTTAGAAAAATCTCTATTCTGACCCTTTTTTATTATACTCTGTGAAACAAAAATTTAACCAGGGTTTTTCAAATTGTTACATTTCCTGTTGCGTTCCACTGAGCTGACCTTAAGTTTCTGAATTGACTTCTTCAAATGTCTGAGCTGGTCATAAATTTCTGAGCTTACTTCAATTTCTGGGCGGAAGTCACAATTCTGGATAACCCCTAACTCCTTTAGTTTCTCCTTTTTTTAACACCTATTATCTCGGCCTTCCTATTTTAAAACTCAGAGCCTGAATGTTAGCCGACTTTTATGAACTCGGAGTTTGATAAAATAAAAGCTCATCACCTGACCTCAATTTTTCCTATTATCATGAGATAAGATTGTTATGATGATGGCACAGAGAATAGAATTTTATTATGAAAGACCATAGTCTTATTTTCAGAGCCCAAAGATGTGTCACAGAGAGTTGAAATCATATATACAGAGGAATGATAGTGGTTTGCAGAAAACACAATCATAGTAACAGAGTATACAAGTCATGCTGACAGAGAAATGAAATCATTGGTGGATACACTCATAACCAGATATGGACCTCTTTTATAACTTATCAAATAAACATTTGATACTTCATAAACTATATATATGCACCCTAGCCTTTCAATTAAATCCATATATGTTCCCTAGCCTTTCAATTAAATCCAAGGTTAAACCATGCATCAAATGTTCTCCAGTCATAAACCTTGGGCGTTATATTAAGAATGGGTCCCACCAATTAATGCACCTCTTGAATTGATGGCCCCCGAGCTCTTCGCGCTGCAAACCCTGATCGAATGATCACCAATGAATATTGTGTTGTTAAAGCCTCTGAGCGTTAACGCTCCAAATCTACGTGAAATTAGTGGTATTAAAATACCACTACCTCCATACGTGTCAACAGCAAACATATATCACGTTTTTTTTATAAAACTTGAATGCAACTTTTCAACTGCGCGATACTGCAAGTTTTCTATTTCAAACCCGCTTTTACTTTATCGCTCAAGATTTCGCTCCTTATTCTCATGGTTCCACACCATTCCACTTCTGCACCACTCTGATTCTGATTTCGCTTCTTCTTTCACAAAATATCTTATCAATTCAAAAGGCCCGTTGGTACTTTGTTGGCAGAGGTCTATTTGAAACAATGATGAATGTATGAGGGTATGGGTAGGAATGGTTAAAATGGATAATATGAGTAGGAATGGGTAGGAATAGGAATGGATATTATGAAAATAGAAGTGTTTGTATAAAAATAGGCAGAGTGGTAATAGATATAGTCATATAGAAATAGGTAGAGAAATATGGGCGTGAAACCATTAGGTAATAATATAGCTTATGGTTTCATAGGTTAGAATGATTAGAATGGATTAATATAGGTTATGAAATTTATAATAAGCAATCATAATTATTTATTTAAAACTAAAATAATCTAGGAATTTAAATGCTAAAAATAAAAATCTTTCAATACATTACACTTGTTGGCTGATAAAATCCTAATTTTGCTTTTTGCAAGTGTAACTGATTTGCAGGTGTAACAGGTGTGACTGATTTGATTGTCATTGTAATTGATCCTTGTTTTCTAAAACAGGTCCCCTTGAAAATCTAAAAATTCATGTTTGTGAAGCTTCTATTCATATTTGGTGTTGATGCAGCCTTGTTTAGAATTTTGATAGGCAACCATTGAAAATTGTTGAATTAGCCTTGTGTATCTTTGATGTAGTCTTTGAACAAGTCCCTCTGTTGTTTGTAGTATTTTCATAGAATTTGAACAGATCCCTCTACATAATCATGTTGAAACGGGTCCCACTACCTATTTTGTTACTTTAACAGGTCCCTTTACTAATTAGAACAAAACAGCTGTTATTGAAACATTGAATTACTGAAACAAATTCCTTGAAAAATTGAGAATGAGGAGATGAGATAGGGAAAAACCATTGTTTCTTCTCCCCCACTAATTCTTTGACTTGTCCTCAAGTCATTATTGAATTTATGAAAAATAGGAAATAACTAGAACAATGAATTCTTACCATCCAAATGATTGGTTTTCCAGTAAGAATTTAGGTTTAGAGTGTGCCAGAGTCTAGTTTTCACATTTAAACCATTATTTTTTTTTATAATTTTATATTTTGTATTTTATATTTTATATTTTATATTTTTTTTAAATTGAAATGACTAAGGTAGAGATATCATGGCTGAAGGCTGTGATATCTCAACCTCCTTTTGCTGAGATACAGTTTGAATAAAATCTTCTTTGCCGATGGGCTTATGATAGAGTTTCAACCTATGTCCATTGACAATAAAGGCGTTGCCTTCTCCATCAATTGTAGTAAGTTTGACTGATCCATTTTCAAATACTTGAACTATTTCATATGGGCCCATCCAATTTTTTGTGAATTTGGCTTTATGATCTCTAAATTTGGAGTCAAAGAGTAAAGCCCAGTCACCTTGTTTAAACTCTTTTTTCTTTATGTGTGAATCATGCCACTGCTTCCTCTATTTCTACCTTAGGATTGTTCTCTCTTCTGCCTACTGCCTGATTTCATCTAACTCGTTCAAATGCATAATTCTCTCTTTTTGTGCTTCATTGAGATTAATGCCTAAATCTGCAGCCATTTTACAAGTATGTATCTGAAACTCAATAGGAAGAATTACCTCTTTTCCATACACCATATGAGATGGTGTAAATCATGTATTGTCTTTCCACATGATTCTGTAAGCCCAGAGAGCATCCTTGAGCTTCCTCCCAGTTCTTTCTATTCATTTCCATCATTTTAGTGATAATTCCTTCCAAAGTTTTATTTGTAGATTCGACTTGGCCATTGGCCTATGGATGGTAAGGTGTACTTTTCCTCTGCTTTATTTTATATTTTTATATGATGTCTTTAACTAGCCTTGAATTAAATTGAGTACCTTGGTCTGTAACTATCTCTCTAGGCACTCCATACCTTACAAAAATTTCTTCAAAAAGGAAATTTACCACTTTTTTTTCAGTTGCCCGAACAAGTGCTTTTTCTTCAGCCCATTTAGTCACGTAGTCAGTACATACTAAGATGTACTTTTTACCATTTGAAGGTCGATTGATATGTCCTACAAAATCTAGAGCCCATTTTTTAGATGGCTCTAAATGTACTTGAGGCTGGAGTGGCATCTCATCTGAAGTAGTTGGTCTACCCATTCATTGGCAACTATCACAAATTCTCACATACTTCTTGGAATCCTTAAAAATTGATGGCCAATAATAGCCAAGACTAAGGATCTTGAATGTTGTCCTTTTAGATGCAAAATTCCCACCACAAGGTTCATCATGGAAATATTTTAAAATATCAATTATTTCATAATTTATTACACATCTTGTAATAATCATATCATAACCAGTGTAAAATAAATCTCCATTAACCCATGAATATCTGACACTTTGCTTGATGAGTCTTTTATTCTCCTTTGAAGGAAAATATGGAGGTGTCTTTCCTGTGGAGAGATAATTAGCTAAATCAACATACCATGGATTCACTGTTGAAATTGCAAATAAATTTTCATTGGGAAAAGAATCTTCAACTGAAACAACCTCACCTGGATTATGGAGTCTAGAAAGAAAATCTACCACCTAGTTCTCTTTACCTAGTCTATTTAACACTATAATATTAAATTCCTGTAGCAATAACAACCATTTGGTAACTCTACCATTAGTTATTGGTTTTTTCATTAAGTACTTAATGGAAGAGTGGTCAGTATGGATAAAAACCACATAACCAGTTATATAATATCGAAATTTATTCACAACATGTATGATTGCAAGCATTTCTTTTTCAGTAACTGTGTAATTAAGTTCTGCAGGTGTTAGATTCTTACTAATAAAATAGATGGCATAGTTCAAAGACTCTTATTTTTTGCCAAATGAGGCACATAATGTAGTATTAGATGCATCTGTAAAGGTGTGAAAGGGTAGGGTTCAATTAGGTCTTTTTAAAACTGGTGTGGTTGATAACTTTTGTTTGATTGTTTCAAAAGCTTTTTGACAATTTTCATTCCAGTTTAAAGGTGCATGTTTTGCAAGAAGCTTAAACAAAGGTAAAGCTATCTTACTAAAATGTTCAATAAACCTTTTATAATAGCTTGCATACCCAAGAAAGCTTGTTACCCCTTTTTGAGTCTTCAGAATTGGAAAATTGACAATGATTTTGATTTTTGATGGATCTAATTTAATGCCTTTTGAAGAAATATAATGACCCAATACTACCCCTCCATTCAGCATCATAAAACAATTTTCATTACTCAAGGATAAATTCTCTTCAATACATCTCTTCAAGACTTTCTCAAGATTTTCTAATGAATGCTCAAATGAATTACCATACATTGAAAAATCATCCATATAAACTTCAACACGCTCATGAACTAAATCAGCAAAAATAGCTAATACAGCTCTCTGAAATGTAGCTGGAGCATTACAGAGTCTAAATGGTAAAACATTATAGGTATAAGTGCCCCAGAGACAAGTAAAATTGGTTTTGTCCTGGTCCTCTAATGCTATCCTGATCTGGTTATAGCCACTGAAAGCATGAAGAAAAGAAAATGATGATTTCCCAGCTAATGTATCCAAAACATGGTCAATAAATGGTAGTGGAAAATAATATTTTACGGTTTCTTTATTCAATTGTTTGTAGTCAACACAAATCCTCCACTTACAATTTTTCTTGGGCACTAATACCAATGGAGATACCCACTGACTGTCAGAGATGGGATAAATAAAATTGACTTTCAGTAGTTTTTGTAATTCATCTCTAACAATATCCTGAAGGATGGGATTCATTCTTCTCTGTGGTTGCCTCACTCATTTTACATTAATATCTATGTAAATATGGTGAGTGCATGTTTCTGGATGGATTCCCTGCATATCGGTGTAGTCCCAAGCAAATGCCTTTTGATATTTTCTTAGTAATTGAATCAATTTTTCTTCCTGAGATAATTCCAGGTGTGTGCCAATATTCAATGTTTTTCCTGGACTAATCTCTATGATCTTAATCTATGTGTTTATGATAGATTGAATGGGAAAAATGTTTTCAAATAATGTTTGCAAAGAATGAATGGTACATCTTTCTTGAAAACTTTGTGCTAAAAGTTGATCTCCAGCATTGTATTGTTCATTTCTTAATTCTTCAGAAACATCGGGTTGAGAAAGGAACAATTCTACCAAATCATCATTATTATGTTCTTGAAAATCATAAATTTGATTGATGCTGAAAATAGATTGAACTTATTCTTTATCATTTTATTTATCATCAAGCCATAAATTGTTTGCTACTACTGGTGATTGTGCTAATGGGTATAGAGTGAGTTGTTTTCTTTCATTTCCTCGTGAAATAATCATATTACCAGATCTACACCCTATGAATGCATCAGCAGTTGCTAACCATGGTCTACCAAGGATGATAGGGTGTCCTCCTAAATTAGATTTTGCCTAAAGGACTAAAAAGTCAACTAGATACTCCCAAGAGTCCACTGAAATGATTGTGTCCTCCAAAATCCCTTCAGGAATGACTTTAGACCTATCAGCTAGTTCTAGGACAATTGGTGTGTATTCCAATTTTTTGAGATGCAGTGTTTTCATTGTTTCTAGGGTGATCACATTTATTGCAGCCCCAAGGTCAATCAAAGTGTTTGGAATAGGTATGTTGTTAATGATTGTAGTGACTCTGGGAGTACCAGGATCAACATATGTTTCCATTGAAATGGTGTTTTTCATAAGGCCGGATAGATGTCCAATAACATGAATAGTTTTTGGGTCAAGTCTTTTCTTTGTAGGCTTCTTGAAGCATAGTTATTTGATTGCTTTAGTATATATCACAATTTCTTTTATGGCTTGAACTAATGGAATTTTTATATAGACATTCTTTAACTCATCTCAAACATCAAACAGGGGTAAAGAAATGGGGAGTTTTTCTTGGATCAATCTATCCGGAAAAGGTGGTGGATGCATTGGTTGCATTTGTTTATTTTGGATGTCGTCATTTTGTTTCTTTTGAATTGGATTTTCATCTTCATTCTCTTTGTTTTATTTTGGTTTTTCAGCTACTGGAGGTTATTTTTTAAGTATCCTCCTAGACCTAAGCTCAATGTTTTGTAAATGTAGAATGGGGTAAGATGTTCCCTCATCTACACTGTAGGCTAGTCTATATACTCTATTATTTGGATTAGCTATAGGTTGAGAAGGTATCTGAGTAGGTCTAGGAGGCTGGTTAGATGAAAGTTGTAATTGAGATGGATTTATTGGTGGAGGAGCAGATAATGTTTGTTGAGTGTTTTGAGGTTGTTGGACAATTTTCTGTTGAGGATATTGTTGATATGTTTGAGGATACTGGTGATATGGATGAGGATATTGTTGGCATGGTTGAGGATATGGTTTATATGGTTGAGGATATTGCTAAAATGGTCTCCATTGTTGCTATGGGCAAGTTTGTTGTTGCCAAGGCATGGGAACATTCCAAGAATTCTGAACATTCATCTAATCTTGTGCAGGAAATTGCAAATTTTGATTTGGAAACATACCTGGAGGTGGAGTTCATGGTTTCCATGGTCTCTTAGCGCCCATGAAGTAAAAATTCTCCATATCTGCGTTGGCTTCCAAATTACAATTCTGCAAAATCTTGATTTTAGAGCAATGAAAGATATCATGATTTTCAGTGCAAAAGGCACAAAATTTAACTTTTGAACATTTTCTAAAGGGAATTATTTCAAAGCATGTTTCTTCTGGCACTTTGGACAAAAGAAAACCATTAATTGATCTTCTTCTTCTTGTCTTTTCTTTGCTTTTAAAGTGTCTATTTGGTTTCCCAAGGTACTTAATAGGTCTGTTTTGAATTCTTCTAATAAGTTTCCTATTTCAACCCTTGTGACACTATCTGAAGCAGATTTAGTGGCTTTCGATGGTATGGTTCATTTTCCGTTCCTAGCTTTGCTCCTAGAATAATTTTCACATAAATCGGAAATTTCATCAAAAGGTTAGGTAGAAATATCACCTTTGCCCATCAAATTAAGATCATCTAATTATTCTTCTCGGATGCCCTTCAAAAATATTGTTCGGATTAGATCAAGAGACATGGTTCTATGTTTTGATTTTTGTAGATTGTAAACAAATCATTCCAAATATTCCTCTAAGCTCTCATCCTCTTGTTGATTCATTCTAAAGATATCATCTTTAGAATCTCTTGATCTACAATAAGGTTGGTATTTCTTTAAGAATATTTTTCTCATGCCATCCCAATCAGTTATTGCATTTTCAAGAAGTCCCATGAACCACCTAAGTGTTGATGCTTTTAGTGTTGCTAGAAAGATTCTAAGCCTATGGGCATCATCTGTATAACCATATGTTTGGCATACTATGTCAAATTCAAACAAGAATGAATCTGGATCTTTTGAAGCTATGCCATAAAATTTTGGTAGGATTGATGGAGGTATGTTTTTCATTTTTATTTCCTCATCATTGTTTTCTCCTGGTTATTGAATAGGAAATTTAAAGGTCGGCTCTTCCTCTTCTCTTGGTGGATTTCGATTTTGATCTTTCCTGTGTTTCTGTTCAGCTTCTCTTTTTCTTCTTCTTTCCTCTTGTTGTCTCTCATATTCTTTAAGTTGTTCACGAGAGGGTCATCTTGCTGATCCTCCTCCTTCCTCAGTCACTTTGATAGGTTCTTCTTTTGATTTAATGTCTTGTTCAGTGTCACTTGTTTCAAAGAAAGTTTGTTCTGGTGATTTTTCTCCTTCTTGAGATTTTTCAAAATCAACAGGTTCAAGGAGAGATTGTTGGGTTGTTTTTCTACTCTCTCTTGTTATATAGGATTCAGGGAGATGTTTCTTCTTTGCTTCGTATGCAAATTAAATTTGTCTTTCAATGAGTGTGAGTCTTTGCCCTAATTTTTGTTTGTCCTCTAATTCTTGTATAGTGACTTTCTCGGCTGGAGTTGTGTGTTCAATCCTCTCTAAAGTGTTTGCTCCTAGTGGTGGATTAGTTTTTGGATGGGGGGTTTTTATGAATCAACGTTTATCATCTCTAGGTCTAGACATAAGTAACCATGACTTCTAAAACATAGAATTAAAACTAAATGTATGTTTTTGTTTGTTTTTTTTTCTTTTTATTGTTTTTCTTTGTTTTTTCTTAAATCATCTAGTTGCGCCTCCCTGGCAACGATGCCAAAATGTATAGACTAATCTATTGTTCTAGATTAGGCTCAATTTATTGTCAACCAAGTTAGGTAATATTAAAGGCACATGTCTAATGCTTATAAACCTAAAAGGATCTGTTTGCCTAAGTGAATATTTATTATGGTAAGTTCCAGCACTCTTTTTACAAGAGATTGATATGTCGTTCCTCACACACTTTAAACACTCATGTAATTAAATCTGATCTGCTGTTCTAAAAAAATAGAGTGCTACTAATTGTATGAGTTTTCAATCCTTTTACAAGGTTATATTTCACGAAAACTCTTTCAAAGTAACTCATTAAAGCGTATTAAAAATCGAATTCATTAAAACAGAGATCACATAAATGATTTTGAATTCAATACTCAACTAAACCCTCTTACAAGGACTGTTCATTAATTTAGTAATTGAATTCTTCAATTATAACTATGAATCATGAAATAAAAATGATGAATGAAATTACAAGCACTCTTAATCAAAATCAATGAACTCAAAGTATAAAAATTAAACAAAATACTAAATCAGATCTGAATATTAAATTTAATGAAAATGTAAAGAAAAGTGTACCAACTTCACATTGGGGCCCTTCCACGCTTTGAAGGCACACTTGGGAAACTCCAAATGATGAAAATGCTAACTCAAAACACCATAAATGATAAAATTATGTCTCTGATTAAAATCTAGGAATGAGTTACATTAAAACGGAGTTCTGAAACATGTACACAGTCTCAGGTTTTCTCTTACATCCAATAATATCACTATCACTAGCCTATTACATGCTTTCATTCACTTATTTATCATAATTTACAATCAAAAGATTCTATTTTCGTTCCTTATAATCCTAAATAATCTCAAAAATAGATCGAATTAGTTTGGAATTCCTAATCTTAGACAAAATATCGATATCGTTCATTATGACTCAGATTTTTCTGCTAGATTAGCTGGGTTTGACCAGCATTGACCGGCTATTTAGGAACTTCAAATTTGATGCTGGATAGATTTTTCATCATCTGTGTACATTCCAGATCACGTCCTTGTCCTTCATTTTTATCTACCTACTATGCCATGTGTCAGAACATAAACCATTTACATGAAGTTATCACATCCTGTAATTTTCTTGAAAAATTTCAATTTGTAACACAAAAATTCCATAAATTAATTTTAATGTAAAAATAACAATCATAATTCTATATTAATCGATTTCAATAAAATATAAGGGATTTATGGAAGAAAATGGTGGATAGATGATGGTTTTTTAGGAGAAAAATATAGCCATAAAATAATACCAACACATACATTGAATATAAAAGGTTTTTTCTCTCATTGTTTGAGACCATGGATATGAAAATGAAAAACTTATATTTAGATCTATTCTAGAGATATGGTTAATTTGTGTTTTACATACATTGAATATAAAAGGTTTTTCATCTCATTGTTTGAGACCATGGATATGAAAATGAAAAACTTCTATATTTAAAACTATTTGAGAGATTGATTGACTAGTAGGGCAATTTACTCTTTGGTTAAAACCTATGTTTTGTATCAAATCACTTATGGTCTGAATGGGAAACTTTTATGGCTAATTTGTGTTTTACATGTTGAATATAAAAGGTTTTTTTCTCTCTCATTGTTTGAGACCATGGATATAAAAACGAAAAAATTCTATTTAGATTTATTCTAGAGATAGGGGTAATCTGTGTTTTACATACATTGAATATAAAAGGTTTTTTCTCTCATTGTTTGAGACCACGGATATGAAAATGAAAAACTTATATATTTAAAACTATTCAAGAGATTGATGGACTTGTAGGGGCATTTAATTTTAGGTCAAATCAATCTGGTTTCAATGGGAAAATTTTATGGCAAATTTGTGTTTTACATGTTGAATAAAAAATGTTTTTTTCTCTCTTATTGTTTGAGACCATGGATATGAAAATGAAAAACTATATACTTGGTTAAAACCTAAGTTTTATATCAAATTAGTTTTTGTTAATAAATAATATATACATGTTGACTGTACGTGCATTTACTATAGGGGCATTTAGATCTATTCCAGAGATTGACTCTAGAGGCATTTACTAGATGTCACCTTTCATAAGAGATGAGATCTAGAGGCTACCTGGCCCTTTACAGACTCTGCCTATAGAACTACCATGGATATGAAAATAAAAAGCTTATATTTATATATATTCTAGAGATTGAATGTAGGGGAATTTACTAGATTAGGTTTAAACCTATGTTTTGTATCAAATCACTTTTGGTTTTAAAGGGAAAATTTTATGCCACTAATTTCTGTTATACATGTTGAATATAAAAGCTTTTCTCTCTCTCATTGTTTGAGACCATGGATATAAAAATGAAAATATGTATACTTGGTTAAAACCTATGTTTTGTATCAAAATAATGTTTGTTTCTAAATACTATATACATGTTGACTGTAAAGGCATTTACTGCAGGGGGATTTAGATCTATTGCAGAGATTGATTGTAGGGGCATTTACTAGATATGTCAAATTTCATAAAAGATGAGATCGAGAAGCTACCTGACCCTTTACAGACTCTGCCTATAGAACTAACATGGATATGAAAATGAAAAACTTCTAATTATATCTATTCTAGAAATTGAATGTAGGGGCATTTACTAGATTAGGTTAAAACCTAAGTTTTGTATCAAATCACTTATAGTTTCAATGGGAAACTTATATGGCTAATTTGTGTTTTACATGTTTAATATAAAAGGTTTTTTCTCTCTCATTGTTTGAGACCATGGATTCGAAAATGAAAAACTATATAATTGTTTAAAACCTATGTTTTGTATCAAATTATTTTTTGTTTCTAAATACTATATACATGTTGAATATAAATGGTTTTTTTCTCTTTCATTGTTTGAGACCATGGATATGAAAATGAAAAACTTCTATATTTAAAAGTATTCGAGAGATTGATTGACTCGTAGGGGCATTTACTCTTAGTTTAAAACCTATGTTTTGTGTCAAATCACTTATGGTTTTCACGGGAAACTTTTATGGCTATTTTGTGTTTTACATGTTGAATATAAAAGGTTTTCTTCTCTCTCATTGTTTGAGACCATGGATATGAAAATGAAAAAATTCTATTTAGATATATTATATAGATATGGCTAATTTGTGTTTTACATACATTGAGTATAAAAGGCTTTTTCTCTCATTGTTTGAGACCATGGATATGAAAATAAAAAACTTCTATATTTAGAACTATTCGATAGATTGATTGACTTGTAGGGGCATTTACTCTTAGGTTGAAACCTATGTTTTGTATCAAATCACTTATGGTTTCAATGGGAAAATTTTATGGCTAATTTGTGTTTTACTTGTTGAATATAAGAGGTTTTTCTCTCTCTCATTGTTTGAGATCATGGATACGAAAATGAAAAACTTCTCTTTAGATCTATTCTAGATATATGGCTATTTTTTGTTTTACATATATGAATATAAAATGTTTTTTCTCTCATTTATTGAGACCATGGATAGGAAAATGAAAAAATTCTATATATAAAACTATTCGAGAGATTGATTGACTTGTAGGGGCATTTACCCTTGGGTTAAAGCCTATGTTTTGTATCAAATCCCTTATGGTTTCAATGGGAAACTTTTATGGCTAATATGTGTTTTACGTGTTGAATATAAAATTTTTTTTTCTCTCTCATTGTTTGAGACCATGGATATGAAAATGAAAAACTTATATTTATATCTATTCTAGAGATATGGCTAATTTGTGTTTTACATACATTGAATATAAAAGGTTTTTTCTCTCATTGTTTGAGACCATGGATATGAAAATGAAAAACTTTTATATTTAAAACTATTTGAGAGATTGATTGACTTGTAGGGGAATTTGCACTTAGGTTAAAACCTATCTTTTGTATCAAATCACTCATGGTTTCAATGGGAAACTTTTATTGCTAATTTTTGTTTTACATGTTTAATATAAAAGGTTTTTTTCTCTCTCATTGTTTGAGACCATGGATATGAAAATGAAAAACTTCTATTTAGATCTATTCTAGAGATATGGCTAATTTGTATTTCACATACATAGAATATAAAAGGTTTTTTCTCTCATTGTTTGAGACCATGGACATGAAAATGAAAAAATTATATATTTAAAAATATTTGAGATATTGATTGACTTGTACGGGCATTTAGTCTTACATTAAAACATATGTTTTGTATCAAATCACTTATGGTTTCAATGGGAAACTTTTATGGCTAATTTTTGTTTTACATTTTGAATATAAAAGGTTTTTTTCTCTCTCATTGTATGAGACCATGGATATGAAAATGACAAACTTCTATTTAGAACTATTCTAGAGATATGGCTAATTTGTGTTTTACATACATTGAATATAAAAGGTTTTTTCTCTCATTGTTTGAGACCATGGATATGAAAATGAAAAACTTCTTTCTAAAACTATTCTAGAGATTGAATGTAGGGGCATTTATTAAGGTTAAAACATATGTTTTGCATCAAATCACTTATGGTTTCAATGGGAAACTTTTATTGCTAACTTTTGTTTTACATGCTGAATATAAAAGGTTTTTTTCTCTCTCATTGTTTGAGACCATAGATATGAAAATGACAAACTTATATTTAGATATATTCTAGAGATATGGCTAATTTGTGTTTTACATACATTGAGTATAAAAGGTTTTTACTCTCATTTTTTGAGACCATGGATATGAGAATGAAAAACTTCTATATTTAATAATATTCGAGAGATTGATTGACTTGTAGGGGCATTTACTCTTAGGTTAAAACCTATGTTTTGTATCAAATCAATTATTGTTTCAATGGGAAACTTTTATGGCTAATTTGTGTTTAACATAAATTGAATATAAAAAGGTTTTTTTCTCTCATTGTTTGAGACCATGGATATGAAAATGAAAAACTTCTATATTTGAAAGTATTCCGTATGTGGCTAACTTGTGTTTTACATGCATTGAATATAAAAGTTTTCTTCTCTCATTGTTTGAGACCATGGAAATGAAAATGAAAAACTTCTATATTTAAAACTATTCCAGTGATTGATTGACTATAGTTGAATTTACTCTTAGGTTAAAACCTATGTTTTCTATCAAATCACTTTTGGTTTCAATGGGAAACTTTTATGGCTAATTTGTGCTTTACATGTTGAATATAAAATGTTTTTTTCTCTCTCATTGTTTGAGACCATGGATATGAAAATCAAAAACTTCTATATTTAAAACTATTCCAGAGATTGATTGACTGTATGGGCATTTACTCTTAGTTTAAAACCTATGTTTTGTGTCAAATTACTTTTGGTTTCAATGGGAAACTTTTATGGCTAATTTCTGTTTCACATGTTCAATATGAAAAGTTTTTTTCTCTCTCATTGTTTGAGACCATGGATATGAAAATGAAAAACTTCTAGTTAGATATATTCTAGACATGTGGCTAATTTGTGTTTTACATACATTGAATATAAACGGTTTTTTCTCTCATTGTTTGAGACCATGGATATGAAAATGAAAAACTTCCATTTAAAACTATTCTAGAGATTGACTATAGGGGTATTTACTCTTAGCTTAAAACGTATGTTTTGTATCAAATCACTTTTGGTTTCAATGGGAAACTTTTATGGCAAATTTTTTTTTTACATCTTGAATATAAAAGGTTTTTTTCTATCTCACTTTTTGAGACCATGGATATGAAAATGAAAAACTTCTATTTAGATATATTCTAGAGATATGGCTAATTTGTGTTTTACACAGATTGAATATAAAAAGCTTTTTCTCTCATTATTTGAGACGATGGATATGAAAATGAAAAACTTCTTTCTAAAACTATTCCATAGATTCAATGTAGGGGCATTTATTAAGGTTAAAACATATGTTTTGCATCAAATCACTTATGGTTTCAACGGGAAACTTTTATTGCTAACTTTTGTTTTACATGCTGAATATAAAAGGTTTTTTTCTCTCTCATTTTTTCAGACCATAGATATGAAAATGACAGACTTCTATTTAGATATATTCTAGAGATATGGCTAATTTGTCTTTTACATACATTGATTATAAAAGGTTTTTTCTCTCATTGTTTGAGACCATGGATATCAAAATGAAAAACTTCTATATTTAATGATATATTAGGGATTGATTGACTTGTAGGGGCATTTACTCTTAGGTTAAAACCTATGTTTTGTATCAAATCAATTATTGTTTCAATGGGAAACATTTATGGCTAATTTTTGTTTTACATGTTGAATATAAAAGTTTTTTTCTCTCTCTCTCATTGTTTGAGACAATGGATATGAAAATAAAAAACTTCTATTTAGATTTATTCTAGAGATGTGGCTAATTTTTGTTTAACATAAATTGAATATAAAAGGTTTTTTTCTCTCATTGTTTGAGACCATGGATATGAAAATGAAAAAATTCTATATTTGAAAGTATTCCAGATGTGGCTAATTTGTGTTTTACATACATTGAATATAATTTTTTTTTTCTCTCATTGTTTGAGACCATGGAAATGAAAATGAAAAACTTCTATATTTAAAACTATTCCTGAGATTGATTGACTATAGGGAAATTTACTCTTAGGTTAAAACCTATGTTTTCTATCAAATCACTTTTGGTTTCAATGGGAAACTTTTATGGCTAATTTGTGCTTTACATGTTGAATATAAAATGTTTTTTTCTCTCTCATTGTTTGAGACCATGGATATGAAATGAAAAACTTCTATATTTAAAACTATTTCAGAGATTGATTGACTATAGGGGCATTTACTCTTAGTTTAAAACCTATGTTTTGTATCAAATTAATTTTGGTCTCAATGGGAAAATTTTATGAATAATTTCTATTTTACATGTTCAATATGAAAAGTTTTTTTCTCTCTCATTGTTTGAGACCATGGATATGAAAATGAAAAACTTCTATTTAGATCTATTCTAGAGATGTGGCTAATTTTTTTTTTACATACATTGAATATAAACGGTTTTTTCTCTCATTATTTGAGACCATGGGTATGAAAATGAAAAACATCCATTTAAAACTATTCTAGAGATTGACTATAGGGGTATTTACTCTTAGCTTAAAACGCATGTTTTGTATCAAATCAATTTTGGTTTCAATGGGAAACTTTTATGGAAAATTTTTGTTTTACATCTTGAATATAAAAGGTTTTTTTCTATCTCACTTTTTGAGACCATGGATATGAAAATGAAAAACTTCTATTTATATCTATTCTAGAGATATGGCTAATTTGTGTTTTACACACATTGAATATAAAAGTTTTTTTCTCTCATTGTTTGAGACCATGGATATGAAAATCAATAACTTCTATTTAAAACTATTCCAGAGATTGAATGTAGGGGAATTTACTCTTAGGTTAAAACCTATGTTTTGTATCAAATCACTTATGGTTTCAGTGGGAAACTTTTATGGCTAATTTTTGTTTTAAATGTATAATATAAAATTTTTTTTCTCTCTCTCATTATTTGAGACCATGGATATGAAAATGAAAAAAAATTATTTAGATCTATTCCATAGACTTGGGTAATTTGTGTTATACATACATTGAATATAAAAGGTTTTTTCTCTCATTGTTTGAGACTGGATATGAAAATGAAAAACTTCTATATATTTAAAACTATTCCAGAGATTGATTGACTTTAGGGGCATTTACTCTTAGGTTAAAACCTATTTTTTGTATCAAATCACTTTTGGTTTCAATGGGAAACTTTAATGGCTAATTTGTGTTTTACATGTTGATTATAAAAGGTTTTTTTCTCTCTCATTGTTTGAGACAATGGATATGAAAATGAAAAACTTATATTTAGATCTATTCTGTAGATGTGGCTAATTTGTGTTTTACATACATCAAATATAGAAGGTTTTTTTCTATCATTGTTTGAGACCATGGATATGAAAATGAAAAACTTCTATTTAAACTATTCCAGAGATTGATTGTAGGGGCATTACTAAGGTTAAAACCTATGTTTTGCATCAAATCACTTTTGGTTTCAATGTGAAACCTGTATGGATAATTTGTGTTTTACATGTTGAATATAAAAGGTTTTTTCTCTCGATCATTGTTTGAGACCATGGATATGAAAATGAAAAACTTCTATATGTTTAAAACTATTCTAGAGATTGATTGACTATAGGGGCATTAATTCTTAGGTTAAAACCTATTTTTTGTATCAAATCAATTTTGGTTTCAATGGGAAAATTTAATCGCTAATTTTTGTTTTACATGTTGAATATAAAAGGTTTTTTTCTCTCTCATTGTTTGAGACCATGGATATGAAAATGAAAAAATTCTATTTAGATTTATTCTAGAGATGTGGCTAATTTGTGTTTTACATACATCAAATATAAAAGGCTTTTTCTCTCATTGTTGTAGACCATGGATATGAAAATGAAAAAATTCTATTTAAAACTATTCTAGAGATTTACTGTAGGGGCATTTACTAAGGTTAAAACCTATGTTTTGTATCAAATCCCTTTTGGTTTCAATGGGAAACCTATATGGCTAATTTCTGTTTTACATGTTGAATATAAAATGTTTTTTCTCTCTCTCATTGTTTGAGACCATGGATATGAAAATGAAAAACTTCTATTTAGATCTAGATTCTAGAGATTGACTGTAGGGGCATTTACTAGATATGTCACCTATAATAAATGATGAGATCCAGAGGCTACCTGGACCTTTAGAGACTCTTCCTATAGAGCTTGTAGAAGTTAACACTACTTGTCCCAACTATACCCTATCAAGGGTGTACAAGACCCGTGGAATCACTCAAACTACTTTACATAGACATAATGGTGTATAAGAATGCATGTGTTTTACATTGAATATTTTTCATTTTCTTAAGAATCTATTTTCAAAACAGCTAACTATATACTTGGTTAAAACCTATATGTTTTGTATCGAATTACTGTTTGTCTCTAACTACTATGTTTTTTACATTGAATATTTTTCATTTTATTAATAATATATTTGAAACAATTTTAAACTATATAAGGTTAAAACCTATGTTTTGTATGAAATCACTTTTGGTTTCAATGGGAAACTTCTATGGCTAATTTTTGTTTTACATGTTGAATATAAAAGGTTTTTTCTCTCTCATTGTTTGAGAGGTCATGGATATTAAAATGAAAATATTCTATTTAAAAATATTCCAGAGATTGACTGTAGGGGCATTTACTCTTAGGTTAAAACCTATGTTTTGTATCAAATCACTTTTGGTTTCAATGGGAAACTTTTATGGCTAATTGGTGTTTTACATGTTGAATATAAAAGGTTTTTTCTCTCTCATTGTTTGAGACCATGGATATGAAAATGAAAAACTTCTATTTAGATCTATTGAAGAGATTAACCATAGGGGCATTTACTGGATATGCCACCTTTCATAAAAGATGAGATCCAAAGGCTACTTGGCCCTTCACAAACTCTTCCTATAGAACTATCAAATCACTTTTGGTTTCAATTGTTTGTTTATTGGCTAATGTGTTTTTATCAAATCAATTGGATGCAAGTTATATGTAGATGATGGATGATGAATGAGGTGATGTTGATAATAACATTTACATCTATATGATAAGAAGCTTGATATACATAACAAGGTTTAGACTAGATATAATTTTGGAATTTATATTAGTTGGAATATGTCACTATAATATTTTCATCTATTACCAAAAAGTAGATATTAAGATACAAGTGAAAGAGACTACAAACAATGTACTATAGTACCCAAAAGGTGAGAAATTTACATTGACAACATAGAGAGATTCAACTAGGCTTTTGTGGATGACATGAAAAGTACAAGTGGAAAATGTATAATTCTACTTATAAGTGTCTTTGGTTGCATGTTTAAGCAACAAAGATTCATTACTTGGAAAATGTAGAAGTCTGCTTAGAAGAATATTTGGTTGCGTGGCTAAGCAAGAAAGAGTCATTAGTTTCTCTATTAAGAGTAGAAGTGGAATATATAGTAGTTACTTATTTTAAATGAATATGGAATGAATCTAAAAATGAATATAGAATTAATCATTGTACATTATGAAGAGTCATGAGATCCACATTTCCACCATACTATTTGCAAGTTCTATATGAAGATATGTAGTCTAATAACTAATATGTTCTAATATTTGTGTAAATATGAAAACAGTTCTATGATATAAAGGCCAACAAGGGATCAATATAAAGGCCAACAAGTGATCAAACTACACTGTTAAATTTCTTTCCATCACTACTATTCCTCTAAATCCTTTAGCTTTGTGTCATGAAAGAAAATTTATATATGTGCTATATTTAAATGCTAGATTTAAATGTATACAAATGGTGAATGGTTAAAGTATTAAAGTATAAATTGGTTGTAGGTCAAATATAAAAGATAAACTTAATTTGCAGAATTCACACACTATAAGTACTAATCCAGTAACTCTAATCAGTTATGACTATTGAATCACCTTATCTACCTAGTGTAAGTTGTTTCACTTATAAGAGAGCATGCTTTGTTTACACTATACTGAATTAGAGATGTACGTTATCTATGTAATCAATAAAGGTGATTTCCAATGTGCTTCTTGAGCATATTGTACTGCTATATAGTAATCAGTTACTTTTATTACTATAAGTAAGTATGGGCACCACCAAGCAATTAGAAACTAGTAAGTATGGAGTTACTATGTTCGTTATTACAGTACTCTTTCCCCTGTTAAAAGACACTATTCTAAGATTAGGCTGTTAGCTTGTACCCAAAATAGTAATCAATAAAGGATATTTCCAATGTGCTTGTTATGCATAATGTAATGGTATATAGTAATCAGTTACTTGTATTAATATAAGTAAGTATGGGCACCACCAAGCAGTTAGCCACTAGTAAGTGTGGAGTTACTAAGTTCTTTATTACAGTACTCTTTCTCGTCTTAAAACACACTGTTCTAAGATTAGGCAGTTAGCTCATACCCAAAATAGGGAATAGGAAGCCAAGGCTGTGGAATTGGGGGGGCACAATAAAGCACTGGAAGAAGTTTCAATCTTAGGGGACAAATAAAGTCGAAGGCCTGGGTTTTGATATTTCGGTCAGCCTAACAAACGACCCTTCATTAAACCCTTCAAAGGAGAACCCATAAAATATAGGAACTAAGCAGGTATTATGAAGATATCAATATGAGTTCTTAGTTGTAGAGAGAAGGCACTCATGAAGGTTCATTATGGCTTGTACACGATCACACAGTAAGCATAACCTGAAAGCATGTACCTAATAAGCATACATATTAAGCAAGTAAGGTCTTAAAATTCAGTGTTGTAAGATTAGGCAGTTAGCTCATACCCAAAACAAGAATCAATAAAGGTGATTTCCAATGTGCCTCTTGAGCATAATGTACTGGTATATAGTAATCAGTTACTTGTATTACTATAAGTAAGTATGGGCACCACCAAGAAGTTATCCACTAGTAAGTATGAAGTTACTATGTTTGTTATTACAGTACTCTTTCCTATCTTAAAACACATTGTTCTAAGATTAGGAAGATAGTTCATACCCAAAACAGGGAATAGGAAGCCAGGGTTGTGTAATTTGGGGGGCACAATCAAGCATTGGAAGAAGTTTCAATCTTAGGGGACAAATAAAGTCAAAGGCATGAGTTCTGGTATTTTGGTCAGCCTAACAAATGACCCTTCGTTACACCCTTAAAAGGAGAACCCATAACATTTAGGAACTAAGTAGGTATTATGAATATATTAATATGAGTTCTCAACTGTAGAGACAAGGCACTCATGAAGGTTCATTATGGCTTGTACATGATCATGCAGTAAACATAGCCTCAAAGCATGTAGTTAATAAGCATACACATTAAGCAGGTAAGTTCAATCCATTGCATTATTACAAATAGCCCATTCTGAATCTACAAGGTAAGTTATTCCTGTAATATTACGAACATGTAAACAACATATTCCATAATAAATCACCTCCAATAATTCATTTCATTGTAATATTACAAACATGTAAGGAACATATTCCATAATCAATCACCTCAGATAATTCATTTCATGGTTAGATTACCTGGAAATTCGGTTGGCGCAACTCCTGAGCAGCAATTCGCGAGTGCCAAATCAGCAACAAAGCAGCAAAAATGCCACATAAATGATTAGCAAGGGCCAAATCAGCAACAGAGCATTAGCAATGCCACAAAAATAAACGTAAAAAAAAATCACAACAGAACCCCGCGAAAATCAAATAATGGAAATAAGGACGCGGCGCCAAATCAACAACAGAGCAGTGTAGTAGCGCCACAAAAAAATACAGAAATGAAAATCACAGCAGAACCCCATGAAAAATAGACAATGCAAACAAGGATGTGCGAAAATGAAAATAGTTCATAGGCGATATATTTATAAAATATGACTTCGGCCGAACTATTTTAAAATTTCGGCTGAAGTTTTAGTTTGGTCGAACTAATAGTTCGACCGAACTATTGTTGCATTTTTCCCATACCCGGCCAAAAATTTGTTTTCCCACGTCGTCAGTATGCCATCAATCTAAACGGCAGAACGAGTTCAGCAAAACTTTTTAGAAAGTTCGGCCAAACTATTGCCGAAAAATGTTTTCCACCCTCGATGCCCACAAAAGTGTAACCCAACTTCACATTTTCACCCAATGATGAGGGAGGAGTACTATGTTTCCTTGTAGATTCCCGAATAGAATATCCATTTAACTCTATGACGCCAATTGCAACTAGCATTTCTTCTTTTGGAAAACCTCTTATAGCGTTGATATTTTTAGTTGAAGTTTCCCCTTGTATTGTGTTTGATGGTGGCTCTGTGAGTGATGGTGTGACAACATCAGCTTCAGCCGCATGGTCATCCTCAACAACATTTCTTGGAGAATTTTTGACATTGACATCACATGTCCTTTCTTCATCTGATGAAGTGCATCATAGTTGGGCACCCCTGCTCACTCTTCTGCCACTTCTCCTTGTACGAGCTACATAACTATCTCTTTCCATGGATGCAACTACCTGCAGAATTATTACATACATTTAGTTAAGAATAATTTAAAAGAATTCTTTCATACAAGCCAAACATATCTCTGCTTTATTACAAGAATCATCAACATGTATGTTAGTAGCATCTCAAGAGATTTTCATATATATCGCTTTTTGACAATGTCCTTAATAAAGCAAATCTATAGATGGAATTAGTTATATGTCTTCAAATATACCAGTGATTATGGTTTTTGATAACTTGTTTCTACACTTACAATTCAATGATTGTATTGATAACTTGTTTTTACACTTAAAATACAATGATTGTTTTGATAACTTGTTTATAAAAGCTAGTATTGTTTCTTGTTGTTTGGATTTACAAGTCAAAAAGGGCATGTTTCATTTTCAGTTGAGAGCATGAAAAACCAGTTTTAAGATAGCCTCATGGAACCTTTTTATTATTCCAGTAGTTTCTCTAATTTATAATTCCTTCTTTGGAACTTTCTAAGATTGAAAATAATTTTCAATTTGATAACATCATCTCTTCCCATTTATAACACTTTATAACATTTTACGGTCTTGAGAGATCTTACTTAGGCACAAATAAGGATAAAAAGGCATCCAAAATCAGTATGGTTACTAAATGTATGATATAGAGCTCCTTTATAAGGAAGACATACATTATTTTAAGCTTATATTAGTGTGTTCATGCCAAAGGTTTCTGAATGCCTTCCCTTCTATTACCCTTTTCTTATTTTCTGCCTTTTCATCTTTGATTCCTATGCTCAATTAATGCAGAAAGATATTTTGACTTCAAGTTCAAATGATATAGCTTATATGCTCAACTATTGAGATATTTTCCATAGGCTGACTTACTGATATAGTTTTTACACAAATGATGCAGTTCCTTAAATATTTTGAATGGTTTTCTTATGTTTTTTCTTTTATTAGTTTCTATAATTTAGAATTATTTCTTTGCAAATTTGTAAGATTGAAGTGTAAAGAATATGGATTACATGCGGACAAGAATTTAGAAATATATTTTTTTGTGAGATGTGTCCAAACCCATTTTCATATTTCTACTTTGTAGCTCCTTTCACCATAAAACCCACTTCATTCTAGACTCCATAGGATCACTTATTTTTCCACATAAGGATACAACTATTTGAAAATAGGATCAGAAAAGTGCTTGCTATACAACCTATTTATGTTTTTCCTGTTGTTGTACTACTACTCCAGGTTTTTCCAGTTGTTTTACTTGGCCTATGAGAATTTCATTAGATATTTTACATTAAGGTATTTAGCCTTTAGTATTACTGAGCTTTAAGGGAATTCCAGTTTGTACAATTCTGATCTTTGTTTGTCATTTTAAGTCATTTTCTACCCTTCCTTCCCTAGATAACATGACCTATGTTCTTCCTTTGCACTGGTCATAAAATGGTGGTATTTCAACTTCCCAAATGTCCTTGAATTGTAAGGCTTAAAAAGGCTAATTATCTTGGTGGATTCATTAGTCGTTGTGTTTAGAAATGGTTTTGCTGATTCTGGATTTGGATGAGCAGTTTCTTCAGCTAAAATTTTAGGAGGCTTTAATTTGCAAGCTCTTCATTGTCTTCCTCAAATGGAAGCATTGCTATTATTGGAATCAAAACTTTAAAACTATTGTTATTTTGTTCTTCTAGTGAGTGCACTTTGGCTACTCAAAAAGTATTGAACCTGAAACGTAACTATATAGTGTTTCATAACTCCACATATATGTTTTTCTAAAATCATTGTGGAGGTATTTATGATTCTATACTAACTATATACCATATAGGATGTAATTAACATCTATATCCCTCAATTTTTTAATATCTTCCTGTTTCCCCGATTAAGTGATGTGATCTTTACATTAGCTGGCTCCAATTTCACATTGGTAGAACATTTAGGAAAGAGTTACTTAAAATAAGACTTGGCTACTCGCAATAATTAAACACATGATTATTGTAATTGTGTAGAAACAACAAGCCCAGGTTTTTTTCTCAAGTAGGTTTTAAACCTAAGTCTTTAATTTCTAATCTATGACATTGTTCTCTTGAATCATTTTCACATGTAGTCAATCTGATATCTCTTATTTTCCGTTGCACTCACAGATGCCTCTTTAATTTCTAATATATGACATTCTTATCTTGAATCCTTTTCACATGCAGTTAATCTACTATTTTCCATTGCACCCATAAATGGCTCTTTAATTTATAATCTATGATATATCTTATGATATCTTCTGGCTCTTTGTTGTATTTAGCTTTGCATTCAACTACAATCTTTGTTAATTTTGTTGTTGTAAATGTAAATTTTATTATACATTTTGTTTGTTAATTTTGTTGTTGTATATGTTACAACTTATAGAGAATTGATTTTTCGATGTTTATGAATAGCATCACATGACAAAATTATTGTACAATAAATTATACATTCTGTATGATATATGGTTGCCAAAGTATTTTGGAATTCACGATAATTTTGCAAGTACTTTGGTCAGGGTAGTCTTAAATTTGCAAGTTGGTTGGCTACTAATGGTAGCCTTAGCCTATTCTGGGACCTAGTTGTATGAGCTTTATTCTTGGACCTAGTTGTCTTAGCTCTATTCTTGGACCTAGTTGTAAAGTGCATTGCCTAGAGCTATTGATAAAATTCATCTCCTCAACTCAAATTAAAGGAGAGAAATGTAAGAAAATTGAAATAAAGACTTAGAAATGAAGATAATAACACTAAAATAAAGACTCAGAAATGAAAATAAAATTGTCAGAAAACTGAAATAAAGGCTCATAAATTAAAACAAAATTGTAAGAAAATTGTGTTGTAATTTAAAAAAATAACCTGAATATATTGTGAAATGTTTTGTGGTGTGCTCTATGATGGTTTGTCTCTAGGGCTGGAGAATATTTTGAATTCGAAACATGTAACCTCAACAGTGGTTGAACTTCTTTTATAATTTTTTGCAGTTGAATTTAATTGGTGACAATGATGGACATGGATTTCAATGGCTTCATTTTGCATCTGTGATTGGGATTGAATTTAACGTAATCCAATGGTTGGGAATCTGTTATTGTTGATCCATGTGCTTTGATATGTTTTAATGTCAAATATAATGGGTTTAATTTCATTTATTGAATTTATTGGGTGGGTGCCATTTATTGTACACAATGGGTTTAATGTTGTTATTAGGTAGATGTCATTTGTTGAACCCAATGGGTTTAAATGTTGAATAAGACAACAGTTATGGTTGAAATACATTTCATTTTATTATGTGTAGGTATGGATATTTACTTCTAATACACAACTGTTGGACATTGGAAATAAACACAGAGGGATGTGTTTCCCCGACAACAGAGAGAATGAAAATATTGCAGAAATAACAATTCATACACAGAAAAGAAGAGCGAGAAACATGGGAGAGGAATTCTATTTGATTTATTCAACTCTTATCTATTCATTAATCTCATTCCTTCACAGCTCTATACAAAATGATATTGCATTCATTTTATACAAAATTTGAAAAGCCTAAAGATTAAATGCATTTCAATGTTTAACTGGACGTAGAAAAAACCAATCATTCTTTCGCTCGATTCTTCTCTTCCTACACGAAACATTGTACAAAAGAAAAAATAGCATACAAAACTTAAAATACTAGACTTAAAATATTATCGGTTTTAGCTGCGAAACCACATCACATCAGTGCTTCCGTCGGAAATCTCAAATTGACGATATTAACTTTTAATTGGTGCTTATTGGAAAACCTTCATTTCATGTCATTGGGATGTGCGATGGCATGATCGCATCGCAACTTAAAATTTTTAACTTGCGGGTGCTATCCTGCTGAGCTTGCAGGTGCTTATATGCATTATCCTCTTGAGCTTGCCACATGTGATTGCAATCAAATCGCAACTCAAATAACATAACTTGTGCGTAGCTAAAAGATAAGTCCTAAAATGTGAGAAGTGAAAACTTGCAGGCGACTTAAAAAGGTAAATGATAAATCTTGTGAAGTGCGAGCGAATAAAGAAAAGGTAAAGGAAAAAATTCTCTGAAATGCGAAATATAAGCTTTGGGATGTGCAATGATGATGTCACATCGCAACATACCGAGGTTTGGTGTGGGAACTTAAACGTAAATGATAATTTTTTTAAGTGCGGGATGCGATACGATAAACAACATTAAGTGCAAAATGTGAAAGGTAGGTAATAAAGAAAAATACAAATGTTTGTGGTGGTTAGTAAAGATGTAAGGTTGAGGGTCCCACGAGATCGCATCGGCAGAGAAATAAGTTTCAGAGAAGTGTTTAAGCGTTAAACTCTAAATATTTCGGTTTTTGTATGCGGGAAAATTGTAAGTTAACAGAAATAAGTAAGAAATAACATAGAGAAAAGGCTCCGGTACTGTCTTTTCGATTTTGCGTGAAATTCTTGCAGATTTGAAATATGGGCTTTGTCCTTCCGTGCACAAAAATTCAACGAAGTGTGTGCCGTTGCCATAATTTATTCATGGTGGTGGCTCGGAGTGTTTCCAACACTCCCCCTTAATCAAAACTACCACCATCAATAATTCCAACACACTTTCTGAGATAAACAAAAATTTTATGTCCCAATGGTTTTGTCACGATATTTGCAAATTGTTCCTCTAACCTGTAATGCTGCAACACAATTTCACCATTATTAAATAATTCTATTATGAAATTCTATCTGGCATCAATATGCTTTATTCTCTTGTGGAAAAGAGAATATGTTATCATAGAAAATTGTGGTTCCTTTGTCTGGTCCATGACATAAATCCCGTAGCATCCTTCTCATCCAAACTTCTTGGCATGCTGCTGCTTTTTCCTCTACATATTCAGCGTTTGTTGTTGATAATGAAACTATTGGTTGTTTCTTGGAAGCCCATGAAATGGCTTCTGATCCCAAATAAAATACATACCCTAATGTGCTCTTTTTTTCATCAACACTTCCAACCCAATCACTGACAATGTAACCAATCAGCTTAAAATCATCAGTTTTGGAGTATAGAACACCATACTCCTTTGTTCCATTTACATACCTCAATATTCTCTTGGCTTCTTGCCAATGTGTCTCCTTGGGTGTCTCCATGAATATATCACACTTACTGCACACATTATATCACGCCTAGTTGTAGTCAGATACATTAGACTCCCAACCATGTTTTTGTACAATGTTGGATTGACATTCTTGCTACAATATTATTTTCTCAACTTCAACCCCATGACATTTGGATTTTATGATGTCTTGATGTTCTCCCCATAGAACCTCTTTAAGACTTCTGCAACATATTTTTCTTGGGAGATAAAAATTCTATTTTCTGTTCACTTTACTTCCATGCCAAAAAAATATCTTAACAAACCGAAGCCAGTCATTTCAAACTCACTTTTCATGATCCCTTTGAAATTAGCAATGACAGAAACATCACTACCTGTAAAAATCAAATCATCTACATACAAAACAGAAATAATAATTTTACCGTCATTTTCTTTGATGTAGAGTTTGGGTTCACCATCACACTTTTCGAATCCAATGTCCATCAAGTAAGCATGAATCCTTTTGTACCACGCTCATGGTGCTTGGTTCAACCCATAAAGAGATTTATTCAACTTACACATTTTGTGCTCTTGGCCTTCTATCCCATAGCCAAGAGGTTGTTCAACATACACCTCCTCTTTCAACACCCCATTCAAGAATGTTGACTTCACATCCATTTCATAACATTTCCATTTTTGTCGTGCTGCTATAGACAACACTATCTGCATTGACTCCATCCTTGAAAATGGTGGAAAGGTTTCCTCATAGTCTCTTCCTTGGTTCTACTTGTAGCCTTTGACAACTATCCTTGCTTTGTGCCTGTCTATATTTCCTTCAATGTTTCTTTTGGTCTTATAGACCCATTTTACTCCAATAACTTATTTTCCTTGTGGGAGGTCCACTAACTCCCATGTGTCATTCTTTTCTATTGCTCTTATTTTATCATTCATTGATTCAATCCATTTCTCTTTTTTTACTACATCTTCAAAATGTATTTGGTCATCAACATGAAAAATAATGCAAATAAAGAATTCAAACTAGCATTATTATCAACTTCTTCTTACTCATAAATTTCACTTAATTTTTTGAATCTTGGTCTTCTTGTATTTTTTGAAGATGTGCTTTGATTTTCACTTGAACTCGAGGGAGTTGCTAATACCTATGGTGTGCTTGAAGAAGCACTACCTTGGCTTCTAAATGTTGTTCTATTTCATGCTTGTGGTATAATTTGTTGAGCTTGTGTAGGTGGAGGAGGATCCACCATTGAGGAGTTTCTTGTTGCAGTCCATTCCTCTTTCTCATCATGAGACATACATGCCTTGACATTTACTGCCTTATCTAAACTTCCATCCCAATATTCTTCTTTTATGAACTGAACATCATTGCTGATGATTAGTTTCTTAGTTGATGGATTATAGAGCTTTTAAGCCTTGGACTCATCACAATATCCAAGAAATATATAATTCTACTCCTTGTTGTCCAACTTATTCCTTAGCTTATCCGAGACATGTGCATATGCCACACATCCAAACACTCTCATGTGAGTGAAAAATTGCTTTTTTCCACTCCATGCTTCTTCTAGAACTCTGTTCATAACACTTTTGGTTGGACATCTATTAAGAATATAACCTGCACACGAGACAGCTTCTGCCCAATACTCATTTGGAAAATGCTTCGCCTTCAACATACTTCTAATCATGTCCATGATGGTCCTATTCTTTATTTATCCTACACCATTTTTCTGAGGTGTATACCTTGTGGTAAACTGCTTGTGTATTCCATGCTCCCTGTAGAAACGTAGGAAGTCTTTGGAGATATATTCTCCACCTCTATCAGTTCTCAACACTTTTATGTAGTGTCCACTTTGCTTCTCAACAGTAGCTCTGTAGTGGTAGAACTGTTCAAACACTTCAATTTTCTGTTTTAGAAAATAGACCCATATCTTCCTTGTGTAATCATTTATAAATGTTAAGACATAATGATTTCCAACTAATGATGGCATTTGAATTGGTCCACATAAATTTGAGTGTAAAATCTCCAAAAGTGCCTTTTCCCTTATACTCTTTCCTGCTGGAAATGATTCTCTGTGTTGTTTTCCCAAGATTAAGTTTTCAGATAGGCTATCTGGTTTCTCTATGAGTGGTAATCCCTTTACAATGCCTTCTCTATGCAATAAGTTCAAACATCTGAAATTGAGATGACAAAATCTCAAATGCCATAACTAGTTCCCATATTTCACTTCTTCTTGAAATATTTCTTCTGTGACAACTGTTACAACTTCTCCTTCCTTCAATTCTGATCTGGTTTTGAGTGGAAACATTCTATTGATTTTCATATGCACTTTTTCAATGAGTTATCTACTTGGAGGTTTATCCATGATTATGCACACATCGATTTAAAAAAATACATTGTATCCATTTCGCATGCACTATACAATGCTCGGAAGGTTACATTTCAGGCCAGGTACGTAATAGACATTTGACACAAACTTCTTCTCTCCCTTCTTGATCAAGAGTTCATAAATTTTGCTCAAAATTCGAAGTTACAAGAATGGGTTGAAACCAGGATGGTTTCAATGATATCGTCTTCCTAATTCTAGCATCATGAATGGTTTGAAAAAATGATGTTGTATGAGGGAGATATTGTGTTCTAATCTATTTTCCAAACAATTAAATTTTGCAATAGGTTTCACTGGGATGCTCAGTCAGAATAGAGGGTGCACAGTAAAGAAAAAAGCAATATTTTGAAGAATATTCCTTTTCTTTGGGCCAACTAGTGGATGACAAGTGGCACTCTGTTATTTTTTGAATGGGTTGTACATTTTTTTTAAGAGCCAATGGAAGAGTGACACGTGCCCAGCCCTGAGGTCGTCACGTTTCCATGGGAAGAAGTATCAAAATTTTATGGAGGTATGTAGGGCTTGAACTTGCGACCTCCCATAAAACAACTACTCGCCACACCACCTAAGTTGCGCATTAGATATTAACACTCATATATCAAAGGTTATATTTAAAGTTTAACTCATATGTGGTTGTGGGTCGGGACCACTGGCGGTTGAAGGTATATGATCACTTTTCATTTGCAACAAACCACAACACAAAATGTTATCGCTGATAGTTTCATAACTTCAAAATTAATTTTTATAAACCTTGTCACATGGCAGGGTTTCATGCAACATTTTCTCTGACAGTTACGTTAACTTCATTTCAAAACTCCGGTTTAAAGGTTGAGACCCAGAGTTTAAGAAGAATTTTTCTCTGACATTTTCTATAACTGAAGGTTTTGGGGGTTGGCATGTGGCCACCCCCTACCCATAACATTTAATTTTATAGTTAGCATTGGCGGGAATATAGAGGGCACCCTAAATTTAGCATATTTTCAGTAACATAACTCCAATTAAGTGGACTTCTCCACAATTAGTGGATATTTTCCAGGTGTAACTGGGAAAATAAGTTAGATGCTCAATTTTCGCCCTTTCTGAGTGAATGAGGAGTCATTCGAGACTAATTCGAGCATTTTGGAGCCATTGGTACATAGAAAAAAACCATTAGAGTCCGATAAACACATGTATTTGCAAAATTTTGAGCATAATGAAAGTTGGGCCTACCATTGGGAGTTGGATTAGTAGATGTAGCCCAAGAGGGGCGAACTGCTTCATCATGCCTACTATGTAAATTTTATGTGGTGTTTTATTTCTATTTTTTACACTATTGTTCAATGTTATTTTCTCTTATTTCACCCCTATGAGTCACTAAAATCATATATATTTCATGGCTAAAATCCTCAATCCTTAAGAAAAGTATGGAGACAAGTATTCACATGTTTTATAACTGAAAATACACTTAGAGCAACAAACTAAAACAATCCTTTCAGATTTGGTTGGTATCAGAGCTAGAGTTTATTCTTTGGTGGTGTTTTATGAAAACATTTTTTCAAATTTTTGCAAGTGTCAGATGCTTACTAGGCTCAAGCTTAAGAGAGGAGAAGGCACAATGGTGGAAGAAAGAGGGTTTCAAAGTGATCGAAAACAAAGGAGAGAGATATTGGCATAATCTCCACCACCTCTTTCACCTCCTAAGTAAGCAGAAGTAACATTAAGCATGCCTCCAAAGGAAGAAAAACTGATGAAGAAGTTGATCCCAAAGAGGAGGAAAGAGTGTTTAGGAAATCATTACTTGACATGACTGGGATTTTTAGAATCCTTTATCAAGAAAGGAATGAAAAACTAGAAGGAGAAGGATCCAAACTTCACAAGGAAGGACAAGGACCTTCAGGAGGTCCCAAAAATGAAGATAATTCAAAGAAGGGCAATGGAGGAAATGGAGGCAGTGGAAAGTCACCATCCTCACCCTCATCATCATCATCCTCTACTTCATCTTCAGTACATCAGCCACACAAGTCAAAGAACACTGGTAAAATTTCTTTTAAAAAAATTCATGTTATGTTTGAATTAGCAATGTTTAATGCTTAAGTCAATGCAGAAAATCTTGATAATTATATTCAGAAATTGGAGGTGTATTTTAGAATCCATAACCTTCAAGATGATCATACCAAAATCCAATTAGCTTCATTGATAATGGAAGGTGCACCACTTTTTTGGTGGGAAGCCAAGACAAAGGAGGAGATCAAGAAGCATGGTAAGATTATTCTATAATGGACTGATTTAATTACTGTAATAAAAAAATTTTTTTATCAATTAGCTCATATGCATAAATCCATAATGAACTGGAAAAAATTTAGGCAATTGAATGGACATAATGTGCAAGAATACACCAAAGAATTTAGGAGAAGAGGTCTCTTGCAAAGCCAAGATACATTGCTCAAGTAAATAAGAGGCTTACATAGCTACCTAAAACATACTATCCTCATGTTTAACCCCACAAGTCTAGATGAAGTATGTGTTCAGGCCACACATCTAGAAGCTAGAGGGAAAAACATTTCTGAAGAGGGTAGGAAGAAACCTTTTAAGGGTGAAAACAAAGATAATACCTCAAAAGGTAAAAGAAAAAAGAATGCATCTGTTAGGAAAGAGGGAGAAAAATTGGTTTGTAAAAATTGTTCAAAAGAAGGCCATGATGAAAATCGTTGTTGGAAATTACATCCTAAAATGAGACACAAGAAATACAACAACAAAGGGAAACCAAAAAATGCATCTACAACCCAACATGATTTACGACAGGATTCAAGTGATGAATCTAAAATTACAGCCATGGGATTGAAGAACATGAAGGGGAAAGTAATTGAAACTAAACGTAGTATAAGTACATCAAACTTTCACATACATTCTCCAAATGAAGAGGAAAGAATTGAATTATTTCCTGTGAGGGTCATATCCAAACATACTAAGATTGACACATTGTTTGACAATGGGTCACAAGAAAACTTAATCTCTAAAGTCTTGTTCAAGAAAATTCATCTTGACACCATACCATATCCAAAAAAATATCCACTTGGTTGGGTTTGTAAGGATGCAATTTTACAGGTTTCAAAGAAGTGTATATTGCAGTTTGCAATAACTGCACATTTTGTTGATACAATTGAATTTGATGTGGTTCCGCTTGACATAAAATGTATTGTGTTGGGGAGTCCTTATTTCTATGACACGAAAACGATATTCCATTTCCATGAGAACAAATACCATTTATTCAAATATGGCAAGGAGTACATTTTTAGAGCACATCGCAAGAAGACAAACATTGCTATGGTAAATGCTAGACAGGTAAAGAGGCTGGTAAATTCAAGTAAGAATTTTGTTCTTCTAATGATTAAGCCAAAAGCTTGTGTTATTCATGAATCATTTGAGGGTTGTGATCCTAATTTTAAATCATATTTTTATGTAGTTTATGCACATCATGAGATTTTTCAGGATCCAACGACATTGCCTCCAAAAAGGGAGATTCAACATGAGATTCAATTACAGCAAGATTTTCCTATTCCAAATGTTGGCATGTATCGCATGTAAATAATGGAGAATGCTGAAATAAAGAAGAAAATCAACGAGATGTTGGACAAAGGAATCATAAGGTCAAGCACTTCTCCATGCGGTTCACCCATAGTCTAGATTCGAAAGAAATATGGTACTTGGTGCATGTGTGTAGGATTCAGAGCTTTGAACAAGATAGCAGTAAAGAATCAATACCCACTCCCAAGGATATATGATGCTTGATCAGCTGAAAGAAGAATTTTTTTTCACTAAGTTATATTTACGAAGTGGATATCATCAAGTAAAAATTGCAGAAAGTGATGTATGTAAAACTGCCTTCAAAACCAAACAAGGACTCTTTGAGTGGTTAGTCATGCCATTTGGTTTATGTAATGCACCGGCAACTTTCATGCATGTTATGGATAGTGTTTTGTGTCATTTTCTTGACGACATTTTGATTGTGTACTTAGATGACATATTGATTATCAGAAAAAATAGAGAAGAACATGCCTTTCATGTGAATAGAGTGATTGATGTTTTGAATAAAGAGAAATTATTTCCTAAGATGTCAAAGTGTCAGTTTGGAAAGACTTATTTGGTTTATTTGGAACACATTGTAGGAGGAGAGGAGTTGAGAATTGATCCTTCCAAATTGGTAGCCATTGTGAATTGGCCCACACCTAGAACAATAACCGAGGTAAGAAGTTTCTTAGGTGCAACTCAGTATTGGAGAAATTTTATTGCTAACTTTTTTGCCATTGCAGCTCCTATGCATGCAGTGACAAGTGTGAAGAAAGGTTTCCAATGGGAAGGCAAAAAACATCAAGCTTTCGAAGCTTTAAAAGACAAGATTAGTTCAGCTCCAGTCCTTACATTACCAAATTCAGACAAACATTCAAGATTCAAACTAACGCAAGCGATTATGCCATGGGTGCAGTGATTTTGCAACATGGTAAGCCTATCACTTTTCATTCTGAAACATTCAATGGTGTTGTAACTAATTACCTTACATATGAAAAAGAACTATATGTGTTGGTAAAAAGTTTCAAGAAGTGGAAACACTACTTTATGGGTAAAGAGACGATTGTGCATACCGATCACCAACCATTACATTACTTGTAGTCGCAAACAAAATTGCAGCAATCACGACATTTCAGGTGGATGGGATTTCTTCAATAGTTTCACTTGGTTATAAGTTACAAGAAAGGTATTTTCAATAACGTTCCTCATATTCTTTCACGACCAATTATAAATGCTTCTAATTTAATAAAAAATAATCCTATTGTACAACAGAGTTACAGATAACAATATGCACATGATGTTGAGTTTCAAGATGTGTATGCTAGTTTGATTGAAGGGAATCAAGTTCAAGAAAATGATTATTACATGCATAAAAATTTGCTATTTCATTTGGGAAAATTGGGTATACCACAAGGAGAGAGGCTAAGTGTCATTAGAGAAGCTCATTCATCTCTTATTGCTGGACACTTTGGGGTAAGCAAAACAGTGGTGCATCTACAAAGGTATTGATATTGGCCTCATATGATAAATAACATGTTGTTTTTTATACGAGGTGAATAGATCCGTTGTGTATATATTGAGAGGATATTGTAGCAAACATCCTAAGTTGTGGGATGAGAATCTACATTACATTCATCATGTTTACAAACAGACAAAGAACTCTTCTACAAATACATCACCTTTTGAAGTATGCTTTGGGTATTTGCCAAAATTGCCATTAGAGTTCATCATTGAGAAGGATGTTGCAATTGGTGGCCATAGTGATATTGACAAGGCTCGAAAGTTCATTGGAAAAATTTACATTATACATCAACAAGTTCAAGAACAACTTGAGAAAAGTCAAAACAAATAAAAGGAGAGGCATGATAAACATAGAGTTGATCACAAGTTTCAAGAAGGAGATGAGGTATGGTTGCACATAAGAAAATAAAGGATGCAAGGGGAAGGTAAAAAGCTCAAACCCATTCACTATAGTCCATTCAAGATCATAAAGCAAGTTGGTAACAATGCATTTCAACTTGACTTGCCTTCATATATGGAAATGTATTTATTTGTTAATGTTAAAAACTTACGTTTCTATGAGCCGCCTTTAATCGATGATCAAGTAAGTGATGTTCAGCTGCCTTCTATTGAAGATTTCTTGCCATAATTTCTGGATGAGCTCAAGCAAGATACAATTCTTGACAGGAGGACAAGAGTGTCCAACAAAGGAAGTGTTCACTACCTTCGAGTTGGGCTCAAAGGCACTAAACCAAGCAAGGAAAAGTGGATGCAAGTTGGAAAGGTGAGGGAGTTGTACCCTCATCTACTGAATAGGTAATCAAGTATTTTGGGGTCTAAAAGCTTCCAAATGGGGAAAATTGATCAAGAGTTCATAAATTTTGCTCAAAATTTAAATTTATAGGAATGGGCTGACATGAGGAGGCTTGTGTAGATCTCGTCTTCCTGATTCCGATGTCGTGAATGGTTCAAAAAATTTATGTCATATTAGGGAGATATCATGTTCTGATCGATTTCCCAAATAGTTAAATTTTGTGATGGGTTTGACTGAGATGCCCAGTTAGCATAGAGGGTCACAGTCAACAAAAAGGAATATTCTGAAGAATATTCCTTTTCTCCAGGCCAAGCAGTGGATGTCAAGTGGCACTTTCCTATTCATTGAATGAGTTGTACATGTTTTTTACGAGCCAATCGAAGGGTTACATGTGGCCAGCCTTGATGCCACCATGTGTCCCCGAGAAGGAGTATCAAAATTATATGGAGGTCTGTAGGGCTCGACCATGCGACTACCAATAGAACAACCACCTACCACACTGCCTGCACTTTTCATCACATCTTAACATTCATATGTCAAAGGATATATTTAAAGTTTAAGTCATATGCGGTTAGGGGTTGGGACTGCCCAACCAACTAGTGCTCCAAGGTATATGATCACATGTCATTTGCAACAAACCACAACAGAAAATGTTATTGCTGACAGTTTCATAACTCCGAAACCAATGTTTATAAACCTTGTCACATGGCGGGGTTTCATGCAAAATTTGCTCTGATAGTTACGTTAACTCTATTTGAAAACTTCGGTTTAAAGGTTGATAGGCACGGTTTAAGAGGAGTTCTGCTCCGATATTTTCTATAACTGCGGGTTTTGGGGGTTGGCATGTGGCCACCCCCTACCTATAACATTTAATTTTATAGTTAGCATTGGCGGGAATATAGAGAATGACCTAAATTTACCAGATTTTCACTAAAATAACTCCAGTTAAGTTGATTTATCCACAATTAGTGGAGATTTTCTATGTGTTACTAGGAAAATGAGTTGGAGGCTCAATTTTCGGTTATTCTAAGTGAATGAGGAGTCATTCTAGACTAATTGGAGCATTCTGAAGAAATTGGTACAGATAAAACAGCCATTACAGGCATAAAAACACATGTATTTCCAAATTTTGAGCATAATGAAAGATGGACATGCAATTGGGAGCTAGACCAGTAGATGCAAGCTAGGAGGGGTGAATTGCTTCATCATCCTTGCTGTGTAAATGTTATGTGGTGTTTTATTTCTCTGATATACAGTGTTGTTCAATGTTATTCGCTCTTATTTCATGCTTCTAATTCACTAAAATCATCTATATTTCATGTTTAAAATCCTCAACCCTTAAGCAAACTATGGAGACAAGTATATACATGTTTTATAAATGAAAAGACACTTATCACAACAAAATAATATAGTCCTTTCAGATCACTTCTTTGTCATTATGGTTACTCTTCCTTTCCCCAAGACAGAGACCTTTCTATCAGTCCCCGCTGTGACTTCAAATTTTACACTCTCATCTAGATAGAAAAACATTGATATGTTTCCAGTCATACGGTTACTGCACCCAGAATCTAGGAACCATACATATTCTTCTTTTTCTTGTGCTACATTACAAGCTAAAAGCACGCTACCATGGTTTTGATTTTATTTTTTAAAATTTACACTTGGTTTACTAGCCATGCCATTTTGCTTCTTTCTACATTAATTTTTGTACTAAACCATAATTTTTGCAAAAAATGACATTAGACTGAGATTTATTATACCTTTGTCCTTGTTCTTGATTCTGGCGTCAACCTTTGCTTGGATTCTAATTTTTCCCCTTCCACTTGTGCTTGCAGGGCTTCTTCTTCCACCACTTTGTGGGCTTCTTCCTCTTCCCCGGTAGTTTGATCTTCCTTGACCTCCACCTTGACCAAAATACATTTCTGTCTTAAATGCATTCTCCAATGAGGAGTTTGACGCTATTTTCAGTTTGTTCTCATGAGACATCAGTGATGCATGAAGCTCATCCATTGAAAATTGTGAGAGATCCTTTGTCTCTTCTATGGCCACTACTATGAGATCAAACCTTGATGGTAGACCTCTTAAGACTTTCTCAACTATTCTCATTTCTTCAAGTGTTTCTCTATGAAACTTGATTTGGGTAACCAACCCAATCATGTGTAAATAATGAATCTATATTAATAGACTCTTTCATACAAAGAGTTTCAAAATATCTTCTCAGCATTTGAATTTTTCTTGTCTCCACCTTTTCCATGCCTTGATAGGCTGTCTCGAGGGTATCCCATGCCTCCTTGGACTTCGTTATTACTGCAACACCTGGGAAAATAATCTGATGTACTTCTTATAAAATATAGAAGAGGGCTTTGGAGTCATTCTTCTTATTCTCCCTTAACAAATCTCTTTATGCTTGTGTCAAACAATTATATGCTAATGCATCTGCTAGTTCTTGGAAACCATTTTCCACCAACTCCAAAATATATTGTGAAGCAAACAGGTATTTCATTGTAATGGCTCAATAATCATAATTATTTCCATTGAACTATGGTAGTTGGGGATTAGTCAGGCTTCTGCCTGCTGCTACTATCTTGACTGTGTAAACAAAACCTTCTCATTACTGGAGAATCCACTTCTCAAACAACCTTTTGGATTCTTCATTAAAGAGTGAGCTCATTCTTTCACTAAGAGCCTATACCTGCTCTGATACCATGTTGGAAATTTGAAATAAATGCAGAGCAATGTGTTTCCCCCACAACATAGAGAATGGAAATATTGCAGAAATAACAATTCATACACATACAGATAGATCGAGAAACATAGGAGAGGAAATTCATTTTATTTATTAAACTCTTTTATATTCGTTCATCTCATTCTTTCATAGTCTAGAAAATAAAATTGCATTCATTTTATACAAAATTGGCGGAACCCTGAAGATTAAATGCATTTTAATGCCTTTTAGGTCCCTATATTACTAGTATAGTCCCTTATCGTTGTTAGTGTAACCCCCTTATTATTATTTTTGTACCCCTATAACCCTCATATTGTTATTATTGTTCCATTAAATTATTATTGTTAGCTCGGTTAGGATTACATTGTGGCCCCACTAGGATTACATTGCGGCTCCATGGACTCCTATGTATGTAAAGGACGTTTTGTCATTTGTATCATCCAAGAATTGTTCATTTATGTAATGTATTAGAGGTTTCCCCCTTGAAGTAACTAATTTATAAGGCATTGATCTCTCTTTTCTTCTATTTTTTGATATGGTTTCACAACATTTGGTATCACAGCTTTGGATTCTAGGGTTTCGCTACTCCAAACAGGTCATTATGGAATTTTTGCTATAAAATTTTTTCTACGAAGGTTCAGAAGCTGAAATTTTTAGAGCGTGAAGATGAAATCACGAGAAATATCGTAAAGACATTTTAGAGCTTGGTTCGCAATATTTTCAGAGATATAATCTATGGAAGTTAGTGCCTTTTCAAGCTCCCGAATTTCATCTCAAGGAGGTGATCATGGGAAAATATTAATAACTCTCTCTCTCTGAGCATCAGATTGGAATGCTTTAAAAAGTGGCCACAAGCACAGGAACTATAGTTTCTTTTCTATCAATTTTAGAGCTGAAGGAAGAAACAATGACACATGGAAATTTGTACAAGCTCGCTCTACTGACCCAGTCCATAATTAGGTAATTACGGGAGATTGGTTATAACTTTGGCTTGAAGAATCCAAATCACGTCAGACCCGTGGAATTCGAAAGAGGATTCAGAGTGATACCTTAGGGCCAAATTTCAGATATTGAAGATCCAAAATCACAGAGATAATTCAGTTTCAATATCAAACTCCTAAAAAGCAAGAAAAAGGTGTGTATTTGCTTCCAAATTACATAAGCCTTGTGTAAAAAACTTAGTTTGAAGTGATTCCAAGGGCCTATTAAGAATATATTTCAATATAGGGTTCTGAAATGCCTCCTAAGAAGAATTCAACACCCATTAAGCCCTCATAATACTCTACTATGATTCATGAAGATGAAGAATTGGAACATGATCTATTAAAATTACAAGAGCAAGTGCACCAACTTTCGCTCTTGCAAAGAGAAGAAAAAAATGAAATTAAAATTTTGAAGAAAGGTGTGGAAGCAAATATGGATGGCTTGAAGAATAATATGGATGGTTTGAAGAAATGAATAGAAGCTAAGAATAGGAGTAGTATTTTGATCTCATTAATGTGCAAAACAGACAAAAGGTACGCATTTCAACTTTACATTTAGAACAAAATACATTTGTATGGTATCGATGGCTTTGCTCCCGTAAAAAAATTGTCACTTGGTCAATTTTTACGGAGGAAATGATAGCCCATTATGAGGATACAAAGAGAAACACCTTCTTTAGCCAATTGATAAATCTCAAACAAAATGGTTCATTGACGGAGAACATTGAGGACTTCCAAAAATTGAATATAAGGGTAACTGATATTCCAAAGGAACAAAGGATTGATGTCTTCATAGGGACTTTAAAGGATAACATCCAACATGACGTTTTCATTTGGGAACCTGATTTATTGGATAAGGCATTCAGGTTGGCATGAAAAATTGAATGTAAAATTATGGCAACAAGGAAGCCTACCACTCACATCTATAAAGATGGAAGTGTTGCTACTCCTAGACTTCCACAACCTACAAGGTTGACACCACAACAATTGGAAGAAAAAACAAGAAAAAGGGCTTTGCTACAGTTGTGATAGAAAATAACTAAAGGTCATAAGTGTGCTAAGAAGAAATTATTTTACATAGATTATGAATAGGAGGAAGAAAATGAAGAAGAAACTTTAAAAGTTGAGGATATACACAAAGAAGAAACCCTAGAAGAAGAAGAAGAAGAAATGAGTCTGACCATATCATGTAATGCATTGGTAGGAATTGCCACTCCTCAAACTCTCAAGATAGAAGGACATATGAAGAAGAAAAAGGTAAAAGTGTTGAGTGATTCAGGTAGTACCCATAATTTTATTCATTGTAAGGTAGCCGAGGAATTGAATTGTTTCCTATAGCCAGCACCAGAATATCAAGTGATGGTTGAAAATGGAGGAACTATAAATTGCTCTAGAAAATGCCATAATAACAAGCTAGCCATTGGGAATATGTGTTGAATAGTCCAATGCTTTCCATCCCAATGGGAGGTGTTGATGTTGTACTAGGAGTATAATGGAAATAAAATTAGGGAACGGTATATTTTAATTTTGAAGAACGTTTCTTGATTTTTTTTTCAAAAGGAAAGGAAATAGAATTAAGGGGTATCGTAGGGAAGCCAGGAAATATAATAAGCTGCAATTTCATGAAAAATCATTTGAATAAAGAACAATGGGGCGTAATTGCACAATTATTCTCACTAGAAATTCCAACATAAAAAGAATCTATTTCTCCAGATCTCCAAAAAGTCTTGGACAATCATTCCAAGGTGTTATATACTCCCAAAGGAATCCCACCTATTTGTGATCATGATCATGCTATTCATTTGATTCCAGGAAGTGTTCCTCCAAAAATCAGGCCTTACATATATCCTTCTGTCCAAAAGAGCGAAATTGAACGTATGATTGCAGAAATGTTAAAGGCTAGTCTACCTCAACCTAGTCAAACTTATTTCTACGCTCCAGTAGTGTTGGTGCACAAGAAATATGGATCATGGTGGATGTGTCTGGATTATAGGGAGCTCAATAAGCTCACTATTAAAAATAAATTCCCCGTTCCTGTGATTGATGAATTATTGGATGAATTACATGGAGCAATTTATTTTACCAAGTTGGATCTTCATTCAGGATATCATCAAATTAGAATGAAGACTGAATATATTCCAAAAACACCATTTTGAGCTCATGAGGGTCATTATGAATTTTTGGTCATGCCTTTTGGCCTTACCAATGCACCTTCTAAATTTCGAGGGTTGATGAATTCCATTTTCAAACCCTTTCTTAGAAAATTTGTGCTAGTATTTTTGGATGATATACTAGTCTACAATAGGTCTTGGAGGGATCATGTTCAACATGTTGACAGGGTGCTCAAACTATTGGAGGAGAAACAATTTTATGCAAAAACATCCAAATGTTTCTTTGGAGTACAAGAGGTGGAATATTTGGGACATATTGTATCTCACGAGGGTGTTAAGGTAGAACCTAACAAAATTAAAGCCATTAAGGAATGGAAAGTCCCAAAAACCATAAAGTTGTACATATTTACATGTTAATAGGGTATTATCGCGGGTTTGTTAAGAATTATGGGAGAATAGCAACACCTTTAACAACATTATTGAAGAAAGATGCATTTTCATGGACTGGTGAAGAAACTAAGGCCTTTGAACATCTTAAAGAGGCAATGTTCCTAGCACCAGTCTTAGCTACACCAAACTTCACAAAAACCTTTATTGTGGAATGTGATGCCTCAAGAAATGGAATTGGTGCTATTTTAATGCAAGAAGGAAAACCCATTGCTTTTTAAAGTCGTCCAATCAAAGGAAAGTACTTACAAAAGAATATTTATGAGAAGGAAATGTTGGCAATACTACATGCACTAAATAAATGGAGACCTTACATAATGGGAAGACACTTCAAGGTAAAAACTGATCATGATAGTCTGAAACACTTTTTGGACCAAAGACTATCTTCAGAAGAGTAGCAAAAATGGGCAACAAAGATGTTACGTTATGACTTTGAAATCATCTACAAAAAAGGGAAGCTAAATGTTTTTGTAGATGCACTCTTAAGAAAGGATGAAGAGGTGGAATTATTTCTTTCTGCAATTTCAATTATCCAACCAGATTGGATAACCGAAGCAAGGGATGAATGGAAGAAGGATGAAGAAGTGTGGACTCTCATTCAAAATTTGCAGCAAGATCCTAGTACATCTGATACATTTAGTTGGAAAAATAATTCCTTATGGTAGAAATATCGCTTATATATTTGCAAGAATTCCCAAATAAAACAAAATATTGTTTTATAATTTAACACTTCTCCTTTAGGAGGCCACTCAAGATTTCTAAAAACTTACCATAGGGTGAAGAAAGAACTTTTTTTTGGATGGCCTTAAATCTGATATTCAAAATTTTGTGGTGGAATGCTTGGTTTGCTAGAAAAATAAAGTCAAGACAATTAAGACCCCAACTCTTCTACAACTTTTATGCATTCAAAGTCAACGCTGGGAGAAAATTTCAATGGATTTTATCACAAGTTTACCTAAGTCCAAAGGAAGGAGTGTCATCATGGTGGTAGTTGATAGACGTACCAAATATGCACACTTTTTTGGATTAACTCATCCATTTAAAGCAAGTATAGTTGCTACTGCATTTATGGAAACAATTCAAAAGCTATATGGAAACCTGAAGATTATTGTAAGTGACAGAGATCCCGTTTTTACCGGAAATTTTTGGACGGAATTATTTTCTTGTTTGGGTACTCAAATAGCTCATAGCTGACCTTATCATCCTCAATCCGATGGTCAGAAAAAGATAGTGAATAAATGTTTGGAAGGATATCTTCATTTTTTTTATCTGATAAGAAAGCACAATGGGTCAAATGGTTACCTCTTGCTGAATGGTGGTATAACACTTCCTTCCATACTGCAGCAAAAATGACCCCATTTATGGCACTTTATGGATATCATCTGCCATCCATCCCATCTTATTTAAGGGAAAATTATAGGGTTCAAGCAGTGGAGGATCACATCGAGAATCAACAATAATTTCTCCAACTCTTAAAGGATAACATAAATTTGGCACAAAATCGAATTAAACATCAAGCAAATCAACATCGTAGTGAGAGAAGTTTTGATGATTGAGACTCGGTATTTTTATGGCTACAACCATACAAACAAATGCCCCTTAAGAAAGCTAAGAAGAATAATAAATTATCGCCAAAGTACTATGGTCCTTACAAGGTTTTTTAATGCAGGGGCATTAGGCTAAAAAAAATTCCATGTACTTTTATTGGACTTAGGGGTTTTTGAGTTTTCAAGAGAGTTAGACTTTATGTAATAAATTGAGTGAATTTTAATTATTTGTAATTAAATATTGAGAGAAAAAGTAACCATTCTCGAATGATTAGAGAAAAGGGGAATTTTATTTATTAGGAATGTGAAGAGATAGTTGAGATTTAGGAATGAAATTAGAATTAGTTTCAGCAATTCTAGGGATTTGGTTATTAGAGGAACTGAATCGATTCATTATCGTTTTGTATAAATTTAAGCCTCAAAGGCATTAAGGATATATCTAGAGACAAAGTAGGGTTTGGAAAAACAAAGGTTTGTTTTTCAAGCCTACGGGCAATTGTAGAAGGGCCATTTGATTTTGAAGATCTGGCTAAAGGCAAGAAGTTTTTGTAAGTGATTTCATTTGTGTATATGAAAGAATTTGTTTCAGAATTATATGAGTATTACTTGATCTAAATTCTGTGTGAATAGGCTTTGAGTTTCCATAAGTAATTGTATGGGAAGTGCATGATAAACTTTGTGTTAAGGGTTAATGTCAATGTTCTAATTCATAGCAATTCGAATATGCTGAGAGTTATGTTGTAAGGGTTTGATTTGGGAACGAATAAGAAATTTAGATCAATATAGGAAAGGAGGGTTTGAATACAATTGAAACTGTGAATTAAGGTACAGTGAAGATCGAGGTTTGAAGATTCATGGAAAAAGGAGTTTTCAGATCTGAGTACATGAATCAGTTCTCATTTATCATACCATGAGCTCACAGAAAGAAATGGTGAAATGGTGGGGCAGAAGAGGTGAAGGCGGAACTACACAATCGGAATAGCAAATGCGGATAACTCAAATGATGGCACAATGAATTTGGAACGATGGAGTGGTTTTAAAGTCCATAGAAATGGAATCATAAGTTCCATTCGAAATCAGTCAAATTGCCATTAAATGGTAGAAGCAGTTTTGGAACCAGTTATGGTTTTTTCATAACAGATAAGTGGTATGTGGTATTCCTAAAATAACGCGATAGCAGTTGAAAATCAACATGTGGCATAGGTAGAATTTAAAAACTGGTTATGTCGCATTACATTGGAGCAGTAAAGGTCGAAGGTTAATGTAATGTGAATTCTGTTGGATTTGCACATAAATCAGTTTTGGATTGCAACGGGAGACCCATCGTCAGATATGTTCATTGATTACTAGAAGGTATGCTGTGGGCTGTAACTATTGTGTTGATACATTTGAGTTATATTAAGGGTCGAACTTTTAATTTAATGAAATGTCTGCATGATTAAAATGTGGGGCCCAAACAAGAGATACATTGATATGTTGGGGTTTAAACAAGGTTCAGAATGCTCATATGGCTCGAATACTATTAACATTATTTGCAATTGAGTGGCATACTCAAAACCAAAGGATGAATGTTAATATAGCCCAAGTATATATCTGGTGAATGGCGGATATTAAGGTGTTGGTCGAAGATAATGCATATTGATACTTTGATAAACTCTATCAAAGTCAAAGTAATAAACGAATTCATAGATGGTAAATTGATTAGCATATATAAGCATTGTAAATAGGAGCTAGTGAGTGTGTTAGTCGAGGTTATAATTTGGATTGTATTCCAAATTAAAAATTCATAAAGTGGGTTTATTCCTATGGTTTATAACCTCAGATTTTTTAGATCAGAAGGAAGTGGCTTCCGCATTATATTTTAAATAATTTTCCCAGATTGGATTTTATATTGAGCACAAAAATTAGGTGGATGCATTCTTATATGCATTTGTAGCAAGAAAAATGTGGGTTTAGCAGGGTGACTCTACCATCAAGTGGTATTAGAGTGGGATAAGCTCTTTTTGAAAATTAATTTTTGGAATGCATGTGTGCTGAAGAAATTAAGGAAGGCCTGGGTTTTAAAAAAATCTGTTTGATAGAAATTGCAAACTTGAATAAGTATAGAGTGAATGTTGGTAATTCAGATTTCCAGAATCTGAATGTGAAGCTAAATGTACTTTGAAGATTTCTCAGTTATGTTTTGAAATATTTTCTAAGTTATGTGAATGCAGGTATGATGGTGATGGCAAAACAGGATAAAAGATCAGATTTGGAATCTGACAAGACAACATGCAGTGCAACAGAGTATTGAAGAATTTTCAGAAGAAATTGCGAATGAATGTTGAAACAACCTTGAAGGTGATTTATTTTTTATTTTGTTTGAAGATATTGTTTGCAAAATGCAGAGTGGAAGAAATTGAGGAGCATCTCAGCAAGGAGATCACAGCTTTGAAAAGCAGTGATGAAGGAAGCCAGTAAAGGTTTATAAGAGAAAGAGGATGTGGTAGAACCTGGAGAAATTCCAACAGAGGTTGGATGAAAAGAACAGTTGTGTTCTTGAAAAGGTACAGAGGAATGAAGCCTAAAAGGAGTAGAGAGAAATGCTCAGAAGGTTCTTAGAGACAAAGGACCAGTGCTTGCCAAAATACCAAGTCCAGAGAGAGGATAGGTGAGGTAAGTTGTAGCAAGGAGGAATTGTTATTACAGAGGTTTCAGTGCAGCCTGTGATGAATGAGTGAGAACTCATGAAGGAGAATATGGCCACTAATAGTCATAGCAGAGATGGAAAAGGTTCTGACAGCCACAATAGAATGAAACTGAATAAAGAAGATGCCAAAACAGATGGCATACAGAGACAGTTAAGCAAGGAAGAGTATTAGAAAGAGGTAGATGAGAGTAGAGAGCAGTTTAAAAAATTGAAAGTGATGATATAGAAGATCAGAGATGTGGTTTTTTTATAAGAAGGAAGATAAAGTGGCATAGGCTATAGATGAAGAAAGAGCATATGATAAATGCTCAGTTGAAGGAGAAAATACTCAAAATGATTAAGTATTTGGAGAAAAACTTGAAGACTGAAAATTCAAGTGAGACCAAGAGGTCGAATGACTTTACGTTTGAAAAATTTTGTATGTTTGCAGGAAGAACATGTGGAGAAGGAAAAACTGCTGATATTTTCACAAAGGAAGAAAATGGGATAGCCAGATAATTTGAAAATGTCCATACACAACTGGAGAGAAGTTTTACTTTTCAATACATTGGAAGTAGAGGAAATTTAAATTATGATGATGGTAAGAAGCCGGAAATTGAGAAATCAATTAGATAGCCTAAAGAAATTGAAGAGATGACCATTGAAGAATTTCTGAAATGTATAGAAGACTTGGAACAATAGGAAGATTTGGTGATTTAATCATCAAATGAGACCATGAGATCTTATGGTTTTACAACCGATAAGTTGTTTGTGAATGCAAGTATTGAAGAAGATAGTTCATATGATGAGACTGTATTGGGTGAAGCTGAAAATTGCCAAGAAAAGTATGATGATTATTATCTTTCAGATGAAGATCAAATTGAATTACTGCAACAAAAGGAATTCATAAATTCATTGTTTTGTGAAAGAAATTGTTTTAGTGAACTTATGTTTAATCATGGGAAATTTGCCATTTATAATGACAATTTGATTTTGTTAAATGGCCAAATGAAGAGTGATGGACAGATAATTGAAATTATTGTAGAGATGGGAGATAAGAATTCTATTCTAATGAAAGATGAAGAGATAGTGACAACAGGAAACTTGACTTGTGAAGATAGCGAAGATTGTATAAATGTTTTCTCAAATGAGATGACAGATTTGTGGCATGAGTTAAGTATTCTAGAGCAGGGGCTAGAAGAACAAAGAATAAGTGTTCAAATTGTAAAGGCAGATCTGAATGAGAATGAAATGGTTCATTTTTATGAACTAGAGTGAAGAGACATCCTTGAGAAGGATGATGTAGAAGAGAGACTAGCTGATAGTCTCAAGAATTATTTGAAGGATTGGAATCAACATACTGATGTGATGATGACAGAGCAACAGATTGAAGTGTTTCTGGAAGAAATGACATAGCACCAGATTGAAGTGTTGTCGGAAGAAATGTCAGATCAGCAAATTGAAATGTTGCCAGAGGAGGAAGAGACACAAATATTTTATAATTTTTGTGTTTGTTTTATGATTGCAAGTACTGATGGAAGGACTAAGGAATGTTTGGTCCAGGAGAACAAATTGACGCAGAGAAAAGAAGATGATAGTGATTGGAAATTTAAATACAGTGACTGGAAATTTAAGTAAGTGACAATCAAGAAGAATTTTTTCGTTGCAAAAAACAAGAGGGCAAGGATGATACGGTGGAAATAAGAACTCAACAAGCAGAAGCGAGAGTTCAGCAAGTAAAAGTAAGAGCTCAACAACCAGGAACATGAGTAAGAGTTTAGCAGTAAAAAGGAAGCAGTATCTAGCAGTCAGAAGATATATTAGATCATGAAATTGAATTGATAAGAAGGTTGATGGTGAAAGTATCTCAGAAGTGAACAGCAACAGGAAAGCAAAAAATAAACAACAACAAAAGAAAGACAATCACAAAATGTAAAATCATAAGAAGCGGGAAGATGCAGAACAAGATATGGGAGTGTGGAGAAGCGTAGTTGAAGAATAATGCAGTTGATGGACAACAACAAAACAAAGTATGGGATCCAAGAGGAAAATATTTAAAAGCACATGATCAGGAGATCATGATTAATTTTAACCTTGGGAATCTAATGCAAGGGAATTAGGCTAAAACAAATTCCATGTATTTTTATTAGACTTAGGGGTTTTTGAGTTTTCAAAAGAATTAGAATTTATGTAATAAATTGAGTGAATTTTAATTATTTCTAATTAAATATTGAGAGAAAATGTAACCATTCTCGAATGATTAGAGAACAGGGGAATTTGATTAATTAGGAATGTAAAGAGATAGTTGAGATTTAGGAATGAAATTAGAATTAGTTTCAACAATTCTAGGGATTTGGTTATTAGGGGAACTGAATCGATTCATTATCATTTTGTATAAATGTAAGCCTCAAAGGCATTAAGGATAGATCTGGAGATAGAGTAGGGTTTGGACAAACAGAGGTTTGTTTGTCAAGCCTACGGGAAATTGTAGAAGGGCCATTTGATTTTGAAGATCTCACCAAAAACAAGAAGTTTTTGTAAGTGATTTCATTTGTATATATGAAAGAATCTGTTTCAGAATTATATGAGTATTGATTGATCTAAATTCTACGTGAATAGGCTTTGAGTTTCAATAGGCAATTGTATGGGTAGTGCGTGATAGACTATGTGTTAAGGGTTAATGTCAATGTTTTGATTCATAAGAAATTCTAATATGTTGAGGGTTATGTTGTAAGGGTTTAATTCAAGAACGAACAAGAAATTCAGACCAATACAGGAGAGGAGACTTTGAATGCAATTGAAACTGTGAATTAAGGTGCAATGAAGATTGAGGTTTGAAGATTCGTGGAAAAAGGAGTTTTCATATCTGAGTACCTGAATCAGTTCACATTTATCACACCACGAGCTCACATAAATAAATGGTAGAATGATGGCGTAGAAGAGGTGAAGGTGGAACTGCACAATCAAAATAGCAAATGCAGATAACTAAAATGATGGCACAGTGAATTTGGAACGATGAAGTGGTTGTAAAGTCCACAGAAATGGAATCATAAGTTCCATTCGAAATTAGTCAAATTGCAATTAAACAGTAGAAGCGGTTTTGGAACCAGTTATGGTTTTCGCATAACAGATAAGTGGTATGTGGTATTCCTGAAAATAACGCGATAGCAGTTGACAATCAACACATGGCGTAGGTGGAATTTCAAAACCGGTTATGTCGCGTTACATTGGAGCAGTAAAGGTCGAAGGTTAATGTAATGCGAAGTCCATTGGATTTGCACATAAATAAATTTTGGAGTGCGACAGGAGACCCACCGTCAGATCTGTTCGGTGATTACTAGAAGGTATGCTGTGGGCCGTAAGTATTGTGTTGATACATTTGAGTTATATTAAGGGTCGAACTTTTAATTTAATTAAATGTCCGCATGATTTAAATGTGGGGCCTGAACAAGAGATACGTTGATATGTTGGGGTTTAAACAAAGTTTGGAATGCTTATATGGCTCGAATACTATTAACATTATTTGCAATTGAGTGGCGTACTCAAAGCCAAAGGATGAATGTTAATATAAACCAAGTATATATCTGGCGAATGGCGGATATTAAGGTGTGGGTCGAAGATAGTGCATATTGATACTTTGATAAACTATATCAAAGTCAAAGTAATAAATGCATTAATAGATGGTAAATTGATGAGCATATATAAGTGTTGTAAGTAGGAGCTAGTAAGTGTCTTGGTTGGGGTTATAATTTGGATTTTACTCCAAATTCAAAATTCATAAAGTGGGTTTATTCCTATGGTTTATAACCTCATATTTTTTAGAGCAGAAGGAAGTAGCTTCCGCATTATAACTTAAATATTTTTCCTAGATTGGATTTTATATTGAGCACAAAAATTAGGTTCTTGCATTCTTATATGCATTTGTAACTCGCAGAATGTGGGTTTGGTAGGTTCACTCTGCCATCATTTTGCAAAATATTGGTACTATGGCATACAAATTGGAGCTTCCTGCTTCTTCGCGAGTGCATCTAGTTTTCCATGTTTCATGCTTAAGAAAGGTTATAGGGGACAAACTATCAGTTCAAACAATATTTTCAGAACTTGATGAGGAAGGAAAAACCATATTGGAACCTGAAAAAGTCATGGAAATAAGAACTCGACAACTACGAAATCGATCAATTTCAGACTATCTCATCAAATGGAAGAACTTAACCACTGAAGATTCTACACGGGAGGATGAGAATTTTATACAAAAGCACCCGGAGCTACTCAAGCATTGTGGACAACACTTTTTTGAAGGATAGGAGCATGTTAGGTCCCTATGTTACTAGTATAGTCTCTTATTGTTGTTAATGTAACCCCCTTATTATTATTGTTGTATCCCTGTAACCCCCATACTTTTATTATTGTGCCCTTAAATTATTATTGTTAGGTCGGAACGATTACATTGTTGCCCCATGGACTCCTATATATAGAAATGAGGTTTTTTGATTTGTATCATCCAAGAATTGTTCATTTATGTAATGTATTGGAGTTTTCCCCCTCGAAGTGGCTAATTTCTAAGGCGTTGATCTCTCTTTTCTTCTAGTTTTGGAGCTGGTTTCACAACAATGCCGAATTGGACGTAGAACCAACAAATCTTCCTTCCGCTTGATTCTTTTATTTCTACATGAAACAACGTACAAAACACAAAAAAACGTACAAAACAAAAAATACCGGACTTGAAATATTATAGGTTTCGACTTCGAAACCACATATCATCTGTGCCTCCATCGAAAATCGCAAATCGATGATCTTAACTTTTAACTAGCGCTGATGGGAAAACCTTAAGTTCTTGCGATTGCGATGTGCGATGACACGATTGCATCCCAACTTAAAATGTTTACCTTGCGGGCACTATCCTCCTAAGCTTGCGGGTGCTTATATGCACTATCCTCCTGAGCTTGCCATGTGCGATTACGATCACCTCTCAACTCAAATAACATAACTTGCAGGCAACTAAAAGATAAGTCCTAAAATGTGTGAAGTGTGAACTTGTGGGCATCCTAAAAAGGTAAATGATAAATCTTGCGAAGTGTAGATGGATACAAAAAAGGTAAATGAAATAATTATGTGAAATGCAAAATCTAAGTTTTGTGATGTGCAATGGTGATGTCACATTGCAACATGGCAAGGTTTGGTGTGGGCGCTTAAAGGTAAATGTTAAATGTTGTGAAGTGTGGGTTGCGACGCAGTTAACAACGGTAAGTGAAAAATGTGAAAGATAAGGAATAAAGCGAAAGGCAAAGGTTTGTGGTGGTTTGTAGTGAGGTAAAGTTGAGGGTCCCACGAGATCGCATCTGCAGGTACATAACTTTATGTGAAGAGTTTAAGTGTTAAACGCTAAATGTTACGACATTTGCTATGCGGACAAATGGTAAGTCAACGACGATGGGTAAGAAATAAGGAAGAGAAAAGGCTCGGGTAGTCTGTTTTCAACTGTGTGTGAAACGCTTCCAGATTTGAAATCTGGGCTTTGTCTTTCAGTGCACAAAGATTCAATGAAGTGTGAGTTGTTGCTAGACTTTATTCATGGTGGTGGTTGGGAGTATTTCCAACAACAATATCATGGGTGATTCGAAGGGATTAATTGACTGCCTTTTTGTACTTCTTGAATTGACCATTTTGGAAGGATAAATGTTTTTATGAGTTTTCTAGTTTAGACAATAAGATTTGTAATCTTAAAGCTTATTAAACTATTTATAAAGAGCGTGGACCAAATCAATGATTTGAAAAATTTTGAACATAATTTAATATATACTTGGACTTAAGGTTATTTTTTTTAATTATTCATTTCATATATGTGTATTTGTGGATTGATAGGACCAATACTATAACAATTACTGATCCCTTCACAACATTAGACATCTCCCTGAATTCCTTCTCCTAAAAACATAAAACCCCTCCCCCATAAAATTACGTAAAAAACCAATGCTTTACTTTGCATTCGCTCAATTTGTACTCGGACGGAATTAACATTAGATGATGTTGACATAACACACTCTTTTGGCTCGTAGATAATTACATTCACATATATCAACGTTGAGAGAAAATATGCACTCAACTGGATAATCCGTCCACATAGATGCCCTGAACTCGATGGTTATCTAGTTCAATACAACGTATTTACTTTTAGTACGAAAATCCAATATATTGGAAAGAAAATGGAAAATTACTTTCCATTTCTTTCGAAAATCCAGTGTATCGAAAAAGAAATAGAGAATTTGCTTCCGTCGCTTTTCAGTTGATTACATTCTAAGGATTTCTTCTAGTGGTTAAATTAGTTTTTTAAATCTGGCAGTTTTTCGAAAAAGAAATGGAGAATTCGCTTCCGTCGCTTTTAAGTTGATTACATTCTAAGGATGTCTTTTAGTGGTTAAATTAGTTGTTGAAATCTGGCAGTTTTTCCCGTGTCAACTTCGTACAGCATCAACTTCGTAGTGGTTAAATTAGTTCTTGAAATCTTGGTTAAATTAATTCGAATGGTATTAAACAACATGCAAGAAAATCTAGCTTAAGGTGCATGTAGACACATCTGTGACAATCGAATTTGAAATTGGATCTTCCCTTTTCCTTCTGGGAGTTGAAAGTAGTTACAGGTAAGATGCCCATCAAGTGCCGTTACTGTGTAGGTTGTCTGCCATGAACTGGTGGGTTCACAGTTTGATGAACATTAATTAGAAGGAAAAACCCCACTAGTGGAACGAGAAACTTTTGAGATGCTCTCAAATCAATCTAGTGGAGGTGGTCTTGTGCACGAAACATAACAAAAAAGACGAGTTGAAATTAAAGTATTAGAAGGATGCCTATCAATGGCACCAGAGAAGAAGAGAGTACTAAATAAATATATGGCACACAAAAGTGAACGATATGGACTGTCCGATTTTTTTTTGTTGTTGAATGGTCTTTTTTCTAAGTATAATGCAAAGCCGGCCAGCTTTGTTGTCAGCCACCGTCATACTCCGCCTACCAATTTTTTCCCTTTGAATACTGGAAATGTCGAATAATTTATTAAAATTCTTGGTTAAACCAGTTTGTTTAAACAACTTTATTTTCTTTTGCTTCAGGTGGTGGAAAAGAGTCGCGAGGCCAGCACTTCGTCATGATGAAATTTAGAAAACAATGAATGATAGAAAGAAGGGAAACGCAAGGGAATATTTTAAAATTGAAATTAAGTGCGTGCCAAGAATATGGGAATTAAGAAAGCCATATAGGTTAGACGCGCCGTCCGCAATCGTAAATTATATTATTTTATGTGGCCATTCCTTGTTGCAACAGGTGATAGTCGGAAAGTAGGGCCGGCTATCGTTGAAATTTATTAAATAATTTCTCTTTCAATGACGTGGACTGGTTTTCTTTGCCACTGTACATAGTTAACTTATAAATACGATGGGAAGGCCTATGCATTTCACCACTCCAATTGTCGTCTATTGTTGTGTAGTTGTATTGCACAAATTCGTTTCAGTGTAGTTTCTTGTCTTCTCTTCTGGTCGTCACAGTATTGTACTGTCTCTTGATAATACAATATTAGTGTGTGGTTCTGCTTTTATTACGATAATCGCATTGGATCCAGATAGAAAGGTTGTCTTAATAGTTGAACGATGAAGAGTTTTGCTATGATTTTACTAATGTTGCTTGCAGCACCGCTAGGTGACGCTGCTCGGATTTTCGGTTTCATGGCATTCTCTTTCAATGGGGATTCTCACGTTAAAGCTACTCCTGCAAGTAGTTATCCATTGGTGCAGGAAAGGAGTCCTGCAAAGGGATTCCTGGAGCCTAAAGAATCTTTTGGTAGAAGAGCGGACCTTGAAGAGCATCCTGGTTCAGAGGGTAACTTCAAGCCTAATGAATCTGCTAAATCGAGGGCTTCAGATCAGCGTTCTGATGAACTTCTTCAGAAAATCCTTCCTTCTCTAAAATTTAATGTTGCTGAACATCAAGCGGAGAAATCTGTTCGGCCCTTTGAACCGTTAGGTCACAGCCCTGGAATTGGCCACGATGATCCACCTGGATTGAGGCGCTGAGTGGGCGAATTCATTGAAGCGATTTCTTCTGTTCCGAAAGGAACATCGGGCACTTCAGTTCTGTATAGGCCCCTGTATTGGTTGTGAAATATGCATGCAATGGCTAGCTTGTATTGTCTCTGATATTATATGAAGTATTGTGTAGTTGACTGTTCAAATGATCATATGGTGTAAGATATGTTAAGTGTGAAGCTGTATGTCGGCGCTGAAACCCAGCCGACCAACGCTGTCACTGACGGCGCCGAACCTAACGCGCCGCCAGATTGACAATATGTTTTTCATATGCAGAATAATCCTTCCTCTGCTACTATAAATTGTATTCATGCTTCTGCCTAAGTGCATCATGGCAAGCAAGGCCTGTGTAATAAATTGACTGTGTAATAAAATCTGTTGTGTGTTGTTTCTCCATTTCATTTATGTTTCTGTGTGTTAGTTTCATTTCTCTATTTTTATTCTTCTGCTGTGCTGCTCTACTCTCCACAACTGGTATCAGAGCTGATCTGCTGAGCGTGGACCCCTTTAGTGTATTCTTGGGCCAAAAATGGACAAGAAGAAGACAAGGCAGAGCCAACCGTTGTCTGGTGTAAAAGCCAGTGGTTTTTTGTAGTGAAAGTCGTAAGGGCTTCGAATAGTGTGGCTTCAAGCCGCGTTTGAGAGGTGCTTTTGGGACAGCATCGAAGAAGAGCGCTGAAGAACGTCGAGGGCTATGGCCGGTGAAAGTGGAGTGTTGGTGAATTTGCTTACTTTGAAGGAGCCGCTACCAAGATTTCCTGGTTTTCGCTACAAAGTTTCTTGCTGAATATGTGTGATTTGAAAGCTGAATATTAAAGTGCTGGGAAACCAACATTCTTGAAGTCTGTTGTGCAATTTGGTGAGAGTGCGACCCGTAAGCCCATTTAAATTTATTTCCATAATCGATATTGTGTGAAGACATTATGATTTATAATCCATTTTTTTTAAATCTATGTTATTATGAAACATAACATATATGTTTTATAATAATTATTAGAGTTTAGACCTTCTTTTTAAAAATAAAAAGGAAAATAGTCAGTGTTTTAAAGAGATTGGTTTGGTATTTTTAAAATGTTGGCAACGCTGTAATAATTGAAGTTTTAGTTTCTAAGGGGTGAAATTTTATTAAGAATGGAGAAAGGGGATAATTTTTCTCTATGGAAATCACAGATGGAAGATATATTGATTTTAAAAGATCAGTATTTTCCGATTGAGGGTGTAACAAAGAAACCTTCATCGACGACAGATGAGGAATGAGATAAGCTAGATAGAAAGGTGGTTGCAAAAATCCACCAATATCTAGCAAAGAATGTGTATTTCAATGTGTCCAGAGAAAAGACAGCAATGGGATTAAGGAAGAAGCTCCATGAACTATATGAGAAGAACACGGCATCAAACAAAGTGTTCTTGATGAAGAAGCTTTACAATCCCAAGATCAAGGACGGTGCTTCAGTTGCTGAGCACTTGAATGAATTCAATATTATAACTAGTCAACTTGCCTCTATTAAAGTAACTTTAGATGATGAAATTAGAGTTATTTTGTTAATGTGTTCTATGCCATACAGCTCGGAAAATATAATTGTGGCTATGAGTATTTCAGCACCTATAGGGACCCTAAAGTTTGATGATGTCAGCAGCAGTTTAATGAATGAGGAGCTGCAACGCAAGCCAATTGCGGAAAACGAGGGAGGAGAAGCTCTAGCTCTAGCTGATCGTGGCAGAAGGATTGATCGAGGTTGACGAGGGTGATCAATATCGAGAGGCCGATCAAAATCAAGGAGGGACAGGATCATCTGCTTTCATTGTGGCAAACTTGGGCACATGAAGAAAGAATGTCGAGCCTTGAAGAAAGGACAAAAGGATCAAAGACCGGCCAATACAAATTACAAGTCATCCAACTCAAATGAAGGTGAGACTATTGTTGTAGTCACAGATGGTGATGTGTTGTTTACTGTTTCAGTAGAGCATGCATGTTTATATACATCTAGCAGTAGCTTTGATTGGATCCTTGACTCTGGGGCATCTCACCATGTGACCCCATGCAAAGATAGTTTTGTTGCATATAATCCTGGTGATTATGGTAGAGTGCATTCGGGGAATAATCATTTTTGCAGTATTGTTGGAGTGGGAGATGTCCAGATCAGGATGAAGAATGGACAAGAAATATTGTTGAAACAGGTTAGGCATGTACTAGAAATGCACATGAGTTTGATCTCTATGGGATGGCTGGATGATGAGGGCTATTCCACAAGCTTCGGAAAAGGAGGCTGGAAAATTAGCAAAGGAGCAATGGTCGTGGCCAAAGGACCCAAGACAATAACATTATATTCATTGAAGGGAATGTTATCACATTTGGTTGCTGTCACAAGAGAAGGAAATTCAGCAGATTTGTGGCATAAGCGTTTGGGTCACATGAGCGAGAAGGGTTTAAAAATCCTTGTTAGTAAAAATTTATTACCAGGTTTGAGATCCTACAATATTGATCTTTGTGAGCATTGTATATATGGTAGACAAAGAAAGGTCTCATTTCTTAGAGGTGGTCATGACAGAAAGAAAAATGTGTTAGAATTGATACACTCAGATGTGTTTGGACCAGTTAACATCAAGTCATTAGGAGGAGCATCATATTTTGTAACATTTATAGATGATGCATCCATGAAGGTTTGGGCCTATCCCATGAAAAGTAAAAGTGAAGTGTTTGAAATATTTCATAAATTCCATATTGTTGTTGAAAGAGAGACTAAAAAATTGCTCAAGTGCCTAAGAACAGATAATGGTGGAGAATATTGCTCAAATGCATTCAAAGAATATTGTAACAAGTTTGGCATAAAGCATGAGAAGACTGTGCGTGGTACACCTCAACAGAATGGTGTTGTAGAACGAATGAATCGCACCATTATGGAAAAAGTAAGGTGCATGTTGTCCAATTCCGGTTTGGACAAGCATTTTTGGGCAGAGGCTGTGAGGGCAACTTGCTACCTCATAAATGGATCTCCATCTACAGTCTTGGATGGAGGCATCCCTGAAGAAGTTTGGACTGGTAAGAAGTTAAATTATTCTCATTTGAAAATCTTTGGATGTGAAGTACTTGTATATATTCCAAAAGAAAATAGAACTAAGCTAGATGATAAATCATTGAAATGCATTTTTTTTGGATATGCGGATGAAGAATTTGGTTATCCTCTATGGGATCCAACCAAACATAAAATTATTAGAAGCAGGGATGTTATATTTAATGAGTCATAAATGTTTAAGAGGAATGTAGGTGAGGTGGAAGTCAAGAAAGTTATTGACAGGTTTGAAGAGAAACATGAAGACATCCCACCGATGCAGGAAAATGGGCAGCAAGTTCAAGAGCAGGAAGGACAGCAAGGGGAGAGTGATGAACATGAAGAAGAAGGAATCTTGCAGGAACCTTTATAGGAGATTCAACCTGATAATGCACCTCCAGAGTTGGTTCGCACATCTTCTAGGCCTCATAAGCCTTCATAAAGGTATCCTCCTTCAAACTATATCCTATTGACTGATGAAGGTGAGCTTAGTTATTTTCAAGAGGCTTGTAAAGTTGAGCACATAAAAGAATGGAAGAAAGAAATGCAAGAAGAAATGAACTCTTTGTTGGAAAATAAAACTTGGGAGCTGGTAAATCTCCTAAAAGGTAGAAAAGCTTTGCAAAACAAATGGTTATATAGAATTAAGCATGAAGGTGACAAAAAGAAGGAGAGGTATAAAGAAAGGTTGGTGGTGAAAGGATTCGCCCAAAAGGAACGTATTGACTTCACTGAAATTTTCTCACCTGTTGTCAAAATGTCATCCATTAGAGTCATTCTTGGTCTTGTTGCTTCTTTAGACTTAGAATGTGAACAGTTAGATGTAAAAAATTCTTTCTTTCATGGAGAATTAGAGGAAGAAATTTATATGAAGCAACCAGAAGGCTTCATAGAAAAAGGCAAAGAAGAGCTTTCTTGCAAGTTGAAGAAGATTCTCTATGGGTTGAAACAAGCACCTTGGCAATGGTACAAGAAATTTGATTCATTCATGTTAGAACATGGTTTTCACAAGTTGGAAGATGACCATTATGTCTATATCAAGAGGTATCAGCAAGGAAAGTACCTCATATTATTGTTATATGTGGATGACATGTTGATTGTTGGGCAGGATAAGAATATGATCAATAGGTTGAAGAAGGATTTGGGCAGCAAGTTTCCAATTAATTATTTGGGTCCAGCACAATAGATATTGGGCATGAGAATCATGTGTGACAGGGAAAACAAAAAGTTGTGGCTGTCACAAGAAAAATATATCAAGAAAGTGCTTGACAGGTTTAATATGAAGGATGCCAAACCAGTTGGTACACCCCTTGCAGGCCACTTCAAGTTGAGTACTGAGTTATGTCCCAGTGATGACAAGGACAAGGAAGAAATGAGCAAGGTTCCTTATGCTTCAGTAGTTGGCAACTTGATGTATGCCATGGTATACACACAGCCAGAAATTGCATATTCAGTGGGAGTTGTGAGCAGATTCCTTGCCAATCCAGGAAAACAACATTGGCAAGCAGTAAAATGGATTTTCATGTATCTTAAGGATACTAGTCATTATTGCTTATGTTTTGGTAATAACGATACTGTGCTTGAAGGTTTTATAGATGCAGATATGGCTAGATATATCGACACCAGAAATTCCACTACAGGTTATTTGTACACATTTGTAGGTGCAGCTGTATCTTGGGTGTCAAGGCTACAAAGAATAGTAGCTCTCTCTACAACAGAAGCATAGTACATAGCTGCAAGAGAGGCTTCCAAAGAAATGTTGTGGATGCAACGATTTCTAGGAGAGTTAGGAATCAAGCAAGACAAGTATGTGATGTATTATGATAGTATGAGTGTCATTCACTTGGAAAAAAATATGTAAGAATTTCACTAAAAAACCAAGCACATTGACTTAAGGTACCATTCGATCCGACATGTGTTGGAGGAAGGGCAGTTACATTTGGAAAAGATCCATACTGATAAGAACACTACTGATATGCTCACTAAGATTCTACCAAGAAGTAAGCATGAGTTATGTAGAGGCATGATAGATATCGATGTGACTTGATTCAATATTCTTCATTCGGCTTCAAGTGGGAGAATGTTAAGTGTGAAGCCATATGTCGGCGCCGAAACCTAGCCGACCAACGCCATCACTAACGGTGCCGAACCTAACACATCGCCTAGATTGACAATATGATTTTCATATGTAGAATAATCCCTCCTTTGCTACTATAAATTGTATTCATGCCTCTGCCTAAGTGCATCAAGGCAAGCAAGGCCTGTGTAATAAATTTCCTGTGTAGTAAAATCTGTTCTATGTTGTTTCTCCATTTCATTTCTGTTTCTGTGTGTTAATTTCATTTCTCCATTATTATTCTTCTGTTGTGCCACTCTTCTCTCAACAAGATATGCAGGCTGTATAAATGAAATAAAATAGGGTAATTCCTTAGATATTTATACCTTAAATATGTGAATATTTCTCATTCATAGTACATGACATTTTTACCCATCACTTAAACTAATAAACAGAGATAATCACTCATAAGGCGAAAAATTATCTTACTGTATTGGAAAATTTTAATGGTTAACATTAGAAGATGCGTTATTTTCTATGTTTTTTCAGAAAACTACAATAATATAAGTTTCTATACATTAAAATATGTTTTCATACTTCAAATTTTCCACAAATAAAATACACCCATGTCCGTTGCAAAGCATATTTATTTTCAACTACAGTTCTCACAGTTATGGTCATAAATTTGTATAGTTAGATCTTCCCGACATACTAATAATGTTTTCCTTCTGAGAGGCGCTGAATGGCATAAGCGGGCGAAGTCATTCAAAAGCCTGATAACGTTGGAAAGGAAAATCTCACAGCTAACTCCTCTAATAAGCCATTGTATTATTGCTTGTGAAACAAGGATGCTATTGATAGATTTTATTTTCTACCATATATACGAAGTATTGTGCAATTAATGTTTCAAGTATTAAATATACAGTTTTCATTTGTTTTCATTTGTTGGATAATCTAATTTCAATCATTTGTTAGGTGTAGAAATTCTAAGTTCATGTGTTTCAGTTCACTTTGACTTAGTTGAGTTTTACTGTATTTTTACTCTAGTCATTTTTATTGCTGATTTTTCCAATTAATCTTATTTAACTCATTCTAATATTGACAAGAGCAATCTTATCTTTTTCTCTTTTTTAGTTTTTCAATTCTTGTCATTATATCATCCTATCGATTACTTCTTTTTGGTTTTCAATTCTTGTCATGGTATCACAGCTTCATAAGACTCCCAAAAGAGTAGCAAGGCGAGCAAAGTTGGAGCGACACAAAGAAGAGGCAAGCCTGTAGGAAACTCTTTGACAGAGCAGCAAAATCTTGAGGAATGTTGGAGACCCTTCATGAAAATAACCAAAAAAACGAAAAAGCAAGTCAAAGCTAGTGAAACTAATTGTAAAAAGACAATTCGAAAAGTTGAAAGACTCTTAAAAAAAAAACCTAGATTAAAAAAAGAAAAAGAGGACGAAGAGGCCACCAAATAAACAAGCAAAGGCTACTGAAAAGCACATTAAAGATATTTTTTTTTTTTTCTAAGATTGACTTAATAACACACAGTTTTAGAGGAATCTCGGCATTAGTTCAGTTGTGTTACATCAATTTCAAAATCAGGCTGGTGTGGAGTTCAAACACCTGCGTTAGGGTCATTTACCAAAGAAATTAATACAAAGGTGATCCAAAGCATTCATGAAGGTATCACCTCATACATACCTTAAAAATAAAGGCATTCATTTTCTACAAAGGATTCGTATTCTATAAAGGATCTTTTAAAAGCTTTATCTTAAGGTATTTAAAAAGTGAGGAAACTCATTAAAAAAAGGTTTTTTTCTTATTCAAGGTTTTTTTTTTTTAACTTTAAATTTGTAAGGGTTAAAAAAAGATACATATTATCATTTGAGGTTGAGTTTTTTTTTTCAAAGGAAATTTTAAAAGGGTATTGTGAAATTTTGGTGAAAGTGGATGTGTAAAAGGATATTTTTTGAGAAAATGAATTTTTTTTGAAGTAAGGTATTTGATTAATATATGTAGACTCATTTTTTTGTGGATGCCAAGCAATAACGTCGTGGGAAAAGTCAAAAGTCTAAAGAAAAAACAAAATATGTTGGAGAACCTTTTAGATCTAGAAATAAATAGGCAAAAGGATGTCTTTGCATTAAAATGCATAAAAAAATTTGTGAATGAAAGCATTCTTCCCTTAATTTCAGATGCCAAGATAGCCAAGAAGGCTTAGGATACCCTTGAGAGGTGTTTTGCTGCAAGGGGGAGCATTGAAGCTGAAGATGAAGGTGAATCTATAGCAAAAAATGTACAACTAGATGAAAACTATGTTGAATTCCACTGTACACAGCTACAAGTGGACGAAAATTTGGTGAATCCAACAATAGAGCTTGCTGGCAAAGATTTGGTGTTTCCAGCAACATAGCTTGCTGACAAAGATATGATGAATCCATCAATAGAGCTCACAGACAAAGATTTGATGATTCCAACAACAATGCTTGCTGATGATAACTTGGTGATTCCAGCAATAGTTCTTGCTGATGAAGACTTGCTGATTCTAGCAACAAAGCTTGCTGATTATGACTTGATGATACCAACAACATAGCTTGTTGACGAAGATTTAGTGTTTCCAGCAACAGAGCTTACTAATGATGATAAGGTGAATCCAGCAACACAACTTGTTGATGAAAATTTGATGTTTCTAGCAACAGAGCTTTCTCATGATGATATGGTGAATCAAGAAACAGAGCTTCCTAATGATGATTTTGCAAATCCAGCAGCAAAACTTGCTGATGAGTGTGAAATTTCTGTTGAATAAATCAATGCTATGGTAAATCCAACAATTAATATTGTTAATGCAAAATTTGATCAATATTTGTTAGCTAATGATGACTGGTTGAAGATGATGCAACAAAAACATGATATCGACATGACGCTATTTGGTGATATAGTCCCACATCATTTAGTGGAATATGTTCATGCAAGTTTTTATGTTGGTGCAACAACACATGTCAGTGGAGAAGAGACAAAGACAGAGACAGAGAAAGAAGAAAATGTAGAAAAGGAAGCCCACAAAGAGAAAACAAAGATAGAGGTAGAAGAAGAGAAGGAAGTGCAACAAGAGAAAGTTTCCATAGCGGAGTAGAAGGAGCAAAACCAATGTGGTTTTGAAGATGTTTCTACACTTACCATTGGTTTCCAATGTGTGTGCACACAAAACAATTATGAAGGGGACTTAAAGTTCCTTGAAACATGGCTTGCAACACCATGTATAGATGAGGTCTACACACAAGCTGTAGATATGAATGTTGAAGACAGCATGCATGACCAACACGTTAATGAAGTTTTCAGGTATTGGAGTTTTGAAGAGATAAATATTATTTTTATCTTATGTTGTAACAGATTGATGATGAAAAATGCACCACAAAAGAAAATGTGGCAGCATCCAACATACAAGTCATTTCTTGAAGAAGACGAAGACATTCTTAGACATTTCGGAACAATAGAAGACCTGCACCAACAAATGAAGAATTTGAGGTTTGAAGAATACAACAAAAAGAAAATGATGAAACCATTTAGAGGCTATATAATTTGGAAGAAGAGAAGAAGAAAAATCAATCTAGTTGAACTCATTTTTTAAAATTGTAAGCCTCTCTGAGATATAGACGAACATGTATCTTAATTAAATTTTTATGTGGTTGTAATTAAAGGGGAGTGTTAGAGAGTATAATATCAACCACCTGCTAGGTGTCGAAACCGTCCATCCAAGTGTCCCGATTAAGTTTTAGTTAGTCAAGATTAGTCAAGTTACAATACACTCATTTATTGTTAATGTTCTCAATCTAATCTTATATAACTAATTCATAATATCGAGAAGAGCAATCCTCTGCTCCAATTCTTTTAAGTTTTGTTATTAATAAGAAATAAGATATTATTCTAACCTTATGTTGTAGAAGATTGATGATAAAAAATGCACTACAAAAGACAATATGTGAAAGAAATCCACATACAAGTCATTTTTTGAAGAATTCCACGACATGCTTAGACAACCTGGAACAATAGAAGACCTGCACCAACAAATGAAGAATCTGAGGTTTGAAGAATACAAAAAAAAGAAAATGTTGAAACAATTTAGAGGCTACAAGATTTGGAAAAAGAGAAGAAGAAAAATAAATCTAGTTGAAGTCAATTTTTTAAATTGTAAGCCTCGCTGAGAGATAGACCAACAGATATCGTAATTAAATATTTTATGTGGTTGTAATTAAGGGGGAGTGTTGGAGAATCTCATTCCAACCACCTGCTAGGTGTCGAAACCATCAGTCCAAGTGTCCAAGTTCAATTTGAGTTAGTCAAGTTTTAATTAAGTCATTTATTACTTGAGAAGAGAAATATCCTGCTCCACCTCTTTTCAGTTTTCAATTCTTGTGAGCATTGTAACATATAATTTTAGCATTAAATAATTTATTCTATTAATACCAATGTTTCACATGGCCCCTTCCTATAACATAGTATGGTCGTGAGCATAGTGATGGTAATGAGCAGTGAAAATGATAGGGACCATTGCATTCAATATATCTTTTCTTTTCAAATTTTGGATATTTATACGGAAGTGTATTTAATATTGGAAGGGGATTTGTTTACCCACTCAACAGAATAATTTAGATGGTAGTTGTTTTGTTCGAATTCTGTAAAAAATATTTCAAAAAATTAGGTAGTTGTAGTGTTTGAATTGTATTTATGTTGGTGGATATTGATTCAACATCATCAAAAACATTTGAGACAAAATACTGAGGATTAACTATGTAACCTAGATTTTCAAAAATCTTTCCCTGTATTTTTCCTAATCTCCCAAAAATTTCTAAATTATTTTGTAACTTTTTTTAGATTGCTATTATTTGAACTGGGTTTCAAAAATTTATATTTTTAATAAAATGATTAATTGATATGAATATTTTCAGTTCAATATATAACCTATTGTGATGAGTATTTTTTATTTAATAAAATTTTGAATGGTAAACAAATATAATATAAAAAATTGTGAATAATAGACTATATAAAACTGATGTGGGCTGTGAGATCGTTGTAACATCTCTGTTAGGGCTGGGGATTTTGAAAATGATGTGGGCACACTAGTTCAAGTTTGACATTGATTTAACTATTAGCTACAGAATGGATATGAGTTCATTCAGCTCCTGGCTTCAGTCCAACAAGAATCGTGACATTAAGGGCTGCTGCCCATAATGAAAGGAAGCATTTAAAGAATTACTCTTCAAAAGTTTGGTTTGGTTTTCAATTATTTCCTCAGTTGCCTCGGTAATAAAATTTTGATTTTCTAATATTTTATCATCAGATGGTTGTGCCCAATATGCTATTGATTGTATTCTTTCATGTATGAAAAAAACCATGCTTGCCATGTTAAGGAAAAGCTCTCAAAGGAAAAACTATGCTATGTCTGGTTAAAAAAATTTGATTATCTGGTACTTCAAGAAGAAATGAAGAAGAGACTTATATTATTTTCAGCCATGTGGGTTGTTTCAGTGCTAGTCTTAATCATATGGGATAATGATTCCAAATTCCAAAATAATTTGTTTAGAACGTTGAATGCTTAATGTGATTTGCAATTACATCAAGAAGAAAGGAAGAAGAGCTTTATATTCTTTTCCACCATCTGTGTTGTTTCATTGTTGGTCTTAATCATGTGATAAGGATTCCAAATTCCGAAATAATTTGTTTAGAACATTGAATGGTTAATATGATTTGCAATTACATCAGCCACATGGTTAACAAATGTCATATCGTTATCATGTTTATGCTAGCATTGGATTTGTATGCATATACATGATTCATTGCAGACTTCTCGTGACAAATCAATAGTTTTATCATCGTTAAGCATTGTAATGGCCATCATTTTGGTAATGGCTATCATTCCAATTTCATTATCCAAGTTTATAATTTTTAAATTTTTATATTGGTGTTTTATAATTTTTTGTTTTTATAAAAATTAATTGGGCACTTTTTATAGCCCAGTATCACCCTCATGTGTATGTTGGAAGCCAAAAAAAAAATCAAAGTAATGTCTACTTAAACAATAACTTACATAACGATATAAATAAACAATTAAAAACTTATGAAAAAAAATTGAAACAACATAACTTTAAAAAATGAAAAGGTTTACGAACACTCAAAAAGTGATATAGTAAATAAATAAAAATATAAATAAACTAGAGATATGGTAAATAAATAAATCTTCTTTTTATATTTACTCCATAAACTTCTATGTTTACAAAAAAACTCAAAAAATAGGTTTTATTTAGGTGAAGCCTATAGGCCAAATACCATATTTATAAAAGACATATAAAGAGGTAAGGTAAATAATTAAAAATATATCAAATAGGCTTAGAAATCATGATGTAACTATATATGAATTGCATGGACAAAATACCATGGACCAAATTATTATTAATACCATGCAAAAAAAATTTATTAACCGTAACATTAAAATTAAATTATTATTGTTATTATTATTATCATTAATCTAATATTCATATTAATATATAACAACATTAATATTATTAAATTTAATTAATTTAAATTAATACAATATTAAATTTTTTATGTTATATAATATATATATATCTGGGAGGGAAGAAAAAATACATATGATAGAAGTGGAGAAATAGGGGGAGAGGCAAGGGAGAGATGGAGATAAACTGAAGAAAAGGGGAAAGGAGGAGTGAAGAAAGAGAGAGGGAGAGAAGTGAGAGAGATAGAGAAGGGTAATAGAGGGAGAGGGAGACATAAAGATGGATGTGGGAGGTAGAGAAGGAGAGAGGATTGGAGGGTAGAGAGAGAGAGAGATAAAGAAGGGGGAATGGAAAGGGAGATAGGAGAGAAAGGGAGAGAGAGGAAGGATGAAAGGAGGAGGAGAGAGTGAGAGATAGAGAGATCGAGTTGGAACGGGGAGAGAGGGAGGGAGAGAGAGAGAGAGAGAGAAGTGAGAGGGAGGTAGGAGAGAAAGGGAAAGAGAGGAATGATGAGAGGAGGAGGAGAGAGAGAGGGATATAGAGACGGAGGTTGATGGGGAGAGAGGGAGGGAGGAAGAGATGCATATAGTGAGAAGTGGAGAGGGAGGGAGTGACAAAGAGATATGGAGAGAGAGTGTGTATGTTTAGGGGTGAGATAAAGAGATATAGAAGGAGTGATGGGGACAAAAGGGGAGATAAGGAGAGAGAAACATAAAGGGAGGGATATTGTAACATAGTTGGAGAGAGTGATTGATTGATGGGGGGAGAGAGAGGATTGGAGGGAACACACACATACATACATAGAGAGAGAGCGAGAGAGAGAGAGAGAGAGAGGTGGGGCACATAGAGGAAGACATGAGATAAAGGTAGAGTGAGTGCTTGAGAGAGAGGAAGAGAGTGATGGAGGAATATAGATGATTATAGGGGGAGAGAGGGTGAGAGAGAGAGAGAGTGTGAGTGATTGAGTGAGTGATGGGGGAAGAGAGAGGGAGGTAGAAGAAAAAGGGAGAGATAGCAAGGAAAAGAGATGGGACTTGAAAGAGAGGAGGAGAGAGGGAGGGATAGAGAGATGGATTTGGAGGGGGAGAGAAGGAGGGATAGAATATGGAGTTGGATGGGAATAAATGGAGGGAAGAAGAAATACATAGAGAGTGAGTAGTGGAGAGAGAAAGGGAGTGACAGGGAAGAGATGGAGAGAGTGTGTGTATGTTTTAGGGTGAGATAAAGAGACAAACAAGGAGAGATGGAGAGAAGGTGGGAGAGAAGGAGAGAGAGAGTGGCATATAGTTACAATGTTGTAAGGTGAATATAAAGAGAGAGAGAGGTTAGAGAGAAAGAAAGAGACAGAGTGAAGAGATGTAGGGAATTAGAGATGGATGTGGAGGGAGAGAGAGAGGGACGTAAAAATAAAGACATAGAGTGAAAGGTGGAGAGAGGGAGGGAGTGATAAGTAAGAAGGAGAAAGAGGGATAGAGGATAGCAAGAGAGAGAGGGAGAGGAGGAGGGACTGATATATAGATACATTGGAGAAATAGAGTGTCTATTTTGGGGTTGATATAGAGAGATAAACGAAGATAGAGATATCGATGTAAGGTGAAGAGAAATAAGAGATAAATGGAGACCAGGAGTAAGGGACAAAGAGATAGATATGTATGGAGTGCAAGAGCATGTATGTTTCGTAGGGTTTGATAAAGAGATAAAGGAGCGATGGAAGGAGATATAGATACAGATCGAGGGGGCAGGGAGGGAAGAAGGTTTCTTGTAGTAGATGCATTAATTTAAGTGTAGATGGTGATTTATAATCCTATTTGATTCCTTGCACTAGATGCATTTCTTTTAGTGTAGATGTTGATTTCAAATTATATTTGATTACTTGCACTAGATGCATTGATTTCAATGTAAATGATTTCTAATCCTATTTGATAATTTGAAATAAATGCATTGATTTTAGTGTAGATGGTGTTTTACAATCATAATTGATTGCTTGCACTAGATGCATTGATTTCAGTGTAGATGTTGGATTTTAATTATATTTTCCTGCTTGCACTAGATGTATTGATTTGAGCGTAGATGTTGATTTTTAATCCTATTTGATTACTTGCATTAGATGCATTGATTCCAGTGTAGATGTTGTTTTCTAATATTATTTGATTTATTCATTAAATGCACTTATTTCAGTGTATATGTTTATTTATGATTTGATGTAATTAGATGTATGATTGTAGATTAATTTGAAAGTCATTGGATTAATAGTGTGCATTGATTTTTGTGTAAGAAAAAAAAATTATTGACAATGTACATTGATTTTTGTGTTAAAGTAATTAAAGTTATTAATATTGGAGAGCAAGAGAGACAAAGTATAATGTTTACTACAACAACTTGAGCTAAATATTTAAATAGTCTACGATTCCAAATGTCCTTTTCATATAATCGATATGAAAAGATGAAAACTAACAAGGGTGACAATAAGAATACTAGAAGAAAATAGTTTGAGATTGATCACAATGAATACTATGTGCAATTGACTACATTCTTATTATTCACATTTTGTATCTTTCAGTATTATTAAATTGTCACTTTGCATTCAAAAATTTTATTTCATCATATTTCATCAATAAATTTATTTTACAATATTTATCATCTCAACACACTGAGGTAACTAAGAAAATTTAAAATTAAGATGACTCGATAAATCTCAGACATATTTAGCATATTTAAAATGGGTATATTAATATTAGATGTATTTATATAGTATTGATAAAATTATTCATATGTTCCTCATATTATCGATATATTTTCCTTGGCCACACACGACTGAAACAAGCCTAGATCAATCTTAACTCCGGATCTATGAAGCATCTAGAGGGATCAAATATTTCTAAGTGAAAACCTTTCCTTAAGCTTTTCACTAAAAAAAAGGGTTTCACGTCGAAATATTTGATCCCTCTCAGCGCTTGATAGATCTGGAGTTAAGATGGATCTAGGCTAGTAAATATATAACCTATGGAAACAACTGTGTTTACTAATATAATTAAGCTAGTTATCTTTTATTATAATTTCCAGTTTTTAATTTATCATAAAATTAAAAAAATATGATAAAATAAATTAGCATATCAATCAGTAATCATGCATTAAATTTCAAATTTATGCTTTAGCATGAGCAAAATACACTAACACTTGTGTATGTGTTTTTCAATTTTTATTTATTTTTAACCTTATCTATCACATGTCTCAACATGAATTTGTTGAAAGTTTATGTTTAACATGTCAACAAGATAATAATGTTTTTTTCTTGATGGATGAATGCCCATATAAAAAATTATAGGTTACAGAATTTTGTTCAACGAATTGCAATTTATTATCATGTTCATATTGCAATGAAGTCTTCGACTTTTACCCTATATGTTGTTAAAATTAATACTAAGAAATAGGAATAAAATTAATTAGAAGTTCATGGGGTATTTTATTTCACATCAAATCAAAGGTTTTTTAAGGGTGCATTTATAAATATTTAAGAATAACAATAAATTTCTAAAAATATATGTAATAGTAATTTTATGAGGTATATTTCTAAAAATATATTTAAATGACGAAGAACACTTTACATAGTCTCATTTCCTATATTCAAAGTTGGAAATCTTAAATGTTATATGCGTGAAACCTAACAAGGATTCCTCCTAATGGTTTGGTAGATATATGTGCTAGTTGACCTTTATATCCGAAAAAATGAACACATATGTCGAAGCTTATGAATAAAGTGGTAATGATTGTGAATGTGTTTGTTTTTTTTTAAACACATATTTCTTTGACAATGAAATTACTGCAATGTTGTCTCAAAAGGTAGGATTTTGGTAAAGATATGTGTTAGTTGATCTCTATATCCTAAAATATGAACACATATGTCGACGCTTGTGAATAAAGTGGCAGTGATTGTCAATGTGTTTATTATTTGTGAAACACATGTTTCTTTGAAAATTGAATTGTTAAAATGTTGTTTCGAAAGATAGGAGGTGGCTATTTCTCCTCAACTATAACATATTTAAAAATTCTACTTAGCCATATCACATGGCATGGTGCTATAGTAACTTCTACATATTATGCTTCTACCGAATTGAAACAATGGGAGGAATGAGATCAATTGTTTTCCCAATTTTATGGATATATTGATGTGTTTTTCCTATGATCAAAACTAACAGAAAAGGCACTCATTCTGTATCCTATAAGATAGTTGTCTTTAGAATTTTTTTACCACAATCCATAATGATTTGTACCTACAATATACCTAAAAATTATTTTTCCAAATTTTGAGTGAGGTTCGTTTGGAGCCTCAATAAATCTAGAAATGTATTTAATCGCATATGTCACATCCAGTCTAGTTATATTAAGGCATGTGAGGCCACCTACAAGCCTCTTATATATTATTGAATCCACTACCGATCCGTAATCGACATTAGTTAGTTTTTTTCCCATTGCAATTTATGCTTATGTGGTCATACATTTGTCAATATTGAGCCTCTTTAAGATATATGTACCGTGTAATTGTTGACATATGAAAAATATAGTGAGAAAATTCTCACTTCAATTCCCAAAAGGTAGTTGATGAGACCAAGGTCTATCATCTTAAATTCCTTCTTCATGATTGCTTAAAAATCATATAACATCATATTTCTATAGATGTCATGTCATCAACATAAATACAAAGTATAATTATTTTACCTTGATATAATTTGATATAATGAGTAGGATCATTACTACTCCTCAACCCATTATTGAGTAAATATTTGTCAATGAATCTATACAAAGCTCTTACAAATTCTTCAAGCCATAAATGGATTTATTCAATTTGTAATATTTTTACTCTTTTTCATTTATTCCAAATTTTATCGGTTTATCAAAATATATTACCTTCTCTATTTTTCCAGCCAAGAAGGCTTACTACACATATATATAGAAAATTGACCATTTTTTAATTCTTTTATGGCTAACACAACTACAATAATATCCAAAATTGCTATTTGAGTAAAGGTTTCATCATATTACATACTTGTTTGCTAGGGAAATACTTTAATAACTACACTTGTATTACAATTCTCTACCCTTCCTTCATCCAAATTTGTCTCGTATTCAAACTTAATACCAATGTTTATTTTATCTGCTGGGAGATCAATAACATCCCATGTATAAATCCATTCAATATCTTAAATATCTTCATTTATTCAATGTAACTAATGATGTGTTTTGACTATTTATTGAAAACAAGTAGGTTGATCCAATAATATGGAAAAAATAACTTGCTTATCCATGTCATTACACTACTCATGCATTTCCCTCAAGCTCCGTATTCTTTGATTCTCACTGTGTATACTGAATCACAACTATGTTATGAAAAGAGCTCCAAAATAGAAGAAAAGAGAGATCAATGCCTTAGAAATAAGCCACTTCGAGGGGGAAACCTCCTTTACATTACATAAATGAACAATTCTTGGATTATACAAATGGATAAACCTCCTTTATATATAGAGGAGTCCATGGGGTCATAATATAACCCTGGAATACCTAACAATAATAATCTAAGGGCACAATAATAACAATTTGAGGGTTACATAGGTACAACAATAACAATAAGGGGGCTACATTAATAACAATAAGGGGCGGCCCTGGATTTATTTTATCATCGAATTGTAAAGGTGGAATTGTCTCAGTACCTTGTGCGGTGGGGAATGTAATTCGAATCGTAATTGAGTCTTCTAGAATCGGGAGGAAGAGAGGAATGTGTGCTAGGGTTCCATGTGACCCCACCTTGTGTGAGCACCATTTCAACGGCCTCCTAGCACGCCCCTGTTGCTGGCGAGACGAAGTGGTTCACGATATAGCGGGCAGTGAGTGGAGGTTCTTCCCCTCACTTAATGACAAGGCGCCTCTTGGGGTCAGCCACAAGCCAAACGTCCACAAGCACAAATATCCGGATACGGAAGATAATCGCAGTTCTGAAGGTAAAGTGATGAGTCGACAAGCGAGAAGAGATGCAGATGAGAAGATTAGGGAAAAAAGAGAACGCCCCGGGAAAAATCGTACACACAGAAGCCAATCACGGCGAAAGGCCCAAAATCGAGCTACCCAGCCATCAGATCAATGGAAGGATCCAGTACATGAAGGACCATGCCCTAATCGGCAAATTCATAGGTTTCTGGCCTACGGAAAAAGCTCTGCAAGGCTAGATAGCCGCCAAGTGGAAGCCCAAAGGGCAGGTTATCCTCCAACTTGGCCCCAAGGGTTTTTTTACTGCTATCTTCATTTGCATTGAGGATAGAAATAGAGTCCTGGATGAAGGACCATACTTCTTCAACTCAGCTGGCCTCTACCTAAGAGACTGGGTTGAAAGATTCAACCCCGACAAGGAAGACTTCAGTTGGGCCCCTGTCTGGATTAGACTTTATTCGCTTCCCCTGGAATACTGGGATGAGGAATCACTCAAAGACATTGCCAAGGGTTTAGGGGAGTTCATCAAAATCGCGGAGGAAACCAAGCTGCGCCGTTACACCTCTTATGCCCGCATCTGTGTCTACATGCGCTTGGACCAAGCCCTTCCTGACTCGGTAAGTCTCTTTCACGATGAATTTGAATGGATTCAACCTCTGGATTTTGAGCACGTCCCTTTCCGATGTCGCAAATGTCATGTTCATGGTCACCTTTTTCGGGATTGCCCGCTTAATGCCAAGCCTCAAAACCCCACTCCTCATGATAACTCAGAACCGGATGGTTTCACAAAGGTCTCCAATCGTCGAAGATCCCAGAAAAAACCCTCAAATGGAAAAAAACCCTCGGTTCAGACCTCTTCCACTCCCTCCACCAGTAACAGCTTTGAAGTTCTTGCCTCTAATCCAGAGAACCTTCCCCCAGCCGATCAATCTGCTTCCCACCCGTCCAAAATCACTCCTACCTCCCCACCGCCCAGCTCCAAACCCTCTTCCAAGGCTTCGATGGGCTTAGGTCTCTCCGCGGAAGAAACCCCGGTTGATCCAGATTGGAAGCCAAACGGAATGGATGTGGATTGCATCCCATCTCTGAACTCAAAAGGTAGTATTCAAGCTCAAAATATGGAGGTCGAACTAGAGAGCATAGACCTCACTGGGCTGGACATTCTGGAACTTGAACTAGCCTGCAAAAGAAAGGAATTTGACAAGATTCCAGACCAACATTTAGATAGACTGGAAGTCATCATCTCCAGAGCTTTTCAACAAAAAGAACTAGGAATACAGCCAGGAAGCCGATGGGATCGTAATCAATCTATTAAGGACTCCAAGAAACGAGGCCGGAAAACTGATTTGGAGCGCACTATCACAGTTGGGAAACTCCTGGTTGAATCAGGAAGATATGCCAAGTTGACAAAATATTACAAGCCCCTCCCCCACAGTGATCTATGAAGCTCACCTCATGGAATGTTAGGGGACTCAACAGTCCTGAGAAACTAAGAATGATAAAAAATATGATAAAGATGGAAAAGCCAAATATCCTCTTTTTACAGGAAACCAAATGTAATAGCAGCACTCTAGGCAAAATCCTCTCCAGCGCTTGGCCTGACTGTCACTCCGTGGAATTTGACGCATCGGGAGCTTCTGGAGGGCTCGCCATTGCCTGGAACACCCAAGCCATCTCGCTTTATGATTTTCATGCCGCCCATCATCTTATTCAAGCTACCTTTCACATCATAGGCACCAATGTTCATGGTCATCTCTCTAATGTCTACTTCCCTCAGGAAGCAGGCAGGAAAATGGCACTTCTTGACACATTGGAAGTGTTAAATAATGCCAGAACCCACCCTCTTTGGATTCTTGGCGGTGATTTCAATATGATTACCAACCTGGGGGAGAAAATGGGAGGTCAGGCTAAGCTAGATCCAGAAAGTTACCACTTCAAGGACTTCATTCAAAATAATATGCTAATAGATCTGCAGTACAGCAATGGCATTCACACCTGGAGTAATCGCAGAACGGGACGCCAACACATATCCTCCAAGCTGGACCGATTCCTAATTTCTGATAATGCGGTGCATCTAGGGGGTGATATCTCTGCCTCAATACTGCCATGCAGTGGATCGGACCATCGGCCCATCTCCTTACAATGGCAGCGATTGGGGGATTCCAAGAAGCGCCCCTTTCGCTTCGAGGCATTCTGGTTGATCCATCCCGCCTTCAAGGATCTCATCAGTGATTGGTGGAGGACCTCAATACCGCCTGAGGGGTCAAATATGTATCAATTCCAGTACAAGCTCAAGAGCCTAAAACTCCACATCAAGCAATGGAATCACAATACTTTTGGAAATATCTTCCAGGCGCAGTAGGCCCTCGTTACAGAAATGAGGACCCTCCAGCAGCAGATTATTACAAATGGTTACACGGAAGATCTAATGGCACGGGAGATGAAGCTCAAAACCCAATTGGAAGATCGTTCAAAGCAAGAGGAAATACTTTGGCGGCAAAAATCCAGGGTTAGATGGCTGAAAGAAGGCGAAAGAAATACAAAATTCTTTCACCGAACCACAATACAAAGACGCATGCACAACTCAATCACAGCCATAAGGAATCAGACAGGGGAGAAAGTAGAAGCACAGGCAGAGATAGAGCGGGCGTTCCTTGATCACTTCCAGACGGTGCATAAAGAACCTCCAGGGGACAGAAGTATTGCAATCAATAAAATCACGCAACACATTCCTAAAATCATCACTGATGAGCACAATCAGTTGCTCTTGCACCCAGTCTCCAGGCAGGAAGTTGATTTCGCCATGAAGCAACTCAAAGACAGAAAAGCTCCGGGGCCAGATGGGTTCACTACCACCTTCTACCATCAGTTCTGGGACCTCATTGGTGAGGAAGTTTGGATGGTGGTTGAAGAATCCTAGGCTATGCATTGGCTTCTCCCTTCTTTAAACGCAACATTCATTGTGCTCATTCTGAAAGAAGAAGAGGCCAGCACACCGGAAAAATATAGACCCATTGCTTTATGCAATGTAATCTATAAAGTCATCTCCAAAGTCATTGCCAACCATTTAAAACCGCTCCTGCCTCTTCTTATCTCACCAGAGCAGTCCGGATATGTTGAAGGCAGGCAGATCCTGGATGGCATCATTCACACTCATGAGATCATCCATTCGTTAAAGCAGATCAAACAGGCAGGTATGATTCTTAAAATCGATCTTTCCAAAGCATTTGATAAATTAAGCTGGACCTATATCAAAAAAATGCTTCTGGCCTTCGGCTTCTCTCCCACCTGGGTTCGTTGGATCCACAGCCTCATCTCCTCCTCATTCTTCTCCATTCTCATTAACGGGACTCCCTCCCACACCTTCACCCCTACAAGAGGCATCCGCCAAGGAGACCCCCTATCCCCTTTCCTGTTTGTTCTGATGGCGGAAGGTTTGGGGCGCCTCCTCTCCTCTGCCCTAAGCTCACAACAAATTCAAGGCATCTCTGTCCACAATGCACCAGCTGTCACCCACCAACAATTCGTGGATGACAATATGGTCTTTGGCTATCCCTCTGTTCAAGAAGCCTCCAAGTTAAAATCCCTGCTGCAAGACTTCTCCGAAGCGTCAGGAGCCAGCATAAATAATTCTAAATCCCATATCTTCTTCTTTCACACCCCCCCCCCCTCACGCAATCTGCCATCGCCCGCATCCTTGGCTTCTCCATAGCATCCCTCCCCTCCACTTACCTGGGCGCTCCTCTCATTGCCTCCCCGCTTAAACATGCCTCCTGGCGCAAGCTCCTTGATAAGTTGGAAGCCCGTCTCTCCTCCTGGACTTTCTGAACCCTTAACTTAGCAGGCAGGTTGGTTCTCATTAAATCTGTTCTCCAGGCCTTGCCTCTTTACCTTTTCTCCATTTTAGCGGCTCCCAAATGGGTCCTCAATAAGATCAAAGCCCTCCAAAGGAATTTCCTTTGGGGATCAAAAGGAACCAACCGAAAATGGGCCCTTTTTCAATGGTCTACTGTTTGTAAACCCAAAGAGCAAGGGGGAATTGGCCTTCGTGATCCTCTTCTAAGTAACACCATCATGAATGCGAAAATCTGGTGGAATTGGCTCACTGCTCCTGAAAAGCCCTGGGCCATTCTTTGGAAAGCCAAATATGCTCAAAATCGACCCCAAGAAGAATTTGTCAGAATGACTCCGGAAGTGAACGGTTCTATAATATGGAACTCAGCCAAGACTCACCACCTTCTCATTCAACAGCACAGTTTCTGGGAGATAAGAGATGGCACCTCTGCAAGGTTCTGGACTGACTCTTGGGAGAAATTACCAAAGCTTACCAACACTTTCAATCCTTCCATGGATCCTGACTGGCCCATGCGACAACTTGAGACAGTTAATCTTCACTGGGAGGACACCGATAACCAGGGTTATCGGCAATGGAGACAGACAGCCAGAATTATAAGAAATGCCACTGAGCAAGAATGCAAAGCCATTACAGATGATCTCAGAACACGTTGCATCATAGTTTCGCAAGATAAGGACATATTAAGATGGGGCCACATGCTGAAAGGAACTTACACCACTCGGGAGGCCTACAGGATCCTCAGTATGGATCCCATGCCCAAGGATTCGCTTTGGGGAAAAATCTGGAATCTTGGAGTCTGGCCCAAAGTCGCCTCATTCCTCTGGCTCCTTGGCCACCAAAGAATTCTCACATGGGACAATCTCCGCAAGAGACACTTCCATGGTCCCTCGATTTGTCCTAATTGTGGGGAAAATGAAGAAACTCAGCAGCATCTGCTTTATGCTTGCCCCCTGGCCTCACTGCTATGGGAGAAAGTTAGTTTCAGAAGCCAAAGAAACTGCATGCCCGATACTGACATTAGAGGATCCCTCCGAGAATGGCATCAACATCCCTTCAAAAGCGAAATTCTCAATCATCTCTGGAGAATCATCCCTGGCCTCCTCCTATGGACCATCTGGAAAGAGAGAAACAAACGAATTTTTAAGGATCAAAGGACCCCGACAGACATCATCTGGAGTAATTTCTATCACAATCTCAAGGAAACTCTAGACTTGCAGTCCTGGAGCATAGAGAATTTTCCATCTCAGGCCAAGGAAAATACTATATGGGAGAACTGGGGTCTCAACATTCAGCCCAACACTCAGACGCACACTAGCTCCCACTCTGACAGAAGCAATCACACTTGGACTCCCCCCCCTCGGAACACCTTTAAGATTAACTTTGATGGTGCATCAAAAGGCAATCCAGGCAAAGCCGGCTTTGGGGGCATCATAAGGAATCACGCTGGCATACCTCTGCTCGTTTACATGGGAAGTATTGGCTGGGACACAAACAACTCGGCAGAGCTGGAAGGATTATGGCAAGGCCTTCTTCTCTCTCAGCAAGCGGGGTTGCATCCTATTGAGATTGAAGGAGATTCACAGATCCTCATCAATATTGTTGCTCAACTTCTCAATGGAACCCAGGCACGCAAAATCTCCAGCAGTTGGCGTCTGGAGGCGCGCTTGGATAATATGGCAAGGTGGCTACAGGGAAATCGGGCTCTTTTGTTCAAGCATACCCGTAGAGAAGGCAATAGGGTTGCGGAATTGCTTGCCAACCTGGGGGTAGAATGTGAAAGCAATCTTAAAGCAGGGACGTTGGACATAATCCAGAATGAGGATCACAAAAGGGATTTCCACAATCTTCTTCAGGATGAGGCGAATCCCCCGGATGCGGGTGCAAGTGTCGACAGTGGGAGCGATGGGACGCAAGGCTTTAGGACGGGAGGCCACATGCCTTCCCTCTTGGAACCTCGGCGCCCACCTGATCGCAGTTAATGCCCGTGCTTGATCTTAATTGCGTTGATATGGAGCCGATTCACATCACTCTAAATGGTTTTCGAGGCAGCCTCGACTGCTGCAACCACATTTCACATACGTTTTTCAGGCTTGGTCATTCATTGCAGAGGTTGGAAGGTTGCAGAATCGGTTTGTTATATACCATGGAGCCGCCCGCCCCTTCGCCAATGCATTCAAGTTGTAATCCTGCTCTGGACAGAACCAAAATTCGCACCACCACAGGGCAGCGCAGTTGCCACACCTGTTGTTTGGTGCCCGCGGACAATTTCCACATCTCAATTGCAGGTTCCTGCTTGTCTGCAACTGTGGTTCTTGGCTCTCCTCCTAAGCGGAATCCCGTCAACACTCATTCACCTCAGCACTCCAACTTCTGTTCAATTGCAAATATTCCAAGACTTAGGCAGAGGATGCGGTACCGGAGGGGGTCCTTTCGTTCGGCCAGAAGGCACTCGCCATCCTTTTCCTCCTCTCCGTCGGATTCTTCAGCGCCCTCTGGCAGCCTCCCTCGTCTCCTTCATGGGCGCCTGCTTCGTTCTGGACGACGGCTGGACTCGCCTTCTGGATATGCTCTGCCGGCTCAGTCCCACACGGCCCTCTTCTCTTTCGACTGTGCTCTCAACAGACCACGTGTTACCGTGGCCATCTCTGTCGTCTTCCTGGAGGAGCCCGTGCCTGAGCCTCCGCCAGACGAGCACGCTCCAGATGACAGCGCACATTTGGATGTAATACAGCAGGATATGAGGGGTCCGCCTTCTGAGAACAGGGAGTCTTTGCAGGTTGAAGCTGGGGTCGTTCAGGGTCCAACTCCGCCTGTTGTCCACACCACCGCCGCTTGCTCCCATGCCCAAGGCGACCCAGAAGACTACAGTTGCAAGATTGAGGAAGTTGCGCCGGATGAGTAACTCGACCCTCTCCTCCTGTCATTTTTGTTTTTTCTCTGCCCTCTCTGAAGGAATGCTGGGACGCTTTAATGTTTACTCCATCTCTGTTCCATTTTTTGTAAATGTCCATGCTCTAACTCTACAGCGGTCCAGTACTGTTAGAGTCCAGTGCTACAGCTATGAAATGTATATGTGTCCAACATCAGGTCACCTGCTTTTCGCCCGATCCCCCGCCTTATTTTTCAAAGTTATGGTTTCTAAGGCCGGTTTCCCTCCGATAAGCAAACTTCCCAATATCGCCCTTTTCTGTTAAAATCACTTCGCAGGGCACCGTTATGGCTTCGCGCATGTACTATATTTTCCATTAATTAATAGATTACTCTAACTTAAAAACAACAATAAGGCACTACACTAGTAATATAGGGACCTAACATGCCCATCTCCTTCAAAAAACTGTTGTACTCAATGTTTGAGTAGCTATGGATGCTTTCGTATAAAATTCTCATCCTCCCATGTAAAATCTTCAGTGGGAAAGTTCTTTCACTTGATGAGATAATCTGAAATTGATCGATTTTGTAGATGTTGTGTTCTTGTTTCTGTGATTTCTTCAGGTTCCAATCTAATTTTTCCGTCTTCGTAAAGTTCTAGAAATATTGTTTAAACTAGAATTTTTCACCTGTAACCTTATTTAAGCATGAAACATGGAAAACTGGATGCACTCTAGAAGAATAAGGAAGCTCCAATTGTATGCCATAGTACCAATATTTTGCAACACCTTGTAAGGACCATAGTACAGTTGCGATAATTTATTATCCTTCTTAGCTTGCTTGAGGGACATTTGTTTGTATGGTTGCATCTCTAAAAATACCCTGTCCCCTACATCAAAACTTCTCTCGGTGCGATGTTGATCTGCTTGTTGTTTTATTAGATTTTGTGCCAAATTTAGGTTATCCTTTAAGAGTTGGAGAACTTGTTGTTGATGCTCGACGTGATGTTCCACTGCTTTAACCTCATAATTTTCTCTTAAAGGTGATGTCATAGAAGGTGGATGATATCCATAAAGTGCCATAAATGAGGTCATTTTTGCTACAATATGGAAGGAAGTGTTATACCACCATTTAGTTAGAGGTAACCACTTGGCCGATTGTGCTTGTTTATCATGTAAAAAAAATTGAAGATATCCTTCCAAACATTTTTTTTGTATCTCAGTTTTATCATGGGATTGAGGATGATAAGATACGCTATGAGCGAGTTGAGTACCCAAACAAGAAAATAATTACGTCAAAAAATTTCTAGTAAAAATGGGATCTTTGTTGCTTACAATAATTTTTGGGTTTCCATGTAGCTTTAAAGTATTAGAGAGATGTCTATCAATGGCATTAGTGAGGAAGAGAGGAATAAATAAATATATAGCACACAAAAGTGAATGATATCGGCTGTCCAATTTATTATATATTATAGGCAACAGTAATTGTTTTAATTCTTGAATAGTTTATTTTCTAAGTATAATGCAAAGCTAACTAGCTTTGTTGTCAGCCAGCCTCATACTCCACCTAACAAAACAAAATTTTCCCCTTTGAATACTGGAAATGTTGAATAATTTATTAAATTTTTTTCTTAAAACAATTTCTTTAAACAACTTTATTTTCTTTTTGTTCAGGTGGTGGGAAAGAGTCGCGAGGCCAACACTTCGCTTCGTCGTGATGAAATTTACAAAACAATGAATGATAGAAGGATGAGAAAATAAAGGTAATATTTTAACATTGGAATTAAATTCATGCCAAGAATCTAGGAGTTAATAAAGTTAGATAGGTTAGAGGTATCGTGCGCAATCAAAAATTATATTATTTTATGTGGCCATTCCTTGGTTACAAGAGGGGATACTCGAAAAGTACGACCGACTATCATTGAAATTTATTAAATAATTTATCTTTACATGATGTGGATTAGTTTTCTTTTCCATTGTACATAGCTAACTTATAAATACGATGGCAAGGCATATGCATTTCACCACTCCAATTTTCGTCTATTGTTGAATAGGTGTGTTGCACAATTTCGTTTCAGTGTAGTTTCTTGTCTTCTCTTATGGTTGTCACGGTATTGTATTGTCTCTTGATAATATAATATTAGTGTGTGATTTTTATTTTCTTATGATAATCACATTGGCTGCAGATAGAAAGTTTCTCTTAATAAATATAAGTCCTTCCTTCTCTAAAAATTAATGTTTCTCAACACCAGGCGGGGAAATCTATTCCTCTCTTTGAACCGTTAGGTCATAGCCCTAGAATTGGTCACGATGTTCCACCTAGATTGAGCCAGTGAGTGCCAAAATTTGGCAAATTCATTGAAGCGCTTTCTTATGTTTTGAAAGGAACATCAAGTAGTTTACTTCTATATATTCCCTTGTATTTTTAGTCAAGTATCCATGCAATGGCTAGCTTGTATTGTCTCTGATATTATACTAAGTATTATGTAGTTCACTATTGAAATAATAATATGGTGTAAGATATGGAGGTTGTATATATTTCTGGAATTACTTCCAACCACTGCCATGAATAAACAATGGAAGCAACCCACAACTTCATTGAATTTTTGTGCAGGGAAGGAAAAGCAACAGGCTTCAAACCTAAAGGCATTTTCATGAAATCCATGGAAAATAAAATAGAGTACATGTCGCCCACACTCCATGTTTATTTCTAACCTGCCACATTTACTTACCATTGCCCTCAACTTCGCGCCCACAATTTTTTTTTTTTACCTTAAGCCCTTCGTCATAAGTTTTTTCCCCGCTAATGTAATATCTGAATTGGCTAGACCCACACTGACCTCCACCGCATTACTGAAAAACCCTGCAAACCATTGATATTTCACTTTATTGCCTTGTTGCACCTTCCGCAGTTTACTTCCCACATACAACAGCCCACTAGTTTGAAGTTTTAACCGTTAAGGCTTTTTGTTGAAACTAAGTTTCCGTCGATGCGATCTGGTGGGACCCAACACATAATTTTAACATGTCAAAACCTTTGTATTCTACCATTCACTTAGTTTTATGGAATTCACACTTACCATATTTTTTAGTTGTATCATACCTGCACTTCACAAATTTTTTATTTTAGTTTTAAGGCCGCCCGTAAAGATTAAGTTATCTGCAAGGTGATGCGATCACAAAGGGGCATGTGGCAATTTCACGAGGGTGATGCAAAAGCGCACATTGCAAAGCTCAGAAGATAATGGATTAAGCACCCACAAGTTATTGTTTTGAAGTTACGATGCAATGTCCGACGTCAAATTTCATATCGCAAAACTTAAATTTTCTCGTGTTCACGCATATGTTAAATATTAAGTTCATCGATATGCGATGGATGTGTTAGATGCAATGTGTTTTTAGAACTAGAAAGCATAAAATTTGAGGTCCGTTGTCGTGTGTTTTGAACTTTTTTTCATGTGTAAACAACTGAACTGAGAAAAAGGACATTTGTGGTTATTGAACATCCGATCTGCATTGAATTGTTTTGAATGGTCATGCTCCACCAATTTTGTATAAACTAGATGTAATTTAATTTTGTTTTCAGAGAAGGAATGAATCGAATATAGAGAAGAGTTGAAAAAATTTCAAGAATATTTCCGCTCATGTGTTTAATTGTTGTATGTCTCTGTGTATGAATTTTAATTTTTCCGAATATTATTGAATTATCTGTGTTGTGGGGGAAACACATATCCCTCTATGTTATGTTTGTTTATTCAAAAATTTCAACATGGTATCAGAGCAGGTGTAGGCTCTCAGTTAAAGAAGCATGAGTTCGATCTTTACTGAAGAAGTTCTAAGATTGTTTGTAGAAGCAGAAATCTCCAACAGTGAGAAAGCTTTTACACGAGTGAGAAAGGTTTTGTTACACAGTCAAGATGGCAGCAGTAGGCACAAGCCTAACTAATCCCCAACTACCACATTTTAATGGGAAGAATTATGATTATTGGGACATTACAATGAAGGCCCTATTTTCTTCACAAGATATTTGGGAGCTAGTTAAACATGGTTTCCAAGAACCAGCTGATGCAGCAACATATAATGCTTTGACATATGCACAAAGATTTTTTTTGGGAGAAAATAAGAAGAAGGAAGCCAAAGCCCTTTTCTATATTTTCCAAGCAGTACATGAGAGTATTTTCCCAAGGATTGCAGGAACAAAAAAATTTAAGGAGGCATGGGACACCCTCGAGACAGCGTATCAAGGCATGGCAAAGGTGATGACAATAAAACTTCAAATGCTGAGAAGAGAATTTGAAACACTTTGTACGAAAGAGTCTGATAAAATAGACTCATTCTTCACCCATGTGATTGGGTTGGTTATCCAAATAAGGTCTCATGAAGAGACACTTGAAGAGAGGATAATAGTGGAGAAACTTTTAAGAAGTCTACCATCAAGGTTTGATGCCATAGTAGTGGCCATAGAAGAGAAAAAGGATCTCCCATAGTTTTCAGTGGATGAGCTTCATGCATCACTGATGTCTCATGAGCATAGAATGAACAGAGAAACAAACTCCTCATTGGAGCATGCATTCAAGACTCCAAAAAATGTGGTCAAGACTCCCCCTATTCATCTTTGTCAATAGAATTCAAGTAGGGAAGACCTCCCCACAGACCCAAAAACTGCTTTATGTTCACTATTTTATCACACATTATTTTATGTTTTCCCATGCATGAATCCACAGGTTCGTTTGTTGAAATTAATGTCAACACCCTAGAGCAGCTCTGTGGCACTTCCTGCTTCATTTCCCATCTTCATATTCACAGCTTAACCATTTTTTTTATGCTTGCATTCCCCTACTTTTCCTCTTGTTTACATGTTGTGCCCAACTTCTAATTCATAAAAACACTTAAAACCATTCAACTTGACTTAGTCCTACCTTTTTATTGGTCCCTATTACTTTACCTTTTTAACATTAAACGCTTGAAAAACCATTTAAACTTGTCTTCCACCTTTTCTCCTCAAGCCTCCTGCCACCGCACATTGCACTATACAGACCACAACATTTACGTTTTACCTTTAACGCTCACCGCTCGCTCTTTGCAATTGCGATATTCCAAAATCACAAATCGCACATGGTAACATTTACCTTTCACCCTTAAACACTTACCACTGGTTCTTGTGATGGTGATATTGCAATATTGCATCCCATAGTTCTTATCATATCACACATCGCAAACCATAATTTTTCCCTTTTTCCTTTCACTGCCACATCATCCCCATCGCAAATCGCATCTTGTAGTTTTTTATCCTATCACATATCGCAACCCACAACTTTTCTCTTTTTCTTTTCACCACCACATCATCCCCATAGCATATCGCATCCTGCGCACATCACAAATCACATCCCACGGTTCTTATCCTATCGCACATCCATACCACAAATTTCTCCTTTTTTTTTTTACCACCATGTCATCCCCATCGCAAATCGCCTCCTGCAACCTTTACTCTAGTGCACACCGTACTTCAAACATTTTAGTTTATACTCATTAAATCCTTACTGCTATCCACTTAAGCTTGAAAAGTGGCGATTGCAACAATGCACATCACAAATTTTACCTTCATCATGTCTCCACCATCACATTTTTCGATTCTTTATGCTCCAAGGCCATTTCTTGCGCTATAATAAAGTTTTATAATGTTCTAAACCCCCTCTTTCCGCTTCTAAGCCTCTTTCAATTCCTTATGCTCCAAAGTCATTTATCATGTTATAATCAAGTTTCTTAAGGGTTTAACCCACTCTTTCCGCTTCGAAACCTTGTTTCATGTTTCAAAACCTCCCATTAGCCTCTTTTAGCCCCTTTTCTTCCTCCAAGCTAAAAATTAATTGTTCTTAGTTAGAATTAACTCATGGATAGCTTATTTGCATGGATAGAAGCATGTTAGATAGATCATAGGATAAGTAGAGTGCATTTAGCTATATGGACAAGTTAAGTGCGGTTTAAAATTATTTTCCTTTCTGCTATTTGTTTTATGAAAACTGAGTTAGCTTCATTCTTATCATTTCTTTCCAGCAATTTAGTTTAGTTTCCTTTCTGTCTTTTCCTTCCAAAAATTTACTTTACAGTTGTTCTCATAATTTAAGAAATAGACCCCTTTCGTAAAGAAGAATAGGATGACATGAACATAATGCATCTACTATATATAGCATCGTCACCTGAATTTTTTTACAAACCCCAAGTTAATAAAGTAAAGTAGGTAAACCCCTGGGAGTTGCAACATTCTTGGTGCAATACCAAGGCTCACCATTTACCTGATGGACAATGGGTTCGACAAGTGTGATGGTGAACTTGAAATGAATGACCTGGGTATGTTGAGATACTTCTTGGGCATAGAAGTAAAACAAACAGAGAAGGGGATTTTCATCTCCCCAAGAAAGTATGTTGAAGAAGTTTTAAATACATTCAATATGTAGAACATCAAGGTATCAACAATGCCAACTGCCATGGGGTTGAAGTTGAGCAAGGAATATTGCAGCAAGAATGTTAATCCAACATTGTACAAGACCATAGTTGGATGTCTAATGTATTTGACTACAACTAGAAGTGATATAATGTATGTAGTAAGCTCGATATCTATATTCATGGAGACACCCATGGAGAATCATTGGAAAGTAGCCAAGAGAATATTGAGGTATGTAAATGGAACAGAGGAGTATGGTGTTCTATACTCCACATCTAATAATTTTAAGTTGATTGGTTACACTAACAGTGATTGGGCTGGAAGCTTAGATATAAAAAGAGCACATCAGGGTATGTTTTTCATTTAGAATTGGGAGCCATTTCATGGGCTTCCAAGAAAAAACCAATAGTTTCATTATCAACAACACAAGCTGAAAATGTAGCAGGAACAATAACAACATGTCAAGCAGTTTGGATGAGAAGGATTTTGAGATATTTATGTCATGAGAAAGGCAAAGGAACCACAATTTTCTGTGATAACATCTCAATAATTTCATTTTCAAAGAATTTTGTTTTCCACAAGAGAACAAAAAATATTGATGCCAAATACCATTTTATAAGGGAATTAGTTAACAATGGTGAAATTTTTTTTGGCATTGCGGGTCATAGGAACAATTTTCTCATATCCTCACAAAGCCATTGGGACAGAATATTTTTTTTATCTCAGACAGTTTCTGGGAATGGTTGAAGGCAACAGTTGTGATTAAGAGGGAGTTTTGAAACTACTCCCAACCACCACCATGAATAAAAAGTTGCAGCAGCCCACAACTTCATTTAATTTCTGTGCAAGGAAGGACAAGGATCAGGCTTCAAATTTGAATATTTTTTCATGAAATCCACGCAAAATCAAATGAGGTACCCACAGCCTGCACTCTACGTTTATTTATAACCTGTCACATTTACTTACCTTTGCCAGAAACTTCGCGCCTGCAACATTTTTGTTTTAACCTTAAGCCCTTCTCCATAAGTTATTTCCCTCCTCATGTGATATCAGCGGGACCCACACTTACCTCCACCGCATTACCCAAAAATCATGCAAACCATTTGTTACACCAATTTTTTGTCATCTAATCTGCTACTATTATATGGACCAAAGTACATCATGTAAGACCAATTTTACCCTAAGTAAAATTGCTTTCACTATGAAAAATAACTTAGTAATCCTTATTTATTAAATTGTTTATGGTCTAAATAGGAAACCCCATGAGGAAATATTAAATAAATCCACATTTGTTTGATTTTCCTCAACGAATAATTATTTAAACAACAATTTAATTAATATTCCTAGTCATATTTAACCCAAAACAGGAAAATTAATTAGATAAATCATTATTTATCTTATTATTTTCTAGGAATAATTATTTAAACATTATTTAAATAATATTCCTTCTAAAATTTGACTAAATCATTTATAAATAATTGAATGGATCAAAATTTATTTGATTATCACTCAACCATGTCCTTAAAATAATAAGTAAATCATATTTTTATTTGTTATTTACAAATAAATGGATTTGACAAAATTCAAATTCCTTTTCCCTCCAACAAATATAATTAAATATTCCACAAAAATTGGATCTATATTTGGTTAATAGTATTTTAATTATGCACCAATATCTAGACAAACTCAATATTTTGTTATAAATAGAAGGGTTTTTCCATTCACTCACTATCTTTTTTTTCCAAAAGATCACTCTGGATCTATAATTTTGGTCTAACTTTGATCCACCATCATTGTCATATTTTGCTACCATTTTCCTTGTGAGCTGCCTTTGAGTTCCATTTTTTGTCTAGATTTTCTACACCATCAAGAGAGGGATTTTAGATCTAATCTGTTGAGGAATTACAATGACCCATCCCATTGAGGGGGACTGGTAACATCTTTCTATGTTCCCTTCCCAGGTGTTAAAATATACAAAAATTCTTTAAAACAATCTTGTCTTCTTTGTTGGATGCATGTAGCAACTCTTTCTTTTATTTACTACTTAATGTCTTTTAATGCATAGATATAGATTCTGTAGCATTTATCTTGGTCAACTAGTTACATATCTAAAGATGTTGGCATCCATCTTTGCTGTTAGGTTTATTTGTTATGCATGGCTACTAAAAACTAGCAACTCCACAGGGGCTTACGATTACGACCTCTGTCATTTTTTAGATCCCTGCATATCCAGCTACCTCAAACCCTAGGATTTCTCTTTAGCCTATTGTTTTTATTTTATAGATGTTTTTTTTAGCCTATAAAACCCTAAAACATTGAAAATTCTAACTTTTGTGTGTTTTCAGACCTATTTCACAGGTGACAGGCATCAACTGCAGTTGAGACGACAATTTTTTTGAAACCTGCTCCCGAGAGGGCCAGAAGTGTAGGTCATAATTTTTGGGCCAAAACCTGCCACCTAAACCTCCAGGGCATAGAAAATAGGTGAAAATGTCCGACCTCTGTAGAAAAGAGGTCAGAAACTATGACCTAGAATTTTTGTGGGAATTTTTCTGATATTTTTCCGGGTTTGTCTGGGCCTATGTTTAGGGTTGTCTGAACTCTATCTCCACCGTTTGTGAACCTGTAATTGTTCTATTTTTCTCGTCAAGGTGGGAACCTAGCCCCCTAGGGCTTCAGTACCCTCCACCATTCATGGAAGAGTTTTAGCTACCGCAATTCATCTGAAATTTTAGTGTGTTCAGCCATTTTTCGGATATGATCCCTTACCTTTAGATCCACTTTAGATTGGTTATTTATCCATCTAAAACACCTCATTTTAGTTTTTTTTTGGGTTTTCCTCTAGGGTCTCGTCTGCTTCCCTCCAGGTTATATCCTTTTTCCACCTCGTTTCCAACATTTTTTCCTTTGATATTTTGTTGTTTTTCTGCACCTATTTCCACTAGATCTGACCTTTAGATCATTGTCCCTCCTGAATTAATATCTATTGGCTATTTTGGTTTGTTTTGACTAGATTTTTTCCCACCTATAGACTACTTGTTGAGAGGCATGCCTCATTGGGTTTAGATTAATGCATAATTGGTTGTTTATTTTATGCTATTTCAATTTCATATATTGTTATCTACAGGTTTATTTATAGTTATACAACACAATCTATATTTTTTATCTAGAAACATCTAGGTTTAAGAAATAAAATTTAAACACTTAACACACACAGCTTAAGCGAGGAAGAGCCTGGTTAACACTTCCAATCAAACACTTTAACATTGTAATCAATTGATCATGCACCTTTCTTCCCTTCTTTTGACATTGTAATTATTTGATCTTTCACCTCATTGCCCTTGATGGTCCCTCTTCCCTTTGCGTCATGTTTGTGCCTTCATCATTGCACCGCCATGTCATTTATCTCGGAGGCTTCTTGGCCTTCATCCTCAGTTTCTGGTAGGGATACTTACTCTCCCGCGTAGGATTTGAGTTAGTCCTCCACCAATTTTTCACTCTGACTCCTTTTCCGGTTCATTGGGTTCCCTTTCTGGTTCCGCTCTTGGTTCTCATTGTCACCTTCACCATTTCTAGTTCAGGACCTCATGCTGGTGGTAGCTCTAGCCCTAATGCTGGGAATACTACTAGTGGGACCTCAATAGGAACTACCCCGGGTGCTCCCTTGCTCCCGTATATGGCAGGTCTCAGTCTTTCCTATTTCAACCAGTTGATAAATGAACCTATATGCCATGATGCTAGTTGGCCTACTATGCCAACCAAGCTCATTTCTGACATCCCCGAGTTTGAAGATCTTGCTAGAGAAGATCCTACAAATCATGTTCAATATTTCCACATGTGGTGTTCGTCTAACTCAATTACCGATGACTGTATCCATTTTCGGTTGTTCCAATGTATGCTTATTGGTGAAGCTTTGAAGTGGTATGTTGGTCAGGATTCGTCCTCTCATACCACCTTTTCAACTCTTGCTTAAGCTTTCTTATCTTATTTCCAGCTTCCCCTCTATTATGACACTGGTACTGAACTTTTGACTTCTTTCTGTCAATTGTCTCCGACTTGCCTATCTGATCATTTGCAGAAATGGAAAATAAGAAAGAGCCTATGTCGAGCCCCTACCTTCGAATATCATGTCTATATGGACTGGCTCCTTACATCCCTTTTTTCTATTATAGGTAAATATGTCGCATCGCATTTCCCTCAAACTGAAGAAGTCGCTCTCTAGATTGCATTAAAATATGACCTGATCTACGCTCAGACTGGTTATGTTTATAATGTCCTACCTGATCTCCCTAGATGAAGCGGTGCAAATGCACCAGGGGCACCCCATGCCAACGATGGTATCATTGGAGCTCTTTCTCATCCATACGCTCAGCCTCCCATGGGCTATGGTTTCCCTTAGGGAGGAGCCAACACCTCTAGCACTTTTCCCCCTCCCGGTAGCATGTATCTAGGATACGACATGCCTCCTCCTTTTGCCCAACCTGTTTACCACAATGTTACTCAAAATCCTTATTATCCGTATCCACAGCCTCTTGCTCCATCTCGTCAAGCATTAGCACCCCTGCCTCCCTTGCCTTCTCAACCCCCGTAATAGTAGCCACCGCCCCATCAAGGGCAGGTGTATGCACAGTAGGGCATGAATAATCTTCCTACTTCCAAAAAGGAAGAGGAAAGGAACTCAAAATCAATCTTCCCCCAGTAATATTGGAACTAATCTCCAAGGTAATTCATCGAACATTGCTAACTAGCAACAGGGCACTTAACCCAAGCAATACATGCATGTTCGCATGAATAAGCCTTGTTCATGTTACGTTTTTTATGTTCATTACACTCACGATTGTCCTATTTTACCACAGATGTGGCATATGTGGGAGGATCAAGCAGCATCATAAGGACAACAAGCCTTCCCTTCTGCCCCTCCCAATGTTGTGCCCAATAAACCAGTTGTGTTTACTAATCCTTTCCCTTAGAAAGGATTTGTGGCTACCCAACCACTTGAAGGTCAGGCCACCACTCAAACTCTTGCATCTAGTATATCTAATTACTAGATTCTCATGATGAACTCTGATCAACCCATTACCATTGACCTCAACCTTCAGAATCGCATCTGTTAGTACAATAAGCCTCCCGTTATGTCTGCCCTCGAGCCCCATTCTTTAGGTTCGACAGAGCCTTTTTCGACAACCAATGGTCCTTTTCATATCCCTCAGCCTAAGGAATAGGTTCATACCAATATCCCTAAGGGCCCATTACACCAAAATGTTGCTTCTAGCAAAGTTTTCCATTCGTATAGTATAGTAGATGATTTGGCACAATCTCTTGCTACCATCTCAACGCTGGAACTCCTCCAGTCGTACCCTTCACAACAAAAAGCTTTACTATATTCCATGGGCACTGTAGATCCTTCAGATGATTAATTGACCGTCTTTGATGTTGAACAGTTAGAACATCCTTCCCTTCTTGCTTTTGTCACCTTCCAAATCCTCGTCAAGATCTGGAATGCCAACCTTTCTCGTTGTATCATTGATGAGGGGGAATCCACCTATGTGATGTTTGCTTAAATTTGGAAGGAACTCGGATCACCTGAGTTCGACCCTTCAACTCTTACCCTCTAATCATGGGACGACCACTCTTCCAAGCCCATTGGCATGTTACGTAATTGTCCTCTTACTCTTGTTGGCATGACTGTTTGCGTTGACGTAGAAGTCATTGATGCCCCCTTAGATTACAACATTCTATTCGGTCATAGCTACACCTATGCGATGTCTACTATACCATCCGAGATTCACAACAATATGTCCTTTCCTCATAATTGAAAGATAGTCATCATTGACCAATTGACATATTATGGACTGAAGTCTCAGACCTCCCCTGATTCCATCATATCTTCGGTGGCCAATAAGAAAATCGTTGATCCCTTCACTAGTGTCTCACCTAGAGTCTACAAAGACCCCTATTTGCTTGGTTCATTACCTGGTCTTCCTCCTCATGTCTCTGATCCTATCTCATCGAATGTTTACATGATGAAATCATGGCCATAAAGCATATGACAAGATACAACAAGCCTCTAATGATGAAAACTCTGAAAAATGAGGTGTGGATACTATATCAAAATGCTGGAAGACTGCTACAACACAATCATGGATGCACTGCTACAAAAAATGAATACATAAAATATATAGGGCTGTTATATGGCTCAAAATATACAACAAATACAAATCTAGGCTTTATATAACCTCCAATGAGGAGCCCAAAAAGGGTTTTCAGAAATACAACACTATACAAGATGGGAATCAAAGCCCTAGTGTTGAAGATTTGCTAAAACAATGGAACTGGAAAGTTGTGGCTAATATGATGTAGCAATAAAGATAGCCTCCTCCAATAGACTCTCTAGATGAAAGGTTGATCCATTCACTAGAAAACATTCTCTCCAAGTGGTGTACTGAAACCACCCTTTAAGTCCTCCCTAAAAATAATAGAGTCGAAGAAATAAATTGTGCTATAGGGTCAAATAAATAAGTGGCCTGATGCCAAATGCTGTAATAATGCTCAAGGGCCTTCCTCACTAGCCTCCCAATGGAGGGAAACCTTCCTCCACTAAAGAACAGATCTGAAATCACTCGGATCTAATCCCCACTACTACAACTTGCAACTTAGTACATCTCTCAATAGAAACTACGTTGTACCACAAGACTAAAGCTTTGGACTGATGCTTGATTGTGGTATGGTAGTGCAATACTATTTCTATGAGGTCTTTCAAGGATAGAGGTGGGATTCCAAATCAATAACACCTTGTGCTAAATAGCACTGCAATCTTAACTAAACAGTTGAGGAAAGCTATATGTCTAAACATACCATATAATCAAAACATAAACATATATTCATAATGAAATATGGCTTCCATCCTCTTCCTTATATAAGTGATGAGCTTCCTAACCCTAAGACCCATTCATTTATGGCACTAATTCCATGCAAAGATTCTCCATCTAAAAATGCGTTGTGCCATAATGAATTCCACTCCTCCATGACAATGTTTTTGATTTGGTCAAAGTTGACCCAGTCTATGTGTTCCAACCTTTTTTCACACCTAAGGGTGCTCAATTAAGCTTCCAAGGTGTCCTCCTTTCAAATTAGCATTGATTTTATTCATATTAAGTAGATTTTTGGATCTCCATATCCTCTTATTCATTAAATAAGAAAGCAAACAAAAGAAATTAATATTCCAACTAGCTCATGGCTAATTTACGAATATTACATTAAAGTACTAGCTCTAACTCAAAGTATCTCACAAAATTGATACAAAATTAAATTACATAAAAAAAAATTTCATTAGTTAAAAATATATAATAATTCAATTTAGGGAAAAAATCAAAGGTATATCTCTACCTCAAACTATCTCACAAAATTAACACAAAATTAAGTTACATAACGTTCATTAATTTAAAATATTAATCATTCAATTTAGGGAAAAAATCAAAGGTATAGTTTTATATATGTTCAACGAATAGCCCAATAAAATTGTTTAGAAATGACTCCACGGTTTTTGTGATATGATTTAATAATTTTTTTTTTTAAATACAGTTGTTCTCACAATTTTGTTTTATATATGCAAATTATTTTAAATTAGTACCTTCACACTCATGGAATATCACTTTCCTAAATGACTGGTAGGGGAGGGACGCCATAAGCTATGCGCCCTCCCTTCCACCTCAGTTGCTGATGTGTCTAACTCCATGTCGATGGGATGACACCTACCTAGTCAATGGAGCCACTTGTCATGGTTGGTGAGATGATTAAATGTAGTCATTTGTCACAGATTTAGGGTTTCATCTAGAAGGTTAATCACATGGGCAATGATGCCCTATGTAATTTTTCTCGGGGCCAGAGTGTACGTGTTTTGCTCCGTTGGTGATGGTTGTTGCCGATTCGAGAACATGTGTGCCGTCTCCACCATTGTTGGGTGCGTTAACCTTCTTCGTTGCCTGCCAAGAATTGTTGATTTTTTCATCTAGTTCATTCTCCTGTTCATTAGTTCTGCCCTTAATATGCTATCTAGTTTTCATTTTTTTCAGTCTTTGAACGCTGATGGTCGCGACCCATTCCTAAACTTGATTTCCATATATGACATTGTTCTCATGTTGGTCCGCCAGGTTCGCCATTGTTTTCCACCGCGGTTTGGGTCTGTTTTCTTGATTACTCATGGTTTGGCTCTCTTTTCTCGATTTCTTCAGGGTTTGGCTATGTTTGCTCAATTTTATTTTGTTTTTTCTGTGTTTTGAAATTTTGGTTAACAAAAATTTATTTTTTGCTGTGTTTTTTCGCAGGTATCTTCCATGGCTCGCATTGAAGAGGTTTGGGGTGGCATTGTGGTGGCTTCTGCGACCTCTGTGGTTCTCTGCGACCTCTGGTAGGGTTCATAATCCTACCAACCATGCTATGAGTTTTTTAACACTTTTACTATTTTTTCAGTGGAATTTAGATCTTCTTGTTTTTTTTAACATCTTTAATTGAGTTCGGTGGAATTGAAGACTTTTTTGTTGTTTTTTTTGTTCTATGTTTTATCTGGCTATTCTATGTCTTAACTAGTCATGCGTACGGTATGTTTTTTATGTGGAATGGAAAGGTTAATGGGTTAATGGGTAATGGGCTAATGGTTTTATGTTATGGGCTACACAAGACCTACACTGCTTGGATTTTTGTTATGAGTTTTATATCATGGGTTGCTTTCTGTTATGGGTTTTATTTGAAGGGTTGCATGAGAACTACAATGTTTAGATTTATGTTCTGGGTTGCATGAGACCTGCATGAGAACTGGTCGTGTGCTAGCGCAATTGTATATATTTTCAGTGGAATCGACCTGCTCTGAAATATCGACCTGCTATGGAATATGAACCTATTTTGAGTGGAATCATTTTTTAACAGGACTTTCTTATGAAATATCGAAGTTCCTGAGACTTTTTTTGAACTTTAGTTTCGGGTTAAAATCATATCCATACTGGGCTAGATGATTGCACAACATGGTGATTAAAGATTAGTTGGATTTAACAAGTTATTTTTGAATGCAGTGTGACTAAATAGTGGATGTATTTTATGGTTTTATTTTCTATTATGTTAGGTCTATATATTACCAGTATAGTCCCATATTATTGTTAGTGTAACCCATTTATTATTATTGTTGGACCCATGTAACCCCAATATTGTTATTATTGTGCCCTTACATTATAATTGTTAGGTCGGTTAGGATTATATTGTGACCCCATGGACTTCTATATATAGAAAGGGGTTTTTTCATTTGTATCATCCAAGAATTGTTCAATTATGTAATTTATTGGAGGTTTCCCCCTCAAAGTGGTTATTTCTAAGGCATTGATCTCTCTTTACTTCTATTTTTGGAGCTAGTTTCATCACATTTGGTATTAGAGCTTTGTTTTCTAGGGTTTCGCTGCTCCAAACAATTCATCGTGGCATTTTCCATATAATTTTATTTTTTTTGTGAAGGTTCACAAGCTTAAAATTTTACAATGCAAAGTCGAAATCCTGAGGAATGCTATGTAAATATTTCATATCTTGGTTCAAAATATTTTCAAAGAGATGATCTATGGAAGGTATGGTTTTTTCAGGCTTCCAAATTTCAACAAAAAGAGGCCATCATGGAATTTGTGTTATATATTTTTTTATACAAAGTTTTAGAAGATGAAATTTTTACAAAGAAAATCCGAAATCCTAAGGAATGACCTGTAAAAATTTTAGACCTTGGTTCACAATACTTTTGGAGATCTGATCTATGGAGCTTAGAATTGTTTCAGGCTCCTGAATTTCATCTCAAAGAGGAGACCAAGGGAAAATCATCATAACTCTCTCTCTGAATGTCAGATTCGAATTCTGTAATATGTGATCGCAATTTCACAAGCTATAGTTCTCTTTGTAGCAATTTTAGATCTGAAGGAGAAAACAGTGACATGTGGCAAGTCATACCAATTTTCTCTACAAAACTAGTCCATAATTAGGTCATCATGGCATATTGGCCATAAGTTTGCCTTGAAGAATCAAAATGAGGTTAGACATGTGGCATCCGAAAGAAGACTCATAGGGATACTTCAGGGAAAAATTTCAAATATTGAGGATCCAAAATCATAGAGATAATTCAGTTTCAGTATCAAGCTCCTCAAAATAAAGAAAAAGGTGTGTATTTTCTATTTCGAATTGCATAAGTCTTCTGTGAAAAAATAGTTTGAAGTGATTCCAAGGGCATATTGAAGCAAAGATATCATTATTTGGTTCCAAAATGCCACCTAAGAATAATTAAATACCCATTAAGATTTAAAAAGGCTCTACTGTGACTCATGAAGAGGAAGAAGCGCTACATGACATATGAAAATTACAAGATCAAGTGCACCAAAATTTCGCTCTCTCAAAGGGCAAAAAAAAATGAAATGGAAGTTTTGAGGAAAGGCATGTAAGCTAAGATGGATGGTTTGAAGAAAGGCATGAAAGCTAATATGGATGGTTTGAAGAATGGCATGGAAGCTAAGATGGATGGCATGGAAGCTGGCATGGAAGCTAAGATGAATGACATGGAAGCTAAGATCGATGAAAAATGAAAGACAACATGGAAGACATGAAGAATGATCTAAAAGCAGACATGGAAGGTTTGATGACAAGGTTAATACAATAAATGATTCCTAATGGTGGAAATATAGTAGAGGAAAATCATGATGAGAGCAAAATAAAAGTTAATCATGATTTCATAAACTCTAATGTTGCATTGAAGAATCATCATATTCCAAATATGGATACGAAAATTTTTGATGGAAAGGATCCTGTAACATGGATACTATAGATAGAGCAATATTTTGATCTAAATAATTTGAAAAACACACAAAACATATGCATTGCAACTTTACATTTAGAACAAAATACATTTGTATGGTATCGATGGTTTTGCTCTAGTAAAAAAATTGTCACTTGGTCAATTTTTACAGAGGAAATGATAACACATTATGAGGATACTAAGAGAAACACCTTCTTTAGCCAATTCATAAATATCAAACAAAAGGGTTCAACGGTGGAGTACATTGAGGACTTCAAAAAATTGAATATAAGGGTAACTAATAGTCCATAGGAACATAGGATTGATGTCTTAATAGGGATTTTAAAGGATAACATCCAACATGAAGTTCGCATTTGTGAACCTAATTCATTTGAGAAGGCATTCAGGTTGGCAAGAAAAATTGAATGTAAAATTATGGAGACAAGGAAGACTACCACTCACATCTATAAATATGAAGTGTTGCTACTCCTAGACTTCCACAACCTACAACTTTGACGCCACAAAAATTGGAATAAAAAAGAGCAAAAGGGCTTTGCTACAGTTGTGATAGAAAATACAGTAAAGGTCATAAGTGTGCTGAGAAGAAATTATTTTACATATATTGTGAAGAGGATGAAGAAAATGAACAAGAAACTTCAAAATAAGAGGATATACACCAATAACCAACCCTAGAAGAAGAATAAATGAGTCCAACCATATCGTGTAATGCATTGGTAGGAATTACCACTCAGACTCTCTAGATAGAAGGACATATCAAGAAGAAAAAGGTAATCATGTTGATTGATTTGGGTGGTACCCATAATTATATTCATTGTAAGGTAGCCAAGAAAATGAATTGTTTCCTATACCCAGCACCAATATGTCATGTGATGGTTCCAAATGGAGGAACTATAAAGTTCTCTAGAAAATGCCATAATATCAAGCTAACCATGGGAGAATATGTATTGACTAGTTCAATTCTTTCCATTCCAATGGGAGGTGCTGATGTTGTACTAGGAGTACAATGGTTACAATCTTTGGGGATGGTAGATTTTAATTTTCAATAACTTTTCTTGAATTTTTTTTTGGAAGGAAAAGGAAATAAAATTACAAGGTATCACAGGGAAGCTAGGAATGATAATAAGCTATAATTTCGTGATAAATATTCTGAAGAAGGAACACCGAGGCGTAATTACACAATTATGCTCACTAGAAGTTGCAACACCAAAATCATCTAATTTTGCATATCTCCAACAAGTATTTGACAATCATTCCAAGCTGTTTTAAACTCCAAAAGCACTCCCACCTATTATTGACCATGATCATGCTATTCATTTGAATCCAAGAAGTGTTCCTCCAAACATCAAGCCTTACCGATATCCTTATGTCCAAAACAGTGAAATTGAATGTATGATTGTAAAAATGTTAGAGGTTGGTATAATTCAACCTAGTCAAAGTTATTTCTCTACTTCAGCAGTATTGGCGCACAAGAGGGATGGATCATAGCGCATGTCTCTGGGTTATAAGGATTTCAATAATATTATTATTAAAGATAAATTTCCCATTCCCGTGATTGATGAATTATAGGATGAATTACATGGAGAAAATTATTTTACAAGTTGGATCTTCATTCAGGATATCATCAAATTAGAATGAAGACTGAAGATATTCGTAAAACAACATTTCAAACTCATGATGGTCATTATAAAGTTTTTTTCATGCATTTTGGCCTTACCAATCGACCTTCTACATTTCAAGGGTTGACAAATTCCATTTTCAAACCCTTCCTTACAAAATTTGTGCTAGTATTTTTTGATGACATCCTAATCTGTAGCAGGTCTTGAAAGGATCATGTTCAACATTTTGACAAGGTGCTCAAACTATTGGAGGAAGAAAAATTATATGCAAAAACATCCAAATTTTTCTTTGGAGTACAAGAGGTGGAATATCTGCGTCATATTTTATCTCACGAGGGTGTTAAGGTAGACCGTAACAAAATTAAAGCCCTTAAGGAATGGAAATTCCCCACAACCATAAAAGAGTTGCAAGGATTTCTCGAGTTAATAGGGTATTATTAATAATTATGGGAGAATATCAGCACCTCTAACAAAATTATTGAAGAAAGATGTATTTTCATGGACTCCTAAAGCAAATAAGGTAGTTGAACATGTTAAATAGGCAATGTGCCTAGCACTACTCTTAGCTACGCCAGACTTCACAAAAACCTTTATTGTGGAATGTGATGCCTTAGGAAATGGAATTGGTTTTGTTTTAATGCAAGAAGGAAGACCGTTGCTTTTGAAAGTAGTCCAATCAAAAGAAATTTTTTACAAAAATCTATTTATGAGAAGGAAATGCTAGCAATACTATATGCACTAAAGAAATGGCGACGTTACCTAGTGGGAAGACACTTTAAGGTAAAACTATTCATGATAGTCTTAAACGCTTTTCAGACCAAAGAGTATCTTCAGAAGAGCAGAAAAATAGGTCACAAAGATGTTGTTTTATAGCTTTGAAATCATTTACAAAAAAGGGAAGTTAAATGTTGCTGCAGATGCACTCTCAAGAAAGGATAAAGAGATGGAAGCATTGCTTTGTGAAATTTATATTATCCAGCCAGATTGCATAAACGAAGCAAAGGATGAATGGAAGAAGGATGAATAATTGTGGACACTCATTCAAAATTTGCAACAAGATCCTAGTACATCTGACACTTAGTTGGAAAAATGATTTCTTATGGTTCAAAGATCGCTTATATATTTGCAAGAATTCCCAACTAAAACAAAATATTCTTTTGGAATTGCACACTTCTCCTTTGGGAGGGCACTGAGGAATTTTAAAAACCTACCATAGGGTGAAAGATTTTTTTTGGGATGGCCTTAAATCTGATATTCAAAATATTGTTGCAAAATTTTTGGTTTTCCAACAAAATAAGGTTGAGACAATTAAGGCCCTGGGTCCTCTACAGCCTTTATCCATTCCAAGTCAACATCGTGAGTAGATTTCAATGGATTTTATCATAGTTTTACCTAAGTCCAAAGGAAAGAGTGTCATAATGGTGGTAGTTGATAGACTTACCAAGTATGTAAACTTTTGTGCACTATCTCATCCATCTAAAGCAAGTATAGTTGGTACTACATTTATGGAAAAAATTAAAAAGGTACAAGGAAACCCAAAGATTGTTATAAGTGACATAGATCCCATTTTTACTGGATATTGTTGGACGGAGTTATTTTCTTGTTTGGAGTTATCATCCTCAATCTGATGGTCAAACTGAGATATAGAATAAATGTTTGGAAGGATATCTTCCTTGTTTTGTATTTGATAAGAAAACACAATGGGTCAAGTGGTTACCTCTCGCTGAATGGTTGTATAACACTTCCCTCCCTACTGCAGCAAAAATGACCCCATTTATGGCACTTTATGGATATCATCCACTGTCTGTCAAATCTTCTTTAAGAGAAAATTCTAAGGTTCAAGTAGTAGAATATCACATCGAGCATCAACAAGAAGTTCTCCAACCCTTAAAGGATAACCTAAATTTGGCACAAAATTGAATGAAACAACAAGCATATCAACATCACAATGAGAGAAGTTTTGATGTAGGAGACTGGGTATTTTTATGGCAACAACCATACAAACAAATTTCCCTCAAGAAAGATAAGAAGGATAATAAATCATCACCAAATTATTATGGTCCTTAAAAGGTGTTTTGGAGCATCCCTCTTCTTCGCGAGTGCATCCAGTTTTCCATGTTTCATGCTTAAAGAAGGTTATAGGGGACAAATTTCCAGTTCAAAAAATATTGCCAAAACTTGACGAGGAAGGAAAAATCATATTGGAACATAAAGCAGTCATGGAAACAAGAACTCAAAAACTATGAAATCGATCAATTTTAGAGTGTCTCATCAAATGGAAGAACTTACCCACTAAAGATTCTACATGGAAGGATGCATCTGGAGCTACTCAAGCGTTGAGTACAACACTTTTTTGAAGGAGAGGGGCATGTTGGGTCCCTATATTACTAGTATAGTCCCTTATTATTGTTAGTGTAACCTCTTTATTTTTATTGTTTTACCCCTGTAACCCCAATATTGTTATTATTGTGCCCTTACATTATTATTGTTAGGTCGGCTAGGATTATATTCTGACCCCATGGACTCTTATAGATATAAAGGGTTTTTTTCATTTGTATCATCCAATATTTGTTCATTTATGTAATGTATTGGTGGTTTCCCCCTCGAAGTGGTTATTTCTAAGGCGTTGATCCCTCTTTTCTTCTATATTTGGAGCTTGTTTCATTACATATTATGTATTTCTCTGGTGTTTCAAACAAACTAGTGTGAAAAGGGTTTCTCTAGTCTCTAATGCACGTCCAATGGTGCTTCTCATCTCGTGACACCTTTCTCTGATGATTTCCTCAATAATGTTTAAATTTTATAAGAAATTAATTATTTTTAAAGAAACCAGCAGATATAAATTATATCTACAATAACACTCCTAACTTCTCTTAAAACCATTGAATAACAATCTTTTCCATCATGTTCAACGTGGGGTGTCTCTTTCTAGGATTTCAATCTTAATAGATAAATTCCCTTTCAGTTGGAACTCAACAAATACAAATGTAGATTCCCACTACCATGAATCGTCCCTATGAGTTAAGTAATACAATTACCAAATTTCCATGCTCGAATACCTTTTCCTACATAGATAATTACAATAACTTTATCATAGAGAAATGATTTAGTTCCAATGTGGATTATCAAACAATGATTTGCACAAAAAACTTCAATTTTATAAGCCTTTACTATGCCTTGTTAAATAATCAATCTGTAATATTCAATGACATATGAATCTGTCAACATTTATAAGTGTAAACAAAACCCGAATCTAATCAATTCAATATTATTTGGTTCAATAGTTAAAAATAGCTACATTTTGATCACAACAAAGAGTAATCTCGAGTTATCAAAAACACCATGGGAAAATTTTTAACAATTATTCATATGCACATGATGCAAGTAGTCATAAAGCACTCTAATAACTCCTCAAATGGATACACATTGTCATATTGTGAGTTATACATTTTATCAGCACACCAAAATTTGCACATTTTTAATGCATAGAATGAGAGTGAGTAATGCAGTAGTTAAAGGCATGAAAGTGTGAGTAGTGCAGGAATTGAAATGGCAAGAGAGTGAGAGTTGAGATAGTGCCGGAATGTTTTGATGTCTTGTCTGAAATTTATTTAAGAAATCTTTTGGAATTTTTGCATTGAGGCTTGTGTTTTTTTGAGACTTGATTATTTATCTAGTTTTCAATATCAAATTTCTTGATGAGTTGGTGAGTGGAGTAGCCCATGTCTATTGGTGAATTGACCTTCAAGGTCATGTTATTTATTTTCTCCTAACATTCAAGTTTAAATTCTTAGCTAGCATTAGTATGAATTGATATGAATTGATTTTAGCAGAGAATTGAGTGGACAATGTGATAGAGTATGGAATATTTTAATTAACAGAGTTTATTGTAGGGTTTTATGTTTCCATTTTGTATGCTAGCATTATTCATTTTTAAAAAAGTTATAGCATAGTGTTACATGTAATAGAGAGCTATATACATAACTTGCATGGAATAGGTTTCATTCCACTAGTACTGCTATGGGTGTCCAGGCTTTCTCTCATTATTTCTGAAGTTAAACTTTCATCCATGTTTATTTTCCTATTTAAACTTTTAAAGATGTTCAAGCTATTGTTGGGGTAATTAAAAATATTCACTGTCTTTTATGTATTGTTCGTTCAATTATGTAGTGTGTAGTGGTGTCATACTATGTGTTTAGGAAAAAATAACAGCATAAACTTAAGAATAACTAATATAACTAGTATAAAGAGGTATTGTTTGCAACATGTTGTGTGTCGATAGATATGTGAGATTTGGTTTGTGAAGTATGATGAAAACATTTAAATTATACTTAGTGTAGTAGAAAGGAAATATGAGATCTATTAAGATATAAAATTCGAAACATATAGTCCATGGAAAAATCCACATCATTATGTGGTTACAACCAAAAAAATATAACACCCCTATTCTTTATGGCCTTGAGAATCTTCAGTGCCAAACCCTTAGTTTCCTCATTGAGGTAAGTAGGTCGGCCTTCCTAAGAAGGGTTGATTAGGTTGTGGTTGGTTTCTACCATATAATTGAGATCAATTTGTCCCTTCGAACCATACATGAATTGAGTACCCATACCTCACACTTGCACTAATCAGAGGTGTGTGATGATCATACATTGAATCACACCTCCTGTGGTATGAATAAGGAAAGTGAGTAAAGCCCAATTTTGATAGTTAGGTACTTGAATGTTTATGAGGTCTTGGAATAATATTATATTATTTCCAATATTTTCCAATATGTTGGACATGTCCCTGTTGTCATCAATTATGTTTGCATTTATGTCAACCATATCAGACATCCCTTATTCCTTTTCAAACATTTATTTAGCCTTTCTTGCCTCCTTTCCTGTCTTGCCATTTTTTTTTTCTCCTTCACTTTACTTGCTCTCTCTCTTTAAATCCTTTCATCTGCTCGACGTTGTGCTACAACAACCCTTGTTGCCTTCTTCCCCTTGGCTTGATCCTTTTTTTTTTCTAGTTTTAACCCTTAATTTCAACCTTTTTCTTTTTAGACTCAACTAAGAGTTTTATATAGTTGACCTGAAAGGACTGTATTAGTTTTTTGTGCTAAGTTTCTTTCCAATTAATAAACATGTGCATACTTTTCTCCATTTGTTTGCTTAAGGATTGATAATTTTAACCATGAAATATATATGATGTTTTGAATTAGAAGCATGAAAATAAGCCTAAATAACACTGAACAACAGTGTATAAAAGAGAAATAAAACCACACATAACATTTACACAATAGACATGATGAAGCAATTCACCCCTCCTAAGCTACATCTTCTGGTCCAACTCCCAATGGCATGTCAATCTTTCATTATGCTCAAAATTTTGCAAATACATGTGTTTATAAGCCTCTAAACGATTTTTTCTCTGCACCAATGGATCCAGAATGATCCAATTAGTCTATATATACTCTTCATTCAATCCAATTGGGCGAAAATTAACCCTCCAAGCCATTTTCGCAATAACTCCTAGAAAATGTCTACTAACTATGGAGAAATCCACTTAACTACAGTTAGAATAGGGAAAAAACCCCAAATTTCGGGCGCACTCTAACTTAACGCTAGTTCTAATCATAAAATTGAATGTCAAGGGAAGTGGGTGTCCACATGCCAACCCTCGAATTGCATGGTTACAATAAATACAAGTGGAACTCAGGTCAAAAACCAGGGTAAGAGTAATGGGACTAGAGTTACTAGCGAAGTTAATCTTAACCGCGCGGAGATCTCTGTGGTAATAGTTACATGCGATAATTTTAAAACATAAAATTGTTATGGACTTTGTGAAGTCACCATCAGTTAAACATTTGCAATTTGTGGCTATGACATGTGATCATAACTCTTGGACCGTCGGCAGGTTGGGACTGCCGGCGGTCCCAACCCCCACTTGCAAAAGTATTACAATAAAAATATAACATTTAAACCTTATAAGTTAAGAACTAACATGCAGTGCAAACAGTTGTAGTGGGTGGATGCTCCACGGTAGGTTGTGTGGTCAAGTGCAACGGCCTGCATAAAATTTTACCACACTTTCCAAGGGACACATGACGGCCTTAGGGCTGGCCATGTGTCACCCTCCCATTGTTCCAACAAAATAAAAGTACATTCCACCATCAAATCAAAACGTGACACTTGTAGGCCTCTGAATGGCTCAAAGAAAAGGAATATTATTCGGAATATTCCTTTTTGCTGACTGTGAACCCTGCATCCTCACTGGGCATCCCTATGAAACTTGTCAAAAAATTTAGCTATTTGGGAAATTGAGCAGAATGCAATATCTACCTCATATGACATCAGTTTTTTGAATTTTTCACAGTGCGGGAACCAGGAGGAAGAGATATCCTTGTTCTCTTAGGTTTGACACACTTTAAACCGCTTTGAATTTTGAAAAAAAAAATATGAACACCTGATCACTCCTTCCCATTAGGAAGCTTTTGGACCCCAAAATACTTTGATTACTTGTTCAATAGATGAGGGTACAAGTCCCTCACCTTTCCAACCTCCATCCACTTTTACTTGCTTGGCTTACTACCTTTGAGCCCAACTCGAAGGTAGTCAACACTATCCCTCTTGGATGCTCTTATCCTCCTATCAAGAATTGTATCTTCCTTGAGCTCATCTAGAAATTATAGCGATCAATATTCAATACAAGGTAGCTGAACATCACTTAATTGATCATCAATCAAAGGTGGCTCATAAAAACGTAAGTTTTCAACATTAACAACTGAATACATTTGCATATATGAAGCCAAGTCAAGTTGAAATGCATTGTTACCAACTTGCTTTATGATCTTGAATGGACCATAGTGAATGGGTTTAAGCTTTTTACCTTCCCCTTGCATCCTTTTTTTTCTTATGTGTAACCATACCTCATCTCCCTCTTGAAACTTGTGATCAACTCTATGTTTGTCCCACTTCTTCTTGTATTTTCTTTGAATTTTCTCAAGATTTTCTTGAACTTGTTGATGAATAATTTGAATTCGCTCAATGAAATATCGAGCATTGTCAATATGAATATGCCCGTCAATGGAAACATCCTTCTCAAAGATGAAGTCTAATGGTGATTTGTAAAATATGAAAAGCATACCTCAAAAGGTGATGTATTTGTAGAAGAGTTCATTGCCCGGCTGTAAGCATGATGAATGTAATGCATTTGCTCATCCCACAACTTGGGATGTTTGGTGCAATATCCTCTCAATAGATGCAAAACAGTTCTATTGACCCCTTTGGTTTGGCCATCATTTTGTGGATGAGAAGCAGTAACATTTTTCAAATTTGTGTCCATCATACTCCAAATATTGGACCAAAAATTCCCAATGAACCTGGAATCCCTGTCACTAACAATAGAAGTTGGCAATGCATAATGAACCCATACATGTTCAAAGTAAATTTCAGTAGTTTGTTCAGTAGTAATGGTTTTCTTACATGGCATAAGTATACACATTTTACTAAATCTATCCACAACTATATAAATATAATCATGTTGTTTTATTGACATAGGTAGACCTCCAACAAAGTTCATAGAGAAACTCTCCCATGGCTTTGATGGTACCGGTAGTGGTGTGTACAACCGAAGCTTCCTATTGCTAGTAATGCTTGTTGCACACATAAAACAACCTCTTATAAAATGTGTCACACTATCTATCATGTGAGGCCAATAGAAATACCTTTGTAGATGTGCCACTGTTTTTCTTACCCCAAGGTGTCCAACAATAAGAGATGAATAAGCTTCTCTCATGACACTTAGTCTCTCTCCTTGTGGTATAGACAATTTTCCCAAATGAAACAACAAATTGTTATGCATGTGATAATCATTTTCCTCAACTTGATTCCCTTCACTCAAACTAGCATGCACATCTTGAAAGTCAACATCATGTGCATAATTTTTTATGTAGCTCTCATGTACAACATTTGAGTGAATTAGAATCACTTATAATTGGTCGTGAAAGAATATTAACAACTTCATTTAAAATACCTTTCTTGTACTTTATAACCAAGTGAAATTGTTGGAGAAATCCATCCACCTGAAATGTCATGATTGCTGCAATTTTGTTTGTGACTGCAAACACTGTAATGGTTCGTGATCGGTATGTACGATCGTCTATTTACCCATCAAGTAGTGTTTCCACTTCTTGACACTTTGTACCAATGCATACAACTCTTTGTCATATGTAGGATAATTAGTTACCACACCATTTAATGTTTCAGAATGAAAAGCAATAGGCTTACCATGGTGCAAAAGAACTGCACCCATGGCATAATCAGTAGCACATTATGGGAATTTTGAGGTCTAAAATGGGTCTCCTAAGGAAAATTTACAATCAAAATTCATTTTATGAGAAACAGACACATTTTAGGGGATGACATGATCCCTAATGGTTGAGGTGGCATTTCTTGAGTTAAAGGTACTTACTTGTCATCTTCTCAATGGTGGATAAAAACTCATGGTTAACCATGTTAGTGATCTAAGTACTTTTAAAGTCATAAAGTAAAGTATTCATAATAAATGCCACTTCACATTTTTTGAATAAAAATATTATTTTTTTCATTTCATATTTTTCGAAAGAAACAATGCATATCCCTACATAATCTTCATGTATTTACATAATTTTCAATAAATATTATATTTGTATATTTCAAATATTTATTTATAAATCTGATCAATTCAATATGTAATATAAAGTTCATACATTAAATAATATATTATATTATATTATTTTTATATAGTATATTTATTCCATGTTATTATATAATTTAAATAATATAAATTTTAATTAATAGTATATTCTATAATTAAGAATTTATTAATTTATATTTATATTTTATTTTAAGTTAGTTAAGTAAAAAGGATAAATGCATTAGTTCTGCAATGATAATGACATTTTCTTGAAAATTTCATTCTTATTTATAGTCACATCAATACAACTTTTTTATTATTTTTATCTTTGTACAACTTTTGATTTGAATTTAACCATGATTACATTGATTTTGGTGCAAAAGGTGAATTGAAAATTCATAAATATTATTTTATTGGTTTACCTATTATTTTATTATTTCCTTAGGACGGCCATTTTAGACCTCAAAATTCCACTAATGATGAGTTTGTATCTCAAATGTCTATCTCAAATTTGGTAATGGAAGGACTGGAGATGAACTAATATTGTCTTTTAAAGCTTTGAAATTGTGTTGTTGTTTGCCTCCCCATTGGAATCCTTTCTTCACACTTGTCACTACATGGATAGGAGCTGTGATGGAAAAAAAGTTAGCAATAAACTTTGTCCAGTACTGAGCTGCACCTAAGAAACTTCTTACCTCAGTTACTGTTTTGGGAGTGAGCCAACTCACAATGGTTTCCATTTTAGAAGGATCAATTCTCAACTCACCTCCTCTTACAATGTGTCCCAAATAAACCAAAGAAGTATTTCCAAACTCACACTTTGACATCTTAAGAAACAATTTCTCTTTCTTTGAAACATCAAGCACCCTATTCACATGCAAGACATGTTGTTCTCTTGTTTTTGATGAAAATATATATCTCATCTAAGTACACAACAACAAAGTCATCAAGAAATGGACACAAAACACTATCCATAACACGTCTGAAAGTCATTGGTGCATTGTAAAAACCAAATGGCATAACCAAACACTCAAAGAGTCTTTGTTTGGTTTTGAATATAGTCTTCCATACATCACTTTCTGCAATTCTTACGTGATGATATCCACTTCAAAAATCTAACTTAGTGAAAAACTTTTCTTCTTTCAGTTGATCAAGCAAATCATCTATCCTTGGGAGTGGGTATCGATTCCTTACAGTTATCTTGTTAAAAGCTCTAAAGACTACAAATGTGCGCTAAGTCCCATATTTTTTCGAAATAAAGACTATGTGTGAACCACATGGAAATGTTCTTGGCCTTAGGATTCCTTTCTCAAACATGTCGGTTATTTGGCTCTTTATTTTAGCATTCTCCATTATCGACATGTGATACATGCCAATGTTTGGAAGAGGAAAATCTTGCTACAATTGAATCTCATGTTGAATCTCCCTTTTTGGAGGCAATTTTCTTGGCTCCTGAAATATCACATGGTGTGCATCAACTACATCATATAAATATGATTTCAACTTAGGATCACAACCCTCAAATGATTTGTGATTAACATCAGTTTTAGGCTTAATCATTAGAAGAACAAAATTATTACTTGAATTTACCAGCCTCTTTACCTGTCCAGCATTTACCATAGCAATGTTTGTCTCCTTGCAATGTGCTCTAAAAATGTACTCCTTTCCATATTTGAATAAATGGTATTTGTTCTCATGGCGATGGAAGATCTTCTTCTTGTCATACAAGTACGTACTCCAAAATAAAATACCTGTTATGTCAAGCAGAACCACATCTAATTCAACTATGTCAACAAAATGCGCAGTTATTGCAAACCCCAATATACACTTCTTTGAAACCTATAAATTTGCATCCTGACAAATCCAACCATGTGGATCTGGTTTTGGATGTGGTGGTATCAAGATTAATTTTCTTGACCAAGTCTTCAAAATTAAGTTTGCTTGTGACCCACTTTCAAACAATGTGTCAATCTTAGTTTGTTTGGATATCACCCTCACATGAAACAGTTCAATTCTTTCTTCTTCATTTGGAGCATGTATGTCACAATTTGATGTACTAGTACAGGGTTTAGTTTCAATTTCTTTCCCCTTCATGTTCTTCAATCCCATGGCTATAATGTAGGATTCATCACCTCAATCCTCTCCTAAATCATGTTGAGTTGTAGCCACACTTTTCTCTTTCCCTTTGTTGTTGTAGTACTTGGGCTTGTTTTTAGGATGTGTATTCCAACATTGATTTTCATTATGGCCTTCTTTTGAGCAATGTTTACAAACCAGTTTCTCTCCCTCTTTCTTAACATATGCATTCTTTTTTATTTTACCTTTTGAGGTCTTCCCTTCATTTTTCCCCTTAAAAGGTTTGTTCCTACCCTCATCAGAAATGTTTTTCCCTCTAGCTTCTAGATGTGTGGCCTGAACACATACTTCATCTAGAATTTTAGGGTTAAACATGAGGATAGTATGTTTAAAGTAGCTATGTAAGCCTCCTATATACTTGAGAAAAGTATCTTGGCTCTACAAATATACCCCTAATAAGAGAGCTCTTCTCCTAAATTCTTGGGTGTATTCTTGCACATTCTGTCCTTTCAATTGTCTAAAGTGTTTACAATTCATTATGACTTTCTTCATATGAGCTAATGGATAAAACTCTCATTTTATTGTAGAAATGAAATGAGTCCATGATATAATAATCTTACAATGCTTCTTGATATCCTCCTTTTTCTTGGCTTCCCACCAAACAAATGTTGCACCTTCCATTTTCAATGAAGCTAATTGGATTTTGGTATCATCATCTTGAAGGTTTTGGATTCTCAAATAGACCTCCAATTTCCTAAACCAATTACCAATATTTTCTACATTAACTTCACTATTAAACATTGGCAATTCAAGCTTAACATCAAGTTTTAAAAAAGGAATTTTATTACTATTCTTTGATTTGTGTGACTGATGTATTGAAAATTAAGTAGAGGATGATGATGGTGAGGGTGATGATGGCGACTTTCCGTTGCCTCGATTTCCTCCATTTTCCTTATTTGACTTGTCTTCATCATTGTGACCTCCTAATGATCCTCACCCTTCCTTGTGATGTTTTGATACTTCTCCTTCCAGTTTCTCATTCCTTTCTCGATAAAGGATTCTAGCCCTCTCAGTCATGTCAAGGAATGATATCCTAAACACTCTTTCTTCCTCTTTGCGATCAACTTCTTCATGGATTTATTCTTCCTTTGGAGGCATGCTTATTGCTCCTTCTGCTACCTTAGGAGGTGAAATAGGTGGTAGATATTGTGGAAATATCTCACTCCATTTTTTTGGCTCACTTTGACACCCTCTTTCTTTCACCAATTTGCCTTCTTTTCTCTTAAGCTTGAGCCTAGTAAGCATGTGAAAAATTGGAAATAGTTAAACAAATATTTGCACAAAACAACACCACTGAATAAACTATAGCTTTGATACCAACCTGATCTAAAAGGACTATACTAGTTTGTTGTGGTAAGTGTATTTCTAGCTAATAAAAATGTGCATACTTGTCTCCATTTGTTTGCTTAAGGATTGAGAAATTTAACAATGAAATATAGATGATTTTGTGAATTACAAGCATGAAAATAAGCCTAAATAACACTAAACAACAATGTATAACAAAGAAATAAAATCCCACATAAAATTTACACAGAGCCATGATGAAGTAGTTCATCCCTCCTAGGCTACATCTGCTGGTCCAGCTCCCAATGGCATGTCCATCTTTGATTATGCTCAAAATTTCATAGATACATGCTTTTACAGGCCTCTAATTGTTGTTTTCTTTGCACGAATGGCTCCAAAATGCTCCAATTAGTCTAGATAGACTCTTCATTCACTCCAATTAGGCGAAAATTGACCCTCTAAGTCATTTTCCCAATAACTCCTAGAAAACCTCCACTAACTGTGGAGAAATCCACTTAACTACAATTAGAATTGGCCAAAACCCCCAAATTTTGGGCGCACTCTAACTTATCACCAGCTCTAACCATAACATTGAATGTTAAGGGAAGGGGGTATCCACACGCCAACCCTCGAATCCCATGCTTACAATAAATACAAGCGGAACTCAGGCCGAAAACTAGGGTAAGAGTAACAAGACTGTAGTTAATGGCGGAGTTAATCCTAACTGCATGAAGATATTTGTGCTAACAGTTACATGTGAGAAGTTTAAAACACAAAAAGGCTTTGGATTCTACGAAGTTACCATTGGTTAAACATTTGTTTCTTTGGTTTGTGGCTATGTCATATGATCATCCACTTGCAAAATTATTACAATTCAAGTGTGACATTTGACCCTTATGGGTTAAGAACTAACGCGTAGTGCAAATGGTTGTGGCAGGTGGATTCTCCACAAGAGGTTGCAGGGTCGAGCTTGGTGGACTCCATAAAATTTTATCACACCTTCCATGGCACACGTGGCAGCCTCAGGGTTGTCGACGTGTCAGCCTCCCATTGGTCTAAAAAAATCAACATACATTCCACCATCAAATAACAATGTGACACTTTTTGGCCTCTGACTGGCTGAGAGGAAATGAATTTTCTTCAGAATATTCAATTTTGCTGACTATGCACCTTGCATGCTGACTCGGCATCCTAGTCAAACCTGCCACAAAATTTAGTTGTTTAGGAAATTTATTAGAATGCGATATCTCCCTCATACGACATCATTTTTTTGAACCGTTTGCGGGGCCAGAATTAGGAAGACGAGATCTACTCCATCCCTTAGGTTCGGCACACTTTTGACCACTTTGAATTTTGAGAAAAATTTATGAACTCCTGATCAATAGTCTTTTGAGGTGATTAATTATGAACTTCGGCCCAAATGACTACTACTAGGTGTTCCTTTCTTCTTTTTCATTAGCACTCTTTCTACTAGTAGCTTTAGGAACTGCCCAAGTAAATTCTCCACCCCTCCACCTACATGTCATTTGTTGGCACTTTCCTTTCAGTATCTTTGGCAATTGATTGAACTATTTTGTTATCTTCATCTAGTGCCTCAATATGTTGTTCATATTCTTCCATTTATCTATTTTCCACAAAAAACTGAACAATTTCACTGTTCAATTCGGTTGGTTGTGAAGGCATGTTCATGCTTTGTAATTTGTTCATGAGACACTATGTTTGTTAAAATTAATTATGACTTATACCAACCATGATGGTGGGTTTACTTGGGTTGGAAATGTCAATTGGTCATTTTCAATGTCATTAACAATATCAACAATTTCATTTTAACTACATTTGCATTGTCAACTCCATGTTGAAGAATTTCATTAACAATTCAGTAGAAAAAGTTATATGTGCTTGAATTGGTAGAACAATCTCCATGTTGCTATAAATTTTTTCATGAATATATTGTGTCTCACATAACTGCTCATCATCATCATCATATAACTATCCTTGAGAGAGGGAAATTATATTACCAGCTGCAACCACATCAGCATGTTCTTGTACTTCTTCTTTCACTTCAACATCTATTTAGACATGCTCTTCTTCTTGACCATCCACATGAAATGCTTGGCTACAGCTAGTATCATGCATAAGAGCATCATAATTCAGTGGCCATATTCTTGTTGTCCTAAAGCTAGCCTTGATAATTGACGATGTTATAGCCCTTTTAAAAGCCTTGCTTGCAAGATCTACCAACTCAAACCCTTTCACCTCAACCCCTGGATTCTTCTCCATACATGCAACATGCTCTGACCAAATATAGTTCTTGAAAGGGAAAAACACACTAATATCAAGGGGTTACAATCCGTGAGCGGTTTGAGCGGGCAATGTTAAAAGGTCAATGCCCAAATTGGTTTCTTCCTCAATTGTTTGTACAACCATGTGGCTTCCATTTCCATATAGTATCAAGAGGTGTCTGATATTTGGTGAGACACCACCTGGCATAGATGCAACAAAGTGGCAAAGCCAATTTAAAAAAAAAAAACTCTATTGTCATCCATGCATGGGGGTGCGCAGCCATGCATGCTCTTGGTTCACAGTTTTGCATATAGTTTTTCAACTGATTTTTACCTTTGAATAGATAAAATCCTGGGATTGAAGCACCAATTGCATTGAGACAACATAAAATGGATATCCATTCCCTGTTCTTAGGAAAGCTATTTGGCACGTTTCATCTCCCTCTCTTGGTAATTACCGGCATGCCATAATTCCTTCCCGCCTGTAAACCTATTTCATCACACTTCCATATATGGTTTGCACCATAATAATTTTTATTGTATGCACTAGAAAGAGTCTCATAGAACTTGCATACAACTGCAGGGTGAAAATTTAATGCTCTGCCTCTGTCAAGGCCCTTATTTGTACACAATACAAGGTATGGATTCCTTTCTTAAAATCCAAACCACCATGATTTACTAGGAAACCCATATTTGAATGGGTTTGGCCCCCCTTGACATGTTTGAGAAACTATGGATTTGAGTTGTATCAAATCTAGCCCATGTCCCAATTGGGCCATTTATTCCTGCTAGTCAACCACCTTAGCCTACTACTCTTTCTTCATAACTGTAATAGGCCCCGTACATAATATCCATTGAACTCTATGTCGTCAATTGTAGCTAACATTTCTTCTTTTGTCGAACCTCTTATAGTGCTGATATTTTTAGTTGAAGTTGCCCCTTGGACTGTGATTGGAAATGTCTCTATGAGTAATGGTGTGACAACATCAGCTTCAGCCAGATGGTCTTCCTCAAAAACATTGCTCGGAGCATTTTTGACATTGACATCAACTATCCTTTCTTCATCTGATGAAGTGCATCATAGTTGCACACCCCTGGTCACTCTTTTGCCACTTATCCTTCTACGAGCTATATAACTAAATCTTGCCATGGATGCAACTACGTGGAGAATTATTTCATGCATTTAGATAAGAATAATTGAAAAGAATTCTTTCATATAAGCCAAACATATCTCTGCTTTATTAGGAACCATGAACATGTATGTTAGTAGCAGATCAAGAGATTTCATACATATGGATTTTTGACAGTATCCTTAAGAAACAAAATCTACAGATGGAATTAGTTGTATGTCTCCAAATATATTAGTGATTATGGGTTTGATAACTTGTTTTTACACTTGAAATAAAATGACTATTTTGATAAGTTGTTTTTACACTTAAAATAGAATGATTGTTTTGATAACTTGTTTATAAAAGCTAGTATTATTTCTTTCTATTTAGCTTTACAAATCAAAATGGACATGTTTCATTTTCAGTTGAGTACATAAAAAACCAGTTTTAAGATAGCCTCACAAAACCTTTTGATTATTTCAATATTTTCTCCAATTTAGAATTCTTTATTTGCAACTTTCTAAGATGGAAAATACTGTTAAATCTGGTAACATCATATCTTCCCATTTATAATAGTTTATAATATTTTACAGTGTTGAGAGGTCTTACTTAGGCACAAATAAGGATAACAAAGAATCCCGAACCAGTATGGTTAAGAAAATTATAATATAGAGCACCTTTATAAGGAGGAAATAGCATTATTTTAAGCTTAGATTAGTGTGTTCCTACCCAAGGTTTTCAGAATGCCTTTCCTTATGTTACCCTTTTCTTATTTTATGTCTTGTCATGTTTGATTCCTATGCTCAGCTAATGAAGAAAGATATGTTGACTTCAAGTTAAAATGATATAACTTCTAAGCTCCGCTGCTGAGATATTTTCTATAGATTGACTTAATGATACAGTCTTTTACACAAATTTTGCAGTTCCTTAAATATTGTGAATGGTTTTTTTTTTTTTTTTTTTTGGAGTAGTTTCTCTGATTTAGAATTATTTATTTGCAAATTTGTGATATTGAAGTGTAAATAATATGGCTCACATGTAGACAATCATTTAGAAATCTAATATTCTATGAGATGTGTCCAAGCCCCTTTGAATATTTCTACTTTGCTGTTCCATTCACCATAAAACCCAGTGCATTCTAGACTCTAGAGGATCACTTATTTTTCTACTGATAAGGATGAAAATATTGGGAAAATAGGACCAGAAAAGTGCCTCTTACACCACTTGTTTAGGTTTTTCTAGTTGTTGTATTACTACTCCAGGTTTTTCCAATTTTTTTACTTGGTCTACAAGAATTTGATTGGATTTTTTACATTGATTGATTTAGCCTTTTGGATTATTGATATTGAAATGAATTCTGGTTAGTACAAGTCTGATCTATGATTTTCATTTGAAGTCATGTTGTACCCTTCCTTCCCTAGCTAACATGACCTACGTTTTTCCTTTGCACTCTTCATAAAATGGTGGTATTATAACTTCACAAATGTCATCGAAGTTTAAGGCTTAGGAAGGCTAATTATCTTGGTGGATTCATTATTCGTTGCATTTAGAAACGGTTTTGGAGATTGTGGATTTGGCTAAGCATTTTTTTCAACTAAAATTTCAGGAAATATTAATTTGCAAGCTCTTCACTACCTTCCTGAAATGGAAGCATTGCTATTAATGGAATCATAACTTTAAAACTATTGTTATTTTGTTCTTCTGGTGAGTTCACTTTGGCAACTCAAAAAATATGGAACCTAAAACGTAACTATCTTGTGTTTCATAACTCCACATCTATGTTTTTCTAAAATCCCTATGGAGGTTATTATGATTCTATGCTAATTATATAGCATACAATATGTAAATAACATATATATCCCTCCCATTTTTAATATATTCATGTTTCCCTGATTAAGTGATGTGACCTTTACATTAGTTGACACCAATTTCACATTGGCATAACATTTAGATACTGGGCTACTTAAAAGAAGACTCGGTTGCTGGAAATAATAAAACACATGATTATTGTAAGTGTGAAGAAACAAGAAGCCCATGTTTCTTTCTCAAATAGGTCTTAAACCTAAGTCTTTAATTTCTAATACATGGCATTGTTCTCTTGAATGCTTTTCACATGAAATCAATCTACTATCTCTTATTTTCCATTGCACCCACAAATGCCTATTTAATTTCAAATCTATGACATTCTTCTCTTGAATCCTTTTCACATACAGTCGAGGGTAGCCTTAAATTCTTTCGTTGCTCGGGGTAGCCTTAAATTTTTCAAGTTGTTTGGTTGTTGAGGTAAGCCTTTTCTCTATTCTTGGACCTAGTTGTAAAGTCCACTCCCTAGAAATATTGATAAAATTCATCTTCTCAACTCAAATCAAAGGAGATAACTGTAAGAAAACTGAAATAAAGTCTTAGAAATGGAAATAATAACATTGAAATAAAGACTCATAAATGAAAATAAAAGTGTCATAAAATTGAAATAAAGACTCATAAATTAAAACAAAATTATAAGGAAATTGTGTTGTAATTGAAAAAACTAACCTGCATATAGTGTGAAATGTTCTATGGTGTGTTATGTGAAGGTTTGTCTCAAGGGCCGGTGGATAGTTTGAATGTGAAAAGTGTAACCTCGGTTGTGGTTGAACCTATTTTATAGTTTTTTCAATTGAATTTATATAGTGATAATGATGGACATGGATTGTAATGGCTTCATTTTGCATGTGTGATTAAGATTGAATTTTATGTGATCCAATGGCAGGGAATTTGTTTTTGTTAATACATGTGCTTTGATCTGTTTTAATGGAAAATAGAATAGGTTGAATGTCGTTTATTGAGTTTATTAGGTGGGTGTCATTTATTGTACATAATGTATTTAAATGTTTTATTAGGTGGGTACCATTTATTGAACACAAAGGGCTTAAATGTTGAATAACACAACATTTATGGCTAACATACATTTCCTTTTATTATGTGTAGGTATGGATATTTACTTGTGATACACAACATCAGGGGTGATCAGAGGGGATGAAGTGAAAGTGACTTCCTTATTGTACTTCCTGAATTGACCATTTTGGAAGGATAAATGGTTTTACGAGTTTTCTAGTTTAGACAATAGGATTTATACTCTTAATACTTATTAAACTATTTATGGAGAGTTGTGGGTTGATGGGACCAGTACTATAACAATTACTAACATCTCTCCCATGTTTATCCCCTCAATTTCCTTGCCCTAAAAATATAAAAATATAAAAAATCCTTGGCAGAAAGTTACTTAAAAAACCAATGCTTTACTTTGCATTCACTCAATGTGTACTCAGATGGCGTTAACATTAGATGATGTTGACATAACACACTCCTTTAATAAAAGGTCCTGGTAGTTTGTTTTCCGCTTTGGCTCGTAGATAATTACATTCACATACATCAACGCTGAGAGAAAACATGCACTCAACTAGATAACCCATCTAGATAGATGCCCTGAACTCGATGGTTATGTAGTTGAATACAATGTATTTACTTTTAGTATGAAAATCCAATATATTAGAAAAAAAGGAAAATTAGTTTCCATTTATTTCGAAAATCTAGTATATCAAAAAAGAAGTGGAGAATTTTCTTTTGTCGCTTTTAATTTTATTACATTCTAAGGATTTCTTTTAGTGGTTAAATTAGTTCTTGAAATCTAGCAGTTTTTCCTGACTCAACTTCGTACCGCATCCCGATCAATTTGAATGATATTAAAAACTATACAATAAAATGTAGCTTAAGGTGCATGTAGACGCATCTGTGACAATTGAATTTGAAATTGGATCTTCCCTTTTCCTTCTGGGAGTTGAAAGTAGTTACATGTAGGATGCCCATCAAGTGGGTTGGTGTCGTTGCTATGTAGGTTGTCTACCATGAACTGGTGGGTTGACAGTTTGATGAGAATTTAACTTTATAGATAGCGTTGGCGGGAATATAGAGAACGCCCTAAATTTTGCAGATTTTCACTAAAATAACTCCAGTTAAGTGGATTCCTCCACAATTAGTGGAGATTTTCTAGGTGTTACCGGGCAAGTGAGTTGGAGGCTCAATTTTCACCCATTCTGAGTGAATGAGGAGTCATTTTAGACAAATTGGAGCATTCTCAAGCCATTGGTGTAGATAAAACAACCATTAGAGGCATAAAAACACATGTATTTGCCAAATTTTGAGCATAATGAAAGATGGACATGCCATTGGGAGCTGGACCAACAGATGTAGCCCAAGAGGGGTGAACTGCTTCATCATCCCTACTATGTAGATGTTAAGTGGTGTTTTATTTATCTAATTTATAGTGTTGTTTAGTGTTATTTTCTCTTATTTCATGCTTCTAAGCCGCTAAAATCATCTATATTTCATGTTTAAAATCCTCAACCCTTAAGCAAGGTATGGAGACAAATATCTACATGTTTTATAAATGAAAATACACTTAGTACAACAAACTAATATAGTCCTTTCAGATCACTTATTTTTCAATATGGTTACTCTTCCTTTCCACATGACAGAGACCTTCCTATCAGTCCCCATTGTGACTTCAAATTTTACGCTTTCATCAAGATAGAAAAACATTGATCTGTTTCCAGTCATATGGTTAGTATACCCTGAATCTAAGAACCATACATATTCTTGTTTTTCTTATGCTACATTACAAGCTAAAAGCATGCTACCATGGTTCTGATTTTCTTTTGTAAAATTTACACTTTGTTTAGTAACCATGCCATTTTTCTTCTTTCTACATTCATTTTCATACTAACCATAATTTTTGCAAAAATGACATTGGACTTGAGATTTTTCATAACTTTGTCCTTATGCTTGATTCTAGCTTGACCCTCGGCTTGGATTCTGATTGTTGCCCCTTCCACTTGTGCTTGCAGGGCTGCTTCTTCCACCACTGTGTGGGATTCTTCCTCTTCCTCGGTAGTTTGATGTTCCTCGACCTCTACCTTGATCAAAAGAAATTTGTGTCTCAAATGTATTCTCCAATGAGGAGTTTGATGCTATGTTCATTCTGTGCTCATGAGACATCAGTGATGCATGAAGCTCATCCATTGAAAATTGTGAGAGATCCTTTGTCTCTTCTATGGCCACTACTATGGCATCAAACCTTGATGGTAGATTTCTTAAGACTTTCTCAACTATTCTCCTTTCTTCAAGTGTCCCTCTATGAAACTTGATTTGGGTAACCAACCCAATCACATGTGTAAATAATGAGTCTATATTAACAGACACTTTCATACAAAGAGTTTCAAAATCTCTTCTCCGAATTTGAAGTTTTGTTGTCTTCACCTTTTCCATGCCTTGATAGGCTGATTGGAGGGTTTCCCATGCCTCTTTGGACTTCGTTATTACTGCAACCCTTGGGATGATACTCTCATTTACTACTTAGAAAATATAGAAGAGGGATTTGGAGTCATTCTTATTATTTTCCCTTAACAAATCTCTTTCTACTTGTGTCAAGGCATTATATGCTGCTACATCTGTTCTTTCTTGGAAACCATTTTCCACCAGCTCCCAAATATATTGTGAAGAAATTAGGCCCTTCATTATAACATCTCAATAATCATAATTCTTCCCATTGAACTATGGTAGTTGGGGATTAGTGAGGCTTCTTCCTGCTGGTTCTATCTCGACCGTGTAAACAAAACCTTCTCATTGCTAGAGAATTCGCTTCTCAAACAACCTTTCAGCTTCTTCAGTAAAGAGTGAGTCCGTTCTTTCACCGAGAGCATAGAATTGCTCTAATGCCATGTTGGAAATTGGAAATAAATAAGGAGGGATCTGTTTCCCCAACAACATAGAGAATGAAAATATTGCAGAAATAACAATTCATACACATACAAAAAGAGAAAGAAACACATGAGAGGAACTATATTTTATTTATTCAGCTATTCTCTATTCATTCATCTCATTCCTTCAAAGTCTACAAAACAATATTGCATTAATTTTATACAAAATTGGTGAAATCCTCAAGATTAAATGCATTTTAATTCCTATTAGGTCCCTATATTACTAGCATAGTCCCTTATTGTTCTTAGTGTAACCCCCTTATTTTTATTTTTGTACCCCTATAACCCCCATATTGTTATTATTGTGACCTTAAATTATTATTGTTACGTCGGCTAGGATTACATTGTGGCCCCATGGACTCATATATATAGAAAGGAGGTTTTGTCATTTGTATTATCCAAGATATGTTCACTTATGTAATGTATTGGAGGTTTCCCCCTCTAAGTGGTTGATTTATAAGGCATTTATCTCTCTTTTCTTCTATTTTTGGAGCTAGTTTCACAACATTTGGTATCAGAGCTTTGGATTCTAGTGTTTGGCTGCTCCAAACAAGTCATCGTGGAATTTTCGCTATAACATTTTTTATACGAAGGTTCGGAGACTGAAATTTTAAGAGCATGAAGCAGAAATCGTGAGGAACATCTTCACAAAATTTCAGAGCTTGGTTAGAAATATTTTTAGAGATATGATCTGTGGAATTTAGGGCCTTTTCAGGCTCCTAAATTTCATGTCAAAGAGGCGATCGTGGGAAAATATTCATAATTCTCTCTCTAAGCATCGGATTGGAATGATGTAAAAAATGATTGCAAGTACACGGACTGTAGTTTCGTTTTTATCAGTTTTAGAGCTGAAGGAGGAAGCAGTGACACGTGGAAAGTTGTACAAGTCTTCTCTGCTGAACCAATCCATAATCAGGTCATTGTGTGACATTGGACATAACTTTGTCTTCAAGATTCAAAATCAGGTCAGACCTGTGGCATTCGAAAGAGGATTCATAGGGATACCTTAGGGCCAAATTCCAGATATTGAAGATCTGAAATCACAGAGACAATTCAATTTAAATATTGATCTCCTCGAAATCAAGACAAAGGTGTGTATTTGTTTCCGAGTTTCATAAGTCTTGTGTAAAAAAATTAGTTTCAAGTGATTCTAAGGGCCTATTGACAATATGTTTTAGTATTTGGTTCTGAAATGCCTCCTAAAAAATAATTCAACACCCATTAATTCCTCAAAATACTCTACTATGACTCATGAAGATGAAGAATTGCAACATGATCTATCAAAATTACAAGAGCAAGTGCACCAACTTTCGCTCTCGCAAAGAGCAGTAAAAAAGGAAATGGAAGTTTTGAAGAAAGGCATGGAAGCGAAGATGGATAGTTTGAAGAATAATATGGATGGTTTGAAGAAAGACATGGAAGCTAATATGGATGGCATGGAAACTAAGATGGATGGCATGGAAGCTAAGATTGAGGACATGGAAGAAAAAATGAAAGACAACATGGAAAACATGAAGAATGATCTAAAAGAAGACATTGAAGGTTTGACAAAGTTGATACAAGGAATGATTCCTAATGGTGAAAATATAGTAGAGGAAACTCATGATGACAACAAAATAAATGTTAATCATGATTTCATAAACTCTAATGCTGGATTGAAGAACGACCATATTCAAATATGGATATGAGGAAGTTTGATGGCAGGGATCCCGTAACATGGATACTACAAATGGAGCAGTATTTTGATCTCAATATGTGCAAAACACACAAAAGGTATGCATTTCAACTTTACATTTAGAACAAAATACATTTCTATGGTATAGATGGCTTTTCTCCCATAAAAAAATTGTCACTTGGTCAATTTTTACATAGGAAATAATAGCACATTACGAGGATACAAAGAGAAACACCTTCTTTAGCCAATTGATAAATCTAAAAAAAAAGGGTTCAGTGGCAGAGCACATTGAGGACTTCGAAAAATTGAATATGAGGGTAACTGATATTGCAGAGGAACAAAGGATTGATGTCTTTGTAGGGTATTTAAAGGATAACATCCAACATGAAGTTCGCGTTTGGGAACCTGATTCATTGGAGAATGCATTCAGGTTGGCAAGAAAAATTGAATGTAAAATTATGGCGACCAGGAATCCCACCACTCACATATATAGATATTGAAGTGTTGCTACTCCTAAACATCCACAACCTACAAGGTTGACACCACAAAAATTGGAAGAAAAATGAGTAAAAGGGCTCTACTATAGTTGTGATAGAAAATACACTAAAGTTCATAAGTGCGTTGAGAAGAAATTATTTTACATAGATTGTGAAGAGGAGGAAGAAAATGAAGAAGAAAATTCAAAAGTAGAGGATATACACCAAGAAGAATCCCTAGAAGAAGAATAAATGAGTCTGACCATATCATGTAATGCATTGGCAGGAATTATCACTCCTCAAACTCTCAAGATAGAAGGACATATCGAGAAGAAAAAGGTAATAGTGTTGATTGATTCAGGTAGTACCCATAATTTTATTCATTGTAAGGTAGCCAAGGAATTGAATTGTTTCCTATACCCAACACTAGAATGTCAAGTGATGGTTGCAAATGCATTAACTATAAATTTATCTGGAAAATGCCATAATGTCAAGCTAGCCATGGTGGAATATGTAATGAATATTCCAATGCTTTACATCCCAATGGGAGGTGTTGATGTTGTACTAGGAGTATAGTGGTTAAAAAATTTGGGGACGGTAGCTTTTAATTTTCAAGAAATTTTCTTGAAATTTTTTTCAAAAGGAAAGGAAATTGAATTACGAGTTATCATAGGCAAGCTAGGAAATATAATAAGCTCTAATGTCATGAAAAAGATCCTAAGGAAAGAACAACAAGGTGTAATTGCACAATTATGCTCAATAGAAGTTCCAACATCGAAATCAGCTATTCCTCCAGATCTTCAAAAAGTCTTGGATAATCATTCCAAGGTGTTTCATACTCCCAAAGCAATCCCACCTACTCGTGATCATGATCATGCTATTCATTTGATTCCAGGAAGTGTTCCTCCAAACATCAGGCCTTATAGATATCCTTATGTCCAAAAGAGAGAAATTGAACGTATGATTGCAAAAATGTTATAGGTTGGTATACCTCAACCTGGTCAAAGTTCTTTCTCTGCTCCAATAGTATTGGTGGACAAGAAAGATGGATCATGGTGCATGTGTCCGAATAACAGGGAGCTCAATAAGCTCACTATTAAAGGTAAATTTCCCATTCCTATGATTGATGAATTATTGGATGAATTACATGGAGCATTTTATTTTACCAATTTGGATCTTCGTTCAGGATATCATCAAATTAGAATGAAGACTGAAGATATTTTGAAAACAACATTTCGAACTCATGAGGGTCATTATGAATTTTTGGTCATGCCTTTTGGCCTTACCAATGAACCTTCTACATTTCAAGGGTTGATGAATTCCATTTTCAAACCCTTCTTTAGAAAATTTGTGCGAGTATTTTTTGATGATATACTAATCTACAATAGGTCTTGGAAGGATCATGTTCAACATGTTTACAGGGTGCTCAAACTATTGGAGGAGAAACAATTATATGCAAAAACATCCAAATGTTTTTTTGTAGTACAAGAGATGGAATATCTGGGTCATATTGTATCTCATGAGGGTGTTAAGGTAGACCCTAACAAAATTAAAACAATTAAGTAATGGAAAGTCTCCACAACCATAAAGCAGTTGTATGGATTTCTCGGGTTAACAGGGTATTATCGTAGGTTTTCTAAGAATTATGGGAGAATAGCAACACCTCTAACAACATTATTGAAGAAAGATGCATTTTCATGGACTCCTGAAGCAACTAAGGCCTTTGAACATCTTAAAGAGGCAATATGCCTAGCACCAGTCTTAGCTACACCAGACTTCATAAAAACCTTTATTATGGAATGTGATGCCTCACAAAATGGAATTGGTGTTGTTTTAATGCAAGAAGGAAGACCCATTGCTTTTGAAAGTCATCTAATCAAAGGAAAGTATTTACAAAAGGCTATTTATGAGAAGGAAATGTTGGAAATACTACATGCACTAAAGAAATGGAGACCTTACCTAATGGGAAGAAACTTCAACGTAAAAACTGATCATGATAGTCGTAAACACCTTTTGGACCAAAGACTATCTTCAGAAGAGCAGCAAAAATGGGTCACAACGATGTTGGATTATGACTTTGAAATCATCTACAAAAAAGGAGAGCTAAATTTTGTTGCAGATGCACTCTTAAGAAAGGATGAAGAGGTAGAAGAATTGATTTGTGCGATTTCAGTTATCCAACCAGATTGGTTAACTGAAACAAGGGATGAATGGAAGAAGGAAGAAGAAGTGTGGACTCTCACTCATCTGATACATTTAGTTGGAAAAATGATTCCTTATGGTAGAAATATCGCTTATATATTTGCAAGAATTTGCAGCTAAAACAAAATATTATTTTGGAATTTCACACTTCTCCTTTAGGAGGACACTCATGATTTTTAAAAACCTACCACGGGGTGAAGAAATAAATCTTTTTGGATGGCCTTAAATATGATATTCAAAATTTTGTGGTAGAATGTTTGGTTTGGCAAAAAAATAGAGTTGAGACAATTAAGACCCTGGGTCTTCTACAACCTTTATACATTCCAAGTCAATGCTGGGAGGAGATTTAAATGGATTTTATCACAAGTTTATCTAAGTCCGAAGGAAGGAGTGTCATCATGGTGGTAGTTGATAGAATTACCAAGTATGCACACTCTTTTGCATTATCTCATCCATTTAAAGTGAGTACAGTAGCTACTACATTTATGGAAACAATTGAAAAGCTACATGGAAACCCCAAAGATTATTGTAAGTGATAGAGATCCCCTTTTTATAGGAAATTTTTGGACGGAATTATTTTCTTGTTTGGGTAGTCAAATAGCTCATAGCTCATCTTATCATCCTCAATCTAACAGTCAAACAAAGATAGTGAATAAATGTTTGGAAGGATATGTTCATTGTTTTGTATCTGATAAGCAAACATAATGGGTCAAGTGGTTACCTCTTGTTGAATGGTGGTATAACACTTCCTTCCATACTGCAGCAAAAATAACACTATTTATGGAACTTTATGGATATCATCCACCATCCATCACATCTTCTTTAAGGAGAAATTATGGGTTTGAAGCAGTGGAGGATCACATCGAGAATCAACAATAAGTTCTCCAACTCTTAAAGGATAACCTAAATTTGGCACAAAATCGAATGAAACAACAGGCATATCAACATCGCGGTGAGATAAGTTTTGATGAGGGAGACTCGGTATTTTTACGGCTATAACTATACAAACAAACGTCCTTCAAGCAAGCTAAGAAGGATAATAAATTATCGCCAAAGTACTATGGCCATTACAAGGTTTTGCAAAATATTGTTACTATGGCATACAAATTGGACCTTCCTGCTTCTTCTTGAGTCGATCCAGTTTTCCATGTTTCATGCTTAAAAAAGGTTAAGGGGACAAACTTTCAGTTCAAACAATATTGCCTAAACTTGATCAGGAAGGAAAAACCATATTGGAACTTGAATTAGTCAGAGAAACAAGAACTCGAAAACTATGAAATCGATCAATTTCAGAGTATCTCATCATATGAAAGAACTTACCCACTAAATATTCTACATGGGAGGATGAGAATTTTATGCAAAAGCACTCGGAGCTACTCAAGCATTGAGGACAACACTTTTTGATGGAGAGGAGCATGTTAGGTCCCTATATTACTAGTCTAGTCCCTTATTGTTGTTAGTGTAACACCCTCATTGTTATTGTTGTACCCGTGTAACTCCCATATTTTTATTATTGTGCCCTTAAATTATTATTATTAGGTCGGCTAGGATTACATTGTGGCCCCATCGACTCCTATATATAGAAAGGAGGTTTTTTCATTTGTATCATCCAATAATTTTTCATTTATGTAATGTATTGGAGGTTGCCCCCTCGAAGTGGCTGATTTCTAAGGCGTTGATCTCTCTTTTCTTCTATTTTTTGAGCTGGTTTCACAACAATGCTGAACTTGATGTAGAACCAACAAATCATCCTTCCACTTGATTCCTCTGTTTCTACATGAAACAACATACAAAATACAAAATATCGGGCTTGAAATATTATAGGTTTCGACTACGAAACCACATTGCATATGCGCTTCCATCAAAAATCACAAATCGATGATCTTAACTTTTAACTGACGCTTATGGGAAAACCTTAAGTTCTTGTGATTGCGATGTGCGACGGCACGATTGCATCACAACTTAAAATGTTTAACTTGCGAGCACTATCCTCCTGAGCTTGCAGGCACTTATATGCACTGTCCCCCTAAGCTTTCCACATGCGAGTGTGATCACATCGCAACTCAAATAACATTACTTGCAGGCGATTAAAAGATAAGTCCTAAAATGTGTGAAGTGTGAACTTGTGGGTGTCTTAAAAAGGTAAATGATAAATGCTGTGAAGTGCGGGAAGATAAAAAAAAGGTAAACGGAAAAAATCTATGAAATGTGAAATCTAATTTTTGTGATGTGCAATGAAGATTTCAGATCGCAACATCGCAAGGTTTGGTGCGGCCGCTTAAAGGTAAATGTTAAATGTTACAAAGTGCAGGCTATTGCACAGTAAACGACGGTAAGTGAGAAATGTGAAAGGTAAGGAATAAAGCAAAAGACATGTTTGTGGCATTTTGTAGTGAGGTAAAGTTGAGGGTCCCACCAGATCGCATCGGCAGGGAAATAAGTTTCAGCGAAGCGTTTAAGAGTTAAACGATAAATATTGCGGGCTATGATATATAGGAAAATGGTGAATCAATGACGGTGGGTAAGAAATAATGCAGAGAAAAAGCTCGAGTACTTTGTTTTCGACATTGCGTGAAACACTTGCAGGTTTGAAATCTGGGGTTTGTCCTTCCATGCACAAAATTCAATAAAGTGTGAGTTGTTGCCAGAATTTATTCATGGCGATGGTTGGGAGTATTTCCAACAACAACATCAAGGGTGATTAGAGGGGATGAAGTGACTGCCTTATTAAACTTCTTGAATTGACCATTTTGGAACGATAAATGTTTTTATGATTTTTATAGTTTAGACAATAATATTTGTACTATTAATACTTATTAAACTATTTATCGAGAGTGTGGACCTTGTTAATGATTTGGAAAATTTTGGACATAATTTTATATATACTTGGACTTAAGGTTATTTTTTTTTAATTATTCATTTCATATATGTGTATTTTTGGTGGGTTGATGGGACCAACACTATAATAATCATTGGTCCCTTCACAATGTTAGAAATCTCCCTGATTTCCTTCCCCTAAAAAATATAAAACACCTCCCCCGAGAAAATAACATAAAAAACGAATGCTTTACTTTGCATTCACTCAATGTGTACTCAGATGGTGTCAACATTAGATGATGTTGACATAACACACTCCTTTAATAAAAGGTCCCCATAGTTTGATGTCCGCTTTGGCTCGTTGCACCAAGAAGTGCATTCTACAGTCGAGTATGACCCCGATGTGTAAGTATATCGAAAGAAAAAAAAAATGTAAATAATGTCGGCTTAAAGAATAACTCACATAACTATATAAATAAATAATTAAAAATTCATTAAAAAATAAATTTAAACAATACAAATTTAAAATATGAAGAGGTTTACGAACACTCAAAAAGGGATATGGTAAATAAATAAAAATATAAATGAACTAGAGGTATGGTAAATAAATAAATCCTCTTTTTATATTTACTCCATAAACCCACATATTTACAAAAAAATCAAAAAATAGGTTTTATTTAGGTGAAGCCTATGGGCCCAATACCATGGGACAAATTATTATTAATACCATGGGACAAATAGATGGGCCAAATACCATATTTATAAAAGAGGTATAAAGAGGTAAGGTAAATAATTAAAAATATATCAAATAGGCTTAGAAATCAACATCTAGTTATATATGAAGTCCATGGGCCAAATACTATGGACCAATTTTTTTTTTTTTTTTTTTTCAAAATTATTTTAAATCTATTAAAAAAGGAAGAATAATTTACATCGTGGCCGAAGCCTTAGATTTTCCCAGAAGTATGGCATGTTCATCAAAAGAAACATAAAACTGACTGCCCACTAGGGGAAACGAGTCCAGTCCATACATTGTTCTATTGTGCTACCCATGCAGGGGTATCAGCCTTGGATTCCACTGAACTTTGCATATATAATAGACTGTTAGACAAAAAATACTGAATAACATAGCTAAAAATTCAAGTTCAATTTCATCAAGTTGGGAATCGTAAATAAAAAACCAAACACAAATGGAATGATGAAACATCCTGATGAGGAGGTGGTTCTTCAATTATGAGGCACTTGTAAGCCTCCATGTCGTCATCCTCCCTTGGCTTGTCCGCACTTGAGGCAACACTTTTCTTGGATTGCTCACGCCCGCAACGAACCTTCTCCTCATCACTTGGAGCTTTTCCTTCGTCTATGTCCACCTGCCGCTTCTTCTCATCGATGTCCTGAGCCATCACTAAGGTAGTCCCTCCGTGATGCACGCTGGTGTCAACCAGCAGGGGTTCCTCCTTGAAGAAAATGGAAATGGAAGCAATGATGTGAGGGCGATTCAAGGAGAAGTTGAAGAAGAATTGAGCTATCTAGGGCATATTTGAGGCTAGCAACCTGGAATCTACCCGTCCCACTATGATTATTCGGGTATATACCAATAGATTAGTCAGTGGAGGGAGAAGACGACTCAGAGTTGGAGGTGGAGCGAGTGCACTAGGGACGGCTCCTAGTGCTACCCCTTCGAGATCTCATGTGATGTCGCAGCCGCAACATTGTGATAAGCTCAGAGGATGGCAGAAGAGGAGTCGGAGGAGCCGATCTGGGAGTGAGCGCAGTGAAAAGGAGGTCCAAAGTGACAATGTCTAAAATTCAAAGGCCAATTCGAGAAAGGTGCAGCGCATCTCCTAACTAAATGCAACAACTAAGATGGCACCATCTACCCATAGCAGTGCGGGAGCAGGGTCGCATAGCAGAAGGCGAGCAGAGGCTTTGCAGTAGTGGAGGAGCAACTGAGTTCCCTCTGCCATCCACCATCTTAAAACTCAGGGCATAGTTGCCTTGATGCTCACTCGACGTTATTATCTCATAAATGTGATCAGAGGACGGGTGCAAAGAAGTCCATAGAGAGGCATGAGTGAGAATAATTGTCGGATCTCAGCCTTTGGTCAGCTTATATGCTTCTTTGATGACTTCACTTTGTAGAATACTATCACGTATGGCAATGGCGTGGGTGGCCAAGTGTCCCGCCCACTTTTCGAACCCAAGTCCCATCATCATATTACACCAGCTAGACACCCGCATCTGGGATGGACCAAATTACTATCAATACCATGAAATATATATATATATATATATATATATATATATATATATATATATATATATATATATATATATATATATATATATATATATATATATATATTATTAAACGTAACATTAATTAAATTATTATTATTATTAAATCTAATATTCATATTAATATATAATAATATTAATATTATTAAATTTAATAACTTTAGATTAATACAATATTAAATTTGTTATGTTATGCTATATATATATATATATATGGGAGGGAAGAAAAAATATATATGATAGAGGTGGAGAAATAGAGGGAGTGACAAGGGAGAGATGTAGATAAACTTAAGAAGAGGGGAGAGGAGGAATGAAGAAAGAGAGAGGGAGAGGAGTGGGAGAGGTAGAGAAGGATAAAAGAGGGAGAGGGAAACATAAATGTGAACATGGGAAGAAGATAAGGAGAGAGGATTGGAGGGTAGAGAGAGAGAGAGAGAGAGAGAGAGAGAGAGAGAAATAAGAGGGAATGGATAGGGAGGTAGGACAGAAAGGGATAGAGAGGAAGGATGAGAGGACGATGAGAGAGGGATGGATAGAAAGATGGAGTTGGAGGGGGAGAGAGGGAGGGAGAACAAGAGAGGATTGGAGGGTAGAGAGAGAGAGAGAGAGCAGGGGGGTGGGAGAGAAAGGGAGAGAGAGGAGTGATGAGAGGAGGAGGAGAGAGGGAGGGATAGAGATATGGAGGTTGATGGGGAGAGAGTGAGGGAAGAAGAAATACATAGAGTGAGAAGTGGAGAGAGAGGGAGTGACAAGGGAGATATGGAGAGAGAGTGTGTATGTTTAGGGGTGAGATAAAGAGACATAGAAGGAGTGATGAAGACAAAGGGGGAGAAAAGGAGAGATAAAAATAAAAGTAGAGATATAGTAACATAGTTGGAGAGAGAGGTTGAGTGATGGGGGAAGAGAGAGGACTGGAGGGCAGACACACATACATACATAGTGACAGAGAGAGAGAGCAGTGGGGCACATAGAGGGAGGCATGAGATAAAGGCAGATTGAGGACTCGAGATAGAGGAAGAGAGTAATGGGGGAATATAGATGATTGTAGGGGAGGGGTGAGGGGGGGCAGAGAGAGAGTGTGATCGGGGAAGAGAGAGGGAGGTAGAAGAGAAATGGAGGGAGAGGAAGGAAAAGAGAGGGAACTTGAAAGAGAGGATGAGAGAGAGATGGATTTGGAGGGGGAGAGTAGGAGGGATAGAGATATGGAGTTGGATGGGGAGAGAGTGAGGGAAGAAGAAATACATAGAGAGTGAGTAGTGGAGAGAGAAAGAGAGTGAAAAGAGAGAGATAGAGAGAGTGTGTGTATGTTTGGGGGTGAGATAAAGAGACAAACAAGGAGAGATGGAGAGGTGGGAGAGAAGGAGAGAAAGAGAGAGGCATATAGTAACAAAGTTGGAAGGTGAATAGAGAGAGAGAGAGGGGTCGGAGAGAAATAAAGAGAGGGAGTGAAGAGACGTAGGGAAACAGATATGGATATGGAGGGGGAGAGAGAGGGAGGTAAGAATAAATACATAGGGTGAAAAGTGGAGAGAGAGAGAGAGAGAGGGAGTGATAAGTAAGAAGGAGAAAGAGGGAGAGGGAGAGGACGAGGGACTGATATATATATATATATATATATATATATATATATATATATTGGAGAAATAAAGTGTATTTTTTGGGGTTGATATAGAGAGACAAAGGGAGATAGAGATATAGATTGAAGGTGAAGAGAAATAAGAGATATGTGGAGACAAGGTGGGAGGGACAAATAGATTGATATATATGGAGTGCGAGAGCATGTATGTTTCGTAGGGTATGATAAAGAGACAAAGAAGGAGAGATGGAGAGAGATATAGATATAGATTGAGGGGGGAGAGAGGGAAGAATATTTTTTGCACTAGATGCATTAATTTCACTATAGATGGAGATTTCTAATCCTATTTGATTCCTTGCACTAGATGCATTGATTTTAGTGTAGATGTCGATTTCTAATACTATTTGATAGTTTGAACGAAATGCATTGATTTTAGTGTAGATGGCACTTTCTAATCATATTTGATTGCTCGCACTAGATGCATTGATTTCAGTTTAGATGTTGGTTTTTAATCATATTTTCCTACTTGCACTAGATGCATTGATTTGAGTGTAGATGATTATTTTTAATCCTATTTGATTACTTGCATTAGATGCATTGATTTTAGTGTAGATGTTGTTTTCTAATCTTATTTGATTTCTGCATTAAATGCACTTATTTCAGTGTATATGTTGATTTATGATATTATGTAATTAGATGTATGATGGTAGATTAATTTGAAAGTCATTGGATTAATAGTGTGCATTGATTTCAATGTAAGCACAAAAAATTATTGACAATGTATATTGATTTTTGTGTTATATTAATTAAAGTTATTAATATTGGAGAGAAAAAGAGACAAAGTATGATGTTTACTACAACAACTTAAGCTAAATATTTCAATAGTTTACGATTCCAAATGTCCTTTTCATATAATCGATTGAAAAGATGAAAACTAACAAGGGTGGCAACAAGAATTGTAGAAGAAAATAGTTTGAGATTGATCACAATGAATACTATGTGTAATTGATTCCATTTTTAGTATTCACATTTTGTATCTTTAAAATTAAAATGACTGGGCATTTTTAAAATGTTTATATTAATATTAAATGTATTTACATAGTATTGATCAAATTAATCATATGTTCTTGATATTATCGACATATTTTCCTTGGCTGCACATGACTGAAATCAGACTAGATCCATCATAACTCCGGATCTATCAAGCGTTTAGATGGATCAAATCTTTCGAGGTGAAAACCTTTTCTAAATTTTGCACTCAAGAAAGCGGGTTGCACCTCTAAAGATTTGATCCCTATCGACTCTGGATAGATCTGGAGTTAAGATGGATCTAGACTAGTAGATAATTACATTCACATATATCAATATTGAGAGAAAACATGCACTCAACTTGACAACCAGTCGAAATAAATGCCCTGAACTCGATGGTTAATACAAAAATCCAATATATTGGAAAAAATGTGGAAAATTAGTTTCCATTTCTTTCGAAAATCCAGTATATCGAAAAAGAAATGGAGAATTCGCTTCCGTCCCTTTTAAGTTGATTACATTCTAAGGATTTCTTTAAGCGGTTAAATTAGTTGTTGAAATCTGGCTGTTTTTCCCCTGTTAACTTCGTACAGCATCAACTTCGTAGTGGTTAAATTAGTTCTTGAAATCCTGGTTAAATTAATTTGAATAGTATTAAACAACATTCAACAAAATCTAGCTTAAGGTGCATGTAGACACATCTGTGACAATCGAATTTGAAATTGGATCTTCCGTTTTCCTTCTGGGAGTTGAAAGTAGTTACAGGTAAGAAGCCCATCAAGTGCCGTTACTGTGTAGGTTGTCCGCCATGAACTGGTGGGTTCACAGTTTGATGAACAATTAGAAGGAAAAAGCCCACTAGTGGAACGAGAAACTTTTGAGATGCTGTCAAACCAATCTAGTGGAAGTGGTCGTGTGCACGAAACATAACAAAATGGACGAGTTGAAATTAAAGTATTAGAGGGATGCCTATCAATGGCAGCAGAGAAGAAGAGAGTACTAAATAAATATAATGCAAAAAGTGAACGATATCGACTGTCCAATTTGTTTTGATTCTTGAACACGCTTTTTTCTAAGTCTATTGCAAAGCCGGCAAGCTTTGTTGTCAGCTACCGTCATACTGCGCCTACCAATTTTTTCCCTTTGAATACTGGAAATGTCGAATAATTTACTAAAATTCTTTGTTAAACCAGTTTCTTTCAACAACTTTATTTTCTTTTGCTTCAGGGGGTGGAAAAGAGTTGCGAGGCCAGCACTTCGTCATGATGAAATTTAGAAAACAATGAACGATAGAAAGAAGGGAAACGCAAGGTAATTTTTTAAAATTGGAATTAAATGCGTGTCGAGAATCTGGGAATTAAGAAAGCCAGATAGGTTAGAGGCGCCGTGCGCAATCGTAAATTATATTATTTTATGTGGCCGGCTATCGGGATACTCGGAAAGGGATACAAGAGGTGATACTCGGAAAGTAGGGCCGGCTATCGTTGAAATTTATTAAATAATTTCTCTTTCAATGACGTGGATCAGTTTTCTTTACCAATGTACATAGTTAACTTATAAATACGATGGGAAGGCATATGCATTTCACCACTCCAATTGTCGTCTATGGTTGGGTAGTTCTGTTGCACAAATTCGTTTGTGTAGTTTCTTGTCGTCTCTTACGGACACAGAGAAGAGGCGAGCCTGCAGGAAATTCTTTGACAAAACAGCAAAAATTTGAAGAAAGTTGAAGACCCGTCATGGAAATAACAGAAAAAAAAAAAGGGGGAACGAAAAAGCAAAGCAAATCCAATGAAACTAATTGTAAAAAGGCAATTCGAGAAGTTGAAAGACTGTTGGAAAAAAAAACCTAGATTAAAAAAAGAAAAAGAGGACGAAGTGGCCACCAAATAAACAAGCAAAGCAGATTAAAGAAATTTTTTATTTTTTTATTTTTTTTTAAAGATTGCATTACTAACGCACAGTTTTAGAGGAGTCTCCGCGTTAGTTCACTTGCCTTGCATCGATTTGAAAATCAGGCTGCTGTGGAGTTCAAACACCCACGTTAGTGTCATTTACCAAAGAAATTAATAGAAAGGTGATACGAAGCATTCACCTACCTTAAAAATAAAGGCATTCATTTTCTACAAAGGATTCGTATTCTACAAAGGATCTTTTAAAAGCTTCATCTTAAGGTCTTTAAAAAGTGAGGAAACTCATTGAAAAAAGGGTTTTTTATTATTAAAGGGTTTTTTTTAAACTTTGAATTGGTAAAGGTTAAAAAAAAGTTACATATTATCGTTTGATTTTTTTGAAGGAAATTTTAAAAGGTATTGTGAAAGCCTAGTGAATGTGGATGTGCAAAAGGGTATTTTTTGAGAAAATGAAAAAAACAAGGTGTTTGATTAATATATGTAGACTCGTTTGTTTGTGGATGCCAACCAATGACGTTGTGGGAAAAGCCAAAAGGCTAAAGAAGAAACAAAAGATGTTTGAGAACTTTTTAGATCTGGAAATAAATAGGCAAAATGATGTCTTTGCATTAAAATGCATAAAACAATCTGTGGACGAAAGCATTATTCCCTTAATTTTAGATGCCAAGATAGCCAAGGAGGCTTGGGATACCCTTGAGAGGTGTTTTGCTGCAAGAGGGAGCATTGAAGCTGTAGATGAAAGTGGATATATAGCACCAGATCTACAACCAGATGAAAACTATGTTGAATCCCACTATACACAACTACAAGTGGACGAAAATTTGGTGAATACAACAACAGAGCTTTCTCACAAAGATTTGGTGTTTCCAGCAACAGAGCTTGTTGTCGAAAATATGATGAATCCATCAATAGAGCTTGCTGAAGACGACTTGATGATACCAACAACAAAGCTTGTTGACGAAGATTTAGTATTTCCAGCAACAAAGCTTACTAATGATGATAAGGTAAATCTAGCAACACAACTTGTTGATGAAATTTTGATGTTTCCAGCGACAGAGCTTTCTCATGATGATATGGTGAGTCAAGCAAGAGAGCTTCCTAATGATGATTTCACGAATGCAACAGCACCACTCGCTGATGAGTATGAAATTTCTGTCGAAGAAATCAATTCTACGATAAACCCAACGATTAATATCATTAATGCCAAATTTGATCAATATTTGTAAGCTAATGATGAATGGTTGAAGATGATGCAACAAAAACATGATATCGACATGATGCTGCTTGCTGATATAGTCCCACATCATTCAACGAAAGATGTTTGTGCAAGTCTTTATGTTGGTGCAACAACACAGGTTAGTGGAGAAGAGACAAAGACATAGAGATACAGAGAAAGAAACAAATGCAGAGAAGGAAGCCCACAAAGAGAAAACCGAGATAAAGGTAGAAGAATAGAAGGAAGTGCAACAAGAGAAAGTTTCCATAGCAAACCAAAAGGAGCAAAACCAATGTGGTTTTGAAGATGTTTCTACACTTACCATTGGTTTCCAATGTGCATGTACACAAAATGATTATGAAAGGGACTTAAATTTCCCTGAAACATGGCTTGCAACACCATGTATAGATGAGGTCTACACAGAAGCTGTAGATATGAATGTTGAAGACAGTGTCCATGACCAACACGTCAATGAAATTTTCAGGTATTGGAGTTTTCAAGAGATAAACTATTATTTTGATCTTATGTTGCAGCAGATTGATGATGAAAAACATACTACAAAAGAAAATATGTGTCAATAGCCCACATACAAGTCATTTTTTTAAGAAGTCGAAGACATGCTTGGACAGTCTGGAACAATGGAAGACCTGCACCAACAAATGAAGAATTAGAGGTTTGAAGAATACAACAAGAATAAAATGATGAAACAATTTAGAGGCTATAGAATCTGGAATAAGAGAAGAAGAAAAATAAATCAAGTAGAGCTCATTTTTTTAAATTGTAAGCCTCGCCAAGACATAGACCAACATGTACCTTAATTAAATTTTTATGTGGTTGTAATTAAAGGGGTGGGTTTAGATATACATTTTAAGCATATGTACGTGATTGATGATGAAAAGTGCATTACAAAAGACAATATGTGAAAGCAACCCACATACAAGTAATTTTTTGAAGAATTCCACGACATTCTTAGACAACTTGGAACAATAGAAGGCCTGCACCAACAAATGAAGAATCTGATGTTTGAAGATTACAACAAGAAGAAAATGTTGAAACATTTTAGAGGCTATAGGATTTGGAAAAAGAGAAGAAGAAAACTAAATCTATTTGAAGTCAATTTTTTAAATTGTAAGCCTCATTAAAAGATAGACTAGTAGGTATCTTAATTAATTATTTTATGTGGTTGTAATTAAGGGGGAGTGTTGGAGAATCTAATTCCAACTATCTGCTACGTGTCGAAACCATCAGTCTAAGTGTCCAAGTTCAGTTTGAGCAAAGTCATTTATTGCTTGAGAAGAAAAATCCTCTACTCCACTTCTTTTCAGTTTTCAATTCTTGTGAGCGTTGTGAAATATAATTTTTCTGTCAAATAATTTATTCTATTAATACAAATGTTTCACTTGCCCGCTACCTATAACATAGTAAAGTCATGAGCGTAGTGATGGTCGTGAGCAGTGAAAATGATAGGGACCATTGCATTCAATATATCTTTTCTTTTTAAATTTTGGATATTTATAGGGAAGTGTGTTTTATACTAGAAGGGGATTTGTTTACCTACACAACAAAATAATTTAGATGGTAGCTTTTTTTTGGAATTCTGTAAAAAATATTTCAAAAAATTAGATAGTTGTAGTGTTTGAATTGTATTTATGTGGGTGGAAACTGATTCAAGATCATCAAAAACACTTAAGACAAAATATTGAAGTTTAACTATGTAACCAATTTTCAAACATCTTTACCTGAATTTTTCGTAATCTCCCAAAAATTTCTAAATTATTCTTTAGTTTTTTTCAGATTGCTATTATTTCAACTGGGTTTCAGGAATTTAAATTTATAATAAAATGATTAATTGAGATGAATATTTTCAGTTTAATATATAACCTATTATGATGAATATTTTTTATTTAGTAAAATTTTGAAACGTAAACAATATAATATAAAAAATGGTGAATAATAGACTATATAAAACTGATGTGGGCTGTGAGATCGTTGTAACGTCTCTGTTAGGGAAGGGGATTATGAAACTGATGTGGCAACACTAGTTCAAGTTTGACGCTGATTTGACTTTTAACTACAGAATGGATATGAGTGCATTCAGCTCCTGGTTTCAGTCGGACAAGAATCGTGACATTAAGGGCTGCCGCACATAATGAAAGGAAGCCTTTAAAGAATTACTCTTCAAAAGTCCGGTTTGGTTTTCAATTATTTCCTCCGTTGCCTGGCTAATAAAATTGTGATTTTCTAGTATTTTATGGTGAGATTCCTGTGCCCAATATGCTAACGATTGTCTTCCTTCAGGTATAAGAAAAACCATGCTCGTCACATTAAGGCAATGCTCTCAAAGGAAAAACTATGCTATTTCTGGTTAAAAAAAAATTATTATCTGGTACTGCAAGAAGAAAGGAAGAAGAGACTTATATTATTTTCTGCGATGTGGATTGTTTCAGTGCTGGTCTTAATCATATGGGATAAGGATTCCAAATTCCAAAATAATTTGTTTAGAACGTTGAATGCTTAATGTGATTTGCAATTACCTAAGAAGAAAGGAGGAAGAGCCTTATATTCTTTTCCACCATGGTGTTGTTTCTGTGCTGGTCTTAATCATGTGATAAGGATTCCAAATTCCAAAATAATTTGTTTAGAACGTTGAATGCTTAATGTGATTTGCAATTACATCAGCCACATGGTTAACGAATGTCATATTATTATCATGTTTATGCTAGCATTGGATTTGTGTTTTATAATTTTTGTTTTTCATAAAAACTAATGGTAATATAAAAGAGATACCGTAAATAAATATAAATATAAATAAACTGGAGGTATGGAAAAGAAATAATTTTTTTTTTATATTTGCTCCATAAACCACTATATTTACAAAAAGCTCAAAAGATAGGTTTTATTTAGGTGAAGCCTATGTGCCCAATACCATGGGACAAATACGATGGGCCAAATACCATATTTATAAAAGAGGTAAAAAGAATTAAGGTAAATAATTAAAAATATATCAAATAGGCTTAGGAATCAACATGTAATTATATATGAATTCCATGGGCCAAATACCATGGACCAAATGATTATTAATACCATGCAAAAAAAAAATTATTAACTCTAACATTAAAATTAAATTATTATTATTATTATTATTAATATTATTATTAAATCTGATATTCATATTCATATATAATAATATTATTATTATTAAATTTAATAACTTTAGATTAATACAACATTAAATTTGTTATGTTATAATATATATATATATATATATATATATATATATATATATATATATATCTGTGTGTGTGTAGGAGGGAAGAAAAAAGACATATTGTGGAGGTGGAGAAATAGGGGGAGTGACAAGGGAGAGATGGAAATAAACTGAAGAAGAGGGGAGAGGAGGAATGAATAAAGGGAAAGAGAGAGGAGTGAGAGAGGTAGAGAAGGGTAACAGAGCTAGAGGGAGACATAAAGATGGACATGGGAGGCAGAGAAGGAGAGCGGATTGGAGGGTAGAGAGAGAGAGAGAGAGAGAGAGAGAGAGAGAGAGAAAGAAGGGGGGGGGAGAGGGAGGTAGGAGAGAAAGGGAGAGAGAGGATGGATGAGAGGAGGATGAGAGAGGGAGGAATAGAGAGATGGAGTTGGAGGGGGAGAGAGGGAGGGAGAACAAGAGAGGATTGGAGGGTAGAGAAAGAGAGAGACACAGAGAGAGACAGAGAGAGAGAGAAGTGAGAGGGAGGTAGGAGAGAAAGGGAGAGATCAGAATGATGAGAGGAGCAGGAGAGAGGGAGGGATAGACATATGGAGGTTGATGGGGAGAGATGGAGGGAAGAAGAAATGTATAGAGTTAGAAGTGGAGAGGGAGGGAATGACAAGGGAGATATGGAGAGAGAGTGTGTATGTTTAGGGGTGAGATAAAGAGACATAGAAGGAGTGATGGAGACAAAGGGGGAGAGAAGGAGAGATAAAGATAAAGGGAGAGATATAGTAACATAGCTGGAGAAAGAGATTGAGTGATGGGGGGAGACAGAGAATTGGAAGGCATACACACATACATACGTAAAGAGCGAGAGAGAGTGGTGGGGCACATAGAGGGAGGCATGAGATAAAGGTAGAGTGAGGACCTGAGAGAGAGGAAGAGAGTGATGGTGGAATATACATGATTGTAGGGGAGAGAGAGGGCGAGAGAGAGAGAGAGAGAGAGAGAGATAGTGAGAGTGAGTGAGTTATGGGGGAAGAGAAAGGGACAAAGAGATAGATTTGGAGGGGGAGAGAGGGAGGGAGAATAAGAGAGGATTGGAGAGTATAGAGAGAGAGAGAGAGAAAGAGAGAGGAGAGAAAGGGAGAGAGAGGAATGATGAGAGGAGGAGGAGAGAGGGAGCGATAGAGATATGGAGGTTGATGGGGAGAGAGGGAGAGAAGAAGAAATGCATAGAGTGAGAAGTGGAGAGGGAGGGATGGACAAGGGAGATATTGAGAGAGAGTGTGTATGTTTAGGGGTGAGATAAAGAGACATAGAAGGAGTGATGGAGACAAAGGGGGAGAGAAGGAGATACAAAGATAAAGGGAGAGATATAGTAACATAGTTGGAGAGATAGATTGAGTGATGGGGAGAGAGAGAGGGTTGGAGGGCACACACACATACATATATAGTGAGAGAGAGAGAGACAGAGCAGTCGGGCACATAGAGAGAGGCATGAGGTAAAGGTAGAGTGAGGATTTGAGAGAGAGGAAGAGAGTGATGGGGGAATATATATGATTGTGGGGGAGAGAGTGAGAGAGAGAGAGAGATGGGGGAAGAGAGAGGGAGGTAGAAGAGAAAGGGAGAGAGAGGAAGGAAAAGAGAGGGGACTTGAAAGAGAGGATGTGAGAGAGAGAGGGATAGAGAGATGGATTAGGAGGGATAGAGATATGGAGTTCGATGGGGAGAGAGTGAGGGAAGAAGAAATACATAGAGAGTGGGTAGTGGAGAGAGAAAGGAGTGACAATGGAGAGATGGAGAGAGTGTGTGTATGTTTGGGGGTGAGATAAGGAGAGAAACAAGGAGATATGGAGAGAAGGTGGGAGAGAAGGAGAGAGAGAGATGCATATAGTAACAAAGTTCTAAGGTGAATATGGAGAGAGAGAGTTTGGAGAGAAATCAAGAGAGGGAGTGAAGAGAGGTAGGGAAATAGAGATGGATATGGGGGGAGTGGGGGGGTGAGAGAGGGAGGTAAGAATAAATACATAGAGTGAAAGCTGGAGAGAGAGAGAGAGAGGGAGTGATAGGTAAGAAGGAGAAAGAGGGAGAGAGGATAGAAAGAGGGAGAGGGAAAGGAGGATGGACTAATATATAGCTAGATTTGATAAAGAGAGTGTATGTGTTGGGGTTCATATAGAGAGACATAGGGAGATAGAGATTTAGATGGAAGGTGAAGATAAACAAGATATATATGGAGACAAGGAGGGAGGGACAAAGAGATTGATATATATGGAGTGCGAGAGCATGTATGTTTTGTAGGGTATGATAAAGAGACAAAGAATTAGATATGGAGGGAGATATAGATATAGATCGAGGGGGGAGAGAGGGAAGAAGATTTTTTGCACAAGACGCATTGATTTCACTGTAGATGGTGATTTCTAATCCCATTTGATTCCTTGCACTAGATGCATTTATTTTAGTGTAGATGTTGATTTCGAATGATATTTGATTACTTGCACTAGATGTATTGATTTCAATGTAAATGATTTCTAATCCTATTTGATAGTTTAAACTAAATGCATTGATTTTAGTGTATATGGTGTTTTCTAATCATATTTGATTGCTCGCACTAGATGCATTGATTTCAGTGTAGATGTTGGTTTTTAATCTTATTTTCCTACTTGCACTAGATGCATTGACTTGAGTACAGATGCTGATTTTTAATCCTATTTGATTACTTGCATTAGATGCATTGATTCTAGTCTAGATGTTGTTTTCTAATCTTATTTGATTTCTGCATTAAATGCATTTATTTTAGTATATATGTTGATTTATGATTTGATGTAATTAGATGTATGATGGTAGATTAATTTCAAAGCCATTGGATTAATAGTGTGCATTGATTTCAGTGGAAGCACAAAAAATTATTGACAATGTACATTGATTTTTGTGTTATAGTAATTAAACTTATTAATATTGGAGAGCAAGAGAGGCAAAGTATGATGCTTACTACAACAACTTGAGCTAAATATTTAAATAGTTTACAATTATAAATATGCTTTTCATATAATCGATATGAAAATATGAAAACTAACAAGGGTGACAATAAGAATAGTAGAAGAAAATAGTTTGAGATTGATCACAATGAATACTATGTGTAATTCACTACATTCTTATTATTCACATTTTGTATCTTTCAATATTATTACATTGTCACTTTGCATTCAAAAATTTTATTTCGTCATATTTCATCATTAAATTTATTTTACAATATTATCATCTGAACACAATGAGGTAACTAAGAAAATTGAAAATTAAAATGACTCGATAAATCTCAGACATATTTAGCATATTTCAAATGGTTATATTAATATTAGATGTATTTACATAGTATTGATAAAATTAATCATATGTTCCTCATATTATCGATATATTTTCCTTGGCTGCACATGCTTGAAACAAACTTAGATCCATCTTAACTCTAGATCTATCAAGCATCTAGAGGGATCAAATCTTTCGAGGTCGAAACCTTTCTTTAATTTTTGCACTCAAAAAAGAGGGTTGCACCTAGAAATATTTGATCCCTCTCGGCGCTTGATAGATCCGAAGTTAGGATGGATCTAGGTTGGTAAATATATAATCTATGGAAACAACTACATTTACTAATATAATTAATCTAGTTATCTTTTATTATAATTTACATTTTTAATTTATCATAAAATAAAAAATATATGATAAAATAAATCAGCATATCAATCAATAATCATGCCTTAAATTTTAAATTTATGCTTTAGCATGAGTAAAATACACTAACACTTCTGTATATGTTTTTCAAATTCTATTTGTTTTCAACCTTATCTATCACATGTAGCAACATGAATTTGTTGAAAGTTTATGTTTAAGATGTCAAGAAGATAATAATGGTTTTTTCTTGTTGGATGAATGCTCATACAAAAAATTATATATTACAAAATTTTGTTGAACCAATTGCAATTTATTATCATGTTCATCTTGCAATGAAGTCTTCAACTTTTTCCATATATGCTGTTAAATTTAATACTAAGAAATAGGAAAGAAATTAATTAGAAGTTCATGAGGTATTTTATTTCACATCAAATCAAAGGTTTTTTAAGGGTGAATTTATAGATATTTAAGAATAACAATAAATTTCTAAAAATATATGTAATAGTAATTCTATGAAGTATCTTTCTAAAAAATTCTTTAAACGATGAAGAACACTTTAGATAGTCTCAAATCCTATGTTCAAAGTTGGAAATCTTAAATGTTATATCTGTGAAACCCAAAAAGAATTCCTCCTGATGGTTTGGTAAATATATGTGCTAGTTGATCTTTATATCTGAAAAAATAAACACATATGTTGAACCTCATGACTAAAGTGGTAGTGATTGTGAATGTGTTTGTTTTTTTTATTCACATGTTTCTTTGACAATGAAATTCTTCAAATGTTGTCTCAAAAGGTAGGATTTTGGTAAAGATATGTGTTAGTTGATCTATATATCTGAAAATATTAACACATATGTCGACGATTATGAATAAACTGGTAGTGATTGTCAATGTGTTTATTTTTTGTGAAACACATGTTTCTTTGACAATGAAATTGTTGAAATGTTGTCTGAAAAGATAGCAGGTGGCTATTTCTCCTCAACTGTAACATACTTAAAAATAATACTTATCCATATCACATGGCATGGTGCTATAGTAACTGCTACATATTATGCTTTTACTGAATTGAAACAATGGGAGGAATGAGCTCAATTGTTTTCCCAATTGAAAAGCATATATTGATGTGTTTTTTCAATGATCAAAACTACCAGCAAAGGTACTCATTGTCTATCCTATAAGAAAGTTGTCTTTAGAATTTTTGTACCACGGTCCATAATAATTTGTACCTTCAATATACCTAGAAATTATTTTTCCAAACTTTGAGTGAGGTTTGTTTGGAGACTCAATAAATCTAGAAATGTATTTGATCGCATATGTCACATCGAGTGTAGTTGTAGTAAGGCATGTGAGGCCACCTACAAGGGTCTTATATATTTTTGGATCCACTACCGATCCATAATCGAAATTAGTTAGTTTTTTTCCCATTGAAATATATGTCTATGTTGTCTTACATTTGTCAATATTGAGCCTCCTTAAGATATATGTACCATGTAATTGTTGACATATGAGAAATATAGTGAGAAATTTTTTTTACGTCAATTCCCATAAGGTAGTTGATGAGACCAAGGTCTATCAGCTTAAATTCCTTCTTCATGATTGCTTCAAAATCATAAAACATCATATTTCTATAGATGTCATGTCATCAACATAAATACAAAATATAATGATTTTACCTTAATATAATTTGATATAATGAGGAGGATCATTAGTACTCCTCAACCCATTATTGAGTAGATATTTGTTAGTGAATCTATACAAAGATCTTACAAATTCTTCAAGCCATATTTGGATTTATTCAATTTGTAATATTTTTACTCTTTTTCATTTATTCCAAATTTTTCTGGTTTATCAAAATAGGTTACCTTCTCTAGTTTTCCATTCAAGGAGGCTTACTACACATCTGTATAGAAAATTCACCATTTTTTTTAGGTTTTTATGGTGAACACAAGTACAATAATATCCAAAATTGCTAGCGGAGTTAAGGTTTCATCATATTACAAACTTGTTTGCTAGGAAAACACTCTAATAACTAGACTTGCGTTACAATTCTCTACCCTTCCTTCATCCAAATTTGTCTTCTATTCAAACTTAATAACAATTTTTATTTTATCTGTTGGGAGATCAATAACATCACATGTCTAATTCCATTCAATATCTTAGATATATTCATTCATTGAATGTAACTAATGATGTGTTTTGACTATTTTTTGAAAAAAAGTAGGTTGATACAATAATATGGAAAAAATAACTTGCTTATCCATGTCATTGCACTACTCATGCATTTCCCTCAAGCTCCTTATTCTTTGATTCTCACTGAGTATACTGAATCGCTACTATGTTATGAAACAAGCTCCAAAAATAGAATAAAAAATAGATCAACGCCTTAGAAATAAGCCACCTCGAGGGGGAAACCTCCTTTACATTACATAAATGAACATTTCTTAGATGATACAAATGGAAAAAACCTCCTTTATATATATAGGAGTCCATGGGGTCATAATATAATCCTATTAGACCTAACAACAATAATCTAAGGGTGCAATAATAATAATATGAGGGTTACACAGGTACAAAAATAACAATAAGGGGGCTACATTAACAGAAATAAGGGACTACACTAGTAATATAGGGACCTAACATGCCCATATCCTTCAAAAAAGTGTTGTCCTTAATGCTTGAGTAGCTATGGATATAAAATTCTCATCCTCCCATGTAGAATCTTCAGTGGGTAAGTTCTTCCACTTGATGAGATACTAAAAAATTGGTCGATTTCGTAGATGTTGTGTTCTTGTTTCCGTTACTTCTTCAGGTTCTAATATTTTTTTTCCTTCATCATAAATTTCTAGAAATATTGTTTAAACTAAATCTTTTTCACCTATAACCTTACTTAAGCATGAAACATGGAAAAATGGATGCACTCGAGAATAAGAAGGAAGCTCCAATTTGTATGCCATAGTACCAATCTTTTACAACACCTTGTAAGGAGCATAGTACTTTTGCGATAGTTTATTATCCTTCTTAGCTTTCTTGAGAGAAATTTGTTTGTATGGTTGTATCCGTAAAAATACCCTATCCCCTACATCAAAACTTCTCTTGCTGCGATGTTGATCTGCTTGTTGTTTCATTAGGTTTTGTGCCAAATTTAGGTTATCCATTAAGAGTTGGAGAACTTGTTGTTGATGCTTGATGTGATGTTCCACTGCTTGAACCTCATAATTTTCTCTTAAAGGTGATGTGATAGAAGGTGGATGATATCCATAAAGTGCCATAAATGGGGTCATTTTTTCTACAATATGGAAGGAAGTGTTATACCACCATTCAGCTAGAGGTAACCACTTGACTGATTGTGTTTTTTTATCAGATACAAAACAATAAAGATATCCTTCCAAATGTTTGTTCCGTATCTCAGTTTTCTCATAGGATTGAGGATGATAAGATGAGCTATGAGTGATTTGAGTACCCAAACAAGAAAATAATTTTGTCAAAAGATTTCTACTAAAAATGGGATATTTATTGCTTACAATAGTTTTTGGGTTTCGATGTAGCTTTTGAATTGTTTTCGTAAATGTAGTAGAAACTGTAATTGCTTTAAATGGGTGAGATAATGCACAAAAGTGTGCATACTTGGTAATTCTAACAACTACCACCATGATGACACTATTTCCTCCAGACATAGGTAAACCTGTGATAAAATCCATTGAAATATCCTCCCAACGTTAACTTGGAATGGATAAATTTTGTAGAAGACCCGAGGTCATAATTGTCTCAACTTTATTTTCCTCTCAAACCAAAAATTCCGCTATAAGCTTTTGAATATGATATTTAAGGCCATCCAAAACAAATCATTTCTTCCCCTTGTGGTAAGTTTTTAAAAATGCTAAGTGTCCTCATAAGGGAGAAGTGTGAAATTCCAAAAGAATATTTTGTTTTAGTTGCAAATTCTTACAAATATATAAGTGATCTTTGTACCATAAGGAATCATTTTTCCAACTAAACGTATCAGATGTACTAGGATCTTGCTACAAATTTTGAATGAGTGTCTACACTTATTTGCCCTTCTTCCATTCATCCCTTGCTTCGGTTATCAAATTTGGTTGGATAATAGAAATGGTACAAAGCAATGCTTCCACCTCTTCATCCCTTTTGAGAGTGCATCTGCAACAACATTTAGCTCCACTTTTTTGTAGATGATTTCAAAGTCATAAATAAACATCTTTGTGACCCACTTTTTCTTCTCTTATGAAGATAGTCTTTGTTCCAAAAAATGTTTAGGACTATCCTGACCAGTTTTTACCTTGAAGTGTCTTATCATTAGGTAAGGTCATCATTTCTTTAGTGCATGTAGTATTGTGAACATTTCCTTCTTAGAAATAGCTTTCTGTAAATACTTTCCTTTGATTGGATGACTTTCAAAAGCAATGGGTCTTCCTTCTTGCATTAAAGCAATACCAATTCCATTTCCTGAGGCATCGCATCCCACAATAAAGGTTTTTTTGAAGTCTTTCATAGATAAGACCGATGCTAGGCACATTGCCTCTTCAAGATGTTCAAAGGAGGTACTTGCTTCAAGAGTCCCTGAAAATGCATCATTCTTCAATAATGTTGTTATAGGTGTTTCTATTCTCCCATAATTCTTAACAAACTTGTGATAATATCGTGTTAACCCAAGAAATACTCACAACTCCTTTATGGTTGTGGGGAATTTCCATTCCTTAATGGATTTCATTTTTTTAGGGTCTAATTTAACACCCTCATGAGATACAATATGACCCATATATTCCACCTCTTGTACTCCAAAGGAGAATTTGGAGGTTTTTGCATATAATTGTTTCTCCTCCAATAGTTTGAGCACCCTGTCAACATGTTGAACATGATCCTTCTAGGACCTATTGTAGGTTAGTATATCATCATAAAATACTAACACAAATTTTCTAAGGGTGGGTTTGAAAATGGAATTCATCAAACCTTTAAATGTATAAGGTGCGTTGGTAAGGCTAAAAGGAATGGCCAAAAATTCATAATGACCCTCATGAGTTTGAAATGTTGTTTTCAGAATACCTTAGTCTTCATTCTAATTTGATGATATCGTGAATGAAGATCCAACTTGGTAAAATAAATTTATCGAGTTAATTCATCCAATAATTCATCAATCACATGCATGAGAAATTTATCTTTAATAGTGAGCTTATTTAGCCCCCTATAATCCGGACACATGTACCATGATCCATGATTCTTGTGCACCAATACCACTAGAGCAGATAAAGAACTTTCACTAGGTTTAATTGTACCAGCGTCTAACGTTTCTACAATCATATGTTGAATTTCACTTTTTTGGACATAAGGATATTTATAAGGCCTGAAGTTGGAGGAACACTTCCTGGAGTCAAATGAATATTATGATCATGATCACAAATAGGTGGGATTCCTTTGGGAGTTTCAAATATCTTGGAATGATTATCTAAGAAATTTTGGAGATATGGAGAAATAGATGATTTTGATGTTGGAACTTCTAGTGAGCTTACTTTTGCAATTACGCAACATTATTATTTCTTCAAAATATTTTTCATGACATTATATCCTATTAGCTTTCCCATCTTCCCTACGATACCTCATAATTCAACTTCCTTTCCTTCCGAACAAAATTTCAAGAAACGTTCTTCAAAATTAAAATCTATCATCCCCAAATATTGTAACAATTGTACTCATAGTACAAAATCAGCACCTCCCATTAGAATGGAAAGAATTGGAATATTAAGTAGATATTCCCCCACGACTAGCTTGATATTGTGGCATTTTCAAGAGATATTTAAATTTCCTCCATTTTCAACCATCACTTGACATTTTGGTGTTGGGTATAGGAATCAATTCAATTCCTTGGCTACCTTACAATGAATAAAATTATTGGTAGTCTCTGAATCAATCAACACTATTACATTTTTATTCTCTATATGTCATTCTATATTTAGAGTTTGAGGAGTGGTACTTCCTTCCAATGCATTACACAATATGGTCAGACTCATTTCTTATTTCTCTAGGGTTGGTTCCTAGTGTATATCCTCTTCTTTTGAAGTTTCTTGCTCATTTTCTTCCTCCTCTTCACAATCTATGCAAAATAATTTCTTCTCAACACACTTATCAACTTTAGTGTATTTTCTATTGAAACTGTAGCAAATCCCTTTTGCTCTTTTTTCTTCCAATTTTTGTTGTGTCAACCTTTTAGGTTGTTGAAGTATAGGAATAGCAATAGTTTTCGAACCTCAATGTGAGTGGTAGGCTTCCTTGCCGCCATAATTTTACATTAAATTTTTCTTTCCAACCTAAATGCCTTCTCTAATGAATCATGTTCCCAAAGGAAAACCTCATGTTGGATGTTATCTTTTAAAGTCCCTATGAAGACATCAATCTTATGTTCCTCTAGAATATCAATTACCCTTATATTCAATTTTTCAATGTACTCAATGTGCTCCACCACTAAACCGTTTTGTTTGAGATTTATCAATTGGCTAAAGAAGGTGTTGATATTTTTATCCTCATCATGTGCTATCATTTCCTCCATAAAAAGTAACCAAGTGATAACTATTTTATGGGAACAAACCCATCGATACCTTTTGTGTGCTTTTCACATTATTAAGATCAAAATACTGTTCCATCTATAATATCCATGTTACGTGATCCTTTCCATCAAAATTCATCATATCGATCTTTGGAATATGGTGGGTCATCAATCCATAATTGGAGTTTATGAAATCATGATTAAAATTTATATTTTTATCATCGTGACTTTCCTCTACTATCTTTTCGCCATTAGGAGTCATTTCTTGTATGAACTTTGTCAAACATTCCTTCAAACCTTGCATGACTACTTTTATAGCATGCTTGATGGATTACATTTTTTCTTCCATGTCATCCATGGCATTCTTCAAACCATCCATCTTAGTGTTAGGCCTCTATTTTGTATTATTTTTTGCTGGAAATCTCTCATGTTGATTTTTGGTTAAATGGTTATTATTGCGAGTATTTGTTATTTGCCTTCTTTTAATAGGATTAAAACAAAATTAATAGAGGTTTATATGTTGCATGTTTAAAATTGATTTGATTATTCTTTTATTTGGGCTTTGGACCTGCATTTACCAGCCTACACCACACATTCCTACAACAACATTCCTGCACCAGCATTCATGCACCGATTTGGGGCTTTGATATCTCGACATGCTTTCGGGGTAAACAGAGGATTTTTATTGTCCAAAATGAGGTTCCAACACCTTTCCATGAGTTGTGTTGCATGTAGCTCACATGTGTGGCCCTATAGAAAAAAATTAATAAATCTTCTCAAAATCCGCATATTTTCTAAACGACCAATTTTGACCTCGATTATCGTGACCTCGATGGACGTGAATCATGGAAATCCAAGAAAATGGATTTTTCTAAAATATAACCAATTACCTAGAACTGAAATCGATTCCTCATTTTCAAATTATTCAAAAATATATGCATAGGTCTTTGATGCAATTTTATAAAAAATACCAGTTTCTCCAGAATTCTAGAAAAAACGGTGAGACTTGGAAAATTTGTGTCACGGCTTCATTATTTCAATAGGAGAATGATTGTAATAGTATTCTATGAAAATTACTTGGTGTGGAGCTAATGTGGAGAAGTCGTTCCTCCAATTGATGCACCTGTTTCATCATCATTCAAAGAAGAAGAGAGTACTCAAATCACACTTTCCATCAATATCACCATTCCAGGAAAAGAGGAACAATTCGCCTCTTTCAACATTTAGTTGCAAAACTAATTTTATTCCCGGAAAATTTTTAAGATCAATAATATGCCCTCATTTGTTTTAACTGGCTCATTAAAAGCCCAAACTGTATTTCCATGCCTATATAAGAGATTGTCTAGAGCAATAATTAATTAACTAGTGAGTCAATAGATACACACGCATAGGCATGCATAGACGTGGAAGGAATGTGCAGAAGGGAGGAGAAGTTGGTCCCGATGTAGCACCACACATTTATAAATAGTAGATCAATTCTCTTGCTTGTTGGAGTTATGCATTTGTTTGCAAAATGTAAAGATTTTTCTTAGGAATTACTTAAAGCAATTTCCAGCATGCTCTGTTCATTTATTCGGTGCATCTTATGGTGCTAATTTCTATGTGAATCAGGTTAATTAAGGGTATGAACTGGCTGGGTTGGCCACTAGACAAGCTCGACACTGCTCTCAATCAATTAGATTAAATATCATTTAAGGTTATTATTAACTGTGGGAATTTTATTTAATATTTGACTTCAAATTGATGATATTTAATTTTCCGCAATATTTTATTTTTGGTTTTAAAATTAGTTTTCTTTGCTACAAATTTTTCCTATAATTGAACTATTTCATTAATTTGATTTGTTGCATTAGGAATTGTGCTTGCACTCAAGATATTTCTTGATATCAAAAAAAGCTTACATCCCTTAAATTGATCGAGGTCCATTTAATTTATGTTTCAGAATATGAGATAAATTTAAATGTTTATGGTTCTAAGCTTTTAATGTATTCATTCAATAGATGTTGTAGAACCCATGAAAAACGGTGGAAGCAACACTGACATATAGATTTATGTTATCTAAAAGCCATGATTTTTATGCTTGCAGAGCTGACACTTATAAAAATGAATCTAATTATGTTTGAACAATAGCGCTTATTTTCCATTGTAGTTTCCCTTCAAGCTTTTGGATAGTTTAGAAGGTCTATTGTATAGGGAAAATGAAGGTGAGATATTCATATTAAATCAATTTCCTTATAAGTTTATTAACACAATAAATTTATTTATTCTTTCATTTAATTTTACACAAAGGTAGATGCAGTAGAATTACTGCAAGCAGAATTGGTGCAGGAAGAATTAGTGCAGGAAGAATGGTTTTGAATTTCTTGTTAATTTATTCTAGCATTTAATATATTTTAATGTTGTGCCAACAATGCTTGGTTTTGAGTTCTGATTTCCCTTCTGTTTTATCGTAATTTGAATTTCCTTTCACATTGTTAATCGTGCAGGATTTCCTTTTATTTTTCGCATGGTTTTAATTATTTGGATTAGTGCTTCTTGAATTCTCTTTTAGTGCAGGATTTCATCTATTATCGAGATTAATGTTCAATATAGGCTACAATTTGTTTTGCATGTTTCGAGGGGTTCCCTCTGGAATTTCCAGTGCTCCGTCTTGAATTTCACAAACTATTCGGATTGACAATTAAATTTTGGTAAATTTATAGACCCTATACTGCACCTAACATTTTGTCGTTATTGTTGGGGAGGCACTCAAGGGATTGACCTTGGTGATCTACCGCATTTGGTTTAATTTTTACTTAGTTTTTCTTCCAAATTTTTGTTCTTTGAATCTATTTATTTCCTACACATCTTCATTGTTTTAATGTTTTTCATTTTCTTTGGTGTTGTAAGTACCCCCTATATAACATACATTATTCGTGTACTAACGGATATAGAAGTTGTCTTATTGAAATAGGAAAATGGTATCTCGAGGAATTTTTAAATGACGATTTTGAGGCTAATGTCAATCATCAATGCACCTATTTCCCTCATTAATTGGCAGAATTTTTTAAAGGAGTGTCCAAGTAGTACATGGAAAACCTCTTTTATTTTGGTAAGAAATGGAAAACGTTGTTACTTTTGAATTCCCTATCTCATCCAAAAGCTTTACTTTTGAGATGGAATAAATAATTACATGTAAAATTGCATTTGAACCATGAAACTTAAAAGGCATGAACATAAGAAGAGAGAAGCACATAAAATCATGCAAGGAAGACAAGAACTTGAAAATGGAGTTCGTCTAGGAGGGACTACATTTCCGGGTCCTGCTCAATCAGTGGGGAGGCCCTCTTTGATTAAGTGAAATATATAATTAAAGTACGAGCATCAATATAAAATTACACCCTTATACCTCCAAGCTGAAAAGTGGTCAAAAAATGGAGGCTTATGTTGTAGAAACGGATAGCACCATCAGAATCCTATTGCCGAGAGGTGTAGAATCCATACAAAATTTGTCCAATTTGGACACTGGGAAAATTTGGCCCTTCTGAAAATGGAGATCAAATCATGGTTCCACCTATCCTTGAAAAGGCTCAAGGTTCCACTGCTGGGCTCAATTTTCATGCAGCTACTGCTTTGCCTGGGTGCGTATGAGAACTGCCAATTTTATATATAAAAACTTTGCAGACTTCCCAAAGGAAGCCGCTAGCGTAGTTGTTAAAAAAATATGTTTCTTAAATGGTGGTTGAGGGATCAATCATGACCCTCCTCATTTTTGAACCCACATTTATTTTCATTAATCATTGCATATACAACCATTTTTATGAGTTGGTGGGTCCGCTCCACCCGCCCCGACCCGACCCATGTACTTTTCATGTCGTTTTTTTTGTTGTTATATATGGGCTTGTTGATTTTGGTGGATGGGTCCACTTCCACGCGGTCTGATCCAACCACTTCTCATTGTTTTTTTATGTATGTAGAGTGGGATACGTGGGGGTGGTGGGGTTGACCACCCCCCCCCCCTCGACAACTTACATATTTTTTAATATATGTGGGGTAGGTCTGCAGGGGTCATAGCCCGTCAGACATTTTTTAATATTTTTTGTTAGATACAGTTCCTTGTAGGGGTGGCGGGGGTCATGGCCCTCCACCCTCTTTTTTCTAATTATTTTTTGTTTATTATAACAATAATTAGTCATTTTAAAAATTTTCGAATTTGACCGTAGGAGACAAATTAAGTATCCCACATTTTCTCTCGGAATCTGGCCAATGTTGGTCGGAATGCGGCCACTAGAAACATCGAAATTATTTCCTCCTTAACCTTAGACATCATCAAGTCAACCCAAAAAATTTGACCAGCTGTAACTTTCACGTACGAACTCAGTTTGGTGAACCATTCACAACTTTCTGATTAGGTTGAAAAGATATTCTACTTGAAACTAAGTTTTCCACATTTCTGCCACTTTGATTTTTTAGTCTTCTCCTTAACCCACTTGTAGTTAGACCTGTATGATCCTCCTCGATCATTCCTTCCCACTGAGGAGATTTTGTACCACCAAAAACATTAACACACCCAGCACACTGCTTGTGTGCTTTCCAAACCACCTTTCAATCACCTGCACACAAATCTGGCACATCCCATATAATCATATACAAATCATACATGACTCAATCAATGCCATGCTTTCCAAGAGTTTATAATACTGCAAACTACACACATACACCAAACATCGCCATTGATTTAGGAAGTGATGGAAAACAAATCATGACTTTTACATTTAATTTTCAATGCATGATTTACAAATTGTGGCCAAAAGAAGCTACTATATCTAAAGAAACCACCTTATACCAAATAAATCAGAACACCATGAATTTGGTAGATTCACATTTTGCACATTTTCATCTATCAGCTCCCCTATCGATGCTTTTGAGGCATGGATCATTGGACACATGGCTTGTTGGTGTCCCTCTTCATTGCTATGACTACAATTATTCTTTTTCCTCCAAAATTTCTTGGTCACCTTGGAGCATCTTCCTCAAATGTTCCTCCGATAAGTGTTCATGGAACCGTCAATACTACTCGAATGTGAGGAAGTTATTTCATCTTTTGATGACGGCTGGACACCAGCTATGTTGGAGCTTTCTCCAACTCCTTCTTGGTGTATTCGAGTCCTTCATGATGCAAAAATTCCTCAACGTCGATGAGGTTTATGATGCCTTGACCATTGATGGGGAGGACCTTTCCCTGATACCCCATTTCCTTCAGCAGTTTGGATCTGATTCCTGCAGTATGCTTTTCAAACGCGGTGAAATCATCATCAGGAAAAGTACATGGAATTGAAGGGTTGCTTTTTAACTCGGGTTGGTTATGTCACAACATTTCCAAGGCCTCGCCCTTAGCTTGTAACTGGTGTAGTAACCTTTGTTTTTATTCCTTTACCTCTTGTAGGAGCCTCCTTAGCTAAATGCTCTCTGCTTGGATGCTTTGTTTGACCTCCTGAAGTTTTTCGATTCCTGCCGCAGTGAGTGTCCTTTTCACCTTTGGTACAATGTCTCTTGAAATTTTTTTTTCATCACCAAAATTGGAACCTAAGTCTATGGGTCCTCCTGCTGTGATCCCAAAGCCTGAAAACTTCATTTCATCTTTGAAATAAAAATGCAGGTTAATTTTTCTACCTTGTGCAAATCCTACAACTGTGACTTTCTCATCTTCCTCTAATTCAGAATCTTGGTTTTTCTGCACATTTGTAGTGGTCTTTTGCTTCCCCTTTTTGTCATTTCTCTTTGGTCTCAACTCAGGATGTAGCTTCCAACAAATTTCTTCATCATGCCCCTCTTTCTCACAATGTGTACAGGAGAGATTTGTTCCTCTTCTCTTGTCTGTTGTAATTTTTTTTGTATGTTCATTTTGTTCATGTGTCCCCCTACTTTCTAGATTCATGGCCTGCACACTGACCTCATCGATGGTAGGAGGCTCATATAGGGATTTACAAGGTAAGTTTGTTAGATTAAAAAACAAAGCTCACCACTCACAAAGATATCATAAATCAGTACACCAGTATATCACGTGGTTGAAACCCTTGAAGAGGGAAACAGTCCATGGCCTGATGCACCACGACCACTTCAGGCAATTTATTAATATAAAAATAAATTTTACATATTTTTTCTCATAAACGGTTACCAGAAAAATGACCCTCCATGCTCTTTAAATAGATATCATGGACCAATCAGGTGTTAAGCCATAGATCAAATGTTGTTAATACCGAGGAGAGAATGAACCATTGGATCACTACAAATCATTATCATCGGATTATAAGTTACAAAGGTACATAGTTAAGAAACACACTTTACCTAACTCTACACTAGACCAAGTTATACTTAACTATTTCCTATGTGTCAGAAATCCTAACATCCCCCTTTAAGAACAACTTGGGAAAGGATTGAAGCATTTACAAAGGTGACACAAAAGGAGCCTATTTCCTACATGTCGAAATATACTAACATTCCCCCTTAAGATTGTAGGTCCCTATATTACTAGTATAGTCCCTTATTGTTGTTAGTGTAACCCCCTTATTGTTATTATTGTACCCTTGTAACCCCCATATTGTTAATATTGTGCCCTTAAATTATTATTGTTAGGTTGGCTAGGATTACATTGTGGCCCCACTAGGATTACATTATGGCCCCATGGACTCCTATATATAGAAAGACGGTTTTGTAAATTGTATCATCCAAGAATTGTTCATTTATGTAATGTATTGGAGGTTTACCCCTCGAAGTGGCTTATTTCTAAGGCGTTGATATCTCTTTTCTTCTATTTTTGGAGCTGGTTACACAACATTTGGTATCAGAGCTTTGGATTCTAGGGTTTCGCTGCTCTAAACAAGTCATCGTGGGATGTTCTCTATAACTTTTTTTCTACGAAGGTTCAAAATATGAAATTTTTATGGTGTGAAGCCGAAATCCTTAGCAAACTTGTCAAAATATTTTAGAGCTTGGTTCGCAATATTTTCAGAGATATGATCTGTGGAATGTAGTGTTTTTTCAGGCTCCCGAATTTCATCTCAAAGAGGTGATCGTGGGAAAATATTCATAACTCTCTCTCTGAGCATCGAATTGGAGTTCCGTAAAACGTTTTTGCACATAAACAGACCTTGGTTTGTTGGATATCAATTTTAGAGCTAAAGAACGAAACAGTGACAAGTGGCAAGTTGTACAAGTTCGCTCTACTGAACCAGTCCATAATTAGGTCATTGTGGGAGATTGGATACAACTTTGTCTTGGAGAATCCAAATCAGGTTATACTTATGGAATTTTAAATGGAATTAAGAGGTCTATGTTGTTACAGAAATTCAAATATTGAAGTGTTGAAATCACATAGATAATCCAATTTCAATATCGAGCTCCTCAAAAGCAAGAAAAAGGTGTGTATTTTTTTTTTTCTGAATTGCATAAGTCTTGTTTGAAGAATCAATTTGAATTGATTCCAAGGGCATATTGTAGAATAGATATCTGTATTGGGTTCTAAAATATGCCACATAAAAGTAATTCAACACCCATTAAGCCTTCAGAAGACTCTACTATGATTCATGAAGATGAAGAATTGCAACATGATCTATCAAAATTACAATAGCAAGTGCCCCAAATTTCGCTCTCGTAAAGAGCAACAAAAAATGAAATGGAAGTTTTGAAGAAAGGCGTGGAAGCTACGATGGATGGCATGTAAACTGGCATGGAAGCTAAGATGTATGACATGAATGACAACATGGAAAACATGAAGAAGGATCTAAAGGCAGACGTGGAAGGTTTGAAAAAGTTGATACAATAAATTTTTCATAATGGTGAAAAGATATTATAAGAAACTCATGATAAGAAAAAAATAAATTTTAATCATGATTTCATAAACTCTAATGTTGGCGGAAAGAACCACCATATTCCAAAAATGGAGATGAGGAAGTTTGATGGAAAGGATCCTGTAACATGGATACTACAGATGGAGAAATATTTTGATCTCCATAATGTGCAAAACATACAAAAGGTACGCATTGCAACTTTACATTTAGAACAAAATACATTTGTATGGTATCGATGGCTTTGCTCTCGTAAAAAAATTGTCACTTGGTAAATTTTTATAGAGGAAATGATAACACATTATGAGGATGCAAAGAGCAACACCTTATGTAGCCAATTGATAAATCTCAAACAAAAGGGCTTAGTGGGGGAGCACATTGAGGACTTCCAAAAATTGAATATAAGGGTAACTGATATTCCAAAGGAACACAGGATTGATCTCTTCATAGGCACTTTCAAGGATAACATCCAACATGAATATCGCGTTTTGGAACCTGATTCATTGGAGAAGGCATTCAGATTGGAAAGAAAAATTTAATGTAAAATTATGGCAACAAGGAAGCCTACCACTCACTTCTATAAAGAAGGAAGTGTCGCTATGCCTAGATTTCCACAACTTACAAGGTTGACACCACAAAAACTGGAAGAAAAAAGAGAAAAAGGGATTTTATACAGTTGTGATAGCAAATACACTAAAGGCCATAAGTGTCCTGTGAAGGAATTATTTTACATAGATTGTGAAGAGGAAGAAGAAAATGAACAAGAAGAGGATATACAGCAGGAACCAGCCATAGAAGGGGAGGAAATGAATCCGACCAAATCGTGTAATGCACTGGTAGGAATTACCACTCCTCAAACTCTCAATATAGGAGGACATATCAAGATGAAAAAGTTAATAGTGTTGATTGATTTAGGTAGACCCATAATTTTATTCATTGTAAGGTAGCCAAGGAATTAAATTGTTTCCTATACCTAGTACTAGAATGTCAAGTGGTGGTTGCAAATGGTGGAACTATAAATTACTCCAGAAAATGTCATAATATCAAGCTAACCATGGGGGAATATGTATTGACTAGTCCAATGCTTTCCATTCCTATGGGAGGTGCTGATGTTGTACTAGGAGTACAATGGTTACAATCTTTGGGGACTGTAGATTTTAATTTTCAAGTAATTTTCTTGAAATTTTTTCAGAAGGAAAGGAAGTCGAATTACGGGGTATTGTGGGGAAGCTGGGAAAGATAATAAGCTCTAATGTCATGACAAAGCTTCTAAAGAAAGAACAACAAGGTGTAATTTCACAATTATGCTCACTAGAAGTTCTAACATCAAAATCAACTATTTCTGCAGATCTCCAACAAGTCTTGGACAATCATTCCAAGGTGTTTGAAACTCCCAAAGGACTCCCACCTATTCGTGATCATTATCATGCTATTCATTTGATTCCAGGAAGTGTTCCTCTAAACATCAGGCCTTATAGATATCCTTATGTCCAAAAGAGCGAAATTGAACGTATGATTGCAGAAATGTTAGAGGCGGGTATAATTCAACCTAGTCAAAGTTCTTTCTCTGCTCCTGTAGTATTGGTACATAAGAAGGATGGATCATGGTGAATTTTTCCAGATTATAGGGAGCTCAATAATCTCACCATTAAAGATAAAGTTCCCATTCCTGTGATTGATGAATTATTGGATGAATTATACGGAGCAATTTATTTTACCAAGTTGGATCTTCGTTTAGGATATCATCAAATTAGAATGAACACTAAAGATATTCCAAAAATAACATTTCGAACTCATGAGGGTCATTATGAATTTTTGGTCATGCCTTTTGGCCTTACCAATGCACCTTCTCCATTTCAAGGGTTGATGAATTCCATTTTCAAATCCTTCCTTAGAAAATCTGTGCTAGTATTTTTTTATGATATACTAATCTACAGTAGGTCTTGGAAGAATCATGCTGAACATGTTGACAGGGTGCTCAAACTATTGCAGGAGAAACAATTATATGCAAAAACATCCAAATTTTTCTTTGGAGTAAAAGAGGTGGAATATGTGGGTCATATACTATCTCATGAGGGTGTTAAGGTAGACCCTAAAAAACTTAAGGCAATTAAAGAATGGAAAGTACCCACAACCATAAAGCAGTTGCGAGGATTTCTCAGGTTAACAGGGTATTATCGCAAGTTTGTTAAGAATTATGGGAGAATAGCAGCACCTCTAACAACATTATTGAAGAAAGATGCATTTTCATGGACTCCTAAGGAAACTAAGGCCTTTGAACATCTTAAAGAGGCAATGTGTCAAGCACCAGTCTTAGCTACGCCAGACTTCACAAAAAGCTTTATTGTGGAATTGATGCCTTAGGAAATGGAATTGGAGCTATTTTAATACAGGAAGGAAGACACATTGCTTTTGAAATTCATCCAATCAAAGGAAATTATTTACAGAAACCTATCTATGAGAAGGAAATGTTAGCAATACTGCATGCACTAAAGAAATGGAAAACTTATCTAATGGGAGGACACTTCAAGGTAAAAAGTGATCATGATAGTCTTAAACACTTTTTGGAACAAAATCGATCTTCTGAAGAGCTAAAAAATAGGTCACAAAGATGTTGGGTTATGACTTTCAAATAATCTACAAAAAAAGAAACATTAATGTTTTTGCAGATGCACTCTCAAGAAAGAATGAAGAGGTGCAAGCATTGCTTTGTGCCATTTCTATTATCCAACCAGATTGGATAACCAAAGCAAGAGATGAATGGAAGAAGGAAAAAGATGTATGGACACTCATTCAAAAATTGCAGCAAGATCCTAGTACATCTAATACATTTAGTTGGAAAAATGATTCCTTATGGTACAAAGACTGCTTATATCTTTGTAAGAATTCCCAACTAAAACAAAAGATTCTTTTGGAATTGCACACCTCTCCGCTTAGGAGGACACTCAGGATATTTAAAAACTTACCATGGGGTGAAGAAAGATTTTTTTTGGGATGGCCTTAAATCTGATATTCAAAATTTTTTTGGTTTTCCAGCAAAATAATGTTGAGACAATTAAGACCTCGGGTCTGCTACATCCTTTATCCATTCCAAGTCAGCGTTGGGAGGAGGTTTCAATGGATTTTATCACAAGTTTACCTAGGTTCGAAGGAAAGAGTGTCATCATGGTGGTAGTTGATAGACTTACCAAGTATGCACACTTTTGTGCAATATCTCATCCATTTAAATAAAGTACATTTGCTACTGCATTTATGGACACAATTAAAAAGCTACATGGAAGCCCAAGGGTTATTGTGAGTGACAGAGATCCCATTTTTTCTGGAAAATTTTGGACGAAGTTATTTTCTTGTTTGGGTACTCAATTAGCTCATAGCTCATCTTATCATCCTCAATCCGATGGTCAAACTGAGATAGTAAATAAATTTTTGGAAGGATATCTTCATTGTTTTTTATCTGATAAACAAACACAATGTGTCAAGTGGTTACCTCTCGCTAAATGGTGGTATAACACTTCCTTGCATATTGCAGCAAAAATGACCCCATTTATGGCACTTTATGGATATCATCCACCATCCATCACATCATATTTAAGGGAAAATTTGAAGGTTCAAGCAAGGAAGAACTTACCCACTGAAGATTCTACATGTGAGGATGAGAATTTTATACAGAAGCACCCAGAGCTACTCAAGCGTTGAGGACAACACTTTTTTGAAGGAGAGGGGCATGTTAGGTCCCCATATTACTAGTATAGTCCCTTATTGTTGTTAGTGTAACCCCCTTATTGTTATTATTGTACCCTTGTAACCCCCATTTTGTTATTATTGTGCCCTTAAACTATTATTGTTAGGTCGGCTAGGATTACATTGTGGCCCACTAGGATTACATTATGGCCCCATGGACTCCTATATATAGAAAGGAGGTTTTGTAAATTGGATCATCCAAGAATTGTTCATTTATGTAATGTATTGGAGGTTGCCCCCTCGAAGTGGCTTATGTCTAAGGCATTGATATCTCTTTTCTTCTATTTTTGGAGCTGGTTACACAAGAAAGAACAAATTGGGATAGTATTGAAGGATTTACAAAGGTGACACAACAGGAGAAGGAAGAAGGAATTAGAGCCTATGCCCCCTTAATGATAAATTTCCTTAACTCCAAGCATGGATCGAAGTTTGGTAAACTTCTCTTCTATGAGAGCCTTTGTAAAGATATCAAAAACTTGAACATTGGTTGAACAATATTGTACTTCGAGAACAAAATCATGAATGAGCTTTCTTATGAAGTGTATATGAAGCTAATTGTGTTTCATATGTTGATGTTGAAGTGGATCTTTGCATAGCTAAATGGAACTCTTATTGTCACACCAAAATGTAGTTGGATGCTACTGATGAAGACCAATTTCAGACAGGATTTGATGAAGCCACATGGCTTCCTTCATGGCTTCAACGACACCACGATACTCTGCTTCTGCCAAATAAATAGAGATGAAACCTTGTTTCTTACAATACAAAGTAATACGTCTTGAACCAAGAGTGAATACGTATCTTGTAGTAGCCTTTCCATCATGACTGTCACCAACCCAATCAGAACCAGTGAAACCAGTCAACAATTGAGATGCTCCTGCACTGTAATGAATCCCGAATTGAACTGTACCTCCAATATATGGAATTATTGCTTTAGATAGTTTCCTGTGACTTTCATGAGGTGGGTACATAAACCGAGTGACAAGAACAACGACAAAGGAAAGGTCAGGATAGGTATGGGTTAGATACAAAATTTTACCAATAAGTTGATAGTATAAGGTAGCATCAACTTCAGGGGTAGTACAAGTGACTAAAATCTTGACTCCGGACTAACAGGGAGAAGGGGTTGGCTTACATTCTTCCATGTGAAAGTGGTATAGAAGATCACACGCATACTTGGACTGAGAGAGGGTAATGCCTTCATTGGATTGCAAGACTTGAAGACCAAGGAAATAATGCAACTGTCCTAAGTCTGTCATTTCAAACTTATTTTTGAGGCTAGACTTCACATGGTTTATATGGTTTGGATCACTACCAGTAAGGATAAGATCATCAACATAAAGAACAAGGATGGTGAAGGAATTACCCACTTTCTTGGTGTAGAAAGTGTTGTCAGAATGACACCTAGAAAAGCCATTATCTAAGAGAAATCTATCCATTTTGGCATACCAAGCCCGAGGAGCTTGTTTGAGACCATAGAGAGACTTCCTAAGGTGAAAAACAAGGCTGGAGTCTTTTTGGATAAATCCAGGGGGTTGTTCCATGTAGATTTCTTCATGCAAATCTCCATGTAAGAAGGCGGATTTAACATCCATCTGATGGACTTCCCATTTAAAGGAGGCAGCAAGGGAAAGAACAAGGTGGATAGAATTCATTTTGGCAACAGGGGAGAAGGTTTCAGTATAGTCAATGCCTTCAACTTGTGAAAATCCTTTAGCAACAAGACAAGCTTTATGCCTATCCACTTTTCCATCGGGGCCAAACATTGTTTTGTAAACCCATCTGCATCTAACAAGTTTTATTCCTTTTGGAAGAGGAACAAGATCCCAAGTATAATTTTCCAATAAGGAATGATATTATTCATTCAGCAGAATTATCAAAGTAACTGACGATCGTACGCTTGAAAGGTGTTTGGATCATGATTATTCGAAACTTGAGCCAATAAGGAAGACACTCTTTCAAATCGAGAATGTGTACGCCAGTCATCCGGCAGTGGTCACCTGCAAGAGAACCTACTGCATCCCGAGTAGAGCGGACCCATCTTGGAAGCGGTGGAGTATAAGGAACAATTTCAAGAGGTGGAGGAGGATTTTCATCCTCGATGTCATCATCTGAACTAGAAGGAATGCTATTAAAAATAGAAGAGAGAGAGAGAGGTGGCACATATGCCGAATCAGGCTCGCAGGCCAAAGGTGGCACACCCGCCGAACTAGGCTCGCAGGCCGATATATTTTCATCAAACTTTACATCTCTTCTAATGATTATATTTTTGGATTTTGGTTGAAGAATTCTATATCCTTTGACATCTTCAGAATATCCAACAAAAATACATTTTTCACTCTTAGGTTCTAAGGCTTTATGTTTTGCATCTGGAATATGGGCCCAAGCATCACTTCCAAAAACATGAAAGTGACTTACATCTGGTTTGATTGAGATCCAAGTTTCTTATGGAGTTATATTCCTTAAAAACTTAGTAGGAGTGTGATTTACTATGTAATTTGCATATTTAATTGATTCTTCCCAAAAATTGAGACCAAGTCCTTTAGATTGAAGCATAGAATTAGCCATTTCTTTTAAGGTGTGATTATTCCTTTCAGCTACAACATTTTTTTGAGGAGTATATGGAACAATATGTTGTAATTGAATGCCATGCTTAGTGCAGAAGTTGATAAATCTGTTGTTAACATATTCTCCATTTTTTGATATTAACTTAAGAATTTGATGACTAGATTGTTTCTCAAATAAAGGTCTTAAAGGCCAAGCACATGTTAAAAAATTCACTCTTGAGTTTTAATAAATATACCCAAGTGCGTCTGGAAAAATCATCAATGAAGGTTAAGAAGTACTTGCAACCAGAGAAAGAAAAAACAGGAAGTGGACCACATAAATCACTGTGCACAAGCTGCAAAGGGGTCACGAGATTCAACAAGATGATGAGCTTAGTGAAAAGAAGTCACCTTCATTAAGTGGGCCCGCAGGCTATTTTTGGCGCAAAGTCTATTTTTAGACTATGTCTATTTTTAGACATATGGATCATGTTCTATGAGTTGCAGGATGGTATTTGTGGATGGTTGGTCAAGTCGAAAAAAATAGATGGACTTCTATTTTTAGACATATTGGGCGGAATCTATTTTTAGATTGCCAGTCTAAAAATAGATATGTCGAATATTATTAGCTCTTAATAATATTTGGTCTATAAACATTATCTTATTCTCTTGGAGCACTTCAGTTAAGTGCACAGATGTGGCACAGGAGCTGACAGAAGGAATTATGCTATTCCTGAGGGTTAAGTGGAGCTATTGCATGGAGACTTCAGTTAGAACTCATGTGACAAATTTTGGTGGAGTTGTAGAAGTAGTTGGTGGAGTTGTGTTCAGTTTAACTCAGTTAGACACAGTTGAGCTAGTTGTATCTAGTCTAACTTATTGATACACTAGTGAGAGTGGTGTGAATTAATTAATAATTAATTCACTAAATAATAAATCATTAATCAACTGAAGAATACATCAGTTAACTACAGTGCATGGACAGTTTCAGTGGAGACCAGTGGAGAGGTAGGTGAAAGAGCAAGTGTGACTATCAGTTGTGACTATAGTGATGCATTGATTGCATCCAACACTTAGTAGAGATGCCAATGAGGATTGCGTAGTGAAATCCAGGTGGATTCGAGTTCATTCAGAGCCATTCTTCAGCAGGGATTGTGCAGTAGAGGCAGGCTAGCAGGTGGCAGAGATCGGTGCATGGATTTTCAAGATCGGGCCTGATTAGTGTGTAGCGATTGTATTATACTGAGAGCTTGACATGTTCAGCTTTGTATGAGGATTATTACATGATCTCTATGACATATATTATATACAGATAGTTGGGTTTTTTAACTTTAGGCTTTCCCGTTAAATCATTGTGTTAATGTGTGTTAATTTTTATGGTTTCATGTGTGCATTGCAATTGATTTAATTTCCGCATGTGATGATCAATGGTGGAATAGATTTTGTATTGTGCATGAAGTTAAAATAGTGTGTGATCAGGAGAATATTGGATATATAACACATTAGTTATATAATTTCTACATGGTATCAGAGCGATATTGATCAGAGCAATTGCAATTATTGAAGCCATTGTCTCCTTGTACGGGGTGGAATTTGAATTTGTTACATTGTTTTCTTGGTGTCAAAGTTGAGAATTCATTGAAATGTCTTTCAAAAGATTGAGATTTTAGTATTCCCTTGATGGAAGCTCAAAATATAATGGGTTGAAGGAGTTCATAGATGCTGGAATTCCAAAACCTGCTTCTGGTGATGCAGCCGCCCTTGACGCATGGCAAAAGAAGGTAGCAAAGTGTCGAAGGATTCTATTGGAAGGTGTGAAGGACCACATTGTGTCTAGCCTTCATGGGAAAGCCACTCCATTCTTAATGTGGAAGGCTTTGATAGACTTGTTCCAAAGCAGAAGTGACCAGAGGAAGTTGGCGCTTAAAGACAAGCTCAAAAAAATAAAAATGGAGAAAGGCGACAGTATACCAAAATACCTCACGAAGTTTGTCCACTGCAAGGATGAGATAGGAAGTGTGGGGGTTACTGTTGATGAAGAATACTTGGTGAGCTTGGCTCTCCTTGGGCTTCCAAATATTTGGCATAGCTACGAAGACTCTATCAATGGACGGGAGAAACTACCAAGATGGGAGCGACTTTGGTCGGATCTTGTGTAGGAGGAGATAAGGCAAGGTACCAGGGATGGATCTTCATCGAAGAATGAAGATGAAGAAAATTTTTCTTTGGCTGCTAAAGCAAGGAAAGGGAAGGGGAAGAAAAATCCTTCTCAATCTAGTGTGAAAGGAAAGAAGCAAGATTTGTCCAAGGTGAAGTGCTTTCACTGTCACCAGCATGGGCATTTCACCACTAATTTTCCACAGAAGAAGAAGAATAAGCAAGTTGTTGGATCTACAGCTGGAGAGGCCTTAGCCTTGCAGTTTGAGCTGGATTTTTCTTTGATCGCATGTTTGGTTTCAAGTGTGATGGGATCGGTGTGGTTTCTTGATAGTGGTGCGTCTTTCCATATGACCGGAGACAAATATTTGTTTAGTGATCTGGATGAAAAGGATCTTGGAGTGCACATCGAGATGGGCGATGATGGTAGATACAGTGCGACTGGTATCAGGACCATTTCCTTTGAGAGGGAGTCTGGTAAACCTTTCATCTTGAAGGATTTCATGCATGTTCCAGGATTGAAGAAGAATTTGATCTCTGTGGCAATGTTGGAAGACAAGGGTTATGATGTTGTTTTTAGCGAGGGAAAGGCTTTCATGCGCATTAAGGCAACTGGTGAAACCCTGAGGATAGGGGTTCGAGTTAAAAATCTTTATCAGTTGCAGGTAGATGGCTGCGCAGCAATGGCAGGCAAAGCAGAAGGAGTGGTGAGCCGGGATGAGGTGAATTATGTTACCAGAGATTGGGCCCTCTTAACTATCCACTTTGAAGATTTTGAAAGCAGAGATTTCTACCTGCTCCCCAAGGATGTACTTGCATAGTTGACTATGTAAGGGATGTACATGGGGAAAATTTGTGAAAGCCACCTTTCACGAGAAGGATAGTTGCGCCACGACGATCCTTGAGAGAATTCACACAGACGTGTGTGGACCTTTCTCAGCAGCTTCAACAACAAAGCACAGGTATTATGTGATATTTGTTGATGATTTTTCTCGTAAGTGTTGGATCTTCTTCATGCAGAAGAAGAGCGAGACATACTCAAAGTTCTGTGAGTTCAAGGCAATGGTTGAGAAAGAATCGGGGAAGCAGGTGAAGGCTCTTAGGAGCGACAATGGTGGTGAATTCATCTCTGGCGAATTCAAGGAATTTTGCAGCGCAGAAGGAATTCGAAGAGAGCTCATAGCACCTCATAACCCACAGCAGAATGGGGTTGCTGAGCGGAAGAACAGAACGATCGTGGGTGTTGCATGGGCGATGTTGCATGATCAGGGCCTACCCATACACTTGTGGATGTGACGATGCAACACTGTGGTTTATGTGAAAAATCGTTGTCCCCATAGAGTACTTGTCATGAGTACACCCGAAGAGGCATTTTCTGGTAAAAATCTTGATCTTTCTCATTTGCAGATTTTTGGCTCACCTGTTTACATTCATGTGATGAAGGATGCCAAGAAGAAACTGGAGCTGACTGCAGATGTTGGGATATTTTTGGGGTACAAAGAAACACCCCACAATTATCGTGTGTATTTTCAAAACAGTCGGATGACTGTTGTACGATGGGATATCAAATTTGATGAGGAGAAATCCATGAAGTTGTCACTTGAGGGGGAGCTACACTTGCATGCAGATGAGGAGCTACTAGTTCCTAAAGATGAGCCCCCGTGATGTGGATCACCCACGCGCAGTGAGTGTTCATGGAGTGGAAGAACAACTCATGGAAAATGGGGTAAAACATCACAAAGGCTAAAAGTGCAGCCACGTGTTGAGCGATCGAATCCTGATGCAACGCAAAATGTGGAGAACCTACATCATAGCACAGACAGAGACAGTCACCGATCGCATTTACTTCGATACGGTTTCGATGAGAAAGTGGCACATACAAAACCATATTCTTCGAGAAAGGAGATCCCATATGGGTAGATGCTACAGAAGAGTATGATTCAATTTTCAGAAACAGTGCATGGGAGATTGTCCCAAGGCCGGAAGGGAAATCAATGGTAGGTTTGAGATGGATCTACAATGTGAATCAAGCTACTGACGGGAGCGTCGAGAAGTACAAGGAAATATTTGTTGCCCGGGGCTTCTCATAGACCGAGGGGATCGACTATGAAGAAACCTTTACACCTGTCGCAAGGTATTCTTCCATACGGACCATCCTTGCTCTCTCAACGCAGATGGGTTCGCACATTCATCAGATGGATGTGAATATTGTGTTCCTAAACGGAGTCATTGAGGAGGAGGTGTACATTGAGCAGCCTGAAGGATTCGAAATCTTTAGCAACGAGTCGCATGTGTGCAAGCTCGGGCACATTCTATGGGTCAAGCAAGCACACCCTGTATGCAGTACACACGGATAGACAGTTATTCCACTGGGCTTGGATTTTCCAAGAGTGAGGCGGATCCTAACCTATACTAGATTGTGGTGGAGGGGAAGCTGCTGATCATTGTACTGTATGTAGATGATCTGATTTTGACGGGTGATGAGCTGTTGATACTTTCATGCAAGGAGGACCTTGCTAGAGAGTTTGAGATGAAGGACTTGGGCCTCCTTCATTATTTCCTGGGATTGGAAATTTGGCTGTGGAAGGGTGCACTATTTGTGTCTCAAAGCAAGTATGCCGGGGAGATACTGGAGAAGTTCACATGCAAGGTTTCAATCCTATCAACACTCCTCTTCTTGGTGGTTGGAGGAAAGAGGATGCTACATTGGCAGAGGTAGTGGATGCCATTTTTTATTGACAGTTGGTTGGTTCGCTCATGTATCTAGTCAATACACGACCGGACATATGCTATGCTGTTAACTAGCTTTCACAAGCTATGGTTAATCCTACCAAGCTCTTTTGGAAGGCAGGAAATCATGTCCTGAGGTATCTCAAGGGCACATCGGGATATGGATTGTGGTACAGACAGTTGGATGAGTTGAAGCTGCATGGCTTCACGGATGCAGATTTGGCAGGGAGCCCAACGGAAAAAAAGAGCACATCCGGAGGGATATTTAGCATATTTAGTATCGTATCTACAATATTTTTCGGGTGGCCATCAGAAACAAATATCCGTGGCACTCGCCTTCAATGGAGGCCGAGTACATGGCAGCAAGTTTGGCCGCATGCAGGGCCATATGGATGAGGAAGATCTCGGGTGGTTTGTCGGCCCACACTTAGATCCTACCCTCAGCTTCACTTCAAGTGGGGGTGGCATACTATTTTTGGCGCAAAGTATATTTTTAGACTATGTCTATTTCTAGACATGTCGACCATGATTCTATGAGTTGCAGGATGCTATTTGTGGATGGTTGGTCAAGTTGGAAAAATAGACGGAATTATATTTTTAGACATATTGGGTGGAATCTATTTTTAGATTTCCAGTCTAAAAATAGATATGTCAAATATTATTAGCTCTTAATAATATTTGGACTCTAAACATTATCTTATTCTCTTGGAAAACTTCAGTTTAGTGCACAAATGTGGCACAACGGCTGATAGAAGGAATAACACTATTCATGAGGGTTTACTGGAGCTAATGCATGAGGACTTTAGTTAGAACTCATGTGACAGATTTTAGTGGAGTTATAGAAGTAGTTGGTGGAGTTGTATTCAATTTAACTTAGTTAGACTCGGTTGAGCTAGTTGTATCTAGTCTAACTGATTGATACACTAGTGAGAGTGGTGTGAATTAATTATTTAATTAATTCACTAAATAATAACTCATTAATCAACTGAAGAGTACATTAGTTAACTACAGTGCATGGCAGTTTCAGTGGAGACCAGTGGAGTGGTAGGTGAAAGAGCAAGTGTGACTATCAGTTGTGACTATAGTGATGCATTGATTGCATCCAACACTTAGTGGTGATGCAAATGAGGATTGCATAGTGAAATATTGGTGAATTAGAGTTCATTCAAATCCATTCTTCAGTAGGGATTATGTAGTAGAGGCAGACTAGCATGTGGCAGAGATCAATGCATGGATTTGCAAGATCTGGCTTGATTAGTGTGTAGCGATTGTATTGTATTGAGAGCTTGATATGATCAGCTTTGTATGAGGATTATTACATGATCTCTATGAGATATATTTTATATATATAGTTGGGGTTTTTAGCTTCATGATTTCCTGTTAAACAGCTATGTTAATGTGTGTGAATTTTTTTATGGTTTCATGTGTGCATTGCAATTGATTTAATTTCCACATGTGATGATCAATAGTGGAATAGATTCTATATTGTGCATGAAGTTAAAATAGTGTGTGATCAAGAGAATCTTGGATATATAACACATAAGTTATATAATTTCTACAAGGGCTGAAGCGTACCAAGAGGCACGTTTGTCGAACTATCCAGATGATGTTTTTCGAGTACACATTCAGAGAAAACACCATATCTGAAAGATACCATAGGAATAAATATCACCATATTTTCTTTACATAGATTTTTAAGAGAGTGATAGTTTAAGTGACCAAATATCTCATGCCAAAGTTTGCTCACTTCATCATTATGAGAAAAAAGAATGGAGGGAAGACATGATGACCCAAAATTTTCAAACTTATACAACCTTGTGGAATCATCAGCAATGCTAGTAGCTAAAATATATCTAGGATATTTTAGGTCCCTGCTTACAACATCATGAGGTGATAATTATACTATCTTCCCTTCACCTGAATGAGTTATCTAATAAATAGATATAATGTTGCATGACAAGGTAGGAACACATAGTACATCATTAAAATGACCATTATCTAGATGAACGGTTCCAAATCCTACAACACTAAGAGATCTATCATCAACAACATAAATATGTTTGTTGTTACAACCATTTAAAGAAGAAAACATGGATTCATATTTTTCCATGTGGTAAGAAGTTCTAGAATCAATGAACCACTCATGAGAATGAGAAGAAGAAGATACATTTAATGCATAACCAAATGTTTGACATCCACAAGAACAAAGTGCCATTCTTGAGTATGAATTTGAATAGGTCTCCAAATTGATGCGGTGCTTCTTCATTGTTGCTTCCAAGGCTTCCATCTTCTTAAAACATTTGGACTCTACACGGCCATCATGATTACAAAAGTTGCAATGTCTATATGTTTTCTTCCCTTTGTTTTTAGTTTCCTTATCAGTTTGGTGAGCTCCTTTTTTAGTTTGCGGCTGAAATTGCTTAGGACCCTTGTTTGTTTTAGGACCATACTTTTTTAGATATTGCTTCTTGGAATTCTTTTGATATGGTTTTTTTTGGCCTGCTAAGGCTTTCTTAGAATCATTTCCATAAGTGATAAGACCAAGGTGTAAGAGTTTTTCTTCTTCTCTTATCAAATAATCACAAAAGGCACCAAGAGTGAGGTCATTGTAGGTATCTCCTTGAGAAATGATGGCTTTTCTCGTGGAATGGAAGGTGGAAGCAAATATCGAGTATGCAGGGCTAAGCTTAGCAAGAATGGAATAGCGAAGGCTACCATCTTCCTTTTTTACCTTACAACCTTCTAAAAGAAGTCTAAGGGTGTTGAATTTGGAGAAATTATTGTGGTCCAAATTGATCAATTGATTTTCAAGCTGGTGGGCCATGATTTGATTTTGAATGCCAAAAACAATATTTAGCTTTTTCAGGGCTTCATCAGGGGTATCAATTTCAAGGATATGAAATCGAAGATCTTGAGCAATGGACATTCCTATCAACCCTCGTGCTTTATCTTGTTTATTTTCCCATTTAGCAGCTTTATCTCCATCAGTAGGTTTCTTTTCTTATCTTGTACCTATTCTATAAAGGCCTTTACTTCTAAGTAAATCTTCCATGTGAGGTAGCCATTGGAAATACCTAGTGCTATTAAGAATAATCAGGCATGCACGTTTGATTTTTTTTAAAACTTGAAGTTGAAAAGGCTGAAACTAACTACTATGATGGAAATATCTCAAAAACATAGGCTGATTAAAAAAAATGGCTCGAAAAATGGCTTCCGGATGAAGGAGTTATCCCTTTTTGAAAAAAAGTGTTGTAGATGTCGAATAGTTATGGGGACGGTTTAAAATTTGATGATGAAGTTCTACTTTAAAAAAACCCCCCCCCCCCCCCCCCCCCCGCCCCCCCTAGCAAATTTTTTTTTACAAAAAGAATCTTGCCAAAGAGACTTGAACCCAAGACCTCTATTATCATAAAATAACTTCACAAAAAGTGAGCTACTAAAAGGACTCTATAATTGTTTGAAAGGGGGAAGAGGTTTTTTTTTTTTATTGTTCTATTATTATTATTATTATTATTATTTTTAGTTTTTGGTGCACGTGCTTTTTCCTTCAAAAAATAAACACAAAAAAGCCGAGAACAAAAAATAAAATGCAAGCCTTATGGTAGAACGTTATATTTTCGGTTAGCCTTATTGGAAACTACCCTTTTCTCTGCTATTTCTAGTTTCCTGAGATCGCAAAAAGACACGGGGAAGGAGCATACGTAGCAAAAAAAAAGAAAAATCCCATCTTCCTATTTCTGATTTTTCGATATCGTACATAGCACAAAGAAAAGAGCATAGATAGAGAAGAGGATATAGATCTGAAAAATAAATACACAAAATATGAACTTAAATAAAGAGAGAGAACCGAAATAAGCAGAAAGATTAATAAATCAAAGTGCAAAAAAATACTTTATACCTCCAGATCTAAAATGACACAACTCGGGAAACTAGAAACCTTTTTGCATGAAATGAAAGGGATACCTCATTGTAAAAAATTCTCTGGACACAACATAGCAGTTCTCCTAGCACGAAAGTGGTCATAAATAGTAAATCTACAAAATGAAGTCGCACCCAGTGAAACCAGTTTTAGATTTGAATCAACAATGGATGTGGCCCTCAAAATGGATCTGATACCAGGTAGGGATTTACAGGGTAAGTTCCTTAGATAAAAAACCAAAGGTCACTACTCAAAAACAGACCACAAATAAATACACATGTATATCACGTGGTTAAAACCATTGAAGAGGGAAACAGTCCACATCCCGAGCCAACACAGCCACTTCAGGACATTTATTAATATAAAAGGAAAGTTTACATATGTTTCTCTCATAAAAGGTTACCAGAAAAATGACCCTCCATACTCTTTAAATAGAGATCATTGACCAATTGGATGTCAAGCCGTGGATCAAGTGTCATGAATTCCAAGGAGAGAGTGAATTTTTAGATCACTACAAATAGTAAAGAAACACACTTTACCTAACTCTGCACTAGACCAAGTTATACTTAACTATTCCCTATTTGTCGAAATATCCTAACATCTCAAACAATAATAATGAATGTCTTACGTAATTATGCAGAGGAATAATATACTTAGTTACAATCTCTGGTGAACCTAACAGAATGCCCAAATTCAACGCTTCTTTTCTAAATTATTCAGTGAAGTATTGTACATTTTAACCTTTTCCTTGCCTTATGTGTTTCCATTCCATTAATTCCTTATGCTTATATCTGAAAGGGTAAAATTTGTTTCTCAATGCATAAACAAAATTTGACCATGAGGAGATAAGGTTACTCAAATTTTGGTTTCCTTGCAATTTTCTCTCCCACCAGACAAGAGCGGTGTCATTCAGCTAAAGAGAAGCCTACTGGATCTTTGCCCTGTCCTCCTCCATCTGTTGAATCCTGCAGTAGAATTCAATTTTCCTAATCCAGTTGTTAAGATTTTATGCATTACTTTCACCATTATACATGGGAAGGTAAAATTTGACATCTAATTTAAAGAAATATTTCTTAGATGAATTTCCAGAATTTCTAGGATGATGGTGAAAAGAGGAAGAAGAAATTTCACTTGCTGAATGAGAAGGAGGTGGATCTCCTCCATCATCTCCATGCACTGAACCTTGTCCTTCTGAATCATTCTCTCGTGATTTTTCTAGTTTCTTAAGCCTTGAGAAAAAATTCTAAAACCGATCTGCCATTTTGTTGAATGTTTCACAGAAGTTTTTCTCCTCTTCATTTCTAACATATTCATTTATGTTTCTTCTTCGATGCACATGTCCTTCTCTAGGATCAAACGGTTTTAGTTTCCCTTCGCCTCTTCATAACCTATTTTTGGTTATCATAGAAACATGCAATTCACATCTATAAAGACCTCCTTCGATACCACTTCATCCAAAATCTTTAGCTTTGAAATGGAATAAGGAATTACATGTAAAATTTTATCTTAATTGTGAAACTTAAAAGGCATGAACATAAGAAGAGAGAAGCACATAAAATCATGCAAATAATACAAGAACTTGATAATGGAGTTCGTCCAGGAGGGACTACGTCTTTGGGCCTTGCTCAATAGTGGAGAGGCCCTCATTCATTAAGTTGCAAATAAATTGATAGTACAAGCATCAATGTAAAATTACACCCTTATACCTCCAAGGCGAAAAGTGGTCAAAAAATGGAGACCTCTATTGCATAAATAGATAGCACCATAAAAATCATGTTTCCAAGAGGTGCACAATCCATATAAAATTTTTCCAATTTGGACACTCAGAAAATTTGGCCCTTTTGAGAATTGAGCTCAAATCATGGTTCTACTAGCCACTAAAATGGATCATGGTTCCACTACCCACCTTCATTTCTATGCCTTTCCTAGTCTGCTTGGGTGCATATGAGAACTTAAGAGTTTATATAAAAAAATATGGGCGGACTTCCCAAGAGAATCCACTAGTGCAGTTGGTAAAAAAAGATGTTTGTTAAACGAAGGTTGGGGGATCAATTGTGACCCTCCTCATTCTGGAACCTACATTTACTTTCATTAACCATTGCATATAAAACCATTTTTGTGGGTGGGCAGGTCCACTCCAAGCAGCCTGACCCGACCCATAAACTCCTCATGGCATTTTTTTGTTGTTATATGAAGGTTTGCTAGTTGTGGTGGGCGGTTCCGCGTCCACACGGCCCGATCAAACCACTTCTTGTTGTTTTGTTATGTATGTAGAGTGGGATCTGTGGGGGTGGCGGCGTTGACTACCTGCTCCCTCAAAAACTTACATAGTTTTTAATATATGTGGGGTGGGTAGTGGGGGTCATAATTCGTCAGAAATTTTTTTAATATTTTTTGTTACATACGGTTCTGTGTGGGGGTGGCAGGGGTCATGGCCTGCCACCTTTTTTTTTAATTAGTTTTTATTTATTATAACAATAATTGGTAATTTTAAAATTTCTCAAATTTGACAGTAGGAGACAATTTAAGTATCCCACATTTTTTCCCAGAATTTGGCCAACGTTGGCTGGAATTCAGCCAACAGAAACATCCAAATTTTTGCTTCCTTAAGCTTCCACATCATTAAGTCAACCCAAAAACATTGACCACCTCTAACTTTCACGTACGAACTCAGTTTGATGAATCGTTTCCACCATTGGGATCAAGTTGACGAGATCTTCAAGTTAAAATTGAGTTTTCCACATTTCCTCCACTTTGATTTTTGAGCCTTCTCCCTAAGCCATGTGTACTTGGACCTATACAATTATCCTATATCACTATCAAAGATCTAGGAGTGTCACAAATGCATAGTATTCCCCCATCTGCACTGCCGAAATTTCATTATTTGAAAAATGAAGACCCAAATACATTCTTATTTGAATTTGAGGTTATTTGTAGAGGATATGGTTATTTTACTCATGCTCAAAGGTTTCAAGTGTTTCCTCTTACTCTAAAAGCAACAAATCTTCGATGGTTTAGGAGCCTTGGAGGGAACTGCATTAAAAAATGGGAAGACATGAAGAATGTATTATTGAAGAAATATGAAGACTGCTACCATAACGATGAAGAAATTTTTGGAATAACACAGGGGGGAAATGAATTTTTGGAGGAATATGTGGAACGATTTCGATACAACCTTCAAAAATCAAAATACAAGCATTATTTGGAAAATGAGACCTTGAAAACACTCCTACTTAAAGGAATTAAAGACAATTTTTTAGAACCTTTAAACATGATAGGAGAAGCTGATTTTTTTCACTTACCATACGATGATCTTTGTGAATTATGCATTAGGTATTCAAGAGGAATCTCCAAGATCAGTAAGGATTCTCAAAAAATTTCTTCTCAAATTTTGAAATCTGCTATAGAAATAAGAGTTACAAAATCCTCTCTAAATTTACAATTTGATGATTTGTAGGAAGAACAAAAGAAGTGTAAGGAATACCACTCAATGGATTTCAAATTATTTTTAGGGTTATAACAAGTATTTAAGGAATCAAATAAGGAAATAAATCGACTAATAGGTATAACTCAAAACTCACCATCAATTAATACTTGGAATAATATTTATTGTCCTCAATAGGTTCCTCAACAGATCTATAACCCTGTAATCGAATGGAATTATTATAATCCTCCTCTAATTCAATACCCCACCTTATGGCCACATTGGACCTCTCCGTCAAAATATATATTCCCACAACCTCAGGGATGGTTTGGAGCCTCCTCTCTAGGGAAATTCCCCATGAAAACTCCATTATGTGAGCCACAACAAATACAATTCCTATCTAATCCACCAGCATGTTATCCTTCTCTATTGTCCCAATAACTTGTACAACCAAATCATAATTATGATTATGAAGTTGGACATCAATTTAAAACACTAATTTTTCCTACTCACTCTGTTACTATATCTAATGCCATATATTTTAGAGAGGGGAGAGGAGTGAATTCAAAAACTCCGCCCATTACGAAACAACATCTACCTAGGGAAGAAAATTTAATCCATAAACCATTAGAGGAGAAATATATGATTGGAACTTGCTCGAAAACTATTGTTGAAGTTCACCAAGAATAAAACCCTATATTTTTTCTTAACCATCCTTGTTAATATGAAGAGAGAAAACATCAAGTGATGGAAGACTCGTACTAGTTGGAAAACCTTTAATATGTGTGTCCTATTGAATCCTGATTTCAAAAAATCATCAGCACATATCATTCCCTCATCATTTGATGACACTGGGTACCATATCAATCAAAGAAAATGGTTTCTCACACTTTGGTATATATCGAAGTTTATTCTTTAAAACTAAGTGTGAGTATATTTAACATTTTGTTATGCACATGGCTACATTGGAAGTATGCCTACACTTAAAGGTGATCTTGCTCTCTTTAAAATATGGTAGGGTAACATAAGTGCAATAAATAAATATGTAATCTAAACTAAAAATGGTATAACAACACTCTAGAAATTGTGATTCCCTAAAGTACAACTTTTGGAATTTCTATTATTGTGCACTCTTGTGGGTAAACTTGTCAGAAGAAATTCACTCTCAATACCTCATATTTTAAAAGTGAATTTCATTGTGGAAGAATACATATTTTTATAAGTTACATGTAATAATTTTCTCCTATTTCTAACAAATAACTATTCAGAACATCTTTTTCGGGTCTTGTTTGAAGGGATCAATGTAAAACCTCCTATGGTGGACTGCACCTACAAAACTATAACAAGATTTCATAAAGAACCCTCGCATGATCAACTCAAAGAATATTTTTGGTCATTATCTCGGATGTCTTTAAATAAGTACTTAGGGTAGCATAACCAACCAGTAAAATGTAGTAATTAAAAAAATTTCATGCCATGCTACACCCTTGAGGAGTAAATTTTCTTCCCCATCTATTAATTTACCTATCAAAGGTTAATCATAATCATAGTTTTTTTTTTTTAACATAAAAGAATTAATTGAGGCATAGGAGGTCTCATTGTGAGTTGGCCTACTGTGATCATGGGTCCTAAGGAGAATTAAATTAGCACTACTGGTCACCAAGCCAGGGTAATGGCTTTTAGTCAAAAAAAACTAGAAGACAAGAGGTCTCATCACGAGTCAGATTGTTCATTCTTGTTACTTATCATGAATGACACTTTCAAAAGCCAGTTACCAAGCCAGGATATTGAACTTAAATTCACTTATAAAAAGAGAAATTAAATGCTCTTAAATGACTCTAAATCTATTTATAATAAGTGGGACACAAGTCTTTCATGAGGTTAAAAGGTATCCCTATTGAGGCTATAGACATCCGCTTGCAGGAGGTCCATGAATATAGTATTAAATTTAATTTTACATTATGATATACTTGGTTGTTTTCTCTTCCATGAACTCATTATCAATCTCTTAGAGGCTGGCTTTAAAATCCTTATGGTATTATGCCTTGGAGTTCCATGTTTTTGAATGATTTTTATGGATGTGTGACCCTCAGTGGAGGTAGCTCACTGTGCTCAGGTAAGAAGAGCTTCAAATATACATGGATAATGGTAAAACCATCATTGTGGAAAAGTATTATTACGACTAGTTTTAACACCATGGATTTCAAATCATGTCACTCATATTTACAATGAGTATATTAAAACTTTTGATCAAGGACACCCTAGAGATGTTTGTGGAAATTTTAATAGTTGGCTATTTTATTCAAGTAATAAAATAATCCTTGCAATTTGGTATTCCCATGGTATCTTTTGTGTTATATTTTCTCACAATCAGTCTAAACAAATAAATATTCTAGTAGAAACCCTGTTTTTAGAGCAAGCTTTATCTAGCGCAAGAAATATGATCACACAGAATTGCGGGGACATCATTATGAATGTCTATAAATGTTTTTAATTTTTTGTTGTTGTTTTTTTTTGCGAGGAAGTGACAGTACCATATTTCCTTGCATGAGGACACGCAATATGGTCAGCATGGGGGGATGTTAGGCCACCATTTTGTCTTATTTTTTACTTGAAATCTCTCATGTTTTTGTTTGGTTAAATGATTATTGTTGTGAGTATTTGTTACTTCCCTTCTTTTAACACATTTAAAATTTATTTGATCATGACTTTATATGGGATTTGGACCTGCATTTTCCTGCCTGGACCACACATTCCTAGACCAATATTCCTACACCGATTTGGGGCTTTGATATCTCGACACGCTTTTGGGGCAAACAAATGATTGTTATTGTTGAAAATGAGGTTTTAACACCTTTCCATGAGTTTCATTTCACCGAGGTCACATATGTTGGCCTCCAGAAACAAGTTAGTAAATCTGCTCAAAATCTGGATAAACTTTAAACGATCAATTTTGACCTTGGTTTTTGTGTAGAGGGAGGTGAATCATGGAAATCCAAGGAAATAGGTGTTTCAAAAATATAACCAATTACCTATAACCAAAACCATTTCCTAATATTGAAATTATTCCAAAAGCTATGCACAGGTTTTTGATGCAATTTTATAAAAAAATACCAGTTTTTCCGGAATTCTAGAAAAAATTACCAAACTTGGAAAATTTGAATCATAGCTTCATTCTTTCAATAGGAAAATGGTTGTAATGATATTCTCTAGAAATTCCTTGCTGTGAAGATGATGTGGAGAAGTCGTTCCTCCAAGTGATGCACATGTTTCATCATCACACAAAGGATAAAAGAGTAGTCAAATCACACTTTTCAGAAATATCACCATTCCAGAAAAAGAGGAACAATTCACCTATTTCGACATTTAGTTGCAAAAATAATTGTATTCCTCAAAAATTTTTAATATCGATAATCTACCCTCCTGTATTTTAATTTCCTAATTGAAATCCCAAATTCTATTTCAATGCCTTTATAAGAGATTGCCTGGAGCAACAATTAATTAATTAGTTAGTCAATAGATAAACACGCATAGACATGCATAGGAATTGAAGGAATGAGAAGAATGGAGGAGGATATCGTCTCGATGTAGCACCATGCACTTATAAAGAGTGGATCACCTCTCCTGCTTGCTGGAGTTACACGTTTGTCTGCAGAATGTAAAGATTGTTTTCAGGAATTAATTAAAGCAATTTCCATCATGCTGTGTTTAGTTATTCGGTGCATCTTATGGTGTTAATTTTTGTGTGAATGAGGTTAATTGAGGGTATGAGTTGGCTGGGTTGGCTGCTAGACTAGCTTGAAACTGCTCTGCATCCATCAGATTAAATAGCATTTAAAGTTATTATTTACTATGTGAAGTTTATTTAATCTCCGTCTTCAAATTGATTATATTTAATTTTCCGCAATATTTTATTTTTTCTTTTAAAATTAATTTGCTTTTCTACAAATTTTTCCTGTACTTGAAATGTTTCATTAATTTGATTTGTTACATTAAGAATTGTGCTTGCACTCAAGATATTTATTGATATCAAATAAAGCTTGCATCCCTTGAATTGATCCAGATCCATTTAATTTATATTTTAGAATACGACATAAATTTAAATGTTTATGGTTCTAAGGTATTAACATATACATTGAATAGATGTTGCAGAACCTGTGCAACATGCAGGAAGCAACAATAACATATAAATTTCTATTATCTAAAAGCCATGATTTTTATGCTTGCAGAGCTTTCAAGTTAAGTTGATTTTTAATGCAAGCAGAATTAGTGCAAGAAGAATGGTTTTGAATTTCTTTTGAATTTATTCCAGCATTTACAGTATTTTGATTTTGTGCCGGTACTACTTGGTTTATAGTTCCTATTTCCCTTTTGTTTGCTCGTAATTACAATTTCCTTTCACATTGTTAATAGTGCAGTATTGCCTTTTATTTCTCACATTATTTTAATTGTTTAGATTGGTGTTTCTCGAATTCTCTTTTACTGCAATATTTCCTTTATTATCGATATTAATGCACCAGTTAAACTAGAATTTGTTTTGCAGCTTTCCAGGGGCTCTCTCTCGCATTTTTAGTGTTGCATCTCAAAGTTCACGAACTATTTGGATTGACAATTAAATGTGGGTACATTTATAGACACTATACTACATCCAACACTTAGCTTCCATGGCTTTCTTCAAATCCTCCATATTAGCTTCCACGCCCTTCTCCAAACCATCCATATTAGCTTCCATTACTTTCTTAAAAACTTCCATTTCATTTTTTGTTGCTCTTTGCGAGAGTGAAAATTGGTGCTCTTGCTCTTGTAATTTTAATATATCATGTTGCACTTATTCCTCTTCGTGAGGGCCTAGTGGGTGTTGGATTATTTTTAGTGGGAATTTTAGAACCCAATACTGATATCCATGCTCCAATATTCCCTTAGAATCATTTCAAACTATTTTTTCAAACAAGACTTATGCAATTTAAAAAAACACACACCTTTTTCTTGATTTTGAGTAGCTCAATATTGAAATTGATGTATCTCTATAATTTCAGTTCCCTGATATTTTAATTTTAGTCTGGTAGTAGTCCTCTGAATATTATTTCCAATGCCACATGTATGACCTTATTTTGATTCTTCAAGGCAAAATTATGAGCATTATCCCACAATGACCTAATTATGGATTGGTTCAGTAGAACGAACTTGTACGACATGACACATGTCACTATTTCATCCTTCGGCTCTTAAATTGATACAAAAGAAACTCCAATTGGTTTACTTTTGCCTAATTTTTACATAATTCCAATCTGATTCTTAGATAGAGAGTTATGACTATGTTCCCAAGGTCATCTCTTTTAGATGAAATTTGGGAGCCTGAAAAAACCCTAAATTACACAGATCATATCTCCGAAAATTTTGCGAACCAAGATCTTAAATTTTTACACGAATTTCCTTAGGATTTCTTCAAAATGGTTTTTTGTTTTTAGTGTCTGAATCCTCATAGAAAAAAATTATGTTTAAATTCCATGATGACCTGTTTGAGGCAGAAAAAACCCTAGAATCCAAAGCTCTAATACCACATGTTATGAAACCAACTCCAAAAATATAAGAAAAGAGAGATTAACGCCTTATAAATAAGCCACATCGAGGGAGAAAACTACTTTGCATTACATAAATTAACAATTCTTGGATGATACAAATGAGAAAACCTCTTTTCTATATATATGAGTCCATAGGGTCACAATATAATCCTAGTCTACCTAACAATAATAATGTAAAAGCACAATAATAACAATATGGGGGTTAGAGAGGTACACAAATAATAATAAGGGTGCCACACTAACAAAAATAAGGGACTACACTAGTAATATAGGGACCTAACATACTAGAAAAAGGATTATTTCTTTAATTTAGCATTAAACTTTTTGACTCTCAAATCGAAGAAAAAGTACCTTATCATCTTTGCACCTATAAACTTGGAAATATTGGTAGAGGGACATGTCATCTTGAGATTTCCACCTATTCATCTACTAGGATATATGGAATTTCTATTATCCATTACTTCATTCTCTTGATCACTAAAAAAATCTTCCTCTAGGAATTTTATATATATGTTAATCACAAATTACTTAGTGACTAGATTATGTACTCTATAGGTTTTTTATTGTTCATGGTATCTAATGAAGAAGAAACTTTCACTAATATTGTCAATCTTTCTCATTACTTATTATGGGAGGTATGCATATGCAATATGGCCCAAAAGTATGAATTGAGATACATTTAAATTTGTACCAATTCAAACTTCTTGAGAAAATTTACCTTGTGTACTACTTGTTGGAGTGGACAATATGTAGGCTGAACAAGAAATGACATTAGCCAAAAAGTAATTGCAATCAATTATATATGGAGTGTGATTCTTCCATGTTCATAATTGTATAATTCTTACTTTCAATCAATTCACTCTAGTATGGACTATATTGAGTGGTGATATTCCTTTAATTCTATATAGTCTACAAAAATTTGTAAACACCTTTAAGTCAAAATTTTATGCTCCATTCAATATGAGAACTTTGATATAGTTTCCACTTTTATTTTATACTATATTCTTAAATTCATCAAAATTTATGAATTCCTTTGATATTTGTTTTGATAAAATGTACCTGAAACTTGCTGCTAAAATCATCAATAAATGTTAAAAATAAAATATTCCAGTAATATTGTGTGAGTTCATATAAATATTTATGGAAAATTTTTAGATGTTATTTGTCTCTGTAGCACTCATCTAGATGGTGATCTCTTTGGTGATTCCCAATAATGCCACTATCATAAGTGTTGGTTTATCATTAAATAAGGGAAAATCCCTTAGCAATTAACTATTTTGGAAAGAGCCTAAGACTTGAAAGATTTAGCTGAATATATCTAAGGTACCAATATGTAATATTCCCAATTAGCCACTACTAGTTGGAATATTATAATTACTCCATTTTTGCAGGAGAAGAGTAAAAGGACAATAAAACAAATCCCAGTGTGAAAAGGGATCAGGTTAGGAGGGAAAATAAAGCCACCTTGGTGTGAAAGGGGGACTTGCATGTGAACTAGATCTAATTGACCAAATCAACAATGCTACTACAAGAGGTGGGAAACCAACAAGGACAACGCGGTTTTGAAAGGGGAATATTTTCTAGGAAGTCACCTCATCAATGAGTGGGGTCCAGGGTGAGGAGGCTCACCTAGGATAAGAAGAAGGAGATAGCAGCATTCAATATTCATCTATGTTTGGTATTTTGACTACTTGCAAGCTTCAGTTGTTTAGCTGTAGTTACAGCACTATTTAGTGCAAAGGATTCTCATGTGGGAATTCCATCTTCACCTTTGGTTCAACTTGTTTAAGAGATCAAAGGGGAAGGTCCTGAGCTAATTTTCCATTATCTCGCTTGAGGTCATTCAACCATCAACATCACAATCACAATCACTTCTATTAACTACGTCTTTTTTGCAGGAGCAGTAGTAGCAGGGTTAAATCCCTTGATTTTGTGCTTGTATTGGAGCAGGAGGTGTATATTTCCCTTCAGAAAGCATATTAAGGAGGGCCTCTAGTAATTTTCTATATTAACCATCTATTTCTTGTATTATTAAATATTATTTAATACATATTTATAGTGGATTGCGTTATTTTCTAATGTACTACATTTTACATTGGTATTTTGTCATAAACCCTTGACGGGGTGTTCTAATGTTCATGTAAAAGAGGTTAAACCTCTGATTTATTATTCTATTATTAATGAAAGCTCCATATATATATTGTTAGGACCTCATAATGTATCATTTTGACTACATATTTTCTCACCATTTTATTCTTTCTAAGTCCATGCTTAAAGCTTACATTATCCATTTTTCCCAAAAGGTATATAAAGTTCTTATCTTGACTATATATTTAATTTTTCTTGCATATAATTCTACATTACTTTTATATTTAATCATTAATCGAAATTATATAGTTTCTGAGACAGTCTAAAGATCACAGATAATCTATTTTGAAGATCCTGTTGCTGAAACAGTCAACAGGCACGCAAGTCCCGTTGCTAAAACAACTCGTGATTCATGATTTTGAAGGCATATTTCAAGTATCATGGCAACAAGATAAAGACAAGTAAGGGAAGTTATTTCACGGACCATTCCGAAGCTAGCATTTCTGTATCCATCGTAACAACATTCTGCTTTGGAAGAATAGAAAGACATTGTCAGATTTGGATAAATATAGGATTTCTCTTATGTAATTGTAATAGATGTATCCTCTTTAAAAAGAGGAGACATCATAATTAGAAGGGGAGTTAGAGACTATGGGAAGTGCATTTTCCTGAACAGAGACAGAGCGAGACTCCATTGTAATATGTCACTTTTTGACAGATGAATAAAAGACTATTTTGAGCACTCCAATTTAATTTCTTTCTCTGGGGAATCTTCTGAGAAGGAAAGGGCCCACCTTAATCACATGATTCACCCATTCATTCCTGTAGTCTAATAATTGTTTGTGTTATTCGCACCTGGATTAAACCTCGTTTATTGAAGATTATCTATGCAGATGTGAAATCTTGTGTTTCCTGTTAGAACTCTGTTTTCAAGTCATTTAGTTCATTGGTTTGTGCAATTCATTATGGAAGAGTTGTGAGTTATTTTAATCCAACAATCTATTTTGAATGAGTGATGGTTTGATATTAGGAAACATGTGTTGAATATTCCTACTTGGAGGAATAGGGTCTTGTTCTCCGTTATAGCTGATTGATTTTCCCTTTCTATAGAATCATTTATTTTCATTATATTTTCTATGATTCTTTGAATAGAATCTTCAATAGGAGGATTTTCTTTGCTGTAACACGAGTAGGATTCAGCTTTGCTAAAAGGTGTGAACAGTGTAGCTAATATAATTAGTGTAATGAATACTACATCCTTTCTTTTCTTTTGGAATTGAGCATATATTGTGTGTGATTTCCTTTGAAATAACCAGACCTTCCTGGGTTGAAAATTTATGTGGCACTTGAATTGCTAAACAATTAAAGTGACCAACATTTTGGCACCGTTGCCGGGGAATGTAGTTATAGATTTCAAAAGCATTGATGTTTTTTTTTTAGATGTGCAGATTGTATGAGAGGACGCGGAACCCATAAGAAAACTAATCCTGTAGGTGGCAAGGGCAAAGGAAGGAGAGGAAGAAAGAATTTTATAGACGAAATTGTATCAAAAGCTAAATCTTCCCAGAGATTAAGCTCTCGAAGACCAAAGCCTCAACACTCACCATAATCAAATTATCAAACAGAGGAAGTTCTGGGCCTTCAAAACGTAGAGGAACTAGCAGCAGACATTGAAGAACCAATAGACAGTGTTGAAGAACCAGAAGAACGTACTATGGAATCAGTAGAGAACGTTGAGGAATCAGCTGGAAATATTGAAAAACTAGTGGAAAACATTGAGGAGCTAGTAGAAAACTTTGAGGATCAAGAAAGTGCAGTAGGAGATCAACCAATGGAAGGAAACAACGAAGGATTGTTTGGTGGAGGACGAGCAGATCCTGAAGGAGAGGGAAAAGATGAAAATTCTCTCTCTACCTTTGTATTTCATATTAGTGATCTCCCTAGAGGAGCAACTCCTATGAAGAATATCCCATTTTCAGCCTTACCCAACTTCCATGGTTTATCTTCTGAAGATCCTAATGAATTTCTTTTTGAATTTGATATATTATGTATAGGTTATGATTATGTTACTAATGCTCAGAAGTTGAAACTGTTTCCAGCAACAATGAAAGGAAAGGCATTAAGATGGTTCATGAGCCTCGAAAGCCAGGTAATTACAACATGGCCACAGATGAAACATAAATTTCTGCTTAAATATCAAGATTACTACCAGACAAGAGAAAAGAGGGAAGAATTATTCAAGATGGTACAAAAGGAGGATGATAATTTGGAGGACTTTCTGGAAAGACTGCATTATAATCTGCAGAGATCTGATCATCCAAGTGTAAGTAAAGATATTCTTAAAACAATATTACTTAAAGGAGTTAGGGATGATTCTTTAGACATGCTAAACATGCTTGGCAAAGGAGATATATCTAAAAAATCATATGATGAGATTGTTGACCTTTGTAAAAGATGTTCAAGAGGAGCTGCAAGGAACAGATAAAACAATAGAGATGCCACATATTCAAGAGTTCAGAAATCAGCCAGTGGGGGAGCAACAAGAGCTGAAATAGGAAATTTACTTGAAGAATTTAAGACTGAAATGTTAAGTTCTTTTGCTTCACAAATTGACACCCTGCAGGTTAAAAAGAAGCAGGTTGAAGTAGAAGTAGCTTTGGCTATATTTTTCCCAAAATGTAGAGACAAACATCCACTAAGGGAATGCCCATTGGAAAAGATACCAATCTGCACCCTTTGTGAGAAAGATCATGAAACACAACAATGCCCTTCTCTACCAGGAATAAAGGCAGCACTGCAACCAATGGAAGAAGAAGCTGAAGCAGTCTATCTGCTAACACAAAGACGACAGTAGCAACCACGAGGACAAGGTATGAATTCTAGTATGCCATTTACTAATCGTTGGAACAATTATCCTTTCTTTAGTTAGAAAAATTACCCTCACTTTAAGCAAATGCAATACCCACCCTTTAATCAGATGAATTACCCACCCATGCAACAAACAAACCCTCCCTTGGTAGATCCTGCAATGTGGAATTCTTGGCCTCCACAAAAATCATCTTATTTTAACCAATGGAATTCAAATTGGAGGGGCCAACAATTTCCATTTACAAATCAATTTCCTCAATTTCAACAACCACTTCCTCTACCATCAAGCGCTCCACCAAATAATTAAATGATACCCCAGCTACCTATACAACCAAATCATAACCCCAATAATAAAGCTGTCTAAGTTATTGACATTCAAAACCAGCCTACACATCCTGTTTTCCCTGCACAATGCAATGACATCCATTCAAGATCTAGGAAAATAGTTGAACCTATTATTGATGATGTTACTTCTTTGGATTCAGATAAAGAAGAAAATGAGAAACATGATCCACACAAAGAAGTACAAGCACCCCCTAATAAGGGAGCTGAAACAACAAAACCACCATTCCCCGAACGTTAAGCTTTAACTAAAATTCCTGAGCTACCTGCTTTTAATATTTTAGGGGAATTGCAGAATATGTATGTTTAAATTCCACTTTTACAAGCACTAAGAGATGTACCAATTTATGCCAGAACCATGAGAGACATTTGTGTTAAGAAACCTAGTACGAAAGCTAAAGACCCCCTTATAGTTCATGTTATGGGTGATCTATCTGCATTAATGTCTGGTAAGACTCCTCTAGTTAAATATGGTGATCCCGGCCACCCTAATGTGATAGTTCAAAATGGTAAAACAATAATTCCTTGAGTTCTGGTAGATTTAGGTGCTGCTATAAATATCATGACTCTTGAAACTTTACAATTGTTACAGCTAAAGAATACAATTAGAGAAACACCAACCATCCTAGAGTTAGCTGACCATTCTACGATCAAACCAGAGGTAGTTGTTGAAGATTTAATTATCTTGATTGAATCCTAGAATTACCCAGCTGACTTTATGGTGTTACAAACTAAAACAAAGCTGGGGGGACATCCTCTAATTCTAGGAAGGCCTTGGCTATCCACAACTGATGCCTTTATCAGTTGCAGATAGGGATCGATGACAATTTCCAATGGATATGAAACTAAGAAGCTTACTCTTTACCCTCATGCTACACCCATGATTAACAATGAAAATTCTGTGTGGATGGATTATGATGATAATGATACTCAACCCATTTTGACTATAGGGCAAGCTTTAAGTCTTAAAAACAATACAGAGGATGAAGTAAATAATAATTTTATTTTTGAACCCTCCTCTGTAACTGTTGAAACACACAATCAATTGACTACACTTTTGGAAACAGATACCCAGCAAAATATTAAATCTAAAGATTTACCTCAAACATTGACTACCATCGTTTCTAAAAGTGTAGCAGTGGAAATCGAACCCGGTAGAGCACTTAACATAAATCCTGATTTGATAGTTGCTGAAACACAATAGTTAATGAATTTATTACTTGAAAATAAGGAAGAATTCGCTTGGGATTACACGGATATGAAGGGAATATCTCCTGAATTATGTACTCACCGAATTTATATTAAGGAAGGTTGTCGACTAGTTTGCCAACCCCAAAGATGAACGAACCCTAATTTAAGAGAAATTAATAAAGAGGAACTTAAGAAATTGCTTAATGCAGGATTTATATACCCTATATCTAACAGTGAATGGGTTTCCCCATTGGTAATAGTCCCTAAGAAAAATGGGAAATGGAGAGTGTGTGTAGATCATAGAGCCTTAAATAAAGCCACTCAAAGGGACCACTTTCCTTTACCATTCATTGATCAGGTATTGGATAATTTGTGAGGGAAGAAATTATTTTCCTTTTTAGATGGATTCAGTGGGTATAACCAAATTATAATTGCACCCCAAGACCAAGACAATACCACTTTTACTAGTCCTTGGGGAAATTTTTCCTATAGAGTTCTTCCATTCGGACTATGTAATGCACCAGCAACTTTTGAGAGGGTTGTTATAGGAATTTTTTCTGATATGCTGACTGACTCTATGGAAATATTTATGGATGATTTTACTCCTTATGGTGTGTCTTTCGACTATGCATTACAGAATCTTGAGAAGGTACTTAAACATTGTATACAATCTCACCTCTCCTTAAGCACTGAAAAATGTCATATGATGATGAGTGAAGGAGTAGTGCTTGGACATTTGATCTCATCTCAAGATATTCAGGTAGACCCATCCAAAATACAGGTCATTCAGAATCTTCCTATTCCTAAAACACAAACTGATGTGAAAATTTTTCTAGGACATGCTAGATATTACAGGAGATTTATTAAAAAAAATTCCAAGATAGCTTCTCCTTTATTTGTGTTGCTCTTGAAAAATGTTGAATTTAAGTGGACTAACATTTGTTAGGAAGCCTTTGTAGAACTCAAGCATCAGTTATCTACAACTCCTATTTTGAGAGGACCTGATTGGGAACTTCCCTTTCATATATCTTCTGATGCTTCGGATATTACAATTGGAGCTGTCTTGGGACAAGAGGAAAACCATCTCCCTTATGCCATCTACTTTATCAGTAATAACATGACCCCTACTGAGCTTAATTATATAGTTACCGAAAACGAATTTTTAGCAGTAATTTATGCCATTAAAAAATTTCGACACTACATTACTGGTTATTCTAGTTTTTTCCATATTGATCACTCGACTATTAATTATTTAATGAATAAATCTATCACAAATGCTTGAGTTACCAAATGGTTATTGTTACTGCAAGAGTTTGATATTACAATTGTAAATCGACTAGGTAAAGAAAATGTTGTCGCTGATTTCCTTTCACGGTTAAAAAATGATAATAATATTCCAGTAGATGATTCCTTTCCTGATGAGTATTTATTTGTAGTATCTTCTCACTCACCTTGGTACACAGACATTGCTAATTATTTGGTTGCAGGGAAGTTGCCATCACACCTATCATATAGAGAAAAGAGAAAAATTATCCAACAAAGTGCCAGGTAGCTCGATAAATGGGTGTATGTTCTATATAGGATTTGATCATGAAATCCTTAGAGTCATTAGAGAGGATGAGGTGTATGACATACTAAAATCCTCTCACGATGGCCCTTGTGGAGGAAATTTTGCTGATAAAAAAACGACACATAAAATTCTGAGGATGGGTTATTATTGGCCCTCACTGTTTAAGGATGCAAAGAAATATGTTCGGGCTTGTGATAACTGTCAGAGAATGGGTCAACCTAATCATAGAGATGAAATGCCATTAAACCCCCACGTAATACTTGAACCATTTGAAAGATGGGCCTTAGATTTTATAGGACCCACTAATCCTCCATCCAACCAAAGGGTCTACATATTAGTCTATACAGATTATATGACCAAATGGGTGGAGGCCAAAGCACTTTTTAGAGCTAATGAAGAGGTTGTCCTAGCTTTCTTATTTGAACAGATCTTTGTTAGATTTGGAAGTCCTAGAGAGCTAGTTACAGATGGAGGACCTCCCTTCAATTCTCATGGTTTCAAATCTACACTTCAGAAATATCATATTCATCATAGAATGACTACACCATACCACCCCCAATCCAATGGGTAGGTGGAAAGCACAAATAAAGTAATAGAAGCCATTCTAACCAAAACAGTGAAGGATAACCGGAAGGATTGGTCTCAAAAGCTCCCTGAAGCACTATGGGCTTATAGAGCTACTTGGAGAAATACTACAGGATTTTCTCCCTATGAATTGGTTTATGGTAAAAGTGTTGTTTTTCCTGTGGAATTTGAAATTAAAACTTTAAGAACTACATTAGCTGTTAACCTTGATTTGACTGATGTGTAGACAGCCAGGCTACAACAGCTTCTTGAACTGGATGAAAAAAGACTAGATGCCATTCATCAAACAACCATGATTCAACAACAAAGAATGAAGTGGCATGATAGAACTATCAAGCACAAACAGTTGCAAAAAGGTAATTGGGCCTTATTGTATGATTCTCAGTTTGATAACTTTCAAGGCAAGCTATGTACAAGATGGTTGGGACCTTATGAAGTAGATGTTGTTTTTTCTAATGGAACAGTAAGACTTTTAACAACTAATGATTTTAAAACACCTCTACTAGTAAATGTTCATAGGCTTCGTTTGTACCAGTTCCCTATTTCTAAAGAATATTTTAAGGCTGCTTGCATGATAGATGAACAATATCTTTTTCTAGGGGAGTCTTCTGCTCCTCATAACATTTAATTGATTTATGCACTATATTTTTTAGATTAGATTTAAAACTAATAATCCGTGTCAAGGGTTGGAATGCTACAATTGCATTTCAAAGATTAAGGAAGAACTTACCAAGGAGGACAATTTCATTACAAGAAGATCTAAGCTTCGATCTGAGAAGCCTTGTTTCCCTTATTCTAATTCATTTACTTAGCCGAGAAATTTTTCATCAATCATCCCCTTACTCTTTCTTTCCCTTCAACCATTTTCCTATTTTCCCCATTTTACCTACTGCTGAAACACCATTTCCAGCAAGTATTTTCCCTACTCCTTATTGCTGAAATACCATTCCTCGGAAAATAATTCCCTTATTTTTCCATGACTAAATCATTATTTTTTAGCAATATTTCCCTTATTTCCCCGTTGCTGAAACACCACTTTCAACAACACCTCATTTATCTTCCCCTTGCTAAAACATTATTTCTTTCCCCTAAAAACATGACTATGCAAATTTCCTCAATCTTTTCCTTGTATTCCTCATAATCCTTGTGTAAATATTGTCCATTGATTTAGCAGACTCTAATATGATCATCTTACATTTCAGAGAATTCTAAAGTTCTTCCATCAATAATTAAGCTGCCATAGACAAGCACTATATATCTCGAATCATAAAACAAAGGTAAATATAAGGTATGTGAATCTTATGTAATACAATAAGTTTAAAGAGAAGATATCCCTCATTATGATTATAATCTCCGCACACTTAAAAACATCATTTCACCATACATGGGGGGGTATTTCGAAATTCCAAGCCATCATTTCACAGCATACAAACCATTGTCACTCTTTACATCCATCACTTCCTCTCTTTACTGATACTCCATGTTCTCAGTCACAATGATTACTCTGTTCAAGCCTGGTGATTCTGATCTCTGCCTCTACATTTTACCTGAGCCAGTAACTATGGGAGGACTGGCCATTAGACATAAGCCCGGCTAAACGGCTCTTCTTCAATTATTTCTGAATTCTTACCAAATCTTCTAGCAGGCAGGATGGATGACATATTTTTAAAGACTGCAAGAATTCGACCCTCAGGAGGTCTTGGAGTTTGCACAGAACCTTTAGGAGGACCATTCTATAGTTCAGGGAGTCCAAATTCTAGTTACAGAGAATGATATAGCGCAGGTTTCAGGTTTTCCAGTCACAGGTGCTCGGTGGTTTAGCAGGAAGAATATCATCCTAAATACACAATAGGACTTCCTTCTTCTAGGAGAACATGTTGAGATTAAAGGCCGTGTCGTAGGACTACACTCATTACCTCCTCCGTGGCCAAAGGTAGCAGAATTTGTGAAGCATTATTTAACTTGCGAGGGTCGATATCAGGTAGTTTATCAACATGAATTTGTTTTAATGAGCCACTTACGACATGGTAGACTAGTAAACATTCCTTATTATCTGCTTGGATGTATTAAAAATATGTCATATTACTGTAGACAGGTAGAATTCCCACTACTTTCTCTTACTCATCATCTTCTTTGTCAATTACTAATTCAGAGGGGTTTTTCTCAGCAAAAACCCCCTCTAAATAACCTACCCTTACTTCTCGAACAAGCCCCTACAATTCCCCAAGAAGCTGAAAATCCCCATGAAATCCCCGAAAGCTCTTATGAACGGAAACTGGAAGATATTCCTGATCCTCCATCGATCCCATCTTCAGAACCAGTTAATCCAGTTGACCTGTACCCAAGCCCATCTCATTTATCAGAGCCATCCCATCCCACCTTCCACATTCCTAGCGATGACTCCCAGGCTGAAACACCACCATCATTTCCTATTCATAAAAGAGAGAGGCAAATTGCAACAATCCCTCTATCAAAAAGACAAACAAGATTTGCATCCAAAGCTGCCACCTCTTCCAAGAGCCCTTCTCCTAGGGAAAAATCGCCTCATAAAAATAAAAAGCAAGTTACTACTTTTTCTGCTTTCCTACCTAGGAGGAAAATGAAAACAACTACTCAATCTGAAACCATTACCCCAGACCCTGTAGCCATCTTGCTAAAACTTCATTCATCATCCCAAACCTCGGAATCATTACCCATCTCGTCCTGTGGCACTGCTCCACAAGAGCCAGATGCCCAGGGTAATATGGCATCACTTTCTACTCAAACAGTAACTGCTCCACAAGAACCAGTTACTCACTTAGCGGCTACAACACAAGAACCAGCTGATGAAGTGCAAAAGTCAAACATCCAGCATGATATTATAAGGAAACCAGCCATAGCTGAAACACAAGAACTAGCTACAACTGATACATAGGGTTCAATCACCATGGCCTCTCTTTTAGGGGAAAATGAATTTTTAAAGTCATAATTAGAAACCTACAAAAGAGAGTTGGTAATGGAAAGGGAAGCCTTTGATAAAGAGCTAAATCTCTACATGTTGGCACATACAGCATCACTCCAAAAGAATGACCCATGTAAAGAATATATGTGCCATGAATGTGGAAACATCTATCAACAGGTCGGATACAAGATAGTTAGAGTTCTAGTGCCTGAGGCATCCACATCGGTTGTAGTCAAGGAAGAATGCCCTAATATCACACAAGAACCAGTAGGGCCTTTAAAAACTTTGGAGAAAGAAATCAAGCCACAGGTATCCTGCCCTACATTAATTGACTCAGCTACTCAGACTATGCCTCAGCCCATTACCTATAATGCTGAAACACAAACTCCACCATGGAAAGAGTTGGAAATAATGAATAAGTGGAAGAAGCAGTATGTTATTGATCAAGACAAAGTTTTACAACAACATAAATTGGCCTGGAAAAGTCATACATATTCCAATTGGGGTAACTGGGAGCAGACACTTCAGCAACTTAAGGATTCCAAGAAAGAAACTAAGCAATTAAAAGAAAAATTGATTTTGATGTTTCAGTTAGTACATAAATTGTTAGCCACCAGGAAACCTTCTTTGAATTATTCTTTGTTTCTTTCTGAACACCTTGTTTATTTCCAGTTGAAAGAAATTAAGGATGGGAGGCCTTATGAGTTGCTCACAGCGGAACAGTTTGTCAAAACATTTGTTGAGGCTTCCGCTAGTGATCAACATCTACTATGTGAGTTGTATCTTCATAATGAGGCTATGCCTGGAAACAGAGAGGTCAATATTAATCATATTGTTGGTGACATACAGATTATGGCATTTTTCTTCTTTTCTTGACAATCAAATCACATGGAAAACTGCTTTTCCTGTGACTAGGCATAATGAGGATAATCGCCTCCTCTGGATAAGGCCAGAACCTCAAAATCTGACCATTTTTGTAACAGAGTATCGTCAGTTTTTGCAAAAGCCACGAATGAGTAGATATTTATAGCAATTGCAAGCCTCAGTACTCTGAGAGTGTCATCAGTTAATTAGGGCCAAAGAGACCGCTGCTTTGAAGGCAAACAACATGTTGTGGAAAAAATCCTCTAAGGAGAGACAAGAATATAATCCCTTTAGCCCTGTTAACCTTGAAACTGCACTATCCAGAATACCAAACTATATCAGATGTCTTTAGCAATGTGCTGAGAATTGGATTGGATATCATTTTCACTTCCCTATTGTATGGATGCTAGCAGAACGATATCAAGCTCATTACATATTGACTAATACAGATGAGGCAGCAACATGGCAGAAATTGCAAAGTAACCAGGGATTCAGACCTGTGACAGATGCCACCTTCCATAGTTATTGCTTTAGTAACTCGCATGCAAAAATTTAGTATCCAAACTCTGACTCAGAATAAAAGTTGCCTGAGGACATGAAACCCTTTCAGCTGGGGGGGATGTTAGGACCTCATAATGTATCATTTTGACTACATATTTTGTCACCATTTTATTCTTTCTACGTCCATGCTTAAAGCTTACATTATCCATTTTTCCCAAAAGGTATATAAAGTTCTTCTCTTTACTATATATTTAATCTGTCTTGAATATAATTCTACATTAATTTTATATTTAATCATTAATCGAAAGTATATAGTTGCTGAGACAGTCTAAAGATCCTAGATAATCTATTTTGAAGATCCCGTTGCTGAAACAGTTAACAGGCACGCAAGTCCCATTGCTAAAACATCTCGTGATTCATGATTTTGAAGGCATATTTCAAGTATCATGGAAACAAGATAAAGAAAATTAACGGAAGTTATTTCACAGACCATTCTGAAGCTAGCATTTATGTATCCATCGTAACGACATTCTGCTTTGGAAGAACAGAAAGACACTGTTTTAAGAACAAAAGATCAGATTTGGATAAATATAGGATTTCTCTGATGTAATTGTAATAGATGTCTCCTCTTTAAAAAGAGGAGACATCATCATTATAAGGGGAGTTAGAGACTGCGGGAAGTGCATTTTTGTGAACAGAGACGGAGTGAGACTCCATTGTAGTATGCCGCTTTTTGACAGATGAATAAAAGACTATTTTGAGCACTCCAATTTAATTTCTTTCTCTGAGGAATCTTATGAGAAGGAAAGGGCTGGCCTTCATCACAATATTCACCCATTCATTCCCGTATTCTATTAACTGTTTGTGTTATTCGCACCTGGATTAAACCCTATTTACTGAAGATTATCTATGCAGTTCTGAAATCTTGTGTTTCCTGTTGGAACTCTATTTTCAAGTCATTCATTTCATTGGTTTGTGCAATTCATTCTGGAAGAGGTGTGAGTTATTTTAATCCAAAAATATATTTTGAATGAGTGATGGTTTGATATCAGGAAACAGGTGCTGAAGATTCCTACTTGGAGGAATAGGGTCCTGTTCTCCGTTATAGCTGATTGATTTTCCCTTTCTGCAGAATCATTTATTTTCATTATCTTTTCTAGGATTCTTTGAATAGACTCTGCAATAGGAGGATTTTATTTTCTATAACACGAGTAGGCTTTAGCTTTGCTAAAAGGTATGAACAGTGTAGTTAATATAATTAGTGTAATGAATACTACAACCTTTCTTTGCTTTTGGAATTGAGCATATATTGTGTGTGATTACCTTTGAAATAACTAGACCTTCCTGGGTTGAAAATTTATGTGGCACTTGAATTGCTAAACAATTAAAGTGAACAACATATATCAAATCATATTTTTCTTTATAATCCATAATTAAAATTACGCTATTGCAGTCTTCAGAAATTATATTGTGTGAAGTCATGGGATTGGAATTCTTTTGAGCACATATGAGTAGGGGAGATGTGCTTAGTGTAGCTATAATGATTTTTTTATAATTATGTTTCATATTTAAGATACATACAACATATATAAGAGGATCTAAATCCTATTTGGCATTTTTGTTGGATGGTTTTCCTTATACAACTTCTCCATGGAACATATTGTAGAAATTCCTGAAAAGGAATATTACAGTGGTATCAAAGCTTTGCTCTTGGCTTAGCTTGTGGGGATAATTGATATTCAGTATGGAGGAATTAGATATTTCATAACTCCTTCTTCAGACCCTACAAAACATTTCAAGGGACCTCAAGGAGATGAGGCATAAAGGGGATTCTATATGGTTTTGTCATGAGGCAAGCATGAGCACTTCATATGGCATGGAGCATTTAGCTACACCATAACGCTCTACAATGCCTTCATTTCTATCTAGAAAAGCTAAGGAGGAAACCCTTGGAAAGTATTTTGAGGAATATGAATCCCAATCTCAAGGATTCAAAGAACACTTGAGCTTTTAGGAGTTTTACTGGATCAAGGATGGAAGGAGAGTTAATCCTCATCAAAAGGAGGACAATTTTATGCAGGGGCCAATCCTATAGTGATGTATGGGGAGGTTTTTCTTACCCACATATTATGGAACACCTAAGTGTATAGCTAAGACTTAGGTGTAGAATTTGGACACTTACTTTCATTTCAACAAGGTTTCTAAAATAGAATTCATTAGGATAGCTGTGTTGCACTTGGACAGGGAGGCTCATGAATTGTGGTTTCATGAACTGACCACACAGGGGAATAATCACATCACTTCATATTTAGTATTGACCAAAATAATAGTGGAGATATTTGATCTAAGAGATCCAGAAGCTCATTTTGTCAAGTTAACCAAGCTCAAACAAGAGGGAGATCTCAAATACTATATTGTTGAATACTTGCAGCTTTCAATGATGGTATCCAACCTCCTGATGAGAAGGAAGGTATGCATTTTTTTTGATGGGTTCGATAGACCATTGTAGGGTTTTATTGAATCCACTAAACCAACCACTCTCCTAGAAGCTATGGAGAAAGCTAGAGACTTACAACACATCTTGCCTAGGGCAAGAACATTGTTGCAGCAAGAGACCTCTTCAAGACGAAAGAACACAATCCTTGCTCATGATTTGAAGGAATAATGTGTTGCAAGAGAGGCACATTATGTTAAGACCTTCTCCAAGGAAGGGGAAGAGGAAAACCTTGTACCATCCATAGAAGACTTTGCTCCAAGAAGGGGAGCTATTGCAGCATTAAGAGGGGTCCCAAAATATCTGACCTTGAGGGTAAGAGGTACTATTATGGGGAAAAGACTATGTTTGATAATAGATAGTGGAGAAACTCATAATTTTATTGATACAAAACTCATACAAAAGAGAGGGATCCACATGGAGGAGTTTGAGGGATTCTCAGTCTTGGTTCCAGGAGCTATGACCCTACAGTGTGCCAAGTATGTTTCGGCACTATCCATTACCATGGGAACCTACACCTTGACATATCACTTCATAGTAGATATTCCAGACACCAATTTCATATTGGGAGTCCAGTGGTTGATCACTCTTGGGAGAGTTACAACTAATTGGAAAACTTTGGATATGGAATGGACAGAAGAGAAGATTGGTGAGTATCAGAAGATCAAGAGCATAAAAACATACCCCGCTCAGGTTGTTTCAACACATAGGATGGAAGAAGATATATGCAGAGGAGATGTAGAATGGGAAGTGGAGCTGGATATATCAGAAGTAGGGGGCAAGGATTCACCAGTGCATCCAGATGCTCAGTCTTGTTTGGATAAATATTCTACAGTATTTGGAGATATCCCACCAAGGAGACCTCTTGACCAAGGGTTTGAACTCACTATTGAGTTGGAACAAGGGATCCAAGTAGTAATCACCACTCCTTATAGGCACCCCAAGGCTTATAGGGATGAGATTGAGAGGGCCATCAAAGAGCTACTAGCTCTAGGACAAATCCATCCTAGTACTAGCCATTTTTCTTCTTCAGTGGTCTTGGTAAAGAAGAAGGATGGCACATTGAGGATGTGCATTGATTATAAAGCCTTGAACAAGAATTCCATGAATAATAGGTACCATATACCTAGGATTGATGAACTCTTGGATGAGTTAAGGGTATCTAAATATTTCTCCAATATTGATTTCAGATCTGGGTATCATCAAATCAAGGTAAGGGAGCAAGATATCCCCAAGACAACGTTCAGATGTCCCTATGGGAATTTTGAGTTTCTGGTAATGTCCTTTAGATTGAAAAATGACCCAGCAACTTTCCTATCTTGCATGACCACATCTTCTGTGGTAATTTGAGAAATTTTGTATTAGTCTTCTCTGATGGTATTCTTATCTATAGCCGCACTTGGAAGGAGCATTTGTAGCATATTGAGACAGTTTTAAATATCCTCAAGGAGCAACAATTCTATGCCAAGCTCTCCAAATGTGAGTTTGGCCTCACAGAGATGTTTTATTTGGGGCACATCATATTGGTGGATGGAGTGAGGGTACATGAGGAAAATATCCAGGCTATCATAGACTGGCCTGAGCCCAAGAATGTCACAAAACTTTGGGGGTTTGTGGGCATATGCACTTATTACTGGAAGTTTGTGAAAGGGTCTTCACAGCTAGCAGCACCACTCACAGAATTGAAAAATTAGGGAGCTTTCCATTGCACACCTATAGAGCAGAGGGATTTTGATAAGCTTAAAGAGGTAATGAGCAGTTGTCCTGTTTTGGCTTTTCCTGGTTTTTCTCAACCTTTTGTTCTAGAATATGAGGCATCAGGTGAAGGAATTGGAGTAGCCTTGATGCAGGGAGGGCATCCTATAGCCTTTGAGAGTAGGAAGCTGCTTCCTCATGAGAGGTTATACCCCATCTATGATAAAGAAATGTTGGCTATCATGCATGCATTAGAGAAATTATTGCAATACTTGGTGGGGAATAAATTGAAGGTGAAGACCAACCATAACAGTCTTAGATTTTTCCTTGAACAGAAGAAACTCCAGGAGACACTACAAAAGTGGGTGAGAAAAGTCTAGGAATATGAATTTTACATAGAGTATGTCAAAGGGAAGATAAATGTGGTAGATGATGCTCTATCGAAGAGGCCTACAACGCTTTCTTTGAGGAGCATGGATGCAGATTGGAAGGCTCAAATTTTAGTTCAGTATTTCAAAGATGAATTTTCATGTGAGATACTTGATGGAGTGGTATCGGATGAGAGGTATAGGGTGATGGATGAGATCATCTATTATCGAGACCAAATCTTCTTGGCTAAGAATTCCAAGCTCAAGGAGAAGATCTTACTAGCATCACATGATTCCCCACTTACAGGGCATCAAGGATTCAAGAGACTTATAGGGCCATAAGAGAGAGATTCTCATCGAAGGGTCTCAAAGATGATGTGCTCCAACATGTCAAAGGGTGCACAATTTGTCAGCAGAATAAGGGAGAACACACCCACCCTGCTAGGTTATTACAACCGCTACCTATTCCAGATGGGAAGTGGGAAAGCATCTCTATGGACTTCATCACCGACCTACCGATAGTACAGGGCAAGTACTCTCATTTCTTTGCCATTTATACACATTATACTACTTCAAAAGTAGCTGAGCTCTTCTTCAGAGATGTATTTAGACTCCATGGTCTCCTAAGGACCATATTCAATGATCAGGACAGCTGCTTCATGGGTGGATTTTGTCAAGAAAATTTCCAGTTAGTGGGGAATAATTTGACTCCAAGCACTAGCTATCACCCACAAACTGATGGACAGACCGAGATAGTGAACGAGTGGCTGGAAGGCTACTTGAGGAACTATGTAGCAAGGTAGAAGAGGGCTTGGCTATGTTTTCTCCACTTGGGAGAGTATTGCTACAACACTACTCACCATATTTCTATTGGCATGACTCCATTCCAGGCCTTATATGGGTATTAGGCACTCTCATTTGCTGATGTTATGTTTGGGGCAGGTAAGGCTCCAAGAGAAAAGGAATGGATTCAGGAGAATTGGGACATACTCAGGGCACTCAAAGACAACATTGGTACTGCCCAAAACTAGTAGAAGATATATGCAGACCATGGTCAGATAGAGAGACAGTTTGAGATGCGAGATCTAGTATATTTGCATATTTAGCCTTATAAATAGTCCACACTCAAGTAGAAGGGAGCTAAGAAGCTCAAGCCACATCTCTATGGGCCATACAAGGTCATCAAGTGTGTCAGTAAGGTAGCATATGAGTTGGAGCTTCCTAAGGGAAGCAAGATCCACAATATCTTCCATGTCTCTTGCCTCAAACATGCCATTGGGAGGAATGTATTTGCTAACATGGATCTCGCCCCCATTGATGATGAGAGCCACCTAATTTTGCAGCCATAAGCAATCTTAGACACAAGGGAGAGGCAGCTAAGGAGCAGGGTCATGAAGGAATATTCGATTCGATGAAGGAATCTACTAGATGATGACACAACTTAGGAGGGAGGGAAGATCTTGTAGCATCCTTATTTACTATTTCTTGTGGGCAAGAAACTTTTGAGCAGGGAGGAATGTAATATTCCCAACTATCCACTACTATTCGGAATATTATAATTACTCCATTTTTATAGTAGAAGAGTAAAAGGACAATAAAAAAAATCTGATTGTGAAAAGGGATCAGGTTAGTAGGGAAAATAAAGCGACGTTGGTGTGAAAGGGGGACTTGCAGGTGAACTAGATCCAGTTGACCAAGTCAACAGTGCTACTACAAGAGGAAGGAAACCAACAGGGATAGCAACAATGAAGGAATTCAGTATTCATCTATGTTTTGTCTTTTGACTACTTGGAAGCTTCAGTTGTTTAGCTGCAGTTGCAGCATTGTTTAGTGCAAAGGATTCTCATGCGGGAATTCCATCTTCACCTTTGGTTCAACTTATTTAAGAGATCAAAGGGGAAGGTCCTGAGATAATTTTCCATTATCTGACTTGAGGTCATTCACCCATCAACATCTATAGTTCAGTCACTTCCAGTAACTACATATTTTTTGCAGGGGTTGTAGTAGCAGGGTTAAACCCCTTGATTTTGTGCTTGTATTGGAGGATGAGGTGTCTATTTCCCTCTGGGAAGTATATTAAGGAGGGACTTTGGTCATTTTATATACTAATCATCTGTTTCTTGTATTATTCAGTCTTATTTAATACATAGTTGTAGTGTACTGTGTTATTTTCTGTAGTACTGCGTTTTACATTAGTATTTTGCCAGAAACCGTTGCCGGGGTGTTCTAATGTTCATGTAAAAGAGGTAAAACCTCCCATTTTTTATTATATGATTAATGAAAGCTCTAGATATGTATTGAATCATATTTTTCTATAGATTCCCTAATGAAAATTACGCTATTGCAATCTTCATAAATTCTATTGTGTGAAGTCATGGGATTGCAATGCTTTTGAGCACATATGAGCTGGGGAGATCTATTTAGTGTAGCTATAATGATTTGTTTCTAATTCCATTTCATATTTAAGATACATACTGTATATATAAGAGGATCCAAATCCATTTTTTCATTTCTGTTGCATGGTTTTCCTTATACATCATCTCCATTGAACATATTGCAAAAATTCCTGAAAAGGAATATTACAAAACCAATTTTATTCTATCATTGAAGAATTTTGTGCATATGACTATGAAATTTTCATAATTCTTAAATTCAATGGGAAAAAATTATTCTTGGTAATTTGGTTCTTTCCAAAAAGTTTACTAGTATATGAATTGGCAAAGAATGTGCATGTGGATTATTTCAATCTGACATCGTAACGATGTAGAGAATGAAAGCTCTTGGAATCCTTAATGTGATGGTATTTTTCAAATTCTATTATCTAAGATTTGGATAAAGATGAATTTTGTAACCCCATGTTCATAGTGAGACCATGGAGGTTTGGATAGTTAAAAGTAACACCTCGGATCAACCTTGAAACTCTAAAGGGATGTGAGGGAGCATTAAAAACTAGTATTAGAGCACCTAGATTCAAAATGTAAACTATATGGGCTTAAGAAAAGATGAAATGAAAATCAAAGGTTCTACACTACACCTTTGGGGATAAAACTTGGAGCTCTGCCATAGAATATGACATTTAAAGGATGCTTTTTGTTGATTGTAAATGTGTGCGAATGGTATAACTTGACTAGTTATTGTGTGTTGTATGCATGTGCTGATATCAAAATAGTGACAATAGGGCAATGATTCCTCGTCATGATGAAATTTTGAATTCAATCTTAGTGGTGCTATGGTCATAAAAAGACGATATGGACATTTTAATTTTAGGAATATGCATCTAACATGTCTTTTTAATGTGTGAAACAAAAAATATATATGCTTTAGGAAGAACTGATAGTATTGGCATGAGAAGGTAATAAGTCAATCAATTTATTCTTGATACAATTAAAATCTATGTGTGTTCGATAACACATAAGAAAACCAAATTACAACAGGAAATAAAAGGATGGGCAACGGTATGGCGCAACACACCACAAACCAAGTCCATCAAGAGAAAGAAGGAAAATTTCTCATAATGGGGCAGACGCCTTTCAGAGCTTCAAAGTCAATTTCAATAGTAGTAAGGAAGAAAATGGAAGTTTCCATAAAAAACAAAGAGAATGGCAAATATTGAAAAAAATGTTACCAAAACACATGACATACATGCAAGAACTATTGCAATGTGCATCAAACTTTAAATATATAGTGCAATTTGATGCTCAAAAGACAATAAAGGAATAACATAATGGTAAAAATGCGAAGCTAGGTTACAGTTTTGTGAGAGACGAGTCCAAAAATTTCACTCACCCAATAGTTCGGTCGAACTTCTAGGAAGTTCGGCCAAATTTTTTTGAATTAATTCAGCTGAAATTTTATTGCTGCTTTTCATACCTCTGACCAACGATCTGGTATAAATATACTGGCCATTAGAACCTCAGAATTTTTCATAGGTTTTGTGACCATTTTGTAACCATTTTCAGAGGGGCTCTACGTTTGTCTTAATATAGGCTCCCTCAATCTCGGCCTAACATGTTCGTCCTCAACCTAGCTTCATCGACTCCCTCGTCCTCGGCTTGACTGTGCTTTCTTTTCCAGATAAAATTTTTGCTGTCTTAAATGTTTGTGTTAAATATCTTTGTGAATTATGCTCATGCCTACCCCTTTGGAACAATGTGAAATTCAACGTTGTTGGCTCAACGTCCTCATCCTCGAATCTAAATTTCTCTACAACTCGAATCCCTCTACTTTCGTGCAGCCTGTTCATCCTCATCGTGGCTCCCACATCCTCAGCCCAACTATGTTTTATTTTCTAGTTTATACTACTGACTGTGTAAAAAAAATATGTGTTAAGAATTTTCTGTGTTAAAATTTTTATGTGTGTTACAAAATTTCTGTGTGTTAAAAATTTCTGTAAAAAATGTATGTGTGTTTAGTGATATGATGATGTCTATGCTCAGTGAAAAAAATTAGTACTGTAGTGGCATTATGATATGATGATCTCTATGCTCAGTAAAATAAAGTAGTATTGTACTTTTGTGATATGATGATATGTTTTCTCATGAATTTAGCATTATATCAGTCTTTTAAAAGAACTCGGTGTTGTCTCATTGCTACATGAATTAGGTGTTTCTCCAAGGGATATTCCCAGTCAATAGTATTTCGATATATTTCTTTTCATAGTAGTGAATGTTTGTCATTGTAATGTACCCATCCAAAATAATATGCCAATCCTTTTCATGAGTTTAAGGTTGTGTTATCTCAATGCTACATGAATTAGGTGTTGCTCCAAGGGATGTTCTCAGTCAACACTAATTTGATCTCATTCTTGTCACGATATTGAACCTTTTTCACTGTAATGTACCCATCCAAAAGAATATGGCAGTGCTTTCTACGATTTTAAGGTTGTGGTACACCCCCAAAAACACATTATCATTTTCATAAAAGAAAAAATGGTATATAATAGTGTGAACCCAAATAAAAGTAAATAAAAATATTAAATATTTTTTATCTAATCCATTACTTAACTATAATTTTTCTTAACATGTTTTCGAGAGAATTTCCTAGTACTCATTTGGATTCTACATATAGTAGACCAGTCAGATTGGTGAGCACTATTGTTTGGGCATCATTCATATTTCAATGGTTGGCATCAGAATTTGTGTGGATAGGGTGATCACATTGTTATATTTCTATCTCATTTTGTGACACGTAGCTATAGGAATAATGGGACATCCATAGTTGTTGCATATAGTCATGATATGCGTTATATTTCCAAGGTCCCAAAGTGTGGGTGGTTTCATGGGAAGAAACTCACCTACTATAACAAAAGAACCAATTATTTTTCTAATGAAAATAAGAGAGGCAATTTAAGTAGAAGTTGTCTTTAGTGAGACTTTTTGAAGTTTCAGGTGCTGGAATCCGGTGAAAAATTTGGAGGTAAAATCTTGGTTTTTGTTATTGAATCTATTTTTTTGACTCTATATGGATTCAGCACCCTCAAAAACCTCTAGGGAAATTCGATTGTGCAAAGTTAGCAATCAAACTTCTCTTTTCAATAAATTCCTTCCAGAATTTGGAGAAATTACACCATAAAATGTCACCGTAAAAGCCTTCAAAAAGTCACACTAAAGACTACTGGATTTAAGTATTTTTCTTAAAATGTTTGGTGTCATCTCGAGTATCCATAGGAAATCCTTTAATATAATTATGTGTTTATATTTGATTCCTATAGAAGTCAAATTGAAGTGACATTATGGCTCAGTGAAATTTGAGTGGAATTATGATATGATGATCTCTATGCTCAGTAAAATAAAGTAGTATTGTAGTTCAGTGATATGATGATATCTTGTCTTGTGAATTTATCATTATATCATTGTGCTGCAAGAACTCGCTATTTTCTCAATGCTACTTGAATTAGGTGTTTCTCCTGTTATAAAATTATATATTGCAGACTAATGGAACACATAAAATATATGCCAAAAAAAAACAAATACATAAAACATATAAAACCATAGAGACACAGATATACCTGGTCCACCCAGTTTGGGCTACGTCCACCCTAAACAATCAATCCTTCCTTTATATTATCTAGCAAAATTAAACTACACAACCTACATAAAATCCACTGTAATATCCTTTGTTCTCTATCACAGTCTCCCTATCTGTTTCCTGCTCTGAGAATACACATACAATACACAACCACAATGCAATACCCTCATACAAAATGAGTGGTTTACTTCTAGGGAAAAAAATCCCTAAACTAAACATAACATCCACTATCATATCACCCACCTAATAAATGACCTAGATTGACTATAAATTACAATACTTTTACTAGGAAATTTTACATTTGTTTTTAGCTTCGAGGGCACTGCCCCTGAAATCCCTCACCCCCCCTTGACCCCCCCGACAACGTTTAAATATGAGAGGTGTTGCCGGCTCATTAAAAATAGGGGTTCAACACTGTGGTACAAACTAAAGAAATTAATCACGCTCCACACCCAATAGTTCAAAGGGATTTTCTGAGTCGACGATATTTCAATCCCTTTCTTGTCACAGTAGTGAAGCTTTGCCACTGTAGTGTACCCATCCAAAATAATATGGAAATGCTTTTTAGGAGTTTAAAGTTTTAGCACACCACCGAAATCACATTATCACTTTCATAAAATCACCAAGGGTATATAGGAGTGTCAACCCAAATAAAAGTAAAGAAAAATACTAAATATTTATTATCTCTAATTGTTTCCTTAACTATAATTTTTCTTAACATGTTTGGTGTCATCTCATGTCTCGATAGGAAATATTTTAGTATAATTCTATTTTTACATTAGATTTCAAGTTGATTGCTTCAGCTACTTATTGCTCCCACCAATATTAGCGTATGGATTCTATTGTGTTGAGAAATTGGAATAAAAGCTAAAACATGATCATGTAGGGAATAACCTTGGCATAGTTTGCAACTTAGTTATCATGGGAAGTCATCCATTTATTTTATAGGATGTTATAAATAAATTGAGATAGATAAGTTCAAAAACCTTGATGACATGTCTTCTTTTGTTCATCTACTAGTTATTTTGAATTTCAAAGATTCTCTTTCCATGAAAATCAAACATATTTTACTGGGTGTTTTGAATTTTAAAGATATTATTTTTCCATGAAAATAAAATATATTTGACGATGTCGTTTTGTTTCTTTCACAAAAAAATAAAAAGGTAAATGTAGTGAGATGAGGTTGATGCTTTCAAAAAGTCAAAAAAATTACAGTCTTCAAATAGATATTCTGGCTAATAAGACAACTTTAAATAACAGAAATAGTTGTTCATATTTGCAACCTCAAAAGAGATACTTCTACCTTGCACTAATTAAAGTTACCTCTTTAGGAAGAAGCCCTATTTAATTTGGTAAATTCTGTGTTAAATTATCTGTGTTAAATTTTCTTGGGAATAAATATCCTTTATTCCCATTGTCAATAACAAAAATATCCCATTTAGCACTTTCATAGATGATCTCATTCCCCCATCTTGGCATATAATCTAGTAATTGAAAATATGTAAACATGTCGTATGAATGTACCTACTTACTGAACCAACCTATAATGGTGATTAAACCAAACACAATAATCAATCTCTAACGAAGTCCTTGAAATTATACGAGGCAGCCTTAAAACACTCTTCCACACCTCGCACACATTGCAATAGTAGCCTTTGGCCACTATTACATTGGCTTATAACACACACTATAATTCCTACACAATAATACAAATATTAATTCAAAAATAAAACATTACCATTTTTTTCAACTAATTGCGAAGTAAATATGCAAATTCGCATCTGGAAATCCATTTTTAGTCGCCACTACCACTCTAGAGCTCTAAAGGGAACCCGTAAATGTATCAAGATGAGGGTTATTCTTTCACTTTTTTGGTCTTTGTAAACTCAAGAAAAAGGAACCCTTTTGATTCCTCTTTCATCTCTTTTCAAACTCCCTAAATATGAGTATTTTATCGACAACTTGCCTTTTCTAACTTGTTAGAGTAACTGAAAAGACATCTACTAATCATAAGTTTAACCCTTTTCTAGACTATGATATAATTTTTATGAAAAGGGAATACGTTAGTTGATCATATCTAAGAAGTTCTCGTGGGTATCATTTTCTACATTTTCAAAGTTGAGAAACAATCTATGAAAACGAACCTTTGGATTTTTATTTTTTTCCTGTTTTTCAAACTCTCTAAACATGAAAAAATTGTTGAGTTTTACCTCTGATGGAATTTTAAAAACATAAGAAAATGAGGACTCGTATATCATGAAGATATTGAAACACGCCTTCTTAGGGCTCGTTAAACATACTTATAGCGGTTAAAGGATGAACTTATGGATCAAGCATTTCTTATACTCCTCAGGCTTGTTAAAACTTAAAGAGGCACTCACTAGTATGGTTTGGGAAATTGGGAAAAGAGGGAACTCCACTTGTTAATGGGAGAAATTCACTCTTGAAAATTACACTCTTTCAATTCATAATTGTAGGTTTTGGGTTGAGAAATATGTTTTTATTTTCACTTATCATACCATTTCAATGCCTCCATTTTTAGCTTTGGGTCAATTATTCCAACTCCATTCAATGTCGCCGATGTGTTCAACAAAGGTCATTCAGTCAACATCTGCTCCAATACTCTTAATCCTTCATTCCATGTATTTTTTTTTTGTATTATAATCATTTTTTCTCAAATCATGATACCTGTTTCATGCCATTAATGGGGGCTACATCAAGTCTCTCCTATGATGGGTTGATTCCTTTTGATATAAACTCATTATCCAGGAAGTTTATTTAGAAAAAACCCTTTGGTACCTTGGTTCTTACATACATCAATGGAAAGTTTCCTCACTCTCGACGATAGGTTTACATCAATGGAATTTGACAAAAATATTATGTGTGGTGTTTGACATCAAATCATTCATTCACACTATACATATTGTACGATGGTACCTTTAGATCCATTTACACCAATGGTACTTTCTCTCATGTTTTTTAATTACTTACATCATTGGACAATAATCATATGGTATCTTCCATGTTATAATCTAGCTCATTGATTCACATGGTTAGACTAATACATTGAATGGTCGTGCCAATGATATAGGAGATAGACACATATTTTTATCACTATACATGTAATTTTATCTTATGTGTGAGTATGGGTATGCCTCCCTCAAGAAATATGTCATGATGTAAATGTATTGTAATAGAAGGTGATCTCGGTAATTATTCTTGACCTTGAATTATCACAAGGTAAAGAATTTTAGTCATTAGTTATCATTTCTAACCTTGCGGTTTAGGGGGGAATTTATTATTGGCCATTTTGTTGTATTTGGTCAAAAGGCATTCAAAAAGGATCATTCACATCCTTTGAAAACCTTGTCATCCTCGCTACACAAATCCATAATCATGAGTCTCTCAAATCCCTGAGTTTCTACTTTAACTGCTTCATTTAAGTTTTTTTTAGCTCTAACGCATTAGCCTCTTCAAATACTAGCACTCACTACTTGGTTGGCTCTCTCTAGACTTGCGTTGATCACCGTCAGGTTTCCCCTTGTTCGGGGTGTGTTGATTCTATAATTTTGGGAAAAATAAACAGAATCCAAAATATTCCTCTTACAGGAGATTTCGGGAGTTATTATAACTTTTTACCTTGGATGAAAATGTCGAATGCTATCCTATCCTACCTTGATGATTTCACCCCTTATCCCTTGAGCTCATCCTTCCATAAAGAGTGGATATCAAAACTAGATTGGTAAATGGAGAAGGGTTGTCAAATTACCATCCTGTTGTATATATTTGTGGTCATCCACAAGCTAGGAGTTGGATTTTGGAGATAGATTCTACCATCATGGTGCTACTGTGACAGTCATTAAACCATGCATTATGATGACATAGAGGTAGAATTTGTGGCAAGGAAGGAACAAGTAAACTTGAATGAAATCTATACAATATTGACTTATATATTTGATTGTGATTATCTCCATTCATATTAATGCAAATATTTCATTGAATAAATTTAGTAAAGTGATTGGATGATTCTACATAGATGTCGTAGATTGTTGGATTATGTTGTTTGATTGTGTAGGTTATAATTCTGGTGATCGAAGCTAGGATTTGAGAGTAAAAGATAATAGAGTGAAGAATACAACATATTCCAAATATGCTTCATCCAATTGTCTATTTAAATGATGGAAAACATTAGATTCTTTTTTTTTTGTCATTCTATAATAGGCCATCAAGTCTAGGGAATATAGTTTTGACCACAGTCATATATTATGCATAACAGTTGGTTATTTTAACAAATATTTTATCAAACCATTGGAACCTTGAAAATCTTTCAGTTGCAAGTGTTTGTAGTCAAAACATAGAAAATAGTGCATAAGTAAGCCAAGCTAAAGATAACTAGAAGAAAGGAATTGGGTAAGAATTCCTTTAGTTGAATTTGAGTATTATTTATCGGATTGTATATAGAGTGGTGGAATGGGGCGTGGGAGTGAATCCATCATGACATATGAAAAAAATTTCCAATAGAGTGCAATGACATGACTGCAAATCTCATAGCTATGAGATCATACTTTTGGGTGAATCAAGGCTATGAAATTAAAATTATTGTTTTAATTGTTTGAGCATATCTTATGAAAAAAAAATTGTGACATCGGTAAAATAATGGAGCTAAGAGCACATCATAAATATTTTCATTATGGAATTATAGTGTGTGGAACTTTTCTTATCTCATGGTAGGAAGTAATAACTATTACCTTGACTTAAATATTCCATTATTAGTGGAATGGAGCATGGAAGATGGGTACTTGGTCATAATACTACATGCACATGTCATTAGACTATGCCATGCATGGTGTTTCATTGTATGCCACTAATGACTACCCTATGTAGGAAAACCTTGGGACAAGTAGACTATGCTCAATGGGAATTTCCTCAACCTACATAGGTGAGTAACTTGTGGGAGAGGAAACATGCCCATGCTCACTATGGTATGAGCATGGGAGATATTATCTGGGCATATAGAAAAAGACTACGTGGAGTAGAATATCTAGAGCTGAAGACACAAAGTGTTATGGATTCTTGTAAGAGTTGGCATCTGGAGTAACTATGTTATCTAGATTCCTATGAGCTATATCTAAAAAAAAATTTAGATGGAGACTATGTGAACTATTTGACTCATCAATTCATAATAGGTGAAAATGTGCTTTGGACTCTTATACTTCTTAAAAGGTGGGTACATGATCTAGAATTATTTTTGTTCTTAGAAGTGCACATTTTATATTTTGTTTGATAAAGAAGGTGCAAAATTTCATGTGGAAATATGGAGCATATATACCACTCATTAATTTCATTTTCAAGGAAGAAAATAGTAACTATATAGATAAGTATCAATTACTACTTCAAATAATTTCTCTGTGGAAGTATGGTTTAGTTTAGTTTAAAAAATTTATGATGAATATAATGAGAATCATATGATTTGATGTATGAGAGCCACTAAAATATACATCACAAATACATGAGGTTGATTATAAAGAAAACGATATCAACTTCAATCAAAGTACACTACAACATCAGATGAAGCTGAAGACTTTAGGAACTAGGCCATTGTGGTGATACTGGAACCTTTTGATATGTGTTGGTCACCATGAGGTACTCCATGACACATGTTTTGTGTTATTAAATAAATTAAATGATAATTCTAAGTACAAAAGTTTCTTCCTATGTGATTCCTCCTTGTCAAGTGATTGATCACCTAAGGGACTCAAGATTTAGAGAAGGGGCTTCTTGAACATGGAAGGTGAGTGACGACCAAAAATAGTAGTAGATTTCCTGAGGCTGAAGTAGAGAATGGAATATAAGAATTTGGAATGTGTGTGATTTTAAAAGAATCAAGTGCATACCACATGGATTAGATATGCATCGGGTGTGTCTCGGGAACCAATTAATTGAATTTATACCCTAAAGGATAACTGAATATAGTGGATGATATGGATAGACATTAGAGGTGTGTAAGACTTCATAATAAAGTAACCAAAAAGGTCAAGTTGTTATTGAAGTACTTTGGACAAGATGAAGCCACTTCGGAAATGTATAATCTTACAAGGGTATCTTACTGATTTCTGTTTACTAGTGTAATTGAATGTAAAAAATATGTGTATATAAAGATTTTTGCTGAGTTTTATGTTTAAGAATTGAATGCTGATGAATTTTTTATTTGGGTATGGAACATCAAGGATGATTTTCCTTTTAAGGGGTTGAATTTATGACGATACAATTTTTTACCCCTCATTTGCATGCCACTATGAATTGTAATTCATGTAATAATGTGGCAACTTAGACATTTACTGGGATAGAGGAGTGGACACATATTTAGAGGTTTGAGGAGGAGGAGCTACTTTGGATGTGATAAATTTTTGGTGCTCCATTTAACATCCCATTAGTTCTTCGATTTAGCTTAATGGTTTGTACCAGAAGCATGTAGATGGAGTATGGATTCTCTTAATAAATGAATAATCTCATACTACACACAATACATATAAAAGGAATCAGTATTAAAAAGAGGTTCACGAGAAGAAATTATGGGGGTGGTCAACTAAATGGAGAATACAAATATAGATTTTACACTCTGCATGAAGAGTATGTCGGTATGTTTATACTAAAATTTACGAGAGAACTCATGAAAGTGAACATAAGGGAGAATATTAAGAACAATAATAGGAGCACATAGAGGAGCATGTCATGATGTGAAGACTAGAGAAGATCAAGTGGAGACAATGTGTATTATGGATAGCTATAGGTATTATTATGTGGAAGGACTGTGCATTTTGGATCCCTATCTAGTAGAGTGAAGGATTTTTGTATTTTGGATACCTTTAGGGTTCACACGATGGAAGCAACGTATGCTTAGGATCTATGTTGAGTATTTGGAGAGAGTCTAGTTTATGACTTCATGTAGTATTAGGAAGGTGGAAACATTGTGTCTTTTCAATTCTTGTATGTAGGTGGAGACACAATGATATTTGGATTCCCATGTTATTTGGTTGATTGAGATTGGTGTGAGTTACCTTGAACACTTAACTCCTCTGAATATCAATCCATCTCAGTTCTTTTCAACCGCAAGAAATATTTTATTGTAGTCGGCCTATAATTGGGTGGAGTTTCGAATGCCATCCCTCAGTTTCAAGTTACGCAAGCTATACAGACAAGTGTATTTCGATCGACATTTTTTTCATTATCAATAATTAATGATTTTGTTATGTTTTATAAAAATTAATGTATCGGTTGTGCATACAAAGTAATGTATAATAGTTGGTTTTTAATCATGAGATGGTTAAACGAATGTTATCATGGCTATTATGGATTGGAGATCCATATGGTTTCTAACACTTTCCTTAGATATAAATCTAATTATATGGTCATGTGCGGATGCTTGATGTGCTCAAATAACCAATCACTATGTTTTATTTTAACTTTTCATTATATATTGAATGTCATGGGCATTTGTTGATTGAATATTGTTCAAAGTATATTGTGGGTGTTGTATTTATCATGACATATTTTTCCATATGATTGAGTTTCTATTGGTGTCCATTTTTCAACTCAATATGTTGTTTTTTTGTTGAATTTATAGATCAGGTTTAGCGATGGTTGGGATTTTTCCAATGCCTATTAATGATCATGTTTATGGGATTCGTGATTTAATTATGGCCATGTACAATGTTTGAAATGTTAGTGCTAGAATGAAGGTTTCATTTTTGTGAAAGAGAGTGTCTTGAGAAATATTGGGCTTCAAGGAATGTTTGGGAAAAGTCCCTAAAATACATAAAGCTTCTAATTATATGTATTTCACATAAATTATACTTGTATCCATGAGTATATCGGGCCCTGGAATTTTTTTTATCTACGCCTAATGCATTTTAGTCATAGTAGATGTATCCAAGAGTTTAAACATATAGGTCATTTTCACTTGTGAACTTTAATAAAAGAAAGGACCAAATTTGAACTACTATGAATATGTTACAGAGGAATCATGTTAAGGTAGTATCCAGGTGGGGCCCATTTTGGGGCCTAAAGGCATAGAGAAAAATTTACCAACAAAGGCAATTTTATGTGAAGTCCACAGTGGGGCTTGTATTGGTGAATGGTTGGTGCCAAACTTAGTCTCTTTTCAAGTGGAAGATGTATCATGGAATCCAAGAAATCCAAGGGTGCCTACTCAACTGAAACTTGTGTAGCCTTGGATGTGCTCCAGGTCCAAATACATTTATGGATCTAGATAATATAGGAGGTCACGAAGCTACTCATGATGGTAATTAATAATGCACAACTTGGAAAAGTGTTTTGCTTCATGATAAGGTTCAAGCCATATTTTGTAATGTGGTCTAGGGATTTGGGAGGGGTCTAAAGCTCTAAAGTAATAAGTGAGCAACAGATATGCTAGCTCATCATAGGATCCATGCATTTTGGGAAAAGGGCTTGATGCAAGTCTCAATAAACATGTAAGGTCATCCATGCCTAGATATATTTATCATATGTGGTACTCGTGAACTAGCCTAAAATGGTGAAAGAAATGAAATCCTAGAAAGGCTAGGTGTACTCTACCACAATATTCCAAGGCATGTTGATTTAATGACATGTAAAGGCTTTGGGAGGTAGTTTTGAAGTTTGGGGATTGTGTGTAGAAAAGGATAAGCAAATAATAATGTGTAGAGGTGTCGCACAGAAGGGGAAATCATGCATGATTGAAGTGAGTATGGTAACTCACGCAAGATGTTAGGGCGGGGTCACATAAGAATGACATGGAGGGAAGAGACTAGTTTCAATCTAACAATAGATTCATATTATATGTTGGTAAAGAATGGTAAAATGAAAAATATATGTAGAAAATTTATTTATCCGAAAAATTTCTACATTCGTGAAGATGTTATTATGTGACAAAAAAAAATTGAACATGGAGTTCGAAATCGTCAACTACTAGACCCATTGTATGCATAGGTTGAGTTGGAAAATGTGAGAGAGATAATATGGAATGGAAGGACCATTACATAAGAGGAAAAGGAGAAAAAAAACGAATTTGGTGCAAGATATCACTTAACGTGATGAATAAAATGGTATTCCAAGTGAGGCTAAGGTAGTTTTGTGAGAAAGCTAAGATATGATGGATTTAGAAGAAGGGGTTTTGCAGAGTTGTAGAAGATTTCGTAGATGTAGACTTAGAGGAGAAAGGTCAACATTAGTGGTAGCAGTAGAATAAAGGTTACAGAAGAAGATAATGATATGACATAAAATAACGAAGAGTTTTGGATATTTGAGAAGCCCGCAGTGAGAGCACAATGGCATACCACACATGGAATGAGAAGAAAGGGAGATTTTCTATCCTAAACCAAGACTTGCATAAACCATGCAACCTAAGGAGCCTGCTCAGAGTGCATCTTGCGTTGAACCCACCACCCAAAAAACATCTATTTCAGCAGCAATAATTTCTCTCGGTAGCATATTTCTAGCAAAGGAAGTGAACGAGGTCAGTTTAATATAGGAGGAAATAGCTCAAATTACATAATAGTTACATATAAAATATTTTTGGCAGGACGTGGTAGAAAAAGGGGAATGGCAGATACTTTGAAGCTACTATTTTTTTCATAGTGCAAGGAATAAGGACCCTTAACAACACTTTTTTTATATGACACAATATCAAACGCCAATAATGAGAAAGATAAGAACACTAATATTGGGCTTCTCAAAACTAATTTCAGGGACAAGGTGCTCGCATGGTATATTGAGTACAAACGTAATGCACCACCAACACAATCAAGGATGTTGCAAGATATTAACCATGAAATATTGAGATAGTTTCATAGGGCTAATTCTACCTCTCAGTGGATGACCAAATTGAAAGAGATTAAACAATGACTAGATGAATCAATATTGGACAATGACTAGAGGTTTAATGTGTTTCTAGGGATGTTATGCTTTGAGATCCCATATGAGAAACAAAAATAATGGTTCATTACAAGAGAGTTTCCACACATTTGGGTATAATTGACCTAGTAGTACATCCCCACTCAATCGGAGGGTGTGGAGAGAGAGTTGAAGCTAAAAGTTTCTCTAGTAGTTTCAGTGATGGACGATAGCTCTAAGATAGCACAACTTAATTCATAGATTGTTTTTCTCACTAAAAAATTTTAGGATGTGGCGACGGAAAAATCGTAGTGCACTAAATTCTAATGCACTATTTGTCACGTGGAATGGCCCCAATAAAATGAGTGTCTTGTGATGAATTATTACATGGTGATAGACATAGCCAACCCCATGTGGTATAGAAGAGTAATGTGGTGTAAGAATTGTAGAGTGTGACAAAATACACCAACAAATTTCCCTATGATGCAAAAGTTTTAATCTTATATGAAAAAATTATTTTGTGATTTTTGCAAATATATTGGTCACAATATCCACCATTGCAAGGCATTTGATTTGATATGTGACAAAAATATGGATGAATATAAACTAAAAGATAGAAAAGATGGGTCATTGTATAACTACACTCACCTTTACGGAGGTTAAGGTGTAATGAGGTGAGGAATAGGCAGAATTTTGGGACTAGGATGATGACAAGGATACTTTTGACATGGAAAAGGCACAATTGTTTGTTATAATTATGGTAAAAATGGGAATCTCGCGAGATATTTTTTGAATGAGCTCACAACTTTTACACACTAACAAGAACTAAACCATTTCAATGAAGTAAAACCGATAGTTGTTGGTGAAGATTCAGGAGAAAATGGGGAAAAATCTGCAGAAGCTGAAAATTGAATTCCTTAAATACCAATCACAAGTAAATTTGGTGATGAGTGGGGGAACCATCATTGGTGTAGACACTAGGAATTAGGTTGGCACTATTCAACATGGGTGCGTAAGATTTTACATCTACCTTCAATATTTTATACTCTCACAAAGAAGTATGGATACAAGGAAGCTCACAAAGAGTTGATTATGAGAGATTGGATCGCTCCTAAGGATATCCCTATGTATGATATATCTTCAATTTTTTATGAGAAAACTGAGAAGACTCCAGAGTGTATATATAATTGTATTCAAATTTTTTTTTTTAAAGATCTAATACAAGATCATGGGTGTTATCACCCGAAAAATGATCACCTAACTGTTTCTTACAAGGTTGATCGAAATACACAATGTAAAATTAATTTTACCATAGTAAACCCACTTTCACCATAGGAAATAATTTAATAAAGCATTTATCCTAAATAATTTCTCATTTAAAACCCCATGACAATAATTAAATAAATCATTCTTTAATTAACACTTTCTAGAAATAATTATTAAATCTTTATTTGATAATTATTTCAGATCACTCTAGAGTTAATGACCTTGCAATAATTAAGTAAATCGTTATTTATATATTATTACTTATTTATTCCATATTTTCCTTTTGAGATAATTGATAAATCATTATTTGAAAATTATTTCATATTCATATTTTCCTGCATTTTCAGAAAATAATTAATAAATCATTTTTAGTAGAGTGTCTTCTGGATCCGTTGCATCAATGTATTCATTTTTTCCGACGTTTCGAACCTTCTACTGAGGTTCGTTATCACAGTAGAAATGTGACGAAGAGAGATTTGAAGAAATGGAATGAGGAATAAGTAGGTTCAGGTGAGGAAAAAAGAACCGACATGTTTCAAAATTATTAAGTTATTTACTTTTAATAAATTTTTATATATTTGAATTTTAAATAAGATTAGATATTAATTTTAGAAATTAAATTGGTCAAATTTTATATTATGTATTGATAGGATATTTATAAATAATAAATTAAAAAACATTTTATATTTTATTAGACGGATAGGTAATTAAACAGGGTCTTACCAAAATTGTGGTAAGTTAATATGAAAATTAACCCATTAATGCTAGACTTAAAAATACTAATTAAGTAAAAGTTTTAAAATGAATCATGTTATAACCATAAGTTTTAATATGAATATTGAGATGTGAAAAATATTGGTACTATAATACTATGAGAGTTAATTTGAAATATATAAAATATTGATTAATTAATTCATTAAGGGAGTCCTAATTAATTAATTCATTAAGGGTATATTGACTAATTAATTCACTTATGTATTGATTAGGTGTTTCTTAATAGTAAACTAATAATACTTAAACGAATTAAGTTATGTTTATAAAAATTAATGTGGGTACTAATGTTGAGATGTGAAAATTAATTATACTATAGTACTATGATTAATAATATTATAATATATAAAATTATACTTAATTAATACATGAAGGGAGTCCTAATTAATTAATTCATTTAAGTATGGTGTTATAGAATTGTGATACATTGATATGAAATATATAAATATTATATTAATGTTGGATTATGAAGACTCATTAAATAGTGAATTTTAAAAGAATTATGTTAAATTTTATTTTTTAATGTGAAGATGAGATAAATTAATGGTTAATGGGATAATAATTAAAATGGTTAAATATCAATGCATTTTATTAGGGCTGGGAGCAAGTTGTCATAGAGGCCAATGTGGGAATCCAGTTCTCACTCATATTCCATCCTTCGTCTCGATTAAGGTTATTGGGATGTCTATTAATTTCTAGGGCCTTCTTAAATTTTCGGTGAAAATAATGATCAACCTCAGCTAGGATATGAAATTCTGCAATGCAAATGTGATGTTTGGTTTTCTTTGAATGCTCAGCTAGGCCAGAGGTTTTGGACCTATTGTGTTTTATGTCAGCAGAGTGTTCTTAGATTGTAGATTTTATGGAGCGTCATGCTTCCCCGATGTATGGTATTCCACACAAACAAGGAATGAGGTAAACACCTTTTTGTAATCTTGGATCAAGGGGATCTTTAACAAACTTAAGGTTGCTACGAATGATGTTTATAGGTTTGAAAGTTGCAAAGATGTTGTTTCCCTTAAGAATGGTGGCAATCCTGTCTATGGTACCTTGGATGTATGATAAGCTTACCTTACTCACCCTACTATAATTGATCAAGATTTTTTTTTTATGTTCTTCCTGGGTTTGTTGGCATTCCGGAAGGCTTGGAGAGATTGATATTTTCCATAACCATTTCTAGAGAAAACATCCATCAGATGTGCTTTTTTAGAATCAAAATTATATTTTTCAAAAATTCGTATAGCCTTGGTTGCTAAGGTGTTTAAGACACCATGTTTTCGAGCAGGATGATGGTGAGAGCTGGAATGTAGCTATTGATTAGTGTGTATATTTTTTATATAGAATTGATGGGAGAGCGATCCATCCGGGTTTCAGGAGAGGATAATTTCAGGAAAGGGAAAGGAGGCATTAATGTCAGTTTCCATGGTGAACTTGATGGAATTAGATAACTATTGAGGTGTCATTTAAAATATTCTAGAGCGTCTCTACCATGTGGCCAAATGACAAAGGTGTAATCAACATATCTTTTCCACCATTTAGGTTTAAGAGGGGTTTAGTTAAGAGCATTGGTTTTAAAATATTCCATGAATAAGTTAGCAATGATGGGGGGTAGAGGATATCCCATAGCGACACCACATGTTTTTTCATAAATTTCATCTTTAAAACTGAAAATGTGGATCTAACGCAAGTTTCAATAAGTCTACAGGTGTCAGGGTTAGTTAATTTTCGCATGACATCCATGGCTTCATTGATAGGGATGTTGGTGTATAAGGAGGTGACATAAAAAATAAATAAAATTTCATTGGGATCAAGTTTAATATCTTTAATTTCATTAATGAAGTGAGTGAAGTCTTTAATTAAATAATCAGTGTTTCCCACAAGGGGTTTAAGTTTGTTGGCTAAGTGTTTGACAAGATGATAGGTAGGGCCCCTGATAGTGTTAACTATGGGTCTAATCGAAATACCTCCTTTGTGGATTTTAGGAGCATCGTAGATTCGAGGAGTGTAAGGGTTGCTTTCAAATAAATTCTTGACATCACGTAAATTACTATTTTTAATTAAGTTACTAATTTCTTTTGTTATTCTTTTTAAGGGGATTTTATTTAATTTTCTGTAGTAGCCACTGTTGAGAAGGCAATCCAACATCTTTTGATTATAGTCATTAGTGTTCAGGATTATAGTTTCTCCTCCCTTATCTACTTTAAGAATAATGATGTTTGGGTTGGATTTTAATGATTTTAAAGCAAGGAACTCATTCTTGCTAATATTACTTTTATAAGGTTTGGATTTTCTTAAAATGAGTGAGCAATCTTGTCCAATTATCTCTTTTTCATTGTTAGGAAGGTATTTTATGCCAAATTCTACATGAATTAGGATATCTTGAAAAGGAATGCATTTCGGAGAAATGGAAAAATTCATGCCCTTATTTAATAGATTCAAAGTATGAAAATCAAGTTCAACAATTTAGAAATTAATTACGTTCTTCTTAACAATTTTTTTATGGTTATGGCGAGAAATAGGGTGCGTTTTAGTTTCAATATTGTGGACTGAGCTCTAACCTAAATGAAGCAGAGAAATATTGAGTTGGCACTAACCTCGATTGACATAATTTGCAATTAGATCCTTGATGGAGTGCAGTTCAAGGGAATCAACCTGAAGCAGATGCGTAGTATTGTGCTGAATGATGGGATTAGCTTTGACATTATGCATTTGCTAGGGCATAATGATATTTTTATTTAGATGGCAGCGGGCTGGAATACCATACATCGGGGAAACATGAAGCTTCATCAAAATATAATCCAAGAACACTCTACTGACATAAAACACAATAAGTCCAAAACCTCTTCCCTAGCTGAGCATTCAAACAAAACAAAACATCACATTTGCATTGAAAAATATCATATCCTAGCAAAAGTTGACCATTATTTTCACTTGAAACTGAGGGAGGCGCTATAAATTAATAAAAATCCCAATATACTTAATTGAGACGAAGGATGGAATATCAGTGAGAACTGAATTCGCACATTGGCCTCTATGACAACCCGCTGCTAGCCCTAATAAAATGTGTTAATATTTAACCATCTTAAATTATTATCCCATTAACCCTTAATTTATGTCATCTTCACATTAAAATTTATAAATATAAAATAATTAATTTAAAATTCATTATTTACTGAGTCTTCATTATCAAACATTAATATAATATACATATTTCATATTAACGTATCACAATTATATAACACCATACTTAAATGAATTAATTAATTAGGACTTCCTTCATGTATTAATTAAGTAGGATTTTCTCCGGATGCGGATGATTCGACGTGTTAATGGGCCACTTAGCCTGGGCCTGCTCCCAAGGCGACTCACTTGGGGTGGCCACATGGCCCCCCATGGCGCCTTTAATGAAGCCATCAATCTGCCTCTGCGCTGGGCATTAATACCACCACACTGTCACCCTCCCTGCCTTGGTATGTGTATTCGACATCAAATGGACGCCTGCTCACACTCTCCGGATCATTTCGACTCTGTCAACCGAGCTCTGCTGCCATTGCGCTCTCTCTGCCCAGGTGGTTGTGCTATGCCATGCGAACGCACAGCCACTGGTCGTCGTTGTTCTCTGCATTGTTGCCTGGAAACCATTCTGGGTTTCCACTACACGCACAATAACTTCTGCCCTTCCAATTTCAACTTACAGGTTTCTCCTGATATTGTTGGTCAATTTGACCCTATTCTTGCAGCTCCCTCCAGCACTTCGTCGGCCCTTTCTGAGAAGCTCACCATGCCTAGGCTTAGGCAGAGGATGACTTGCAGACGGGGTGCCTCTCGGTGCAGATCCATGAGCGAGCAGCCTCCCTACAGCTCCAGTGATGACTTCTCCTCGGAGCCTTCTGAAAGGCGCTCTGCTCCGGCCAATTTCGACACTCCTGGTCGTTTCCATGACAGCCATACCCCCACTCCTCCTCTGTCCACGCCCCCGCTGCATGCTTCTTCCGCCCCTCCTCTCCCTGCCAGCCATTTTCTGAGGCAGTCTTCACAACGAGCTGAACTTCGTTTTGCCAGTGCTTTTAACCGCCCAACTATCACAGCCTTCATTACAGTTACCCTGCGCGAAGAAGCTACCATCCATCCTCCTCCGCCTTCTATTCCTGTGCCTGCTCCTTTCTTGCCCTCTCCCGACCCGACTTATGGTCCCGTGCCTGCTCCTTTCGTGCCCTCACACGGCGTTCCCCTTGCTCCTGCTCCTTCCTCCTCGGACCATATTCTTTTGCAGATGGGAGTGGACCTGACTGGTGAAGACGGAGCCAAGAATGTTGAAGAAGAACCGGAGGATCACTATGGCTGTAGAATTGAAGAGGAGCAGCCAGCTCCAAACTAATTGCTCTTTCTCCTCTATGTCCAGATACAGTATGAATCCTGCTCTAGTCTTTTTTGCAAGATTTTTGGTTTCAATGATGATACATAGTAGCTACAGCTGCATGCCTATTTTGTCTTTCTATAGCTTTATTATGCTAAATGTAGTTGACTATTCGCTGGTTTCCCAGCTCATGGGCAGTGTAATTACTTTTAAAAGGAACAGGTTTCCCACTATGGGCAGTTCCATATCTAGACAGAACTTGGACATCAAGCCCGGTTTCAGGCTCCCTCAGTTGTGCCGTGCCAGTTTTGTAATTTTATGTTCATAATAGAATTAGTGCAACTTAGCAAAAAAAAAAATTAAGTAGGATTTTATATATTATAATATTATTAATCATAGTACTATAGTATAATTAATTTTCACATCTTAACATTAGTACGCACATTAATTTTTATAAACATAACTTAATTCGTTTAAATATTATTAGTTTACTATTAATAAACACCTAATGAATACATAAATGAGCTAATTAATCAATACACTCTTAATGAATTAATTAATTAGGACTCGCTTAATGAATTAATTAATCAATATTTGATATATTTCAAATTAACTCTCATAGTATTATAGTATCAATATTTTTGACATCTCAATCTTCACATTAAAATTTATAATTATAACATAACTCATTTTAAATTTCTTACGTAATTAGTATTTTTAAGTCTAGCATTAATTTATTAATTTTCATATTAACATACCACAATTTTGTAGGATCCTCTTTAAGAACCTATCCCTCTAATTAAATATAAAAGGTTTTTTAATTTACTATTAATAAATATCCTATCAATACATAATATAAAATTTAACTAATTTAATTTCTGAAATTAATACCTAATCTTATTTAAAATTCTGATATATTAGAATTTATTAAAAGTAAATAACTCAATATTTTTGACACATGTTGGTTCTTTTTTTCCTCACCTAACCCTACTTATTCCTCATTCTCTTTCTTGAGATCTCTCTTCCTCACATTTCTACCTTGATAACGAACCTCAGTAGCAGGTTTGAAACGTCGGTAAAAATGAATACAATGATGCGATGGATACAAAAGAAACTCTACTAATCATTAATCATAGAAGTCTGAAAGATGAAATCATTTTTATTTGTTAATGAATTTAACCACTTTCTAAATAAATATATTTTACCATTTTGAATATGTTTTCCATCTCAAAAATATAATAATGTATTCACAATAGATATACATTGATTTAGTCAATAATATTTTATTATTTTCTGATTCTTCATTGGGCTCAATAATTTTTCGTTGATAAATGGTTTTTGTATTCGCTCTTTAGCATGATCATTTTCATTATCACCATTATCTTGTCATAAAATTTGAACTCCCACTTCAGTTCAATCCATATTTTTTGTTTTTGACTCATTTCCAGTTCAAAAAGGAGCATGTATATGAAGCACAATGATAAGAAAGGATCCACCCCACGGAGGGGGAACTACAAACCCATGTAATTCTCCTGAGCATGTGTTATAATAAAATTATGATTTTATTAAGTCCTTCATTGGGTTATATTTTTTTGTTTGAAATATTTGTTATGTTATAGGGGTTTTCTTCATTTTTCATTGCATATATGAAGTGTAGAAAACAATTATTTTTTTTAGGGTTGCATGTCACCAAAAATTTAAGTGAATCATTGTTGGTATACATACTAAGAATTTTCATACTACCAAATGGTGACTTCTTGGGTCTTTAGCAATATAGTTCTAAAAAGATGGTGACACTACTTGTGAAGTAATTCACAACCTTGGTCATTATTGTTTCAACTATTTTTAGTGTTTATTTAAAGTTTTAGTTCCTCTTACTTTCTATTTTTAGATTTCTTTTATTTTCTCAAAAAATTTCTTCCTTTGTTGGGGTTTCACATCTTTCAACATGTCAGAGGTACCAATCGGGCATGAGACAACATAATCTGGGTCAAATCTATTGAGTGAGAAAGTAAGGAGTAGAGGACACTCTCTACACTTTCTTTTGTGCTTGTAATGCACTTTTCAACCCATAAACTACACCCAACACACTTTTCAGGTTAGCTTCTCCACTCTCCATTTTTTTAGAAAATATTTCAAAATTTTGAAATTTTCTGAGACTCTTTCTTGTGTGTGAGGAAGGGCTTCTATTATTTCCAAAATGACCAATAATATTATATACACTTATTAGTTTCTCATTGAGGAACTCAATATCCCTCTAGGGTTTAGAGTATACCTGAATAATTTACGAAGATAATTGTTGACTTTACTGAAAATAAAATTAACTCGGACAAATATATAAAACACACATAAAAAACTACACACTAAGTATTGGTAGAAAAGGATTCAGCCTCATGGATTCCTCACATATTTTCTCATTTTTAAAATAATGTAGCGTTACAATTGAATATATGAGGTGATAGTGTCTAAAGATAGTGTGTGCTATCTTGGACACCTTGGTTGAGATAATTTCTCAACCAAACATACACCAATATAAGAGCTACCTAAACTAACTCCTATCTTAGAGGAAAAACCCAATCTAAAGAGTTAGCCATAAATTGCTAACTTTTAATATTTAATTTATTTATTTAATTTTTCGATTTATTATTGTTTTATGATAGAGGATAAAATTCCCCCCTTCAATGATAAATCCCAAATAAGAACGAGGAACAATCTTCCAAGTTCTCATGTTGATCCTCAAAAACATTCCCTAAAAAACCACCAAAGCTGGATGCTGAAAAAATTACAGTCTAAAGAGACCATGAGTCAGCTGCATGTCTAATTCATCTCTGAATTTTGCTTGAAAACTCCATCACGTGCCAAGTTACAAAAGGATCCATCTTTCCTTTGCGTGAAATCAACATCCTTTGTCCACTGACAAAATTTGTTCAATGCCCACTGGCTGATGATGTCAAAAACAACTCTCTGTCGCTTTTGTTGTATTGAAAAATTCTCACTGCTTCTTTGCTATCTATTGCCCACTATTGAATTTGTTGATGCCCACTGGCTGTTGAAGATGCCCACTAGCTACAAAAGCTGCCCACTAGTTGTTGAAGATGCCCACTGGCTACGGAAGCTACCCACTGGCTACTTTTCTTGGTTTTTTCGAGACTTTTAGTCTGACAACCATCGTTAATTTAATTGACACTTTCCCCCCTTTGTCAGCTGAAAGGAGAGACACTTTTCTAAAAAGTATTCCTGAACTCCCCCCTTTCAGGTATAGGAGTTTTGCACTGGTGTACTCCTCGATTTACTGCATGAGAGTACCATCTTCTTTTCACTGTTGGCTGCACCATGTCTGATTGTATTCAGTTGTAGAACTAAGAGAATTTTTTAACTGTTGATGACCATTTCCAAGGGTCAATCCATTAATAATGTATGTTCACTCTGGCCGATTGTTGGTGGTTGTGACATTTCTCTGAGGAATGATTGGGCTTGTCACAATGGCAACAAGGATGAAGATCAAAACATTGATCTTCCATATGACCAGTTCTTTCACAATGAGAAAAATTCAATTTGACTACAACTTCAGGTTGCGTCCATTTCTTTTTGTCTGCAACTTTCTCAGAACTTGCTGAGGTGATTTGTGCAAGAAATCCTGCACTAACGAACTTAATTGGCTTGGAATAATCTGGGATATGCAAGTTGGTGTCATCGTTGACATATCTTAAGCCTTGTCGATTTTTTTTACTTTGAATTTCTTCCCATGGGTTGATGATGGGTTTTGAAGAAGTTTGAACTGGAACAACTTCAAAACTTGGAGCTGTTTGGATGAATGACTTATCATCTGGATGGTTCAAAGACTTCAAAGTATCACTCTTTTCTTGCAACTCATTTCTTTGTAGTTGTGACTCTAGTTGAAGAAACTCAATGGTTTCATTTTTTTGTTATAGATGCTGTGAAATATGAGTAATATTTTCTTTGCTAATTAGCACCATGTCTTCATCACTTGACAAGATCAAATTGTGAAGAATTTTTAACAACTTGATGTGTTGTGCCATCTAAACTCGCTCTCTTGAATTCAGGCTCTCTTGTCGTAGATGTCATGCTTTGAACTATTTCACTTTATTTTGTCACTTGAATGATAGGCTCGCTTGCTATGGGCCCTGAATAGCACGCTCGCTTGATTTTTTGCTTATTGCACTTGCTTGGAACACTTGCTAGAATTGTAGAATTTTCTTGCTTAAAGTCTTGTATTCACGCTTTCTTGATGACGATCGCTTTGATTGAACTTTTCAATTGAATTAATAATCATGCTCGCTTGATGAATATTTCAACTTGCTTGATTGATGTTAGAATTGAAGTTGCTTGGCCGCTTTGATGGTTGCTGCAATGAAATTCATGCTGCCTCGCTTGATGGTTTGAACTTTGTACTGACTTGATGAAAATTTCTTGAATGAATACTCACACTCGCTTGCAGGAGATGAGAATTTGTTGTTTGTTTTCTTTAGAGTTAAAACTCATGCACTCACTTGATTTTTCTTAAATAAAGCGTGTTGAACACTGTTGAAAATGCACCGAAAAAATGCTTAATGATTTTAATGACTCACTATAATGAATTCAATTTGACTTAATTTGACTCAATTCAAAACATGAGTGTCAGTTTCAATCAAGAATACACCCTTAAAATTCCAAGCAATTTGAGTTTGATTACAAGTTCAAAAATGTTGATGTAGACTATGCTCTGAAACGTTGAAGTTTGCAGATTCATTAACTTGATTGTAGTGATGTACACTTTGCTTTGAAATGCTGGAGTTTGCAAGTACACGAACTTGACTGTATTAAGTGACTTTTCTTGTTGAGGTAGAATGTTGATGTTGACAACTTTGATTATGTGCTGTAGGTGTGCATATGCATGTGTTGAGCTTAATTACCCTTCCTTGAAGCTACTTTGTTACAAGTGTTGTTCTTGCTTGCATTGAGCTTTATGTGTGTGTTAAATGAGATCATTTATGTGTCAAAACTAGACACATATTAGAAGAAAACATCATGAAGCCATAAAATCATGCACCATCACAAACACACACTTGGTGTACCTAAGATACCCTTATTAAATTTTGGGTGGATCTAGGACACAGGTACCAAAAAATATTTCTTTATTAATTACTAGAGTATAGCATCTTTCAGCATCTAAAGCAATGATACTGCCAAGCTCTAGCTTCAAATTTAACTTCAATATCTACTTTACTTATCATCAACTCCCATTTGAACTTGATCACTTGTCATTCTTACTTCTCAATTAAAACTTTAATTTTGACTTTGACTTTGAAAAGGACTTGATTGTCCTTGACTCTTTACAAGAAATTTTTCAAAGGAAAATCTACCCTCTTTTACATTCAATACTTCTGACTTTGGAGGACATCAATTGCCAAACATATTTTTCAAATGCCACACCTTATTACTCCAAAAATCTCTATGATCACTTATGTCTCCCAAAAAAATCACTTATTTCTCCAAATTACAAAAAACAAGTTATCACTCCAAAAAAAACACTTATTATCTGTTAGGTCACTATATTACTAATATAGTCCCTTATTATTATTAGTGTAACCCCCTTATTGTTATTATTGTACCCTTGTAACCCCCATTTTGTTATTACTGTGCCCTTAAATTATTATTGTTAGGTCAACTAGGATTACATTGTGGCCCACTAGGATTACATTATGGCCACATGGACTCCTATATATAGAAAGGAGGTTTTGTAAATTGTATCATCCAAGAATTGTTCATTTATGTAATGTATTGGAGCTTGCCCCCTGTAACATGGATACTATAGATGGAGCAATATTTTGATCTCCATAATGTGGAAAACACATAAAACATATGCATTGCAACTTTACATTTAGAACAAAATACATTTGTATGGTATCGATGGCTTTGCTCCCGTAAAAATATTGTCACTTGGTCAATTTTTATGGAGGAAATGATAGCACATTATGAGGATACAAAGATCAACACCTTCTTTAGAAAATTGATAAATCTCAAACAAAAGGGTTTAGTGGGGCAACACATTGAGGACATCCAAAAACAGAGTATAAGGGTAAATGATATTCTAGAGGAACACATTATTGATCTCTTCATAGGCACTTTAAAGGATAACATCCAACATGAAGTTCGGGTTTTGGAACAGGACTCATTGGAGAAGGCATTCACGTTGGAAAGAAAATTTGAATGTAAAGTAATGGCAACAAGGAAGCCTACCACTCAATTCTATAAAGAAGGAAGTGTTGCTACGCCTAGATTTCCACAACCTACAAGGTTGACCCCACAAAAATTGGAAGAAAAAAGAGAAAAAGGGCTTTTCTATAGTTGTGATAGAAAATACACTAAAGTTCATAAGTGTGATAAGAAGAAATTAGTTTACATAGATTGTGAAGAGGAAAAAGAAAATGAAAAAGAAGAGGATATACACCAGGAACTAGCCCTAGAAAAGGAAAGAATGAATCCAACCATATCGTATAATGCACTGGCAGAAACTACCACTCCTCTAACTCTCAAGATAAAAGGACATATCAAGAAGAAAAAGGTAATAGTGTTGATTGATTCAGGTAGCACCCATAATTTTATTCATTGTAAGGTATCCAAGGAATTAAATTGTTTCCTATACCCAGCACTAGAATGTCAAGTCATGATTGCAAATGGAGGAACTATAAATTGCTCTAGAAAATTCCATAATATCAAGCTAACCATAGGGGGATATGTATTGACTAGTCCAATGCTTTCCATTCCTATGGGAGGTGTTGATGTTGTACTAGGAGTACAATGGTTACAATCTTTGGGGATGGTAGCTTTTAATTTTCAAGAAATTTTCTTGAAATTTTTTTCAGAAGGAAAGGAAGTCGAATTACGTGGTATTTCACGGAATCTAGGAAAGATAATAAGATCTAATGTCATGAAAAAGATTCTAAAGAAATAACAATGAGGCATAATTGCACAATTATGCTCACTAGAAGTTCCAACATCAAAATCATCTATTTCTACAGATCTCCAACAAGTCTTGGACAATAATTCCAAGGTGTTTGAAACTCCCAAAGGACTCCCACAAATTCGTGATCATGATCATGCTATTCATTTGATTCCAGGAAGTGTTCCTCCAAACATCAGGCCTTATAGATATCCTTACGTCCAAAAGAGCGAAATTGAACGTATGATTGCAGAAATGTTGGAGGCGGGTATAATTCAACCTAGTCAAAGTTCTTTCTCTACTCCTTTAGTATTGGTACACAAGAAGGATGGATCATGGCGAATGTGTCCAGATTATAGGGAGCTCAATAAGCTCACCATTAAAGACAAATTTCCCATTCCTGTGATTGATGAATTATTGGATGAATTACATGGAGCAATTTATTTTACCAAGTTGGATCTTCGTTTAGGATATCATCAAATTAGAATGAAGACTGAAGACATTCCAAAAATAGCATTTCGAACTCATGAGGGTCATTATGAATTTTTGGTGATGCCTTTTGGCCTTACCAATGCACCTTCTACATTTCAAGGGTTGATGAATTCCATTTTCAAACCCTTCCTTAGAAAATTTGTGCTAGTATTTTTTGATGATATACTAATCTACAGTAGGTCTTGGAAGGATCATGTTCAACATGTTGACATGGTGCTCAAAATATTACAGGAGAAACAATTATATGCAAAACATCCAAATGTTTCTTTGGAGTACAAGAGGTGGAATATCTGGGTCATATTGTATCTCACGAGGGTGTTAAGGTAGACCCTAACAAAATTAAATCCATTAAGGAATGGAAAGTCCCCACAACCATAAAGAAGTTGCGAGGATTTCTTGGGTTAACAGGGTATTATCGCAAGTTTGTTAAGAATTATGGGAGAATAGCAGCACCTCTAACAACATTATCGAAGAAAGATGCATTTTCATGGACTCCTGAAGCAACTAAGGCCTTTGAACATCTTAAAGAGGCAATGTGCCTAGCACCGGTCTTAGCTACGCCAGACTTCACAAAAACATTTATTATGGAATGTGATGCCTCAGGAAATGGAATTGGTGCGGTTTTAATGCAGGAAGGAAGACCCATTGCTTTTGAAAGTCGTCCAATCAAAGGAAAGTATTTACAGAAACCTATTTATGAGAAGCAAATGTTAGCAATACTGCATGCACTAAAGAAATGGCGAACTTACCTAATGGGAAGACACTTCAAGGTAAAAACTGATCATGATAGTCTTAAACACTTTTTGGAACAAAGACTATCGTCAGAAGAGCAACAAAAATGGGTCACAAAGATGCTGGGTTATGACTTTGAAATAATCTACAAAAAGGGAAAGCTTAATGTTGTTGCAGATGCACTCTCAAGAAAGAATGAAGAGGTGGAAGCATTTCTTTGTGCTATTTCTATTATCCAACCAGATTGGATAACCGAAGCAAGAGATGAATGGAAGAAGGACAAAGATGTATGGACACTCATTCAAAAGTTGCAGCAAGATCCTAGTACATCTGATACATTTAGTTGGAAAAATGATTCCTTATGGTACAAAGATCGCTTATATCTTTGTAAGAATTCCCAACTAAAACAAAAGGTTCTTTTGGAATTGCACACTTCTCCTTTAGGAGGACACTCAGGATTTTTAAAAACTTACCACAGGGTGAAGAAAGAATTTTTTTGAGATGGCCTTAAATTTGATATTCAAAAGTTGGTGACGGAATGTTTGGTTTGCGAGCAAAATAAAGTTGACACAATTAAGACCCCGAGACTTCTACAACCTTTATCCATTCCAAGTCAACGTTGGGAGGACATTTCAATGGATTTTTTCATACGTTTACCTAAGTCCGAAGGAAAGAGTTTCATCATGGTGGTAGTTGATAGAATTACCAAGTATGCACACTTTTGTGCATTATCTCATCCATTTAAAGCAAGTACAATTGCTACTACATTTATGGACAGAATTCAAAAGTTACATGGAAGCCCAAGGGTTATTGTGAGTGACAGAGATCCCATTTTTACTGGAAATTTTTGGACGGAGTTATTTTCTTGTTTGGGTACTCAATTAGCTCATAGCTCATCTTATCATCCTCAATCTGATGATCAAACTGAGATAGTAAATAAATTTTTGGAAGGATATCTTCGTTGTTTTGTATCTGATAAAAAAACACAATGGGTCAAGTGGTTACCTCTCACTGAATGGTGGTATAACACTTCCTTCCATACTGCAACAAAAATGACCCCATTTATGGCACTTTATGGATATCATCCAACATCCATCACATCATCTTTAAGGGAAAATTCAAAGGTTCAAGCAGTGGAAGATCACATCGAGCATCAGCAAGAAGTTCTCCAACTCTTAAAGGATAACCTGAATTTGGCACAAAATCGAATGAAACAACAGGCAGATCAACATCGCAACAAGAGAAGTTTTGATGTAGGAGATTGGGTATTTTTACGGCTACAACCATACAAAAAAATTTCCCTGAAGCAAGCTAAGAAGGATAATAAATTATCGCCAAAGTACTATGGTCCTTACAAGGTGTTGCAAAAGATTGGTACTATGGCATACAAATTGGAGCTTCCTGCTTCTTCGCGAGTACATCCAGTTTTCCATGTTTCATGCTTAAAGAAGGTTATAGGTGAAAATCTTCCAGTTCAAACAATATTGCCAGAACTTGATGAGGAAGGAAAATCATATTGGAACCTGAAGCGGTCATGGAAACAAGAACTCGACAGCTACGGAATCGATCAATTTCAGAGTATCTCATCAAGTGGAAGAACTTACCCACTGAAGATTCTACATGGGAGGATGAGAAGTTTATACAAAAGCACCCAAAGCTACTCAAGCGTTGAGGACAACACTTTTTTGAAGGAGAGGGGCATGTTAGGTCCCTATATTACTAGTATAGTCCCTTATTATTATTAGTGTAACCCCCTTATTATTATTATTGTACCCTTGTAACCCCCATTTTGTTATTATTATGCCTTTAAATTATTATTGTTAGGTCAACTAGGATTACATTTTGGCCCACTAGGATTACATTATGGCCACATGGACTCCTATATATAGAAAGGAGGTTTTGTAGATTGTATCATCCAAGAATTGTTCATTTTTGTAATGTATTGGAGGTTGTCCCCTCGAAGTGGCTTATTTCTAAGGCATTGATATATCTTTTCTTCTATTTTTGGAGCTGGTTACACAACATTATCTAAAAAAAATTAATGCACCTTTATCTCATCACTTATGTCTCCAAAAAATAATAATCCATTTACAAACCTCTTAACTCCTTATCTCTTCAACCTTAAAAGAAAACAACTTCTCTCAGAAAAAGATAAACTACCTCTCCACTACCTTTTAACTCCGTTTTAAACTTTCATTAAAAAACGACTCCACTTAAATTATTTCAAAAAATGTATACTACCTTTCCACTTAACCTTTCCATTCAATTAACTATTTCTTTTAAACCCCCATTTGAAAACTATCGTGAACAAGTTTACTTTCTTTAAAAGGTGCACACTCTAGATCATTTATAAAGCACACTTTCTTTCGTCTTGTTGAAGTGACTTCAACGTTGGTCCATTTTGTGTTACCTTCCAGTTGGTTCAATGATGTAGAGAAGAGGCTTCCGTCTACAAAAGGGAATTTGATCACAAAGATGAAGGGGATTTCACAATTGCTGAAGTCAATTTTTAAACGCTGAAGTCGATTTCACAAATGCTAAAGGTGAATTGCTGGACATAACTTGAATTTGTCCTCATGCTGGGTCATGGTAGCTAACTCTTGATATTTTGTCTCAAGCTAACTGGCTCATGTTGGACTGCATGTTTCTGCATTCATACTGAGTAGATCGTGTGAGGAATGGCTACCATGATGCCACTCCAAGTAAAGAACCCAAGTCAGAAAAATGATGGCGTGACCTCCTATCTTGCAATTTTCTCTAGCGCCCTATTAATTCTTTTTCAAATTTTTCAAAAATATACGTTATTTGAAAAAAATTATGTGAAAAACATACCGAAAATAAATCTCATAAACTTGCTGAAACTCTACACCTCAAAACTGTATATCAAGTGATTATTATGAATAAATCTTAGTTTCTCTTATGCATTGCAATTTCTGAAATTTCCACCAATTTAGAATGAACCAAAATTGATCTACAGGCTCGGAAGGATGGAGGCGAATCAGAGGAGAGGAAGACCTTGACCTTGAAAAATCACAACTATGGATACCGTCACTTGGAAAATAAATCAGCGAGGGTAAGCAGATGAAAGAACTTTGGATGCTGTCATTTGGAATTTCCTGTCAGTGCTTGTTATTTAAAAACATAACCCGTTTGTTTAAAACTGAGGTTTCACGTTATCCCTATCACAACCGACACTATTAACTTTTAACCTTCTCGACAAGGAAATCAAAACAACTCTACATCATGGCTTTTCATCTGGTAGTTTGTTGCGGACATTGCAAACATTTCAACTTTGCTACCATGATCCACGCACTTTACAGCTATGCTTGCAATCATGGCAAGAGGTCCAACGCTGTTGTGGCTGCATAGTTATGATACAACATGATTGTTGTAGCTTCAATGCAGGTTCCAAGGTGTTTGTGGAACACACAGAGTTAAACTCTGTGTTGGATCTATTTTACCATGCAGCGGTATCTTAATTCACATCTCGACTTTATTGTCAACTTTACTACTGCAATTTATAACACTGCAATTTCGTTGAATTAAATCACCACTTAACTTCAGTATCGATCCCACTGCTGGATGGTCTGCAACAACTACTATTGTTTACATATGGCATTGACTCTATTCACAACTTCCCCAGGCTTTGATCGCCCTCTCCACATCGCTATAAAAGTCTACTTCCATTCTAATGTCATTACCATCCTCCTTGCGTTGACTAATGTCGACACTTGTGGGTTGAAAAATAACAAGTTAGAGCTCACAGATGCTGCAATGAATAGGCTGTTGGTTAGACCCAAGGGCGTCGAACCACATAGGCTCGTCATTGCTATGGAGTCACAACTCCTCACATGTACGTGGATTCTCTTTGTTTGCTAGGCGTGATCCCTTCAAACTCGATCACACTACCTTGTCTGGTGTGAGATGTAAATTTCCTCCTCTATGGCTAACACAGAGAGGAATATTTGGCATTGGCTATGGTGCCTCCTTTGATGTTAATTCTTCCTGCATTCACATTTGCACACACAGTATATATACAAACTTGCAGATTTAAAAGAAGCATCTTACAAGCTCCGATACCACATATTGAAAATCAAATTAACTCATACAAATATATAAAACACACATAATAAAATAGAGACTAAATATTGGCAAAAAAGGCTTCAACCTCATGGCTTCCTCACATATTTTCTCATTTTTGAAACAATGTAGTGTTACAATTAAATAGATGAGGGGACAGTGTCTCAAGATAGTGCATGATATCTCAAACACCTTGGTTGAGATAATTTCTCAAACAAACACACACCAATATAGGAGCTACCTAAACTAACTCCTATCTTAGAGGAACAACCAAATCTAAAGAGTTAGGCATAAATTCCTAACTTTTAATATTTAATTTATTTATTTTATTTTTGGATTTATTATTGTTTTATGAGAGAGGCTAACAAATTTTAGGAGTGTATTGTGCAACATTTTGAATGATTATTTTTTAGTGTATTGTCCACTACTTTGTAGTACTTTTAGGAGGTTATTATAGCACTTCATCCCCTTTAGAATATTGTGTTTACTTTCCCCCTTTGCATCCCCTCGTGTATCCTTGATTTTTCAGCTTCTTGACAGTCTTTTTATAGCATGTTTAGATCTTATTATTGTTGGTTTTTAGCTCCACTTTCAACATATTTTTTCCTTTATATCCCACTCCCTTCGAAATTATATAATTTTCTCATTTTTTGTGTCTTTCGGTTTCCTTTTTTGCATCATTTTGTGTTCCTTTCTAGATTTCTTGGGTGGGAGTTGTGTGCTTCAGTTTTTTTTTATTTACTATTCATTTTCAGTATTATTTATAGTTTGTGCACTTTCTTTTCTATAGCATTAACATCATCAAAAAATTCTCAATTAACTCATCCAATTCAAAAAAAATTCACACACGCATATCCTAATTGAATGCGACCTTGGTTAACAGTACCAAGACAATAATTGAAACAACCCTTCTTAATAACTTAGCTCACATAGATTAATCCCACTTGGGAACCAAGCAAAAAAAATATTTGTAGTTAGGTGTAGGATCCATGGGATGGGTTGCCCATAACATCCACTAATCACTTACATTGAAACATAGAATGTTTATATATGAGGAATCTTAAAGTCCTTCACCATACTACAGTCCAAAATCAAAGTGCATTATAAACCTGATTCATAGGGGGGTAGGCTATATCACAGTGTGAGCAGTTCTCCTTGAGGACACCCAACATGTGGTAGGGAATTTCGTGATGTGATTGATCACCAAGAATCTCAGGACTTGACTTCCCTCATGGGATGAAAGTAACCTTAGTGGAAAATCTTAGTAAAACCCCTATAGTACATGCTGTTGGTAAGGAATTGGTCCTCTATGACACCATTCTCTAAAAAACTCTTCTTAAGGGGATAAGATTCTATCAACTAATAAGTCTCTTTGGAGGCAATCTAAAATAGTATAACTAGGAATTGTTTGAGGATTTAGATCTCCTTTAGTGTACACGTAAATTTTTTGTTGATAAGTTGTGTTTTATTTAATTAGAGTAGCTTATCATTATATCTAGTTTACACTTGGAACCACTACATTAGGTGTTTTCTTGTTGTTTGTTACTCGTTTCTCCTATCGTTATTGTTTTGTTGCTTGAGTCATATTTTTCTTGACAACATTTCTCCCCCCAAGCATTTGTCATGGATACTTCATGGCTTTCTCCCCTAGTTCCTTTAGGACACAATATTACTATCTCTCATCGAGTTTAGAGTAATCCTCTTAGTCCTCCATTGAGTCCCCATAGTGAATCAAGTCCTTCTTATTCTTCCATTTCTTCCTCTGGTTCTGCATATTCCCAAACATGCATCGCCACCATGTCAGGAACTAATGTGGGTGGTGGAAACCAAGGTGGTAACAAACCTCCTAACTAAGGTAACCCTACTGGCGGAACCTCTGCACTTATAGCCACTAATACTCCCTTGCTTCCCTATATTGCTTGCATGTGCCCTCCTAATTTCGGCTAGCTTATCAAAGATCCCCTTATCGATGACCACAATTGGCCTCCCGTACCCACAAAAATCCCCGCAAAAATTCCAAGTTTTAAGGTAATCCTTGATAATGCCACACCAATCACGTTTTCTCTTTCCAGATGTTGTTTTCATCAATTCCATTACCAAAGGCTCCATTATTCTTCATATTTTATAACTGATCAGATCACGGGTCAAGTGATACTCTAACTATTGTGTACTGTATGAAGATATTTTAAATGAATATGGCTTATATAGGTTTAAATGAGAATTTTAATCGATCTATTATAGTGCATAAACACATAAACATAGATAAATCAACTTAACATATCAAGATGCATAAACACGTAAGTAAGAGACAGACAACCAATTGTTAACGAAGTTCACCTCTCCATATCTTTAGGGCTACATCTCTGGATATGCTTCAATTGGAATGCATATCTTCTATATTCCTTCTTCCAACTCAAGTTTATTGAATTCAAGCTCTATGGTTGAGCACTAGTGAAGCACTATGGTTGGCTCTCAATGGGTAGTTATTCTCTCGTGTCTTCTCCTTTTTCTCTTGGCTCACATAAGGAATATATATATATATATATATATATATATATATATATATATATTTCCACCACCCACTCTCCAACAGAGAGCATTAATTACAGTACCCACAAATGTAGTGCCTAATTACAAGGAAGGAAAAATAGGATCCATGAAAGTAGGATCTCCAACAATTTCAGGCTCATAATTGGGAAAAGTCTCAGAACCACCTAAATACTCTTCAACCATTCCCTTCATTCTCTCAACCTACAATTGAGAAAAATAGATAATTCGTGTGAGGTGGTTTCTCACATAAAAACCAATTTCCCTAATTGTAGTAAATGAATAATATTTGAGACAAATTCTCTCACAAATATTAATCGTTTATATCAATAATGCATCGGTTTAATAAGGGCTCATAAAATTCATAATTAAATGAATGAGCATAATTTCACCCACTTAAACACTTTTTCACCAACTTCAAATCAACCTCATGAAAAACTCTTTCACTTGCGAAGATCCTTTCGGATCACACATCACTGCAAAGAAACTTTTAGTCTACAAAAGTATCATCTTCAATCCATCATCAACTGTATGCAAATTTATCTGAAAGGCACATTCCACCATGACTCCTTCACCTGACATATTTTAGAATCATAACACAATGTCAACATCTACAATTGTTGCAACACAAATGCCTGAAAAAGGAACATCCCTTGAAGACTCCTTCACCCAACATAGTTTTGAATCAGGATGCAAAGTGAACATCTACCTAAAGCTGCAACGCAAATTTCTGAAAAGGCACATCTCTTCAAGGTTCCTTCACCTCAGTCCTTTAGAATCGAAATGAAAAATCCAACAACTGAAATTACTGCAATGAAAATGCTGAAAAGGCACATCTCTTGAAGACTCCTTCACCCAACATACTTCAGAATGAGGATGAAAAGCCCACATCTGCCTAAACTTGCAACTTGTACCTGATCATAATTTTTTATGTCTTTCAAAACACTTTCCAAGAGTTCATTGGAAAATTTTACATGCCAAGGCTTAGGGAAATCGCCTCATTCAACTTGATTACAAAGAATCCAACATGGCTTAATGCATAAAAATACACCTTTCACTCTCCCTCACATAAGAGTGGCTAAAACAAGCCTTTTGAAATTTTTCGCAAGAATCTTTTACATCATGACTTCCATGGCCATTATGGCCTTTTACATGGCATTCAATAATGTAAATTCCAAATTTTTTATGCCCAAAATATGATGGCAACTATGGTTCTTTTACATGGAAATTACAAGAAATTTAAATGTGCCAAACATGTGCACAAAGGAAAAAAAACAAAGTTTTCAAACCCACCCCTTTAGATAATGTGTACATAACAAAGAGCACTAATGGTGAAAAAATAAAAATTCCACCCTTTTACAAAATATGTGTCAAATATCATATTCACATGGAAGGATAGAATGAGTTAAGTCCCCCATTATAAAAGTGCATCAACGGACTATGGGTTAAAAAAATAAAATAAAACCCACTTCAAAGCTTCATAAATTAATAAATGGAACGAACTTAATAAATTGAATGGGAAAAAGGGATAATCCTTCCAATGCTTGTCTAATTTTATATTTTCTTTTTCTCATAAAGCAAGTGTTACTTTCCCTCCAAGATTTTTTGGTACATATACTTGTGTTTCAACCGAGCATGTATTCGCATCTCAACCTTCATGGCAATTGGATTGGCGATGCTACATAGGAATTCCACGTCGGCACCATCCAGCTGACACGTTCGCTCCGTAGCCCATAGCATGTATGCAGAGAATTCATTGTAACAACCTGATGTGGAGTCCAGCCTCGCCAGTAACTACTCGTACTAGAGTAGGAGGCATTCGTGTCATAATCAAAACCCCTGTGAAACTAAGGGCTTCTCCAACGCAGTGCGCTAGCTCACGATACCTAGTGAAATGGAGATTCCACTGCGATAATAATAGGTATGATGACAAGAATAAATAAAATGAGCATATAAATTCAACATTTCCTATTCCAAGAGCTTCACAAAGATTTTTTGGCTTGAATTCTTCATTGTGGGATACCAACGCGCCTTTTACATGCCCATATATGACCATTTGAAAATTACTTCTTTCTTTTGAAACAACCATCTGTAGATGAAATCTCTTGCCCCTCCATATATAGCTTGCTAGATAATTATATTATAAAGACTCCTCTTGAATCAAGAGAATAAATACCTAGGTTGGTCGTAGTTTTGGAAACCAGATGCAGTGGTGCATATGAAGAGTGAGGGACCACACAATACATATTTTTGGTTGGTGGGTTTTGTAGTTTTTACTGAAATTAAAAAATCTAGAAAATAAAAGCAATATTGGGGCTTTCAATACACCTTTCTACCTTGACAAATGCATAAGCATCCTCAAATGATCTGTGCTCTTTCAACATCAAGTATGCTATAACAAGATCTATGGATCTTGAAATCCCTTGGCAACAATGCAGAAATAACCTGCAATATTCTTTCACATGAACCTCCTCGATGAAATAAAAACATCATATAAAATTCAAGTGATATCTTTGCCTGGGTTGTTTTCTAACCAGAGTGTCCTATAGCAGAAATCATTTGGAAAATTATCTATGCAGGCAAAGCCAACAAAATTTAGAATGCGGGTGATTCCACAATGATGCAGAGTTCAAAGCTTCGGAGCCACTATTCTGCTACCCATGAAAAGATAAGGAAGAACCTAGGAAATTTCATTGTGGATATAGGAAAAAATATTCACACCCTTATCAAAATCATGTGGTGGATATTATCTTCCTAAAGCTGGAAGTATAGTGCTGATATAAGTTTTTTCACGGGTGAACATAACTACTCCAGTACCAGAGCTGGAAACTACACCTTTTCCCATAAAACATATATTTCTTAGCTCTAGTAGGGGAGAATTTTGTTCTTCTATTATGTCTGTCTTTTTCTCAACGATCCAAAATTCACCATGTATGAGGTAGTTTCTTGCATTGTGATGTCATTTTGAAAATGAAACTCATTCCAATACGAAACAGTTCATTGAATCCTTCCATAAAAGAGACTTTCGCATGTCAACATCCAAATGACTACTGAAATTCTCGGTCATCAGAATATTTTTGGGATAGTACAGGATGAGATCTGACTAATTCATTATCCTGAGAACACACAACCTCGACAAAGCCTCGAACCACTTTTGAATGTCACATTCCCAATGCCGAGACATCCACCAACAAAGGTGGTAATCTCATACACCCTTAGACTTCGGGATCTGATCCTGTAGCCATGGCGATTGAAGTGAATAACCATAACATCAATAACATCGTAAAAATAGATTCTATTAGCCACAATCTCGTATTGATTCTTGATTTAGGCTCTCAGTATACCCATTCGATTACTCGTCGAATTTGGAAGCTTTTTGTGTGCTCTGTGTGTTTCTCAAGAATTTCTCCACTCAATCCTTCAGTCATCATCCTCTCGGGGGTCTTCAGAGTGTCTATGAGAAGGGCACCCCTTCACTACCCGACGGATTCTTTTACTATGTGTTGGAGAAGAAGATTCATGTAATCGGCATCTACTATATAATTATATTGTTGGAAATATGTCATTGTTGGAAAAGGAGTAGCACCTGAATTATCAAAATGGCAAAGGAAACTAACAATCCAAGTAGACAAGGAGAAATTGCAGCAAAGGCAACAAAGTAAGCTGAGGCAGACAAGGTAGTAGTAAGTAAGGCGTGCAAAAATTTAGTAAGTAAGGTGTGCAGCAAGAGTAATAATCCCAAGATGGAATGAATACCGAATAAAATAAAAAGATCATCAGAGATCAACACATTTAGAAATTGAATAGATTTCAGGAGAGATTCGTGTTGAAAAATAGATAACAATATCAGGAGTATTAGTGTGGAGGAACCGGTGTTGCAGAGCAACGATAGTATAAAAAAATAGAAATCGACTAATGCAGAGAAAAATTAGAATATTTCTAAAGAAGGTGAATGAACCATCAGGATTAGATCGTAGAAGTGAAGGCGAGAGATTTATAGTTAAGATGAATTTGCAAGTTAAGTTGGTTGTGATGTGATGCAATGAGAGGTGATCACATGTCAGCATTGTACATTAGCGACCATCGCAGGTTTTAGAGGTTACCATTAAGATTCCGCATGGTGTGGTAAGTTCTTTACGATGCGATGTGGGAAGGATGAAAGGATGTGATGCGATGAGGGAGGAGCCATGTATGAGCATTGTACACTAGCGCACATTATATTTTATATGCTTTAGCATTATCGATAAGAGTTAAACTTGTGGGCGAGTGATTGCGATAAGACAAAGAGGTATAGAAAGACCATTAGATCTGGCGAAGATCTATGGTTGAGATTACAGTGCAACTTCACATCGGCAGAATGATAAGCTGTTTGTTAAGGTTGCTTGGTATTTTTTTCGAAATGTAATGTGTTTTTATTGGTTGAAGGTATTGTGGGACCCTCCAGTAGGAATTTCTGCTTGTATGCAATAAACTTGGGTTTGTGTGTGGTCTTTTTTAAAGTAGAATTTTTTGATTGCTAATGTATGTATGTTGTATTTAACTCCAAAGTTGTATTCCTCTGTGTGTAAAAGGATAGTTATGTGGGCCATAACCCACAGATCCACGGGTTTAGTTAAAAGAAAAGGTTGAATGTGCAGAAAAGTCTCTGGTAAGAAAAAGGACCCAAAACTCATGCAGAACAGTGCAACAACAAGGGTCAAGTCAGGCAAAAAGGCGGTCATGCAACACGATTGGAATATAACTTTAGAAACTAAAATACAAAGGGACAACAAACATAAGAGGAAAAACAAACAAAAAATCTTAGAAGCTGAAAGGGCTAAATAAAATATTTGAATGTAACTAGAAATGTGTTATTTTTTATAGTGTTTGTGATGCAAAGGAAATTCTCCCAGGAAAAGGAAAACTCCATTTTATACTTTAATAATTGTATATATTTGTAACATCTTGAATATGCTGAGTGAGGAAATGAATGGGTGGAAGGCAAGAGTCATTCCTGTTCACTTCATATTCCCATATATACTTCAAATAGCCATCAATTGATATCTATAATTTATGTTATTGTAATATGCATAAGGAGTTAGAGAGTGGAAGAATGAGAGAGATCAGATAGAGTTGCTATGCACATCTAGAGGTGATATGAAGCAGATTTGAAGGTTGAAGGGCAGTAGTGAAGAAGGTGTAAAACATAGTTGATATCTAGGTAAATCAGCATATGATTTTATTTTAGTGTGAGGAAGTTGGTGCTTCCATACCAAGTGGTAGCTTGATAGTTTTCCAGTTCTAGCCGGTTGAGGTAGAATCCTCATATGGGCTGTAGCCTGCAAAAAAATAGATGGGAGTTGAAGATTCCTTTCAAGTTGTAGCTTGCAGAATTTGAGGTAGTAGCCTCCTCTAGGTTGGAGCTTACATAAAATCAGTGGTGAGAGGGATTTGGATCTTGCCTTTGCATCACAACAATAACAAGATGTTGTTTTCTCCCTTATGGGTTTCCACTTATATCTGCTGTCCATGTGCATGATGATTGTGTGTTGATTTTATGTATTTAATTTTCTTACTACCTACTGCTCACATATTGATATTGTTGTTTCATTATATATTAATTTGACATGAAATGAAAGTGTGAATAAGTTTTAAAGGAGATTTAAAAGGTCGTGAATGTATTAAAATGTTCACCGCCCCTCTCAGTTTAACTAAGGGTTCATCATATATGATTTCCCCATAACCTCCCCTGGGGTCATGTATTCCTCCATTCCCACCTTTATTGGGTTACCTTGAAAATTCACAGTGTTTTTGAGCTCGAAATTAGAACCTTTGTTGAATATTTCGTTGTATTGTTGTTGTTTTTGTAACATTTTGTTACGATACAGAAACTTCTTGCTACATATCATACATCCCTGGAAACCCTTTGTCGCTCTATTTGATTTTTCAAAGGGCATTGCATCTTTGTCTAGATGATTGGAACAATTCTGGACCAAAAATACCTTCTATAGATACTACACCCAATTCATTCTTTGCTGTGGAGAGGCAATATGCATGTGCGTCACCAAGAGAGAGAAATTCTGCTCAGATTATATCCCCGGGGAAAAATGATGCATACATATCAACCTTGTCATTTTGAAAAGTTTTAGAAGTTAGAGCTGTGGATAGAACCTCCTTCACTGCCTCAACATGGCCTTTTCTAGCAGCAGAATGTAAAGGAGTTCCACCTTAGCTATCTTTGAACAAAATCACCACATTCAGATGGTGATGACTATACTGCCTTATCAGCTCCCTCAAAATTTTAGTGCTTCCTCCTATAGTTGTAGCATGAAGAGATTTGTAACATAGTGATTCCTCCTGTATTTGTAGCATGTAGATGGGTATTAACTTCAAATGAAACATATATTCCCATTCCATAATGGTTATTCTCGCATATGAGCACAACAGGAAAATTCCAATGAGCAGAGATGTTGAGAGCCTTGAAGAGTTGTTCTTGATTGGCAACTCCATCTCCATATATCTTGAAGGTAACCGCTTCTACCTTGGAATAATTCTACGTGAAGACGAAGCCATAGCCAAGGGGAACCTGGGTACCCACTATTATGTGCCCTCCAAGGAATCCATTCTCCTTCTTGTATAAATGCATGGATCCTCTTTAGCTCACTGAAATTATTGATGATCATCCAAGCCTTCACCTTGATTGGGCTTCTTGTGGTGCTTGGGAGCCACAGATTCGAAGTCATATTTAATCTACTCCGTGATTTGCCGTTGCTGCTATGGCTCTGAAAATTGGTTTCTCCTACTCGACTTCATTAACAGTACGAACAACATACACAATAAGGTGCAGTGATCCTTCAGGTCACAATAAATTTTCCATCTGGAGGTTGTTTGGCATGATTCAATCATTGATGGATTCCTCTTATCAATATCTTTGCAATGGTGCCATTATTTTTTCATTCTGAGTTGAAAAATTTTTGATCATTTTCCATCAAAAGAGGGATGTTTGCTCCCATAAAACTCGAAATTTTTCAAAAGAGCAGCAATATAACTTGCAGAAGCATCATGAACTTCTTACCAAACTGGCACCAAGAAATTTTTTCTTGTAAGCCTATTGTTCGAATTCTGGATGTAACCTCCTTCTTAACGAGCTCTTTTATAAGCTCCCTACTTGATTTGTGGAAAATTTTGGGGTGCAACTTCCATAACTTCTTCCCCCAATGGCCACTAATCTTGCAAAAACTGCAAAAATTATGTCATTTCTCATTTAACTGTGTCTTCATGATAGGCCGATTCAGAAGGTTCTCATTATTCTTGGTCTCACTTCTTGTGGACACATTTGTCTTCTTAACCCACACTTTCTTTGTGTGATGACTAACTACATCACGGTTAGAAGATCTATGAAAGAAATCATTTCTCTTATATGTAAAAGAATAATTTTAATGACTGTCATACCATCCTGACTTGTCCTTGAATTGATTGGGACTAAGTGGCTTGAATCCTTTCTTGGAATCAAGTGATGAAGAGACAAATTTTTTTCAGCTACCTTTGAGCATCCTCCTTTCTCTTTTTGTCCATAATCTAAGCCTACAAATGGTTCTCTTGGTACAACCTCTCATGCTTGGGTGTCTCCTTGGCCATTTATGCAAGTCCACCTCCTCTATACATCATCTTCATGAGGATCTTCATTCCAACATTAGTTTCATATCGAGAGAGAACAAAACATGAAGTAACAACATAAACCTCGATTTGAGATGCAGGATTCATCATCTCAACCTTTTGAAACTTAGCTAATAACTCCTCTTTGGCTCATAGCATCTCTTGAACCTCCTTCTTATCCTTTTCAAATACCTGCAAAATTCTTCACAATTCTATATTGTCGGCTTGAATGTTGCCATTTATCTGTTGCAAATCTTGCATTATTTCAGTGTGCTTCACTTCTTTGCCCATCCTCCAAAGAAGTCACCTTCTATAATACCACTTCATCCGATCAAGGGTCAAGTACTACTCTAACCATATTGTACAGTATGAATATATCGTAATTAAATATGGCTTATACATGTTTAAATGAGCATGTTAGTCCATCGATTATAGTGAATAAACACATGAACATGAATAAAAAAATTTAACATATCAAGAATCACAAACACGAGTTATAAAGAGACAACCAATTGGTAACAAAGTTAACCCCTCCATCTCTCTAGGGCTACATCTCTGGATCTTCTTCAATTGGAATATAGATCTTCTATATTCCTTCTTCAAATTCAATTTTCTTACATTCAATCTCTATGGCTACACTAGCGAAGCACAATAGCTGTCAATGGCTAAGTATTCTCTCCTTTCTTCTCCTTTTTCCCATGTCTCAAATAAGGAATATATATAGTTTTACCTCACCCACTCTCCGGCAAAGAGCAGTAATTACAAGACCCACAAATGTAGGGCCTAATTACAAGGAAGGAAAAACAATATCCTTGAAAGTAGGATCTCCAACAATCTCAGGATCATAATTGGAAAAAGTCTCAGAACCACCTAAAGAATATTCAAATGTTCCCTTGATTCTCTCAACCTAAAATTGAGAAAAATAAAGAATTGGTGTGAAGTGGTTTCTCACATAAAAACCAATTTCCATAATTTGGGAGACAAATTCTCTCACAAATATTATCATTTATATCAATAGAGCATGGGTTTAGTAAGGGCTCATAAAATGCATAATTAAATGCATGAGAATAATTTCACCCACTTAAACACTTTCTCACCAACTTCAAATCAACCTGGCACAAATATCTTTCACGTACGAAGATCCTTTCGGATCACTAACACGCCCTAACCAAAGCTACTTCCAAATTGTATGTGGACCAATAAAAAACCTATAATTATACATTTGCGAATCTCACCAAAGAGTTTCTTTATTATTTCTAGCTACCCCTCCGTTATGAAACAAGTACTAAAATATTAACCTCTTCATCAAACTTCTCCCACCTTCCTTTTTGACCATGTACAAGAATGACATAGAAGCAGTAGTATATATAAATCCCTTTAGTTGGAAGATTGTGTATACATGGATTAGTTTCTTAGAAATCTTTTTCACCACATTGGTAAAGATGTCACTTCTGATTTCCCTCATATTGAGGAAGAATCTCTCAATATAGCCTTCAAATATGATCTGGTATATGCACAATCAGGTTATGTTTATATTAGCCTCCCTGATGTACCTCGGCCTGGTTCTACTAATGCATTGGTGACATATCATTCCACTGATAGCATCGTTCAATCTCTTTTCCACCCTCAACCATCACCATATCCTCAACCTCTTGTCAGTTATAATCAACTCCAAGGGGGACTAACTATACTTACATCTATCCCCCTCCTAATCCTTCATGTGTAAACACATACCAAGGTACAAGAATTTCATATCCATATCCCCAAATGCAGTAGTTGATTCTAGGGAAACTTTCTCAACCTAGTTATCCAAATATTATTGTGAATCCTTACTATACTTTTGCACTGATTAGGGCTGTAGCCCCACTAACACTGACACCTCAACATCCCATGCCTCTACCTCTTTTTCCACAACAACAACAACCTCCATAGGAATCAAGTGTATGCTTAGCAGAGTACTACCAATCCACCTAACCCAAAGAAAAGGAATAAGGGGAATGGTTACCAACATTAAAGACCTCAATGAAACAAAGGTAATAAAGGTAAAAAAAATAATGCCCCTAAGCATGATGAAACTAATTCAAGAACCTAGGAACAGGGAAGAATAACCAAGTAGAGAAACACACTTAGAACCAATAAACGTTGTGCCTGTTGTGGATTTTTTTGCCATTATACTGATGAATGTACCATTTTACCCTAGATGCATTAGGTATGGAAAGATCAAAAAACTGCTTCTAGATGAGCTCAACCCATTTCTCCACCTCCTCCCCCTCTTGCTTCATCACAACCAATAGTGGTTACCAATACCTTTCCTCATCTAGGATATCTGGCTTCCCAACCCATACAAAGTACTATATCCCCTCAACCTACACAATATGAAAAAAAAAATTACTTGATCCTCATGATGGATTCCAAAGAAGTCAACCTCCAGACTCATCCGCACCAATATGAATATCCTCTTAATAATTCAACTACTAAATCACAACCCAAAAGTTCCATCCAGCCCCTATAATCACCAAATGGTACCTTATATATCCTTGCACCCAAGGGATTGGTTAATACTAGGATAGAAAAGTTCCATTATGTTTAAATTTTTCTTCTTCTTAGGCCGCCTATATATACCTATAGTATAGTAGATGACTTGGCATAGTCTCCTGCTTCCATGTCAATTCTAGAAGCCTTCTAGATGTTCCCATCCCAACGGAAATATCGATTATATGATCTAGGCATTGTGGATCTTTTTAACAATCAATTGATTGCATCTGATGTTGATAAAGAGGAACATCTTCCCCTTCCTTCATCTGTTGATTTTTATATACTAATATCCATATAAAACTCCACTTTCCAACGGTGTATAAGAGATGAAGGCATCTTTTCTTGTGTGATGGCCGCTATTTTCTAGAATCAACTTTCTTCCCCTGACCTTCCACCATCCACAATCACTATTAATTCTCGGGACGTTCACCCATCGCATCCCTCCATCTATCACAACTACCCCATCATTATTGCTAGTAAGACTATATTTATTGATATCAAAGTCATTGATGCCCCTTTATATTATAACACCTTGTTGGGTTGTAGCTACACATATTCCATGCCATTTATTGCATCCTCTATATTTCAAAATATATTTTTCTGTCATAATGGAAATATCATCACCAGAGATGAAATGAATTATTATGACCCTGAGTCTTAGATATCTCCTGAAAGAACTATTTGATCAATAACTGAAAATTATACCACTTCCTCCTTTACCGATGTTTCCTCTAGGGTCTATAAATATTCCATATTTCTTGGGGCATACATTAGCCCACCACCTACTCCTTATGGGACTATCTCTTCAAGTTTTTTCTTTCTTCAAGCATCATGGGTGGCAAGAAAGTGGTGTGTTACACCTTATCAACAACCAACCCTTCCACAATCTCATGACCAAGACTCAAATTTCCCTTACGGTAAAATTTCTCCAGGTCCTTTCCCTCCTGTTGGTATGTCTACTAGTACCCTTCAACAAATAATTTTTCCTCCAAGCCTTTCCCATCCTAGAGCATTTCTTCCCAACAGTTATCCCACCGTTAATATACCTTTCTTATTCCTTCCACTAGGATTATTATCTACCCCCGTAATGGCTACATTGAGTCATCCTAACATCACCTTCGGGATCCCAATATGGTACATTTATCCTCCTGCAAACACTCCCAACCACCTCAAAACTTATTCAAATTTGACTCTAGTTCAACCAGTTGTTCCCTCCCCTTCCTTTGCTTCAGTTCCAGAGAAACCTCAACATGAAGCCATTCCTATTGTGAAAGCATCTGGTGAGTGGGTAGAAGCCAAAAATAAGGGAAACAAGAACAAGGCACCCCAAGAAACTCCCGCTCCTCCAAGACCACCAGAGCCTTCTCAACCATGTGCTTTGTGTGAACTTGTTAGTCATGCCACCAATAATTATTGTGAAATCCATCATATTAATAATGTGGTTTCTGATACTTTCCCTGACCCTAACATACTTTTCCCGACCCTAACATTCCTCAGGTCCATATCACCTTACGTGATTCTACCAAGAAGAACAGAATCTTATGCATGAATCACCCTTTTCATTTTTGTGATACATATAGAAATTATTCCTGTAATTTTCCATGTCTCTAAGACTTTGATGACACAATTTATGTTCTTTGTGAGATATATGTATCTCATAGTGATTCCATTTCCCCTATAGCTATGGGTCTAGGCCCAAATTATTCGCTAGGATGGGAGGTTTATTAACCCACCTTTATGATTCCCCCTCCTAATTTCGAGATGACATATAGTTTAGTATCTATTCTCTACCTATCTTCATCCATGGGATTGATATATTTAGACTCTTTAGTAGTTTCTTATTGCACTTCTTTAAAAACTTTTTGGCAAGACAATTGAATCTCAACATTAGTGGATGCCACATCCACTTGTCATCAATCTACCACACTAGACATTGTGTATGTGAATTGTTTCTCCCATGATGATGACTGATTCAACAACCCCTTATTTTTAACCCATAAATTCAAACCGCATACACCTTGAGGCCATTACATTTCCACTCAATTTTTGTGTAAGAGGGAATTCATGTTTGAGTGTACAATAGAAGAAGTTCTTCGCAACCCTCATATTAAATCTAGTAGTGTTGATTGTTGTAACATTATTATTATATCCTCCTTGAAGAATATATAGAGTCACATATCACTCCAAATAAACATGGGGATGATCCACTTAATCATTCCTATGTATTAAATGTGCAACCTAATCCCTTAGAAATTGTTTTTGTTCAAACCCAGTGACTTTTAGGTGAGCATAAATTCATTATATTAAAATCCAGTCCGTTTTATGGTGACACCATGTATGTGAACCCAAATTTTTTATCCATTTGACTCATATATGAAGTGCCAAATGAGATTTGTAATCCATCATTTCCTTTCCTTAATTCCACATATATTTTCTTCCCGCAATAAGGCATTCATAAAACAACAAATGGAGGGCCACAAAGTACATAATTTTTACTATTTGTAGATGACTATAGATTGGTTAAATATTTCTAAAAATAGGATTCCCTGAATATTGCGAGTTTTAGAAATTTCACTGCCTTCATTATCCTTATAGGAAAATTTTCACTATTCTATAAACCTGGCCATTCCATGGTCACCCTGCCACTCCTAAAAACTCCTTATGGGATTGTGCCAGTCATATCCATCCTTTTTTCCTACCTATGACCTAATTACTCTATTTTTACCTTGCCCATAACTCCACTTTACATATAGGGTTACCTATAAGCCTATTCCTTCCCATGTTCACGAGGTTCGTCAAGAATTGATGGTCTCCAAACTTTATCTGTTGGCTCTTTAGATAAATCAAGTACAATGGATTTTGGATCTTCAATACAACATTTTTTCAATACTCTATTTTTACACTTGAATACTCCAAGCCAATTTTTGTTCAAAGACCATGTCAAAGTCCCCCCACTAGGTCAATTAGGGTTTCATATGTTCCAAGGTAAATCATTGATGTTCCAAACACTGTTTTTCTTTGTTATAATTTTGTTAAGAGGTATTGGAATAATGAAACATGGTTACTCAAGAAAATATCTAAAGGTTTCCAAAGAAGACTACCTTCTCAAATTCAAGTTCAGCAAAAGGTAAATGAGAAATTTGACACTTCTGCAGGAGTTTCAAAATGTCTATCAACAAAAACCTGGTAAGGTAGGAGGTCTACTCCTAAGTCAAGAAAACTCACAGCAGAAGAAATGAAACCACTTGGTCTAGATGAAAACTATCGTTTTGAGCTTGAAGATCTAGCAGTGTACTAAGAAGTGATCAAATGAAGAAATGACCATGGAGGAGGTACACCAAAAACCAACGTGAAGAAAAGATTTTCAGAATTATAGATGAAATAGGGAAAAAGGTGAGGTGAAATGGAAAAAAATGAATGAACTTGAAATAACTATAGAGAACTTAAGATACAACACTTATAATTGTTTTCAAGCAATCTAGATAGCTAGGATTTTGGGAAGATGGTCATAAAAGGTGAAATGATAAGTCGAACTCCATGATGACAGCAAAGGGATTCTGAAGATGTCACTGTTTGATCAAATTCCATACTTGTAAAAAGGATTTTGTCATGCCAAAATGATCAAAATATGGTTTGAGCTCCATGGTGCAGCTAAAGGAAGATTTTGGAAGTGTTACTTTATGTTTTAATTTTGAATCCCAAATATGAAAAAATGAACATTTCAAATCTTTAGGAACAAAAGGGGGGTAAAAAACATCATTTTATCAATCCCGCATACAAAGAGTGTAAAAAGGTTAGTCAGAGAAGGTTAGAAGTTGAGTTAGACCTCATGATGGAAATGAGATAAGATGTTGAAGCTTCTACTATGTAAAGATTCCAAACTTGTCAAAAATGATTTGTCATGCCTAAATCATCAAATGATGAATTGAATTTCATGGTGCAGAAAAAATAGGATTTTGGTGTTGCTGTTGTGTCAAAATAAACCTATCAAGCCTCCAGGATCAAAAGAGAGAAAATTTTATAACCCAAGAAAACCTACAGAACAAAGGTGTAATGAAAATTAGTGAAAATGAGCAAAGAGAAGAATGGGCTTCATGATCTAAGTCAATTGCAAAGAAAAAAGGTTAGAGAGTTAGTGAGAAAGGAAAAAAGTGAAAAATACTTAAGACATTAGGAAATGGGTTTGGAAAGATTAAATTTAAAATCCAAAGCTTATAAAAGGTCATTTTTTTTTTCATACGAATCATTTTTCACTTGCAAAAGGTTGGAAGAATTTAGGAGAGAAGAAATCTCGAGTTTCTAGTGAAATTGGGCAAGTTTTTTGTGGTGATGCGCGCCTGGAGTTAGGCACTGTGCCCTTGGCAAAAACTCTCATGCAAATTACATTAGCGATACGAGCTTGGAATGTGGGGCTACGCACCCGGCAAGGCACTGTGCCTTTGCCCAAACTAACCCACAGTGTGCCTTAGGCGATGTGTGCTGGGCCTAGGCACTGCGCTCATGTCCTAGGCATTGTGCACTTGTCCAGGAAGGCTTGTAAGCCCTACAAACACTCAAATCAACTCAAAACACCTTCCATATTCCTCAAAGGTCCTTCAAAGCGATACTAAATGGTAAGTGGATGCCTTCAGCACTTCCTCGAGGCATTTTGATGGTTTTAAAATTAAAAATAATTTGAAGACCTGAGAAAGAAACCTAGATTTGAACTTAAAACCATTGTTTAACCTTTCTTCATATGCTTATAAAGAGATTCAGTGAAAAACAGAGGGTTACATTGTTGAAGGTTTCCCATTCACCTGAGCTGCCCCTAAAATCCATTTCCATCATAAGGTTTTTCTCTTACACTACAAATAGATTGGCATTTAATTTCCCTCTTTCATTTCAAATTGACATATGTGCAGGGTGTGTCAAAGTAGAGTTAAAACAAGTAGTTGAGGTTGTCATTGGGTTTTGCCTCTCACTCAGCCTAATATACATACACCCTCACTCATTCATCTCATTGACTTATAGAGCTTCCTTTTTCATCACCATTCCATTACCCTTCTTCATATCATTTTCACATCATGTGCTAGGGTTTCAAAGGCAGAGTGTTCAAGATGTGAGAAAGAGAGAAAAGTGGTAGCGAAGGAGAAGGAGAAATGCCAAGGAGGCAAGGGCACAAAGGTGTAAATATTATCAGGTTTGAACCACTCAACACAATAGAGCTAAATGCATATCCCTTAACTGTCTCTTGGTTCTAAAATGTATGCTGCTATGAATTTTGTGGGAAGGTACAGTAGGTGCAAAACCACCTTGAGCTAACAATGATTTTCGTCATTAACATGCATGAGAAACAAGTTAACCTTGCAGGATTAAATTTTGAACTTTCTACTGATGCAATTGTCAATGCCACATGCATACCTAGTGTAGGGAAGAAATGGTTCAAGTTGGCCAATCTTGACATGAGCTACTTTGAGCCATATTTAAAGCCCAGGTACAAACACTACAATAAATCCATCTTTCCTTTCTCTCATTTGTTGGAAAGATATGCACCTATGATGAGGACCATTATGTAATATTTTACATGTGAAGGAAGGTTCTCCCATCTTTAATCCTATCATATTTGGCTTCTTATGCACTTTACTAGGGTTAGGATGTTGCAACTACCCTATTACCTCTACAGAAGCATTGAAAAAATTTCCTATATTGTACAAAAGAGAGACTATCCCCAACATATGCAAAGCCTCTTTCACCACTCCCTTATTAAAATGGTTGTTATGCATCAATTGGAGCAGAAGGACATTCCATGTGAGGATTTCATTTCCAATGAGGTGTTCATAAATCCACAAGGCCAACAATAGTAATATGTGCCTTCATCTTCTTAGCCTCCCATTCCTCCTTCACCATCACATCTGACTACATATCCATCACCATCTACTCACATTCCCTCACCATCCACACATATTCCTTCACCTTGGGTCAACCCTCCTTCATCACCCTATCATAGTGCATTAGACAATGAGGGAAATGACAATGAGACATCAAATGTAAATGAGAGAGAGGGAAATATTGAATCAAGCAATGAAGAGGAAGGAAATGAGGAGGAAGATATCAGTGAGGATGATGAAAATGAAGCAGAAAGCAGCAAAAATGATGACGGTGATGATGATGGTAGTGGAAAAAAGAGCCATGATGACATTAAGGAAAATAGTGATGAAGCACAAAGTAGTGAGTATAAGGAAAATTAAGTTGATGTTAATGAGGAAAATATCAGTGAGGATGCAAAAGGTAGTAAGGAAATGAGCCATGATAGCAGTGAGTCAAAAATTAGTAAAGAGTACAGTGAAAATCATAGCAGTTAGGCACATAACATTGGTGATAAGAGCAATGAAGAAGGCAATGAACAAGGAAAAAGTGAAGAAAGAACAAATGAAGAAGAAATCAATGCAGAAGGCAGTGAGGAAAAGAGCCATGAAGAAAGAAGCAAGGAAAAGGGCAATGATATGAGTGATGAAGACGCCAGTGGTAAAACATAGAGCATTGAAGTAGAATATAGTGATGATGTTGGCACTAATGATGATAGTGGGTCAAAAGGCCATGATAGCAATGGTGACACCAATGATGAAGGAAACCATGAGAGCAATGCTGATAAGAGCCATGAGGACAGTGAGGATACCAGTGATGATGGCAGTCATGATGGCATCAAGACTGAAGATGTTAAAATGATCAAAATCGAACCTTTTTCTTTAACCTACCAAAGAGGAAATAGGCATGTTTTTGCTACCCTGAAGAGGCAAGGGGGCATACCTTTTACATCAACTAAGTAGCTTGACAAAGGCAAAGAAAAAGTCATGGATGAAGAAGAAGAAGACGAGCATGTGACTGAACAAGAATTTGAACTCATTCATGTTGACAGTGAGAATGAAAATGAAGCAAGAATCTCAAACATGTTGCTCAAAATAAAATATGCCCAAATCAAATATTTTCAAGCGAATCTAGGCAAGGCTAAGAATTTCATCCATTATTTTGAGGTTGAAAACAAGCAATTGGAGGCATGGAAGGCAATCTAGCAGGTCAGAGCTATCAGAGCTCAGAAAGTGGCTGCAAAAGCAAAGGCTAAGCTAGATGAGTCCTTATATAGGTATGGGAACACTAATTATGAGAAAGAATAGCTTCCTAGGAGGAGTCGAAGGACAATTGGTTTAAATAAGGCCTTAGCGAAGGAGAGAGAGCAAGAGGCAGCCTTGGTACATCAGCCCACTCCAAGTGACCTGCTTGCCATGGAAATTGATTATGATTGAGAACCTTGGATTGAGAGGGAAATCATACACCTAGAGGGTCTATTGGAGAAGACCGAGAGGGACCTTGACGTCCAAAAGAAGATGACAAGACATTATGCCTTCAGGAAGAAGATTGCAAGGGCCAAGCTCAAAAGAGCCCTTGCAAATATTCAATCCCTAAAGGACGAAAAAGGTAAATAAAACCTTTAAATCCATGCTGATGCATCCCTAAAGGCATCCCAAACATAATCAACAAGGAAAATCCAAATTTTGGCATCTTTTTGTAAATTTTGGTTTTTGACTATTTTCGAGGGCTAGAGGTGCAACAGCACTAGCACTGTGCTCTTTTTTGGGGAAATATTTTGAGTAATGGCTTACATTTGTGGAATCCTTAGGCTGAGTACATCATCCACAAAAATTTCAACTCATTTGGAGTAGAACTTGTACTCCAAAAGTGCTAAAAACACCCAAAATTTCACCTTTCTGCCCTATTTTCAGTGCTGGCTCTGCACGCTGAGAAATATTTTGAGATTGTGTTTTTGAGTAGGTAAATGAAGTCCAATAATAAAACTAAAGGAATTTTTGGAAGTTAGACTTGACACGCTTTCTAGTGAGCTATTATGGAGCTCATTTGAACACTGGAAAGGTCTTTCGAACTCAGCTGCAATATGACCTATTTTTCCAGTGCAGGTGTTGTGCCCTTGGACCTTGGCGCTGCACCCTTGCCTACAAAGTCAATAAAAGAAGAAAATTTAATGAAAAAAGATATTTTTGAGGAATTTTGATGCAAATCACTTCTACTTTGCTTAGAATTTTTGTTTGAAGTTATTTTTCATTTATTAACTTAGATATTTTGTGCCTTGGGCCTTGCATGGTCTCTTTGGACAAAAATAGCATTTATGATGTACTAATGACATTTTGGGAACCCTAGTTAGCATTTTGGTCCTCTTTTGTAGTTAAATATTGCATTGAAGCCTCATTGTAAAATGTTGGTTGGTTTCTGAGCGTAATATGATCTAGACTTTGAGTTTGTTGAAGAATGATTGCTTTGGATTGAGCATCAATGGATCAAGCACATTCCTAGGATTCATGAGCTCTGTTAGATGGTGATTTTGTTCCACTTTTGTGTTTTTCTTCTTCATTTTTCTTTATTTTCATGGTTTCTTTGATGTTAGGACATAAATTTTAGAGTAGGATATGCTTCCTTGGCACCCTAATTATGTCTACATCCTATTATCTCCATGTTTTCTTCCTTGAAATTTGATTAAAAAATCCTTATATGCTTTTTTGTTTAACTGAAATTTTATGTTAAAAGCTATATTTATTTGAAAGTAATGTTCAGAGAATTCTTAGCTGCTCTCTAGATTTACTTATTTTTTGTTTTGAGGTGTGTTTAGCAAAATTCTAGTTGAAGAATCCTTCATTACTCTTCAATTTTTACTATGATATCATCTTGAAAGTTTTTCTTGTCTCTAGTATGTTGAAGGATCCTTAGTTGTCCTTCGAACCTATTGCACTCATAACTTCAAGTTAAATTCACATTCACTAAACCTACTTAGGTCCATTTGGCCTTGTTAACTTTCCCTATGAAACACCCTTGACCTATTATTGAACTCTTCAAGACCTATGCAGAATCCATAGCGCAATGGATTGATTTTCTCTCACTCTACCTATTCTTCTTGAAAACCTCTCCAACAAAACAAAAAAACAAACAAAAAAACCATAATCCTTATAACTAGCTTAAAATCAAAACCCTAAAATCATACAAGTTACATCCTTTACACAAACATAGAGAGAGCCCTGTTGGGTGTGGAGCCTGATTATCTTGTTTATTTTTATATCACAGCGTTGGACCCCTATACCTTAATGGGGCAGAAATGCCACCCGTAATTAAATGCTTCCTATGGGGTCGAAGGGGAGGGCGGCAGCTCCCCCGAAGCCAAAAACAGATGTAAAATTACCTTGTAAAAGTATAGTAATTTATAGTCAATCCGGGCCCTTCATTAGGCGAATGATCTAACGATAAAATTTATGTTTAGTTTAGGGTTTTTTTCCCTAGAAGGAAACCCCTCGATTGTACGAGCGTATTATATTGTGGTTTTGTATTGTATGTGTAGTCTCAGTGCGAGGAAAAGATAAGGAGACTGTGCGAGAGAATAGAGGATATCACAACGGATCTACTGCAGGTTGTGGCTCTTCATTTTGCTAGATAATAGAAAGGAAGGACTGGATATTTGGGGTGGATGTAGCCCAAACTCAATGAACCACGTATATCTGTGTCTCTCTGGTTTTATGTGTTTTGTGTGCTTGTGTTTTCCGCATATATTATCTGTTTCATTTCTCTATAATATATAATTTTCTAACAATTGGTATTAGAGCCGAAGGTCTACATGGTTGATAAAATCGTAGGAAAGAAAGGTTCCTGGTTCGAGTGGGAGAAATGGCGAAAGATGGTAAATTTAGGGTCGATAAATTTAACGGCCAAAACTTCCCACTATGGAAGATGCAGACGGAAGTTTTTATGTATCAGAAAGATCTGTACCTACCATTGAGAGGAAAAAAAAGAAGTCGATGACTATGAAAAAAACAGTATGGGAGATTCTTGATTGAAACAGACTCGGAATAGTATTGTTGTTCCTCACTGCGTTGGTAGCCTTCAATATTCTAAGGAAACAAAAACAGAGGGTTTGATTAAGGTACTAGCGAAGCTATATGAAAAACGCTCATTCTAAAACAAGGTATTTCTTATGAAACATTTATTTAATATGAATATGTCGGAAGGTTGATCTATTACAGACCATATAAATGATTTTAATACAGTTACCAATAAGTTAAGTTCTGTAGGGGTAAACATTGATGATGAATTTAAGGCTCTTTTATTTCTATGCTCATTTCCAGAAAGCTGGAATGGTTTAGTTATGGCCATTAGTAACTCTATCTTTTGATCTAGTACTTTAAAGTTTGATGATGTTGTCAGTGTTATCTTAGCGAGGAAATGCGAAAAAAAAGCTTCGGTGAAACATTGAGTAATGCTTTGAGTGCAGAGTCCTGGGGAAGAAAAATGGAAAGAGGAAAGAGTTCACGATATCACAGTAAATCAAGGAAAGGAAAATCCAAGTCCAGATCGGGGATAGTGTGCTAGAAATGAAGAAAGAAAGGACACCTAAATAAATACTTTAGATCTCGGAAGGGAAAATAAGGAGATGCACAAAAATAAAACAATCATGAAGCAAATGTGACAGGTGATGTGTTACGAGATGCTTTGATTCTTTCTTTCAAAAATGTTACTAATTCCTAGGTGGTAGATTTAGGGACCTCATTCCATGCCACACCTGATAAGAAATATTTTCGTGACTATGTTCAAGGAGATTTTTGACAAGTCTGTTTGGGTGATGATAAACCCTGTAAAATTGTTGGAATGGGTAAGGTTCTTGTAAAACAATAGAATATAAACCAATGGATATTAAAGGAGGTAAGGCATGTTCCAAATCTAAAGAAAAATCTGATTTTAACATGGAAATTAGGTGATGAAGGTTGTGTGAAAACTTTCACAGATAAAACTTGGAAGGTCACCAAAGGAGCCCTAGTAATAGCAAAAGGCAAAAAGGTTGGTACATTGTATTTATGCAATGGTATTTCTAACTCTATTAACGCTTTAACTTCCAAAGGAGCAGATGCAACATTATGGCATCATCGACTCAGACACGTGAGTGAGAAGAGGATGAAGATTCTTCACTGAAGAAATTTGTTGCCAGGTTTGAAGAATGTTGATTTGGATTTCTGTGAAAATTGTATTTATGGAAAACAAAAGAGAGATTTCTCAGAGTTGGGAAAGAAAAGAAGAGAGAAAAATTAGAGCTTGTGCATACATATGCATGGGGACCTGCTCAGGATCATCTCTCGGTGGCTCTGGTTATTATCTTACTTTTATTAATGATCCAACTAGAAAAACTTGGATTTATTGTATTCAGAATAAATATGATATAATTCATACTTTAAAGAAATGGAAAGCTTTGGTTGAAATTAAGACAAAAAAGAAGTTGAAGTGTCTGAGATCATAAAATAGAGGTGAATATTGCAGCAAAGATTTTGATAGGTATTGTTTAGAGCATGGAATTCGTAGGTAGAAGACATTTCCAAGAACACCACAAGAAAATGGTGTGTCAGAAAGGATTAATAGAATAATCATGGAGCGTGCAAGGTTCATGAGATTTCATGAATGATTGCTTTCACAATTTTTGGCATATGATGTAGATACTATTGTTTATCTAATAAATAGAGGTCCTTCAAGTTCCTTGGATGGCGGTATTCCAGAGGAAACATGGACTGGTAAAAAGGTAAACTACTCTTTTTTGAAGTCTTTTGGTTGTGAGGCCTTTGTCCATATTAATAAAGAAAATATAACAAAGATTTAGTAAAATTCAAAGAAACGTACCTTTACTGGATATGGTGTTAACAATTTTGGTTATCACTTATATGGTTATGAGAATCACAAAATCATTAGGAGTAGAGATGCAATATTCAATGAAAAGGTCTTGTATAAGAATCAGTTGCAGGAAAAGAAACAGGAAAAAAAAAACAAATAATACACATTCCTTGATGAGATCACTCAAAAATTAAAGGTTCCTGAAAATAATAATAATCAACAACCACAAAAACAACCACCACCACAACAGCAACAAGAACCTAAAACACCTGAAAGTGGGGTTAGAAGTTCTACCAAGATAAGTAGACCCCATCATCGATACTCTCCTTCATTACATTATTTATTTTTTGCTGATTCTCATGAACCCGAATGTTATGAAGAAGCAATGCAAGTTGAAAACAGGAAGAAGTGGGAGCTAGCGATGGAAGAAGAGATGGATTTCTCAATACATAACCAAACTTTGGACTTAGTCAACTTGCCCACAAGTAAAACTACATTGGAGAATAAATGGGTTTATAGGCTTATTTAATATCTCATTTTGACCATCAGATTGAGGATGATAAGATGAGCTATGAGCTAATTGAGTACCCAAACAAGAAAATGACTCTGTCCAAAAATTTATAGTAAAAATGGGATCTCTGTCACTCACAATAACACTTGGGTTCCCATGTAGCTTTTGAATTGTGTCCATAAATGTAGTAGCAATTGTACTTGCTTTAAATGGATGAGATAATGCAGAAAAGTGTGCATAGTTGGTAAGTATATCAACTACCACCATGATGAAACTCTTTCCTTCAGACTTAGGTAAACCTGTGATGAAATCCATTCAAATCTCATCCAAACATTGACATGGAATGGATAAAGGTTGTAGAAGACCTGGGGTCTTAATTGTCTCAACTTTATTCTGCTGGAAAACCAAACATTTCGCCACAAAATTTTGAATATCAGATTTAAGGCAATCCCAAAAAAATTATTTCTTCACCCTATGGTAATTTTTTAAAATTCCTGGTTGTCCTCCTAAAGGAGAAGTGTGCAATTCAAAAAGAATATTTTGTTTTAGTTGGGAATTATTACAAAGATATAAGTGATCTTTGTACTATAAGGAATCATTTTTCCAACTAAATGTATCAAATTTACTAGGATCTTGCTGCAACTTTAAATGAGTGTCCACACTTCTTCGTCCTTCTTCCATTCATCTCTTGCTTTAGTTATCCAATGTAGTTGGATAATATAAATGGCACAAAGAAATACTTCCACCTATTCATTCTTTCTTGAGATTGCATATGCAACAACATTTAGCTTCCCTTTTTGTAGATTATTTGAAATTCATAACCCAAAATCTTTGTGACCCATTTTTGTTGCTCTTCTGAAGATATTCTTTTTTCCAAAAAGTGTTTAAGGCTATCGTGATCATTTTTTACCTTCAAGTGTCTTCCCATTAAGTAAGTTCACCATTTCTTTAGTGCATGCAGTATGGCTAACATTTCCTTCTCATAAATAGGTTTTTTTAAATACCTTCCTTTGATTGGATGACTTTCAAAAGCAATGGGACTTCCTTCTTGCATTATAACAGCACCAATTCCATTTCAGGAGCATCAAATTCCACAATAAAGGTTTTTTTGAAGTTTGGCGTAGCTAAGACTGGTGCTAGGCACATTGCCTCTTTAAGATGTTCAAAGGCCTTAGTTTCTTCAGGAGTCCATGAAAATGCATCTTTCTTCAATAATATTACTAAAAGTGCTTCTATTCTCCCATAATTATTAACAAAATTGCCATAATATCTTGTTAACCTGAGAAATCCTCGCAATTTCTTTATGGTTGTGGAGAATTTACATTTCTTAATGGCTTTAATTTTGTTAAGGTCTACCTTAACACCCTCGTGAGATACAATATGACCCAGATATTCCACCTCTTGTACTCCAAAGAAACATTTGGATGTATTTGCATATAATTGTTTCTCCTGCAATAGTTTGAGCACCTTGTCAACATGTTGACCATGATCCTTCCAAGACCTGCTGTAGATTAGTATATCATCAAAAAATACTAGCACAAGTTTTCTAAGGAAGGGTTTGAAAATGGAATTCATCAACCCTTGAAATGTAGAAGGTGCATTGGTAAGGCCAAAAGGCATGACCAAAATATCATAATGACCCTCATGAGTTTGAAATGCTATTTTCATAATATCTTCAGTCTTCATTCTAATTGTTGATATCCTGGATGACGATCCAACTTGGTAAAATAAATTGCTCCATGTAATTCATCCAATAATTCATTAATCACAGGAATGGGAAATTTATATTTAATGGTGAGCTTATTGAGCTCCCTATAATCCTAACACATGCGCCATGATCCATCCTTCTTATGTACCAATACTCCAGGAGCAGAGAAAAAACTTTGACTAGGTTGAATTATATTGGCCTGTAACATTTCTACAATCATACATTCATTTTTGCTTGTTTGGACATAAGGATATCTATAAGGCCTAATGTTTGGAGGAACACTTCCTAGAATCAAATGAATAGCATGATCATGATCATGAACAGGTGGGAGCCCTTTGGGAGTTTCAAACACCATGGAATGATTGCCCAAGACTTTTTGGAAATCTGCAGAAATATATGATGTTGATGTTGGAACTTCTAGTGAGCATAATTGTGCAATTATGCCTCATTGTTCTTTCTTTAGAAGCTTTTTCATGACATTAGAGCCTATTATATTTATCGGATTCCCTAAAGTACCCCGTAATTTGACTTCCTTTCCTTCTAAAAACAATTTCAAAAAAAGTTCTTGAAAATTAAAAGCTACCGTCCCCAAAGATTGTAACCATTGTACTCCTAGTACAACATCAGCACCTCCCATAGGAATGGAAAGCATTGGACTATTCAATACAAAATCCCCCATGGTTAGCTTGATATTATGGAATTTCCAAAGAAATTTATAGTTCCTTCATTTGAAGCCATCACTTCAAATTCTGGTGTTGGTTATAGGAAACAATTCAATTCTTTGGCTACCTTACAAAGAATAGAATTATGGGTGCTACCTGAATCAATCAACACTATTACCTTTTTCTTCTTGATATTTCCTATATTGAGAGTTTAAGGACTGGTAATTCCTGCCAATGCATTACACGATATGGTCAGACTCATTTCTTCTTCTTCTAGGGTTGGTTCCTGGTGTATATCCTCTTCTTCTTCATTTTCTTCTTCCTCTTCACAATCTATGTAAAACAATTTCTTCTAAGCACACTTATGACCTTTAGTGTATTTGCTATTGCAACTATAGCAAATCCCCTTTGCTCTTTTTTCTTCCAATTTTTTGGGTGTCGACCTTGTGGGTTATGGAAATGTAGGAGTAGCAACACTTCCATCTTTATAGAAGTGAGTGGTAGGCTTCCTTGTTGCCATAATTTTACATTCAATTTTTCTTGCTAACCTAAATTCCTTCTTATATGAATGAAGTTCAAAAATGTGAAATTCATGTTGGATGTTATCCTTTAAAGCACCTATGAATATATTAATCCTGTGTTCCTCTGAAATATTATTTACCCTTATATTCAATTTTTGGAAGTCCTAAGTATGCTCCCCCACTGAACACTTTTGTTTGATATTTATCAATTGGCTAAAGAAAGTGTTTCTCTTTATATCCTCATAATGTGCTATCATTTCCTCCATAAAAACTGACCAAGTGAAAAAAAAATTACGGGAGCAAAGCCATCGATACCATACAAATGTATTTTGTTCGAAATGTAAAGTTGCAATGCATACATTTTGTTTTTTTTGCACATTACTGAGATCAAAATATTTCTCCATATATAGTATCCATGTTACAGGATCCTTTCAATCAAACTTACTCATATCCATTTTTGGAATATGGTGCTTCTTCCGTCCAACATTAGAGTTTATGAAATCACGATTAACATTTATTTTGTTCTTATCATGAGTTTCCTCTACTATATTTTCACCATTAGGAAAAATTTCTTGTATCAACTTTGTCAAACCTTCCATGTCTTCTTTTAGATTATTCTTCATGTTTTCCATCTTAGATTCCATGTCATCCATCTTAGATTCCATGCAAGCTTCCATGCCATCCATCTTAGCTTCCATGCCATTCTTCAAACGATCCATCTTAGATTCCACACCTTTCTTCAAATGATTCATCTTAGTTTCCATGCCTTTCTTCAAAACTTCCATGTCACTTGTTTTTGCTTTTTGCGAGAGAGAAATTTTTTGCACTTTCTCTTGTAATTTTGATATGTCATGTTGCCATTCTTCGTCTTCATGAGTCATAGTAGAGCCTTATAAAGGCTTAATGGGTGTTGAATCCTTTTTAGGGGACATTTGAGAATCCAATACTGATATCTATTCTATAATATGCCCTTGGAATCAATTCAAATTGATTCTTCAAACAAGACTTATGCAATTCAGAAAAATAAAATAAAAATGCACACCTTTTACTTGATTTTTAGGAGCTCAATATTGAAATTGACTTATATAAATACTTGTAGATCCTCAATATCTAAAATTCATCCTTGTAATATTCCTTTGAAGCTTCTTTCAAATGCCACAAGTCTTACTTGATTTGGATTCTTCAAGGAAATGTTATGTCCAATCTCCCACAATGACCTAATTATTGATTGGTTCAGTAGAGCAAACTTGTACGACTTGCCACGTGTCACTATTTTATCCTTTGGCTCTAAAAATTATAGAAAGGAAAATACAGTCCATGTACTTCCAAGCACATTTTACAAAATTCCAATTTGATGCACAGAGAGAGAGTTATGAAGATTTTCCCACAATCATCTCTTTGAGATGAAATTTGGGAGCCTGAAAAAGACCTAACTTCCACATATCATATCTCCCAAACTGCTGTGAAACAAGCTTGGAAATTTTGCGATAATGTTCCTTAGGATTTTTTGCTTCACGCTCTAAAAGTTTCAAATTCTGAACCTTCGTAGAAAAAAAGCTATAGTGAAAATTCCGGGATGACCTTTTTAAGTGAAATTCAGGAGCCTACAAAAAGACCTAACTTCCATAGATAATATATCGAAAAATATTTCGAACCAAGCTCTAAAATTTTGCGATGACGTTCCTCAAGGTTTCAGCTTCACACTCTAAAAATTTCAACATCTGAACCTTCATAGAAAAAATGTTTTAGTGAAAATTATAGGATGACCTCTTTGGAGCAGCGAAACCCTAGAATCCAAAGCTCTGATACCAAATGTTGTGAAACCAACTCCAAAAATAGAAGAAAAGAGATATCAACACCTTATAAATAAGCCACTTTGAGGGGGAAACCTCCAATACATTACATGAATGAACAATTCTTGGATGATACAAATTACAAAACCTCCTTTCTATATATAGGAGTCCATGGGGTCACAATGTAATCCTAGTGGGACCACAATGTAATCTTAGTCGACCTAACAATAATAATTTTAGGGCACAATAATAACAATATGGGGGTTACAGGGGTACAATAATAACAATAAGGGGATTAAAATAACAACAATAAGGGACTATAATAGTAATATAGGGACCTAAAAACAGGCTCCAAGGCAGTGGTAACTAAAATTGACAAGTTTATATCTGAACAAGGTTATACTAGATGTCACTCTCATCATTGTGTTTATCTGAAAAAGAAAAATGACGGATGCTATATTATATTGTTATTGTATGTGGATGACATACTTGTTTCAGGGTCTAACATGCAGGAAAAAAATGTGCTCAAAATAAAATTTACAAATTCATTTGCAATGAACGATTTGGGAGCTGCAAAATAAATCCTTGGTATGAAAATAACTAGAGATAGGAAAAATCGCAGATTAACACTGCCTCAGAATGAGTACATGCAAAAGGTGTTGAAAATATTTAATATGTAGAATGAAAAACCAGTTACTGCACCTTTTGGTAGCCACTTCAAACTTAGTAAGGAGATGTGCCCCAAGATCCAAGAAGAAATGGACTATATGTCTAAAGTTCCATATGCATCAGCAATTGGAAGCTTAATGTATGCAATGGTCTGCACAAGGCCTGATATTTGACGTGCAGTGGGAGTTGTAAGCAGGTACATGAATAATCCAGGAAAAGAAAATTGGATGGTAGTGAAATGGATTCTCAAATATTTAAGTGGTACCACAAATCAAGCATTCTGCTTTGGTGGTACAAACATTGCTCTACAGGGATATGTTGATGTAGATATGGCCGGTGATAGAGATAACAAGAGGAGCACTAGAGGATATGTATTTACTGTAGGTGGAATATATGTTAGTTGGGTTTCAAAAATCCAAAGTTTTGTTTCACTCAACAACAGAAGTAGAGTATGTTACTGCTACAAAGGCTAGTAAGGAAATTATTTGGTTACAGAGGTTTATGGATGAATTCTATAAGAAGCATGATATGGGAGCATTATAAAATGATAGACAAAGTTCCATTCATCTTATAAAGAACTAAAAATTTCATTCCAGGACTAAACACATACAACTCAAGTACCTTTTCATACAGTCACTATTGGAAGATGGACAATTGAAGCTCGAAAAGATACATACTAACTAGAATCATGCAAATATGCTAACAAAAGTTGTAACCAGGGAGAAACTGAGAATAAGCTCAGTTTAAATTGGTCTTCAAGTATGATGATGAAGATGAGAAACATATAGGTCCAAAGTGGAGTCATTGTCTAGCAAATGAAGCAGCGATGGAGTTTCTAGAATCAGTCTCAAAGTGGGAGATTGTTGGGTGTAGAGCCTGATTATCTTGTTTAGTTTGTATCACAACGTTGGACCCCTGTACCTTAATGGGGCGGCAATACCAACCGTAATTAAACGCTACCTGGGGGGTCGAGCAGGGGGTGGCAGCGCCCCCGAAGATAAAAATAGATGTAAGATTGCCTTGTAAAAGTATAGTAATTTCTAGTCAATATGGGTTGTTCACTAGGAGGATGATTTGACGGTAGAATTTATTTTTAGTTTAGGGTTTTTATCCCTAGAAGGAAACCCCTCGCTTGTATGAGGGTATTGTATTGCGGTTGTGTATTTTATGTGTATTCTTAGAGCGAGAAACATATAGGGAGACTGTGAGAGAGAACAAAGGATATTACAGTGGATTTGTTGTAGGTTGTGGCTCTTAATTTTGCTGGATAATAGAAAGGAAGGACTTGCTAATTGGGGTGGACATAACCCAAACTGGGTGAACCACATATATCTGTGTCTCTCTGGTTTTATGAGTTTTGTGTGCTTGTGTTTTCCGTTGCATTGCTCTGTAATACATAATTTTCTTACAAGCCCTCTCCGAGTCAAGGAAGGCTAGGTCCTAAGACTCCAAAGACTGGTTTGTTGTTACCCTTATTCATTTGGTGATTTCCAATCCGTCAAATTATAAGGACCTAACATAATGGTGATTATGGTGGGATGTGAGTCAGTAACATCCTAAGTATCACTTAAGAACTCTGAGACCCTTTTCAATCTTATAAAACTCAAGCGTTAGCCAAAAGTGATATCTGGTTGTTTCATCATACTAGCACCATGGTATCTATAATAGAGAGCACTTGTTGATAAGCTTAGTATTGCATATAGAACTCATAAAACCCAAAACATCTCTACATTGATTTTTAAATTGTTGATGGTGGACAACAAGCAAACACTCAAAGCAGTAAACATCATCCACTTGGTGATTGCACTGGCCTCCAGTAGGCCTACGAACTCCATTAGTTCTCATACACTCCTTTAGGAATGCACTAATCAGTCAAAATCGTCTAAAACCCAGTCACTCATTGTGTGCACTTAGTATCCTTGAAGATAGGTCTGTTTTCAAGACACTCCTAAACTTTCAGGCTCTCTACATTTTGGGTCTCAAATCTGGCTTCACAAAGGATAAGCACCAGATCTCACCCTTACCCAAACCCTCCTACCATATTTCATGACCCAGAAAAGATCTTGTGAAAAAATTCTAGGGCTGAAGATTCAACTAGTGTTAGGACCATTCACAAAGCAAGTTTTTTCCCTAAAAACTGCACAACCTTGCAAGATCCCCAATTTGACTTACACCATAGAAGAAACCTTTTTATAACTAAGTCTCAATGTGGGATAGACCAGACAAAACTTGAGCCCAAAAATTTGCAACAGAGTCGTAGCAGGGAAGCCTCTCCTTCCACTCCTGATTTTCAGCTTCTCCAACACTTTGGCTCCTTTCATTCCAAATCTATTCAATCTCAGCTTGCTGGTCCAAGTACATCTACCACCCCCATTCACACATCCATTGTGAAAACCACTCCATTTCATCCTCCACCTCCTCTCACAAACCCCCCTCTCACAAATCCTCTTTGGGTTCCTTTACCTCCAATCATGGCAACTTGGTTTGCACCATTGGTACTACCGAAAGCTGTACTACCTATGCATCAATAATACCAATCTAAAATACCTCACTTTATTGGAGCTGACTCTACCACTTCTTAAAAACATGTAGAAAAAATGAATGATGCATTTCTTTACCAAGAAATAGAAGAGGAGACCATAAAAATGAGAATGTTTTCCCAAATTCTAGGAGGAGAAGAAAAGAAATGGTTCAAAAATGTAACTCCTAATAGCATACATGACCTAACTTCTCTTTATGAAACATTTATAAATAAGTGGGAGGTTTAGAAAAATCCTCTTCAAATCCTCTCATAATATTACCACCTTAAGAGAAATTTTGGGAAAAGTGTTGAAGACTACTGCACTAGGTTCAATAGTGTATACAGTTCACTCCCACCTCACATGAAACCACCACAAGGCCTAGCCTTAGTGAAATTTCTATAGGGTTTTGATCCAAACATGGCCTACAAATTGAGAGAAATAGATACCCTAAACTTAGAAGACATTAAAAGGGGAGTTGTGAGTGTAGAAGCCAATCTAATTGTAAAGAGGGCTAGGATGAGGGCAGAGAATAAAGTTACATACAAACATGAAACTATGGCCTCCACATCTGATGCTAAAATTGATAGCCTAGTTTGGAAAATTGAAAGGATGATGGAGAGAATCAATTTGAATGAGAGAGCACCCCTAGGGAAAACCAAGCAAATACCCAGAACTAAAATAGAAACCAAAACTTCAAAAGGGGCCCTCCTCAAAATAGAGAAAGAGACAATGACTACAAAATCATGCTTCCTTTCCAAGACAACTATGTAGATGAAGAGGAAAGGGAGATTGAAGAGCCGGAAGAGAGCCATGTAAATATGATAGGTTCTAATAATGAGGGTGATGTTTTTCTCACAGAAGAAGAACAAGGTCTATTTTCCTCAAACCAAACTGATAGAACATATGAGGATTATGGATAGTACAAATTATGATTTGAAAATGTTATTATGGAGGTTCATAGGCAGTATGACCTTAGGAGTAAGAAAACCCAAGATGCCTCCAAGAAAAACAATATAGAAGCTACTGCCAAGAAAATCACTGAAAACATCCTTAAAATGACAACAAAAAACACCAACATGATGGCTAAGACTCCTAATCAAAACAAAGACAAGAGAAGCCAATCAAATGGTGACCAAAGTTACCCTAGTACCTCAACTAGTGGCCCTCGAAAAATTGCTCAAAATTAAATTCCAAATAAAACTCAGCCAACTAAGGTTGCTGAAAGGATTGTGTGATAAAAATGATGTAAATATGCCAAAAACACTAGCACCATTTATTTTTTAGGGTGAGATTCCCAAGATCAAAATAAGCACACCACTTATTGAGCTTGTAACCTAAGATGTATATAGGTCCCAAGTTTTGAAAGCTTTGAACATAGGGAATGACACTGAAACTTTGAATCTAACTCATGACAAGCCAGATTTTTTGTTTGGACCTAAGGTAGAGGGAGAATATCAAGAAGTTGTTGTCCCTCAATTGTATGTTAGCTTAAACATTCATGACAAAATCTTACACAATGCTATGCTACACTTCGGTGCCTCACACAATCTCATGCCAAAGATAGTGATGGAGAGATTAGGCCTAGATAAAACTAAACCTTACAAAGACTTATACACTTTTTATTCAAGTAGAGTTAAGTGTTTAGGCCTAATAAAGGATCTTTGTCTCAATCTGGCACAAATACTAGTTAAGAGCCTAGTCATGGACATTGTAGTGGCTGACATTCCCCCAAAGTATGGCATGATTTTATCTAGATCATGGCGAGCCAAACTCCAAGGAAACCTTCAAATGGACATGAAATATGCCACCATCCTATTTTTTAACCAAACAAGGAGATTGTACTGGGAATCTCACATGAAATACATGGTAAGCAGCCAAGACAAGCCAAACAACACCCCTCTTTATTCTATCCATTCAAACCTTGACTCATTTATCTTGTACAATGAATATGAAATTAATAAAGAAGTAAATGAAAATGAAAAAGAGCTAGGCCTACTAGAACAGTCAAACCAAACACAAAATGAAGAACTTGATATCCAAACTCTAACAACCTTGAACAACAACATAATGGTGAATCTGAACTTGGAACACTTTGGAACATGAGCTCTGATGGCTCTTATGGAAAATATATTTCAGTATCAGGTGTTTGGATATACAACACCAATGAGGGTCATTCCTAAAAACTAGAGTTTCAATGTACCAATAATAATGTGGAGTATGAGGCTCTTCTCCTTGGTTTACATTTGCTAAAAAATATAGCAACTAAGAAGATTTTTGTTCAAGGATATTTGAAGTTGATCATTGGAAAATCAAAGGACAGTATTCAGCCAAAAATCATAGGCTAAGACAATATAGGAATTCTACCTTAGACCTCCTAAAAACTTTTGAGAAGTATGAACTTACCTTTATCCCTAGATCTCAAAACGGCCTTGCCAATGAACTTGTCTTTGCTACCAACACTTTCCAAATACCTCATGCCAATGAACAATACACAGTAAAGGTCAAGTGTAGACCAGTAGTCCCTAGTAACAGATTTTTGGCAAGTATTTTAAAATCACAAAGAGATTGAAGACTTCTTGCAAACCAAAACCAAGTTTGAAATATCAAAATCAGATTTAAACAATGAAGAGGATTGTTTTGTTGAAGAAAAAACCCACAAAACATACCTACCTTGTATTGCTGATATAAATCTACTAGAACATCCTCTTGAGGCACAATTGTTTGAAAATTTAGATAAAAAACACCTTGAGGTATTTCAATTCAAATATAACTCATTACCAAGAGGTATTTCTCCCTTAGAAGAGTTGTTTGATTTCAATGATGTTTCTAGGAAGCCAAAAATGGAATCTACCAAGACTAATGTGGAAGAATGCAACATAGGTAGTGTAGGAGAACCCAAAATGATAAAGTTGTCCAAAGCTCTCCGACCTCATATAAAACAAGAATACATAGAGCTACTCAAAGTCTTTACCGATGTTTTTGCATGGGGTTATGAGGATTTAAAGTCCTATGACACAAACATTATTCAACATAAAATTCCTCTCAAGGAAAAATAGAAACCATTCAAGCATAAATTCAAAAGAATAAACTCTATCCTAGTACCTCTAGTTGAGAAAGAAATAAAGAAGGTGTATGATGATGGAATCATAGTCCCTCTCAGGTACTTAGAATGGGTTTCAAACCTTGTGTCGGTAAGAAAGAAAACAAGGGAGATTAGGCTATGCATAGACTTTAGAAACTTAAAAAAAGCCTTCCTGAAGGAAAATTACCCTTTATTGAAGATGGATCATATAATACAAAGGGTGGTAGGTTCTAAAAGAATATCATTTCTTGATGGATTTTTAGGGTATAATCAGGTACTAGTACTTCCAAGTGATCAACACAATACCGCTTTCACAACACCCTGGGGCACCTTCATATATGTCAAAATTTCTTTTGGGTTATTGAATGTGGGGGTCACTTTCCAAAGAGCCATGGATATAGATTTTTTAGAAGTCATAGGTTACTTCATAGTGACATACCTTGATGACATCACTGTCTAGTCTAAAAATGATGAAGAACACCTAGTTCACTTGAGAAAGGTCTTTGAGAAATGCAAGAAGTATGGCCTATCTTTGAATGCTAAGGAAACATTGTTTAGTCTTCAAGAAGGAAAAATCTTGGGCCACATCATATCTGAAGAAGAGATAAAGATATACCCCAAAAGGATTGAATGTATATTACAGGTCAACCACCCTAGGAACATTAAAGAGCTTCAATCTTTCATTGGAAAGATCAAATTCCTAAGAAGGTCCATACCAAACCTCGTTGAACTCCTAAGAAAGAACAAAAACATGTTGAAAAGAGAATTAGGAGCCAAGTGGACCATGGAAGCCAAACAATCCTTTGAACTCGTAAAAGAAGCACTCACCCAAACACGAGTTCTAATTAGCCCCAACTTTACCAAGTATTTCTTCATTTTCTCCTTTGGATCAGAACACACTATTCCTATAGTATTTCTTCAAAAGAACATGATGGGACGAGAACAACCGATAGCTTTCTCCAACAAGGGATTGAGGGATGCACCTCTAAAATATAACATCATGGAGAAACAAGCCTTTGCCTTGATCAAAGCATTGAAAGATTTTAGAGTTTACATTTTTCACTCCCATGTCATTGCTTTTGTTCCACATACAGTTGTAAAATACATTCTAAATCAGGACCCTGATTGTAAAAGGGGTAAGTCGATTTCTATCATCTTAGAATATGATTTAGAAATCAGACCCACTAAACTGATTAAAGGACAAGTACTTGCCAAACTCATGGTTGAAGAAAATTTTCAAGCGCTAGACATAAACATGATACATTATTTGGATGAATAAGAGGAAATAGTGACTCCACACATTCAAGAAGAATTCCTAAACTCACCCTACTATGTTGATATATTGTATGTACTTGTTAATCTAAATGCTCCTCCTACTTTGTCTAAAACAAGAACTATATTCCTTCAACAAAAGGCTTTAAATTTATACATTTTAGATAGAGATTTGTATTGGAAAAATTATGTTGGTATCTTGCTTAAATTTTTAATTGAATATGATGCAGATAGAATTATGCATGAGTTTCATGAAGGAGATTTTGGAGGTCATCTCTACTGGAAAACTGCAGCCCACAAAATCCCTAGAGCTGGTTATTATTGGCCCACTCTTTTCCATGACATACACAAGCTAGTTACAACTTACCATAAATGCCAAATATTTTATGACAAGAGAAAACTACTGCCATTGCCCTTCCATCCTATCAGTGTTGAAACTCCTTTTCAATAGTGGGGTTTAGATTTCATTGAATAAATACACCCTGCTTCATCTTCCCAACATAAGTGGATCCTCACTCCAACTGACTATTTCAGTAAATGGATAGAAGCCATCCCTTCAAGGAATGCAACTAACTTAGTCATCATCAAAATCCTTGAAACCAACATCTTGTCCAAATTTGGCTGTCCTAAAAATTTAATCACCAATAATGCTATTTCTCTTAAGTCCAAGAGAATGGTGGAATTTTTCTACAAGTATCATATCACACTAGGGCACTCTACAGCTTATTATCCTCAAGGTAATGGGTTGGTTGAGTCCTCTAACAAAATTTTGGTGAATATCATCAAGAAGTAGTTGGAAGAGAAAAAAAATTCATGTCATAGCAAACTAGTGCATGCACTATGGGCTGATAGACTAACAACCCATAAATCTATCAACATGTCTCCCTATCAGCTAGTGTATGGAATGTATGCAATTTTCTCGACATCCTTGGGAGTTCCAGTTATGAAGTGTCTTCAAGAGGTACAATCAGAAGAGAATGATGTGCAAAGGAGGATGAATAAAACCATTCATTTGTAGCAGTCAAGGGAAGAAGTTTACAAAAGAACACAAGTAGTGCAAGAGAACATCAAGAAGATCTTTGAGAAAAGGACCAAAGCCAATGATTTCCAGATTGGAGACAAAGTTCTAAAATCGGATTCAAGGAGAGAGGACAAAGGAAAGCATGGAAAATTTAAAAATCTTTGGAAGGGTCCATAGATAATCCATTCAGTTAGAGGTAACAATGCATTATTTTTTCAAGAACTAGAGGGAGTAGAGTTGTTTGGAGGTCCTGTCAATGGCAAGATGCTCAAGCAATATTTTTTGTCAAAATCCCTATTTTGAAGCTTTCATTCATTGTACATAACATTTCTTGATAATTTTTTTTTAGAAAAATCAAATACAAAAACAAAGAAAAGAAGAAAAAGAGGGTTGCAAAAAAGAAGAGGTACAACCCCATACCAAAAAAGTGTATTGCTGAAAGTGTGCAAGCCTAAATGCCACTACCTTTGAAAAAAGAAAATCTTGTTCAATCATCTAGCCTAATCATGACTAAACATGCTTTAAATTTCTGCTGATTGGTTAGTGAAAGAAGACTTGTCAAACCATTTAAGCTTGGCTTTTCAGTAGATTAGATTAGGAAAAGATGTTGGTTCCCAAAGCATAAATCTGAACCAAAGAAAAATGAGAGGGATGCATAACCAATTCCGAATCACAACCCTCAAGTTTTTAGTTTTGCTTATACAAAAACTAAACTCTATGTGCATCTTTTCCAAATGCCACAACCCATGGAAAATCAGATTTCTTAATCCTAGTTTGGTCATATTTTGAATTTCATGTTAGTAGGTTAGAGAATGAAAATATGTCAAATAGCTTAACCTTCATAGATAAGTCGACTAGGTAGAGAATAAAACAGTTCATCAGCCTAATATGAACTCTTGGAAGTGATACTAGTACAAGTAGATAGTTTTTTATGCTTTCAAAAGAACAGAATGTCAAGGGTTTTCCAGTCCAACAACACCAAAAAGAAGAAAAAATGTTAGGAAAAATGAGATGGGTAGGTAGAAATGATATTGAAGGAATCACGTATTTTCGTATTTTTTAGATCACAACTTGAAGAGAACATCAGCAAATGAAGGAAGAGGGATTTACCAAGTACAAGTAAGGTACTGGTCTTCAAAACTTAGAGATCTAAACTCTAAGGTCCTGAACACCTCCTGAAAAAGAGCTGCCCTCCCCAAGTGGAGCCATTGTTAGTCATTAGTAATTTTTACTATCTGTATATGACTATAGATTGGTTATATATTTCTAAAAAAAAAATCACTACATATTGTGAGTATTAGAAATCTCACTCCCTTCATTATCATTATAGGAAAATTTTCACTATTCTATAAATGTGGCCATTCCATGGTCACCCTTCCACTCCTAAAAACTCCTAATGGGCTTGTGTCACTCATCTCCATCCTTTTTCCTACCTATTACCCCATTACTCTATTTTTCCCTTGCCCATAACTTCACTTTACATCTAGGGTTACCTATAAGCCTATTCCTTCCCATGTTCACTAGGTTCCTCAGCATTGATGGTCTCAAAAATATATCTGCAGGATTTTTAGATAAATAAAGTACATTGGATTTTGGATCTTCAATACACCATTTTTTCAATACTCTACTTTTACACTTGAAGACTCAAAGCTATTTTTTTGTCAAAGACCAGGTCAAAAATCCTCCCATTAGTTCAATTAAGGTTTCATATGTTCCAAGGTAAATCATTGATGTTTCAGACACAATTTTTCTTTGTTAGAATTTGGTTCAGGGGTATTGTAATAATGAGACATGGTTACTCAAGAAAAGATATAAAGGTTTACAAAGAAGAATACCTTATCAAATTCAGGTTCTGCAAGAGTGTTAAAATGTCTATCAATAGAAACTTGGCAAGGTAGGAGGTCTGCACCTAAGTCAAGACAACTCACAGCAGAAGAAATAAAACCACTTGGTCTTGATGAAAACTAGGGTTTTGATCTTGATGGTCCAGCAGTGTACCAGGCAGTGATAAAATGCATAAATTACCATGGAGGAGGTACACCAAAAACAAAACATGAAGAAAATCTTTTCAGAAATTATAGATGAAACAGGGGAAAAGGTGAGGTGAACTGGACAAAAATGAATGAAGCTAAAAGCATTATAGAGAACTTAGAAGACAACACTAATAATTTTTTTCAAGAACTCCAGATACCTATGGTTTTTGGAAGATAGTCAGCAAAGGTGAAATGATAAGTTGAATTCCATGATGACAACAAAGGGATTCTAAGGATGTCACTGTTTGATCAAATTCCATACTTGTCAAAAATATTTTGTCATGCCAAAATGATCAAAAGACGGTTTGAGCTCCATGGTACAGGTAAATGAATAGTTTGGAAGTGTTGATTTGTGTTTGAACTTTGAATCCCAAAGATGTCGAAATGAACATGTCAAATCTTTAGGAACAAAAAGCGGGTCAAAATCATCATTTTAGCAAACCTGCATACAAAAAGTGTGAAAAGGTTAGTTAGAGAAGGTAAGAAGTTGAGTTAGACCTCATGATGGAAATGACAGAATATTTTGAAGTAGCTACTGTGTAAAGATTCCAAACTTGTCAAAAATGAGTTCTCATGCCTAAATTATCTAACGATGAATTGAATTTCATGGTGTAGAAAAAAGAGGATTTTGGGGCTGCTGCTGTGTCAAAATAAACCTATCACGCTTCCAGGATCAAAAGAGAGAAGATTTCATAACCCAAGAAAACCTGCAGAACAAAGGTGTATTGAACATCAGTTAAAATGTGTAAAGAGAAAAATGGCCTTCATGATCTAAGTCACTTGCAAAGTAAAAGGGTCAGAGAGTTAGTGAGAAAGGAAAAAAGTGAAAAAGACATAAGAAATTAGAAAATGGGTTTCCAAAGATTAAATTTAAAATCAAAAGCTTATAAAAGGTCATTTTTTTTCATATGACTCTTTTTTCACTTGAAAAAGGTTGGAAGCATTCAGGAGAGAAGAAATCTCGAGTTTCTAGTCAAACTGGGCAAGCTTTTTGTGGCATTGCGCGCTCAAGTTGGCATTGCACGCCTGGAGTTAGGCGCTATGCCCTTGGTGAAAAACTCTCGTGAAAATTAGGCACTGCGTGCCTAGCAAGCCACTGCGCCTTTGCCTGAATTGACCCACAATGTGCCTTAGGCACTGCGCGCTTGGCCAGGAATGCTTTTAAGCGCTACAAACGCGCAAATCAACTCAAAACACCTTCCACATTTCTCAAAGGTCCTCCAAAGCGATGCTAAATGGTAAGTGGATGCCTTCAGCCCTTCTTCGAGGAATTTTGATGGTTTTAAAATTAAAAATGATTTTAAGACCTAAGAACAAACCCTAGATTTGAACTTCAAACCATTTTTTAACAGGGAAAATTTTAAGGATAGAAAATTATCTTGAAGTTTAAAAAATTGGTGAATCTCACTAGTCCCTAATATGAAAATTATAAAATGTTTACTGATGTATCTATAAAATTATTCAAATTTATAATGATATTATATATACTCTCTATATAATGTTGGCGAATTTTAACATAAAATAATTTTATATTATAAAATTTAGGCAATAATTTTTATAAAAGAATGGAAATTGGCGAATTTTTTTTTGGAAAAATCATGGAAAATTAACCCACCTATGAATATTAGCCCCTAAAATTTTCCATTTTGTTTAACATTTCTTCATCTGCTTATAAAGAGATTTAGTGAAAAGCATAGGGTTACATTGTTGGAGTTTCCCATTCACCTGATCTGTCCCTAAACTCCATTTCCCTCATAATCTCTGTCCCTTACACTGCAAATGGATTGACCTTACATTTCCCTCTTCCATTTCAAATGGAAATAAGTGCAGCGTGTGTCAAAGCAGAGTTCAAACAAGCAGCTGAGGTTGTGATTGGGTTTTTCTTCTCACTTAGCCTAATATACATATACCCTTACTCATTCATCTCATTCACTTACAGAGCTGCCTTTTTCATCACCATTCCATTACCCTTCGTCATATCAGTTTCACATCAAGTACTAGGGTTTCAAAGGTAGAGTGGTCAATATGTTAGAAATAGAGGATAGTGGTAAAGAAGGAGATGGTCAAATGCCAAGGAGGCAAGGGCACAAAGGTGGAAATATTAACATGTTTGAACCACTCAACATAATAGAGCTAAATGCATCTCCCTTAATTGTCTCCTACTTGCAAAATGTAGGTTTTTATGAATTTTGTGAGAAGGTATAATAGGTGCAAAACCACCATGAGATAATTAGGCTTCTCATCATTAACTTACATGAGAAAGAGGTTAACCTTGTAGGAGTAAATTTTTAACTATCTATTGATCTTATTGCAAATGCCACAAGCATACCTAGTGTAGGGGAGAAATGGTTCAAGCAGGCTAATCTTGACATGAGCTACTATGAGCCATATTTAAAGCCTAGGTACAAAGGCTACAATAATTCCATATTTCCTTTCTCTCATTTTTTGGAAATATATGCACCTATAGTGAGGATCATTGTGAAATATTTTACATGTGAAGGAAGGTTTCCCTGGATTTACTCCTATCACATTAGGCTTCTTATGCACTTTAATAGGGTTAGGATGTTGCACCTACCCTATTACCTATACAGAAGCATTGAAAAAATTTCCTATATTGTTCGAAAGAGACACTATCCCCAACATATGCAAAGCCTCTTTCATCACTCTCTTATTAAAATGTTTGTTATGCATAAATTGCAGCAGAAGGGCATTCAGTGAAGATGACGAAAATGAAGCAGAAAGCAGTAGAAATGATGATCGTTATGATGATGGCAGTGGAACAAAGAGCCATGATGACAGTGAGGCAAATAGCGATGAAGCACATAACAGTGAGGATAAGAAAAATGAATTTGATGTCAATGAGGCAAATATGAGTGAGGATGCAGAAGGAAACAAGGAAATGATCCATGATAGCAGTGGGTCAGAGAGAAGTGAAGAGCACAATGAATCACATAGTATGAGGCATATAGTAGTGGTGATAAGAGTAATGAAGAAGGTATTGATTAAGAAAACAGTGAAGCAAGAAAAAATGAAGAAGAAAGCAATGCAGAAGGTAGTGGGGAAAAGAATCATGAATAAAGCATCAAGGAAAAGGGTAATGATATCAGTCAAGATGATTTCAATGATAAAAAAAAGAGCATTGATGCAGAAGATAGTGATGATGTTGGCCCTAATGATGACAGTGGGTCAAAAGGCCATGATAGCAATGGTGATAACAATGATGAAGGCAACCATGTGAGCAGTGCTGATAAGATGCATGAGGATAGTGAGGATACCAATTATGATGGAAGTCATGACGGTAGCAAGACTAAAGACACTAATATGATCAAAATTGAAACTTTTTCTTTAACCTAACAAAGAGGAAATAAGCATGTGTTTGTTGTCCTCAAGAGGAAAGGGGCCATGCCTTATACATCAACTAAGCAACTTGACAAAGGAAAAGAAAAATTCATGGATGAAGAAGAAGAAGACCAGCATGAGATTGAAAAATAATTTGAACTCATTCATGTTGACAGTGATGATGAAAATGAGACAAGGATCTCAAACATGTTTCTCAAAATATAATATTCCAAAATCAAATGTTTGCAAGCCAATCTAGACATGGTTATGAATGTCATCCATTATTTTGAGGTTGAAAACAAGTAGTTGGAGGCACAGAAGGAAATATATGAGATCACATCTATCAAAGCTCAAAAATAGGCTGAAAAAGCCAAGAGTAAGCTAGATGAGGCCTTGGATAGGTATGGGAACACTGATGATGATGAAGAGCAACTTCCTAGGAGGAGGCCAATGACAATTGGTTTAAAGAAGGCCTTAGCCAAAGAGAGAGAGCACGAGGCAACCTTGGCAAAGCAACTCTCTCCAAGTGAGTTTATTGCCATGGAAATTGAATATGATCAATAAAATTGTATTGAGAGGGAAAAAATACATCTATAGGGTCTATTGGAGAATACCAAGAGGGACCTCAACCTCCAAAAGAACATGGCAAGGCCTTATGCCTTAAGGAAAAAGATTGCAAGGGTCAAGCTCAAAAGTTCCCTTGCAAAGGTTCGAGCCCTCAAGGAGGAAAAAGGCAAAGAAAACCTTGAAATCCTTACTGATGCATCCCTACAGGCATCCCAAACATAATAAGCAAGGAAAATCCAAATTTTTGCATCTTTTTGTAAATTTTGGTTTTTGACTATTTTGGAGGGCTAAGGGCACACCTCCGCTGGTGCTGCACTCTTTTTTGGGGTAATATTTTGAGGAGTAGCTTACATTTTTGGTATCTTTAGCCAAAGGATGCCATCCAAAAAAACATTCAGCTCATTTGGAGAAAAATTAGTACTCCAAAAGTGCTAAAAACACCCAAAACATCACCTTTCTTCCCTATTTTCAGAGCTGGTGCTGCATCTTGAAGAGTCTTGAGAGATTGCATTTTTGAGCAGGTAAATGAATTCCAATCAGAAATATAAAGGCCGTTTTCTAAATTAGACTTGACAAGATTTCCCATGAACTATCATGGAGCTCATTTCGACACGCTAAGGCCTTCAAAAATCAACTACAAGATGACCTATTTTTCCAATGTAGGCGTTGCACCCTTGGACCTTAACGTGGCGCCCTTGCCTGCAAAGTCAACAAAAGAAACAAAATTATTGAAAAATGATATTTTTAAAGAGTTTTAACGCAAATCACTCTTATTTAGCTCGGAATTTATGTTTGAAGTTATTTTTCATATACTAACTTAGATATTTTCTGCCTTGGGCCTTGCATGGTCTCTTTGGACAAAAATAGCATTTATGATGTCTTAATGACATTTTGGGAACCCTAGTTAGGGTTTTCATTCTCTTTTCTAGTTAAATACTTCATTGAGGCCTCATTCTAAAATTTTGGTTGATTTTTGAGCATAATATTATCTATACTTGGAGTTTGTCGAAGAAATTGGCTTTGGTGGTTGTGATTGCTTTGGATTGAGCATCAATGGATCAAGCACATTCCTAGGATTCATGAGCTCTGTTAGATGGTGATGTTGTTCCAATTTTGTATTTTTTTCCTTCAGTTTTAATTATGATCATGGTTTCTTTGATCTTAGGACAAAAATTGTAGAGTAGGATATGCTTTCTTGGTACCCTACTTCTGTCTGCATCCTATTATCTCTATGTTTTCTTCCATGAAGTTTGATTGAAGAATCCTTAAATGCTCTTTATTTTAATTGAAATGTTGTGTTAAAAGCTCTATTTTTTTGAAAGTAATGTTCATAGAACTCTTAGTTGCTCTATATATTTACTTATTTATTGTTTTGAGGTCTATTTAGCAAAATTCTAGTTGAATAATCCTTCATTTCTCTTCAAGTTTTACTATGATATCATCCCGAAAGCTTTTCTTGTTTCTAGCATGTTGAAGGATCCTTAGTTCGCCTGTTAACCTACTGCCCTCAGAACTTCATGTTAAAATCACACTCACTAAACCTACTTAGATCCATTTGGCCTTGTTAACTTTCCCTATGAAACACCCTTAACCTATTATTGAAATCTTCGAGACCTATGCAGACTCCATATCCTAATGGATTGATTTTCTCTCACTCTACCTATTCTTCTTGACAACCTATCCAACTAAAAAAACAAACAAACAAACCCTAATCCTTATAACTAGCCTAAAATCAAAACCCTAATATCATACAAGTTACATCCTTTACACAAACATAGAGAGAGCCCTCTCTGAGTCCAGGAAGGCTAGGTCCTAGGACTCCAAAGAATTTTTTGATGATACCCTTGTTCATTTGGCCATTTCCAATCTCCCAAATTATGAAGACCTAACATCATGTATTATCCATCATATAGTGTTTATAAACATATATTCTAAATATATCTGGCATGTCCATAACATGCTATAACCATATATACAGAACCAGGGTGCACCTATTCCCCTACACCTAATCATCATCTAGAGGATGTTGTTCCCATAGGTCTATATGCTTGAATCCCTGATTCAAGCACTTGAAACACAATGGAACTCCACAAACTCATTGATCTAGTGGCACCATTCCCACCTTTCCACACCCAATTAGTCCCCTCCATCTCATATTCTTGAGGGAAGTGTCTCATTCCTGGGGGATGATGCCCCCCTGAGAAAAATTCTCACTAGATTAACATAAGTCTCGACCTACACCCCAATGATATAGGTATGTTAGATTATCCTTTCATTCCTTAGAGATTTTTTACTATCAACATCTTCAGTGATCCATATGCACATCGGATATCATAGATGATTCATACCATACATTGAAACATTCTACTATGTGTGATACCACACTTACCACGTGGTCCCCGTGTTTGACTTAGTGGGAAGGGATGATTCTAGAAATTCTCTAGTATTTCATTTTTGTATTCCTCTCTTTCCTTAACTCTTCATCAGGAACAATCTTTCCAACAAGAATTAAGAACATCTTTAGGCAAGTAAGGCCACCTACTTGAAATTCCTAGATCCAAATTATGACGGTTGATTTATCTGCTACAAGATCTCAAAGATTTACATAATTCTCCTCTTCTCCAAATTCCACAACAAGTCATTATGTAAGCGAATTTTTTGGGGGTAAGAATGCATTATATAGGAAAAACCATTGTTGTATTGTCAAACTATGGGGAAACTGTAGCTCAGTTTTATTAACGGTCAACACCATTATAAATCCCTCATCAGGCTCTAGAATGGATCTCTCTTTGTTTTTGTTAATTTTAAACTGCGTTAGGAATCCAAATTTTCCAATAGGTATCACTTTTTTGCCTATCAAAATAGAATCTATTCATACGAGTCACCTATTTGGGTCCTATAATAATAGCATTCATAAATTTTGAATTGACCTTGATATCATTGTAAATATGTACATACCTTTCTTTCTGGAAGTTGTTTTCCCATATTTTGAAAAAATGAAAAATAATAAAAAATCCAAAAAGAGGGTAAAAAGTCCTAAAAGAAAAATCAAAGGACTTAGAAAAATATAGACCCCAAAAGAAAAAAGAGATGAAAATAAGACCTGAAAGTGAGCAAGTCCAAATGCCACTAATTTTACTTTACTACAAAGAATAATGATTATGTGCAGAGTGTCAATAAATGCCATAATCCATGATCAGTTAAACAGTTTAATCTTAAATTTTCATGTTTCAATTTTATTTTTTAGATAGTGAAAAAATATTTATCAAACAGTTTAAACTTGAAAAATCAGTAGATAGGTAGAGAATAATGAGGAGCTCAACAGTTTAATCTGAGTCGTTGGATGAAATAAGGTAGATCTAGATAGTTTTATTCTTTGAAAGAAAATGTTTTAAGGTTTCAAGTCTAAATGAGCCTATAAAATGAAGAAAAAGTGTTAGAAATAATGTTGGGTAGGTAGAAAGAAGTTGAAAAATCATGTAATAACGCATCAATGGCTGAAATCACTAATTTACCCTCCCCTATAAGTATTCAGTATTCTAAGGTATCAGTCAAATAGGCTAGGAGAATTTCTCTGACTTTTGTTAGGACCGGACGCAAGGCTCGATGACTGGCTAGTTAAAAATTTTGGGTTCTTATGTTAAAAACCCACATTTATCATCATTTACCCTTCATTCCTATGTTAAACCCCCTTTTTTCCTAAGTAAAGACACATTATTACTTAGTAAAAATAAACCCTAAATAATTAACTTCATTCTTTCAAAAGCATTCATAAAACCCTCAAATTACATTTATCCTAATTATTAGTGAAGTACATATAAAAATGAGAAATGCTTTATTTGATACTTTACTTAGAGATAAAATGCATTTTGTTTCCCTTTTCATATTAACTTTTAACCTATTTTTATTAAATTCCTAAAATTACACCTACCCGTAGATATTAATTCCCCTATAACTTAATAACCCCCCAAAAACCCACTATTTTAATGTTTAGAGTGAAGTCTATTTTCCCCACATCCATAAATAAAAACCTCGACTATAAGCCCTTTGGTCTAAACTTATCATTATTTGAAATAACCCGCCCCTATCATTTTAAAACCATTCAAATGGTTAAAAACTATATAATATAATAAATCACGTCCACATATGTCTTATTGAAACATATTTATAAATTTTTTAAATAAAAAACATTACCCCCACCTATATTCATATAATCCTAAGTATTTGAATTAAATAAAGGTTTATTTATAAAGTTCAAGAACCAAGGCCACCTATGCATAAAACCCCGCACCCATATACATTGATTAAAACATTGTATATATGTTCAAAACTTATAGCCCCTGCCATGTCTAAACCCATCTACACACATATAATCACCCCGGTCCCACCCCTAATCGAGTGCAATTCTCAAACTAATCTCAGTCGTTCGCTTGTGAACTCGAAATTCAACAGCACAGATTTGTTATCGCGTGGAAAAGGTGTGCGACCACCCAAGTGACAAAGCTACACTAAATGGGTGGTTTCTCCCATTCCTCCCTCCTCCACATGGCCTTTCAGTATTGGATCACATGGGTTAAGCCAAAAATAGCTTACCACCCAATAGCCGCGCGATAACCAATTGCGGTTTTTGTCCATTGAAACTTCAAAACTGCTCTCACGCCTGATGCGATCTACATTCAATGTCCAATTAAAACAACTGAAATGTTTAATAAAACCTTTGGAAATGTATTTCATATTATTCTTACCTATTTTACTCTATGCATTACCTCTCCCGACTGAAAGAATCCCTGTAAAAGCTATTTTCTCTACCATTTTCATGCCCTAGCCTGTATCATTTTCCCTTCGAACCTTTAAAGACTGTTGACGAGCTGCACATCGCTCCAAACAATTCATTGAAGCTGTCAATTTAGCCAAAATCTTAGAAACCTTGCCAAAAATTCGATACCTGCATTACAACAGGTATTATTCTTAAAAACTTGAACCTGCAATCTATTTAAAGAAATTTTTACAGAACAAATAGTTTTAGAGTTTTAAAAAATCGATTAAAAAAATGCCTAAAAAGTCCCAAAAACAGGCCAAACTCTGGAAAACTTTTCCCAAAAACCCTTTTTCTCTATGGTGCGCTATTTTGAGGAAATTAGTGAAATTTTCATAGTTTATTAGTCTATTTTAAGCCCTAAGATAAACCGGAAAGCCTCTGCAGGTACCGTAAACCCTCTGTGATCCTTTTAAAAACGTTTTCAGCCTTATTCCCTTAAATATACTTTGAAAACCCCTATTTTATGTTTAAAGCCAATTCTAAAGCCTCCAAATTTCTTTGATAAGCCTAATTGAACAGAAAAATAAAAGAAAAGCCTATAATTTGCCATAATTTTCCCATTTAAGCCTTTGCTATACTAAAGTTTCCTCTACACACTGTTTAAACTTGTAGAAGCATATCAAAATGCACAAAAAACAGAGTGCAAGAAAGCTTGAAGGTTTTAAAGCTCCTAAGCCTGCCCCTTATATGACTCCAAGTACTGTTATTGTTGTAAATCCATTACAACCCCCGGTTGTTGATATTGAACACATTCTCCTTGATGATACTGATTATAAAATAGCTAATCCCATTTTTGAATTCAACCTGTTAGATATCCATAACTGGTGCTATGAGAAATCTTTAGATGATCATGAACAAGTTCATATTTGGGAATCCCATTTACTAAAGTATGTTGTTCCATTGACTCACCCTTGTCAAGAGATCATTAGATTGTGTCAGTAGTACTATGTTCCTGAACAAAGAGCTATTATGAATGCCAGTAAAGAAGTTCTATTTACTATTAGTGCAGATTCAATCAACCAAATGTTGCAGCTTCAACCTGACCCCCAAGCAATACCTTTGTCTATAGAGTCCCTCACCAAGCTATACATTGGCCTAGATTTTCCTAAAAGGTTCATGATTTTTCAGACTTCTATGCCTCTGCATGTAGAAATTCCAAAGTTAAATCATCCCCATTCTACTGCTCAATTCCCTGAAGGATCAAGGCATGTAATTACCATGCTCTCTTTCATACTTGGATATTTCAATGATGAGCACACTGATGAATCCATCTTGGTGTTCTTGTCCACCTTTTATCTAGGTTAACCACCTTCAGTCATATTTGATTATGCTGGTTTCATTGCTAATATTATTCATTATAAATTGACAAATTTACAAATAGAGGGAGTGTTTAGATATACTTCCTACCTTTTCCACATGTTCTTGTAGTTGCAATCAAAAATTTTTCCTATCACTCTTCAAAAAATTGGCATAGAGGCCAATCCTCTATTTGTCATTTTTTGGACATCATTGCTCAGAAAAGAATCTAAAGATTTCAGCTATTCATAGTTTTCAAAATTATTTTTACATCCAGTGATTACCATGTTGACTAAGACAGAGAAGCCTGCAATAAATGAGGAAATGAAGGGAATATTGCAGTTATCATAGTAGAGTAAGGCTGGTGACTAGTATTTGTATGAGAAATATACTAAAATAATAGTTTTTGGGACAAACTTGTTGCCTTAAACGTTACCCAAAGACCCTTCTATGAGGATGTTTGCCTTGGAGTATATTAGGCAAATCCTGAATTCTGATTCAATTAATTTCATGGTAGCTAAGAGGAAGACCCAATTCAAACTTAAAAATGAAATTTGGCCATTCATATGCAATCACATGGATGCAAAAAAAGGAAGCAGCAAATCATTTATTGGAATATAAATTTTAGGTGAGTTTCCCTTAGAACTATGATCCACAAGGGATCTTGAGCAAGCTAAGGGTAAAATTCAAATTAACACCCTTTATACATGAAGGTAAACCAGAAATAGAAAATTTTTCTAATCATCTTGAATGGATTGAAAACAAATTAATAGATGCATTAAGCAAAGGTAATACTAGTCATACCTTAGAGACTAAAAATAAACTAGAGAAGTCCATCAAAAGAATAAGAGAAGAAGGAGCCTATGTGTTACAGACTACAACAGAAGCAAAGTTCAAAATCATTTAGAATAAAAGGTCAAAATTAGATACAATAGGTAAAGGAAAAGTGAAAATAGATGTTGAAGAAATAGAGCCTCTTAATACCAACACAAATTTGCTAGAGACAAATGTAGCTACTGTAATTATAATTGAGCCAAATCAGAATGAAGAAATTAATAACGAAGACACAAAACTGATGGGAAGACAAAAAAGTATGGAATCTTCTTCCTCACATTCAGCTAAGGAAAATGATTTGGATATTAAGGAGAAATATAAGAAAATCAAGTTGAAGAATGAGGAAATGAAAACTGAAATTTACTCTCAGTTCTTGAAACAAAAGCCAGGTAATCAAAACAGATTCCTATCAGCGTTTGATTACTCAAGTAAAAAATTGATTATGTTAGTATTACAGCCCACAGTATCAGTTCCAAAGACAGTTGCTAACTATAATATAGCTGATCTAGAAGTAGCTATAGATAGTATTCATGAATTAGATCAAATAGAGTTTCACAGGAAAAGCTCTGAGATGTTATATTCCAAAGTTACCAAAAAGGTTATGAATTCTCATAAGCTACAAAATACCATCTCCAATGTGCAATATCAAATGAAGATGGAAAAATCTTCATTATATGCCAAGGATCTATGGATAAAAGCCTTAGAAGAATTAGTATTACATGTAGGATATGATCCTAAAAACATTAAAGCAGCAAAAGCCTTGGTAAAAAGGAAAAATGAGGATAGAGCAACCTTGAGGAAACAGCTCAAGCTTCCTCAAAGTGAGCATCCTTAGACAAAAGAAATCTTACAGGAATAGAAGGAAAGAGATGAAATGATGAGTTTAACTCTTCAATTGACAGCTCAGATTAAGGAAATGGAAGTAAATATGGACCAAATTTTCCAAGAAAAGGAGACATTAAAAAAACAATTGATTCCTATAGTCATCCTAGTTATCACTGTAGGAGTGCCATCCTCTTTAGGATAAAATTTGACATCCAAAGAACCACTGGCCACTACAGTGCCAATGACTTCTTCCACTACATCAGCCACTGAATCATCTACCACAGAAGTGTAGCCTATAGATGAGTCCAATAAGATAGTAAAATAAATGAAAGTGATGTCTTTGAAGACAAGTGAGATAAAAATATTGACAAAAATGGTTGAAAATATTGAAAAATAAAATAAATCAACTCAAGAAAATCCTAAGATACATGAACAAAATGCCAATAGATTGAGTGAAGAACTCACGAAGTTGCAAAAGGAATTAACTCTAAAGGATCAGATATCATACATAAAAAATTACCTATGGAATAATGTTATTGAAGGCATCCATGATGTATGGTCTTTAATTCAGGTAAATTTTGAGCAAAGAGAATTATTACTGGCTGCCTATGCAGAAATTCAAAAAACTCAGATTGATTTAGCTGACAAACCAGAACAAGTAGTAAGGCTAATCAATTTCATTAACAACAAGAATAGACAAGAATTGGAAGAACTAAAAATAGCATATAGAACTACCACTGTCCTAGAAATTAGGAAAGTCACAACAAAGAGAAAATTGATGAGGCATCTTGAAGAAAAATGTGAAGGTATGAATACTTCCATAACTAGATTTATGGTTAAGTTCACCAATTTGAGGCAAAAAGGACTTCCTGATATCATGGTTATTAATGATAAATTTATGCCTCAAAATGATTATGACAAGAAGATAAGAGAATATGCCTGGGAACAGGTAAATAAGCCAGCTGGTCAAGGCAATCCCATAGGAAAAGTGTTACTGAAGGGTTTTGAAGATCAATTTTACTTACAATATGAGATTAAACACTTATTTTCTATCAATCCCACCTTTCCCATATATACAGAAGCTGATGAAAACTTTAGGAAATTAAAGAATATTCAAATTCCTAAAAATGACGATTGGAAAGCTCTCACAGATTTACTGTGAAGGAGAAAAAAAAGCAGATGAAAAGAAGATAAAAAATAATTTTCAAAATGACAGTCAAAACAAATTCTATTTACATCAGTAAACAGTTTTGACTAAGGGTTAAAGAGTATTTGTTAAAGAGTATAAGTGACTAAAGAGTATCTGAGAAAGACTATCAAACAAGGCAAGTTAGATTTCAGAAAATATCTAAAGGCCAACAAGGAGGACACCAAGGCAGCCAACTACTTTATCCTCATAATTGTTTCTATTTATTAGGGATAAAATAGGACAGCTTGCTGATTTGCTAAGCAACTATCTCTATTTTTATTGTAGAAATATTTTATTTTCCTAAGATCCTTCCTAGAAGTCATCTAAGATATTTTGTAAAACATTTTGTATAAATACTTCATCTTTAGAAGTATTTTGGTGTGGAATCAAATTGTTGGGATTGTTATAATCATTTTTTCTTGGACTTTAAAGCTTTTGTGTGTCAAAATTTCGAGTAGCAGGCTGGATCAAAGCAAATTGGCATCATACTTCAAGATGCCTGTGATGAGCTATTTGGAGTGAAGTATTTTCTGCACTTGTCATTGTTTCTTTTCTCTATTACATGCATCCATTTATGTTTATGCTAAATCTAAATGTATATCTATGAGTATTACTACAGGATATGTTAATAGCACCCTATTTTTAACTAGTTATCATTTATATGTTTTCCTCTGATTTCTAGTGTAGGGAATTCTTAATTGCTCCGTCATTCATTTGACCTCTCCTACTACTTACCTTTTCCAGATTTAAGGATTCTTAAGTGTCCTTTATCTTGATCATACCATCTCACAAAAACAACTTTCCAAGATCTCCAAGGGTTATCTATCTTTCCCTGAAGACATTTGACTTTTTTTCCACTTCAACCTAGTCATGTTAGCTTGATTTTGACTCCATAACTCAATGGAAAAATATATTTCCCGCTATCTATCCTTTCAAGTGTTTTTTCCCACCAAATCAAACAAAACCAAACCAAAGCTGCACTTTCATAACTAGCCTAATATTCACAAATTAAAAAAAAGTTAAACATTAAAGGGAGAGCCCTCTCTGAACACTAGGAAGGCTAGATCCTAGAGTTTGAATTAGGTTTGTGGTTACCTCTAGAATTCTTTGACTTAAAACCAAAATTACACAACTTAAGAATTACTTGAGTGATAACATCACCTATACTCTACTATCACTTTCATTTTCACATGTTGAATTATGTGCTCATTTCTTTATGAGTAACCATTATTTACTTACGTTTTTACACCCCCCTTTGGGCCTTCCTCGTGTGGCAACATCATCTAGTCACTCTTGTTCAGAGAATCAAATATGAGTCACCGCTACATCCATGGAATTATTTTGTAGTCCCATGAAGTCCTGTTAGAGTACATCATCCATGGTTATGTCACATTCACTCCATTTCACTTAAATTTGGCCTCCATTTATACTAAACTATCTCTGAAAAACCTCCATTTCAGTAATTGAATATCCCTATGGAATTAAGTTAGTCACTACCAGGTCAAACATGTATATTATTCTTTGGCAAGGGATGTCGTCAGTCCACCACTTATTCCTCCATCAACATTCATGGTGTCAGTCTATCAATCACATTATTATTATCCTTGTCCCTTTGTTGAGGACTACCCATTGCCTGAACTTTAGCATGCCTTATTCTATTAATTTCAAGACATTTATTATAGGAGAGTGGTTTAGAGGGTGGTGTTCCTTGGTTCAAACATTCAACATTGCTTGGTATCTCAGATCAAGAAAAGGGAATCATAATTTTCATTTCACATGGTAGTTTCTTACGTGCTCAACTCCAACTCATTATTTCACGATCAAGAATTGTACAGTTGATGGTTCGATGATCCCACAGATTGTACTAGAATTTCCCATGTGTGTGAGAGATATTCTAGACCTCATGAGGTAGTGTCCCTTCAGGTATCCCCCCACATGCCCGTATGACAACATATCATGATCCAACCTTAGTTGTGGTTTCGTACATTTTACTAGTGTGACATCTGTCAGTCGTAGCTCTCACAACATGGTTGTATCCTTTATATGATACATTTATATCTTCATACCCACTTTTTATTCATGAAAGCTTATTTGGCTGTGATCCCCCCACGCCATGTATTCTTGAGGGGACTAATGTATCATGTACTCAAATCAGCATATGTTATTGTATTCAATCATAACCTCTATTTTCCAGGCACATTATGTATATGGGACTCATTGTATCACTATTTCACTTTCTCGTGCATTGATGCCAACATACCCTTTATCATGCACTTCTTATCTCATACCTACATTGTTGGACACACAATTATTATTTATACTTATTTATATCAATATTTATTGGTATGCCCCCTAATTTATTTAAGATCATCTAGCTACCAATTAAAGGATACTTTTGTTAGATAATTAGGTCTCACCACATCCATTCTCAGTCCTTCCCTCCTTTTATTTAGATCGCTCTCTCTCTCTCCCTCCCTCTCTCTCTCTCTCTCTCTCTCTGAATACCCTTCGATGTCTTGTGAAAGTGAAACCTACAATGTTTTTTGGTCATACAATTTCCTCTTGACACTCATAAATTGGGGGGGAATCTGTTATCACCCAAAAAATGATCACCTAGGCATTTCTTACTAGGTTGGTAGAAATACACTATGTAGGATTCATTTTACCATGGTGAACCCACTTTCACCATAGGAAATAATTTAGTAAGCCATTTTTCCTAAATTATTTCACATTTTAAAACCCTGTGAGAATAATTAAATAAATAATTCTTTATTTCATATTCTCTAAAAATAGTTATTATATAACTATTTGATAATTATTTCTTATCATTGTTTAATTAATCACATTGTAATAATTAAATAAATCATTATATATTTATTATTCCTTATTTATTCCATATTTTCTATTGAGATAATTATTAAATCATCATTTAATAATATTTCAAATTCACATTTTCCTTAATTCTCACAACGTAATTAATAAATCATTTCTATTTGTTAACTACTTCAACCAATTTCTAAATAAATATATGTGACAATTTTAAATATCTTTCCCCTCTCAAAAAGTATAATAAAGTATTCACCACAATTAGATTTTAATTTAGTCAACAACATTTTATTATTTTCTAATTCATAATTTTGCTCAATAATTTGTTATAAATAAAGGGTTTCCAATTAATTTTTCACGATGAACATTTTCATCGTCACCACTATCATCTCGTTACATTTTAAGTCCAACTTGATTTCAAAGTGTCTTTTTTATTTTCAGCCCGTTAGAAGTTGAGAGAGAAGCACACAACTGAAGCAAAAGGATAAGAAAAGGACAGATCCCATGGAGGGGTAACTACAAACCCATGTTGTAATTTCTCTTCATTAGGTGTTTTAATGAGATTATAATTTGATTAAGTCCTTCATTGGGTTATTTCACTTTAATTTCTTGTCTTTATATGTTTATGCTTGCAAGATCTATTGTGTTGCAGGGTTTTTCTTCTTTTTTCATTGCAAATATGAAGCATAGTCAATGATATTTTGTTGTTAGGGTTGCATTTCAACAACATTTTTTGGTACAAATACTAATAATTTCATACTAAAATTGGAACCCTACAAAAGCCTACAGTAGATGGTGGAGAAATGTGGAAAGGATCGAGAGAAGGAACGAATGTAGGTACTGAGATGTACATTTAACTAGGTGAGACATAAGAAGAGAACTAGATGAGAATTCATGTTTGGTACACAAGTAGGAGCTGTAAAATATTGAAAAAATCATTTTTTATTTTGGTTTTTATTTGAATATTTTTCCAAATAAGGTGTGGGAGATGATGGGGAGGCCAAATTTAATGTGGCCACCCATCAAGTTGTAGTTGGGCAATAAGTACATGGTTTTTCCAATTCGAATATTATCCAATGTGGAGGATAACATCAATGGAGTCATCATCATGGTTGAACTTGAGTTGATCGATATTATGGATGATATTAATCACTACCCATCCCTTTTAGGGATCGATTAGGCCTTTAATAACCAAGTGTTTATCAATTTGAAGAATAGACAAATGACTTTCGATTCAGGAGATGTTTGCATAGTCATGTATCTAGACGAAAGTGACACTAGGGGAATTTTGAGGTATAAAATGTGCCTCAAAAGGTAATTATAAAAGAATAGTGGAAAAAATAAAATAATATTAGATTACATCATCAAATTTAGTGGAAATAAAGAAAAAACTACTTTTTCAACTCGTATTTTCAAATTATCTCCTTATGGGTTTACTCAAATTTCAAGCGAGGAAACTCATTAGATGCATAATTTGATTCCTTTCCCAATGAGTACCCATGTTGCATAATTTCTATGGACCCTGCTACACAAAAAATGAGAAATACATGAAAAACATGATTACAACCACATATTTTCATGTATTTCTCATTATTCATATAGAAGGGTCCATCAAAAGTATGCAACGTGGACACTTCCTGGATGAGGAATTAAATTTTTATTTTATTATTTTATTATTTTTTAATATTTTTAATTTTTTACCCAAAACATGGTGAATCATCTCCCATGGTTAAGATCATCATATTGAATCCTATTGGTCCTTATAAAGTTTATTTTGGTTGTACATTTTTCTTAGGAGACCCATTTCAGACCTCAAAATTTCTCTAATGAGGGGATCATTTTAACAACCCAAACTTAAAAAATACAAATAATTACATAAAATTATATGATTAATAGTTAACACACATTATTCAACTAATTAGCATAGAATTTCCAAAAAACATAAGCAACGATGTCTTACCTGTATCAACGATATTCGTTGTGATTTCAAAGTTGAATGCTATTTGACTCTCGTTAACCACAAAAAAGCTTTTATGGATGAATCTTCACCCCACCATAGGCTTAGCTGCACATAATATTTCTACAACTAGCCACCTTTACGCCATCAGTCAACGTATGACTACTAGGGAATCCTTTGTCTCACCGTATTTTAATTGACATCAATTGAGTCACCAACATGGTTGACTTTGAGTTGATCGATATTATGAATTATAAAAATCACTACCCATCCCTATTTGGGATTGATTATGCCTTCAATAACTATGTTTTTATCAATTTGAAGAAAATAAAAATGCCCTTTAAATCAGGAGATGTTCATGCAATTGCGTAAATGGACCAAAATTAAGGGAATCACTATGTGGAGCCCATTAGAGAAGTATCGAATGGAGAAGACTTAGAGGAAATTTATAAGGTTACCATGTGCAATGAGGACTACATTGACCCAACTCTAGTAAGAGTGTTGATTTGGAAAAATATTGATTCATGTGCCTTAGATTCTCAAGAAGGACTATAGAGCTAGAAAAACTAGTTGCAAAAGATCTTGATTAGAATGTGTGTGAAAGTGACTCGCAAGGGGCGATGAGTTAGAAAGGAGGCATGAGATTTGTCTGTGAATACCTTACCTACATAATTCCATGATTGAGGTACTAAATTTTTACCACCTATAATAACTAGAAGTAATAAATTTAGGCATGAACCAAAACTTAAGGTGAGGCCAATTGCCGTAGTCAATAATCACACTGAACAGTAACTTAAGGTTTTTTTTCTAGACCATCGAGGCTCACTTACACAATGGATAGACGATCAATATATAGAAAAAAAATTAGAGAAGAGTGTAAAAGTATCGAATAAAAATCAATGAATGAAACAATAAGTCCCCACTCGAAATATTGACAAAGGGAAATTACAATATGTGAATAAGGAATGTTATAGCATCGAGAGAGTATCACATTCCAAATTTTCGCACACTGTGGAAACACACAATTTTGGGAGCCATTATATATATATATATATATATATATATATATATATATATATATAATAAATGAGTTTTTAATTTTTTTATAATGTTTAACGTGGAACGATATCCAAGGAAAATTCTTAGATGGTTAGGTAGTGTTGGAAGTGAAGTTCGTTGGGTGTTCAGGTAGAATCACATCTTATTGATTCACAAGATGGAGAATTTAAAGTCTGAATAGTCATCCATTCCGGTTTGGATTGGATGGTTGTTAGGATGGGCCATGTGCCTTAGCAGGCATGTATATTGTCTTAATTACAATATAATTTGTTCTTATGTTAACGACATGAAACCATATCGACGCAAGACCAATGAGAAAAAAAAATGATGGATAATAGAAGGATATGTGAATATATTTTTGAGACTTGAGTCATATAGTAATAAAAAATTATCCTAAAAAAACCTATAAGGAACTCTACTAAAATACAATGAGATTATGGGGAAAGTTATAGGAACATCCCCCATGTGGGGGCACTAGAAAAATATCCCCTTTGTGTTACTATATTTATAATAAATATTTGAGACAAGCGCAACTCAAAGATGGGGTGAGGTTTTATAAGCCTTGTTTCATACCCCAGGTGAGGCTATAAAGCTTTGTTTAATCCCCAATGAGAGGGCTTAGAAGCTACTAAATCATCGGCTCATCCAAGAGGTGTAGGAAAAAACATAGATATATTCCACCCTACACATAGGATGCCCCACTATTTGACGTGAAAAATATGAATGGTATTGATACTACATCAATCTTACCTCGAGGAGTTTTGAGGCAAGTAGGAATGGTGGATGTAATAGGGAAAATTTTCCATTCTGATCATGATCTTGTATAAAAGAGCTAATTTCTCAAGAATTATGATTATCTGATAGAAAATACTAGAAATGGTCCCAAGTTTACCACCTTTGAGAAACACAAAGGGTGACATGGTTAACTAGTGTTAGAATCTCAAATCTTCTAGATATTCACCACTTCAGTCACAACAACCAAATTACTGATGTAACCAAATTTTTTCTAAATTACATACAAGGAGGTATGTTATGGGTAGATAGGGTCATTAAAATCAATTTAGAGATAATACATGAGATTATGCAGTTTCCATCAAGTAGTAAAAACACTACAACTATTTTTATAGATCCATTTAAGAAGTTGGTTGATAGAATCAATAAAAGGTATGGTACCACCAGGGAAAGAGAGGACTTAAATATGCAAAGATCACAAATCATGTTACCCAGTTTGCTTGTAAAGTACTTACGAAGTTCAAAAACGATGAGGTGATAACAGGGGCTATTAAGTTAGAGAACCTATGCAAAGAAGGGGAAATCCTGAATTCGGTTAATTACCTATATACCCAGTTGATTGAGGAATGCATAGTGATGCAGAAGAAAAATGTGGAGGAGTTTCACTATGCATGGTTACTCATTTTGATTTCCTTTATCCCATGGGAAATGTTTTCACATTTCCAAATTCTAGTGGAACAAGGCTTCCCATTGAGGTTATGTGATAGTATAATTTATGGAGTACTACAATTCTAGAGCCAAATATTCCAATAAATTTTATCTTCTTTCTTTCTTAGATGTGATCTATCGAAATATAAAGGAACTATCATGCCTTTCTAAAGAGTTTTTCAAGAAGTAGAAGAGTTTCATTCAATTTAGGGCTAATAAAAATAATTTATTATATATATGAGGTAGGTGGGATCAAGATATGATACATAAAATTTGTAAATATTGACTCACTGATTAAGGTATACAATTTTCAATCACTAAATGGGAAGAGGTTTGGAAGATACCCATGGAAGGAGAGACATATGTAGAAAGAATAGAGAGAAATATTGAGGATGGGGATCCAAAATATCCAACAAATGTAGTGTAAATTTAATCCCAAGGCTAGAGTATGTCCACTACATGTGTTTTAGTGTAAAGAAAACACTCTAAGTAGTGTAGGCAAAGACACCTCTCGTGCTAGGAAGACACATAAGGAAACTTAGGCCACCATGCAGACATGGTAGTCGAGGATCATGTAGAATACCTTGTTAATGTGTTTAGAGATATGGTATATTATGTGTTGTGTAGAGAAGGGAATCACGCCCATATCGACCTCATCACCAACATGAAATAAATCCAGTAACACATTCCCAGGAGGTATGATAAATTGGTGTGATTGATACGTACTCGGACGAAGGAACCATCGCAACCTCTAGTTACCTAGATGGTAGAACAATAGAAAACTTTAACCAAACTAAAGGACTTGAAGTTAATCCTATCTATTATTTCTACACCTAAAACGTTTGATTTCCTCCTTGGTAAGGTAAAGAAACTACCAAATCATACTTTTTTTTTCTCGGACATGGATATAGACCAAATGTATTAGTTAGAGGATGCTATTACTACTAAAGTGTGGTTATGCCCTATTACCATCACCTTCAAGTTCATATACAAGCTAACCACCAAATAGGTTAAGCACCTTGAGAAGGCATAATTACATGAAGATAATAAGAGGATTATAGACTTGGAGACATCATTGAACACAATGGTTGAAGTAGTATTTAAACAAATTGTACCCAATTATAGTGAGTAGGGTGCCTAAGATAAAGTTTAGGCTGCGGCGATTGGACAATTATTGCGGAAATTAAGGGATGAATTAGAATAAATGCACGCACGAAAAAAATCGACTACTCCTCCTAAGGAGTAACAACACCACATAGAAGAGGAATACTGTTGTGTCAAATCTGAGCACTTATAAATATTTCAACTAAAAAAAAAACACCTATTCGATGAAGAACTACTTTTATGGACCACTCTTGAATAAAATCAATAATTATAAGAAGTTTCTCAACAAGTTTAGGCACACAATACCCATGCCAAGGAGATTTTCGAACAAATTTATTACTTGGCCAATGAGGAGAAGAAGGTACTAATTTAAGAAAACAATAAATTTGTTATAAACCACAGGAAAAATAGGGATGAACAGTAGGGGTTCATGATATAAGTTTAGGAATTGCATGATGAAGGAATGTGATTCTCAAATTCGGCACTCACTGTATCTTAGGAACTACACGATGTTATTCCCAGTGTACCCGCTCCCTAGGTTAAGGAGGAAATAATTTCCCACTACAACATCGACTTTTATTCAGCAAAGTAATTGATCAATTCTTTTTTGTTTCTTAAAGATACAATCAAAGTTAAGTTCCCTTGCAATAGAAAAGGTTGGGTTCCTCGGGATGAGCTACATGTTTGTGTTAGAGGCCTATTGGAGGTAAATTTTAGGTTTTGGTATTTCATGTCAAATGGTAAAAACTGAGCATGATGTGCATAGGTTTCATGTAGAAGGGGAAAGTGCGTGTGACAACATCGAGCATGGAAACCCACACATCCAGTCAAGGTAGGGTCGCATAGGAATGAACTGGCTGGAAGATATCAATTTGAATTCGTGAATGGCTCCAAAATATCTGCTGGTAAAGAATGGTAAAACATAAGATATCTATGAATAAAATTTTCTAACCAAAACATTATTAAGATATTTAATCATGTAATTATGTATAAAATAGTGATAATTGATTTAGCTAAGGTTTTTTCTAGGTTTTATTCTATACTATTCAATTCCAAAATTTGGTTAGGGATTGAATAAATCTTATCTAGGTATTATGAGTCTATTATGGTTGGTGAACAATACATTGTATATATGAATCTAGTAGTCTGGTGAGCTATAAAAGGCATCGAGAACTAGCCATTTTTATTTTATTTTTCCACCATGAGTTAATAAAATAATGAACTTGGTAATTTATGTTGTTCTCATGTTTCTATACAACTCGATATCATTTATTTTTTACTTATTATATTTTCATTATTATAATGTTGATATGAATTGTGTGCTTAAATGCCAATTTCACATCAGTGAAAATAAGGCTCTATTAAGGGGATTTATAGGCCCCCATTTCTTCTTCTAGTGCTTTTGGGGCTATGTTGAACTCAAGTGTAAAATTTAAATAATTCATTCCATGTGGTATGAGAATGAAAAATTTAATTTCTAAGTGTCCATGACCTAGCCCCTATGAAAATATGGTTTCCATTAGAATCATATCCCCTTCCCAACTACATAAACATGTTTGTCACAACTCCCCCTAACGTGCCTCAAGTGAGACTTCACATGTTATACATGTGTTGTGGAAATGGATGGTGCCACTATGGAATCTGTTCAACACTCTATGTGCAGAAAATCACATCAAATATATAGAAAAATAATCAAATAGATAATTCTAACATGGCATGCTATTAGTATGACTCATGGAAAGAAGGAAATGTCTTTTCAGATGATGAAGGGGTTGATGTATAGATGAAATGTGGCATTTTTAAGGGATACTACATCATAAAGTGATGTCACCCTCATGTTAGTGTGACATCAACAAGGCGCAATGTAGGTATTGTGATGTGGAAGATCCACGTGGGATAGTAAGTGGTTTCCACATGGAAATGACTTTCTAATGTGGTCACGATGATTGTGTAATCATTAGCAAGGCCATATATTTCAATCTGGTAGTCAAATTGATGTAAAATGTATATCTCTATAAAAGTATCAACAAGTTGAATATGATGGTATTCTATAAACTTAATTCTATAATACTTTAAAAAATAGGAATTTTGTAACTTTGTCTTGATAATTAGACCATGTAGGTCAAGTTAGGTAAAATTAACACCTCCCACTAGGTTAGGGACTCCAAGGGATTAGGAGGGAGAGTTAAAATTGGCATCATATCAAGCTAGGGGGGAATGATTACTCCTAGGCATCATAATTTGGGCATAAGGTCCTTCATAACTAGTTCTTGATAGTGATTTTGAATGGATTGTTGAATGTCTTCACTCCAATCCAAGTGAAGGTAATGACTTGTTATGTTGAGACCAAAATTTGTTATCTTTTTAGTGAGTATTTTTTCTTCTCTTAAAACATAAGAGAGGAAGTGAGTTGTAAGTTTCTCCATGAGTTTTTTAGTATTACGTATATGGTCTTATAGCTTCCAAATCTTATAGAATTTGGAATGATCTAATCAAAATCATGATTTTTTGGAAGACATTGATAATGGTGTTCGATTCTTCTTTAGTAATGAGCTTTAGAAATTGTTTTTGGAAATAAATTGAGAGAAATTTCTCTAGTGCCCATTATTTAATAACATTTTTAGTGTTGATTCCTAGGGATATTGCATTAAAATCTGGAATATACTAATTAATGTTATGAAATACTTCAACATAACAAGCATAGCATGGATTTTGTAACAACTCTAAGCTAGAAATCCATGAAATAAAGTTTATAAAGGAAAAATAGTAAGACCAAGGTCATGTGTCACGTATTCCAAGTTAAATGTTGGGAAAAAAAATCCAAGTGAGTTTTGGTTTTGGTTTATTATGGAAATGGTAAATTGGAAAAGGAAAAGGAACAGGCTTTGGAAAGGCAAAGAGGAAGTAATTTTAATTTTATCTATGAAAATAATGGAAATTAGGAGAAAATGAAGGTGAAAGGTAACATGTTGCATGTGATGAGGAAATTGAAGGAAAATAATGAAAAGTGAATAAAATATAGGCCTCATTGATAAAAAGGCTTATGAGGATCAGTCCACAGTTCTGTCAGTTTAACCCTTTGTCAAATTTAGCTTGGAGCACTCTCTCTCTTTTATTCTCTCTCATACTCTCTAATAATTTGATTTTTCTTGGAGCACTCTTAGAGTAGTGTGGCATAATTGGAATTTGGATGAAGAAGGAAATGTAAAAGAAGGAAAACACAACTGGAAAATGTGATAAAAAACTACAATAGATTTTCTTTGTAGGTACTAAGTTTCATGTATGATTTCCTCGCTAGTTTTGGCATGCATGGAATATGCATGTGGTTATTTGGCTATGATATGTCATTTACGTGGAGTATTTATTGGATTGACTATGTTTTTTCCCATCGCTTGTGTTTCTTGGGTAGTCACTGTTTTTTGTGTTTCCCATTTATTCTTTATTGGTACTCGTATTCCATATTGTTGTGCATTGAGTTACTAGTTCCTAGAGCCTTGGTTGGAAAAACGTTCTAGAAGCCCTATAACATCTTGGGTTTAGTTACTAGCACTGGAACCCTTGGTTGGAAAAACTCTCTCGAGCCCAATGATTATGTGGGTTGAGTTATTAGTCTTGGAATCGAGGTTGGAACAAACACTCTGGATCCCTAGATGACTTTCATAGAGATCAATCTTGTGATGGTAAGTGATGCTTGACTACGAGGTGGAATCACTAGTTAAGGGTTGAGACGGTTTGGCCTCTAGAATCCTTGGTTTTTCTTTTCTTGGTTTATTCCATGAGATACCACATTCATGCTTGGAATATGGTCTCGGTCCGATTTGATGAAAGAGATATTTGGTTCATCCCAATCTATAGTCGGGTGGTGTGTGGAATTTATTTACTTGGTTTAATTTTTCATATGTTAATAACAACCATTTTTCCTTATATTATATGGGTAAATGTACTTGCTGTTATGTGGCTTTAATTAATTTTCTATCATAAATATTTTTGTAGTTTTATCATGATTATAAGAATGGTTTGTGACATAATTAAGTTATGTATTTCATCATGTTTTGATTAGTAAATGAATGGTTAATGAAACTAATACCTTAATATATGATTTTGCAGTTATTATGAGAGGGAGTTAATCCTTGATGAATCACATAAAAGTATGAATTTCCTATGTTCAGATGTGTATTTATGACCTATACATCATGTTCATAATTTGTTTGACAAAATTCTTGTCATGGTTGGTATGATTGAGGTTATGTCCTTGTTCAAGTGTTGAATTAGAGGCCTTATATTCTTGTTATTGATCATTTTTGATAATTTCATCAAGTTCTTGGTAGAGGTGTGAGTCCTGGCCTTAAAAACATGGCTCAAAATTTAGGGTTGCTGGCACAAAAATTCCTGAAGAAGGCCATAGTTGTAAGGATTCGCTTGTTATGGGAGCGACTAGAGGGTTATAATCGCATGGAGGGCTTGTCATGGGATTTATTGGGGGTCTAGATTATTTAAAAATAAATTTAACTCAAGGGTTAGACACAATGAATGGTTGGTTAGCCCTTGGAGGTCCTGTAGCTCCTGCAGAAGGTCAATTTTTGTTTTTATTTTTCGATTTCACTTCCTTAAATGTACTTGGGGATTTGAATCATGTCATAATAACTCTTGGGTAAATGTGGGAGGGGGTGTTACAAATTGGTATCAAAGGATGGTTCATCTCTTAGAATGGATGGGCGGAATTTGTTTCTCGTGGATGAATTAAGGTTGTATAGGGGCTTCTGATGTATGCATGGTGATGGTCATTTTTATCATTGTGTTTTCATGAAGAAGTTGATGATGTTTGTTAACAGGAATATAGTGTCATGAATGCTTGTCGGTTGTATATGTATTTTTTATGCATGTCAGTTTCTATATAAATGATTATGCATGTAGTGTTAAGCTTATGATTTTCATGCATTAGGTATTTGTATGCAGTTGGTGTCATCATTTATGATGTTTATATATCGATTATGCTTATGATTATACATGTACCTTTCTAATCTAGTTGATCTTATAGATAAGATATCCTCCTCTGAACTATACTGAGGTATGTTGGCTATATTTATGTGTTGGTTTAGCTAACATGATATACTCGTAGAAAGAAGAAGATAAAATATGACTAGAAAAATGGTGGATTATAATTCACAAGACTCTCCCTATAGATCAGATGAGCAACATGGTGATGATAACTCCCCTCACATACTAGATATTTTGAGAATTTTGCATTGAAATATGTAACTAGGTTCAATTTTCATATTAAATGTATAATCATAGTTTTATGTATTTAATGAAAAGAGAAAATTAAATTTATTATTATAAGTATTGAGGAATGGGTTTCATGTTCATGAGAATTTATTTATAGGTCAAAGCACCCATTGAGTAGTTCTAGGTTTGTTATGAATTCATTAAGTATTTTTTACGTATGAATGACACATTTTTCATGTTATATATTGTAAAGAAAAAATTATTGAGTCACAATGATGTCTAAAGACCCCTGAAGACCTTGTTATTGTGCAAAGTGCAAGTCATCCTAAAGGGAGAAATTCCACCCTATATGAATCCTATATAAAGAATAGCTAGACCTCATTAAGGGAACACATTCCCACTCGCACAAGTTTAATATTAAGGATGAAGGGAAGTGCGAAGAACAAGAAGACTAAAGAAGGAGAAAAGTTGAAGTTTTAGATTTGGTTTTGGGATACTTCTCTCCACATGTCCAAAGGAATTAGGGCACATATTCTTGCAGTGAAACCTAGCTGCAGAATTGAAAGTTAGGTCACTAGGAAGAGTTTTTTTGGAAGCCAATTTCTAGGAGAGATAATCTACAGAAGGGGAAAAGAGAACTTGTAGTTTCTAGGAATATCGAAGTTGGGGTTAGAGTTTCTGGTTGCAGTTGTAGTTTTGTTTTTAGTCAAATTTGCACTTTCAAGTTGCAATTGTTATGGGAAAATTTACCCTAATGTCCTTGGTTAAAATATCTAATAGATCAGGGGCATGCCATCACAAGAAGGACTCAAATTACCAAACTTCCATGCTCTAAAATAGAAAGTGAGGATTGCAGATCTTACTCGTTTATCCGTCGTTTGTAGTAAATCCCGTAGGGTTCAAACCCCCTACAACTCCTCGTGATCCAAAACATGCAAATCAATCAAGAAAAAACACAAAAAATAATTGCATAACATATATGTCCTAAATGTTAGCAAATTAGCATATGTGATCTCATAAATAGAACACAACATAAACAATTAACGATTATTAAGCATGTATAAGAGACACATAACACATGAACATCAAGAATAAGATGGTACTTCTTTTATTGATAACAAGTACAATAGATAATAGTGGAGAAATCACTTGATATCTGCAATGACCTTGAGCAAAACCCTCCTCCAGATTCGTCCATCCCCGGCCTCACAAAACTCCTTCCATTAATAGTGCACAAAGGATGTCATATAGAATGAGGGTGATCATGACAAGAAAACAAGTTTTTCCTGAAATCTCAGAAGTGCATGAGGCACAAGGGAAATATCAGACTTTGTCAGGGCTATAATAGTCTATAATATCGATAATTCTCTCCCTTTCTCCCTTAGGCCATCCCCTTGAGGTGTACTTATACTTCCTCAAAAAAAAAATTCCTGTTGGGGAACATTTAGCCCATAGGATGGGGTAGCTAAGCTATAGGAGAAACCATAAACCCCTCCTCAATAATAGGGAATTTTATATTTTTTAATATTTTAAAAATCATACGAGGGTCAATAGTGTATGGCCCACGTGTGCATGCAGAAAAAACATGCCAGAGTCGCGTATGGATTTAGAAATATTTTATTTTTTGAGAAATGTGACCAAGTTTGAATGGAGGGGATTCCTAAGGCTAATGCATAAGTAATCAAATATATAGAGGTGATAAATGTTGCTATAATGATAGTCGATGTTGAAATTTCTTGGCAAGTAAAAATTGCATTTTCTGGGCAAGTTAGTGTTTTTATTTGTGGGCAAGTCGAGTTTATAGTCGGAGTTTCCGAGTAGGTCGAAGTTGTGGAAAAAATAAGATATCCAAAGAGGAAGAATTTACTTGGTCTTGGAGGCATTCTTGGTCAAGGGTCTAGCTCTTGGATTTCATCAATTGAATATTCTATAAGAAGAATATTTCTTATGGGTTTTGCTCTGAGGGTGGAGAGTTTTTGGCCCTAGATGATCACCTACATATTGTGTCCTTTGTCTCATTGTTCTTTATGGTTTATTAGTATTTTGATGAAGAACACATAATAATAATCAAGTACATGAAGAACCTAATTAAGAAAAGTAAAAAGTCCTCACAACTAGTTATCATTATAATATAAAGTATCTATTATCTCTGCACTAGATTTCTCAACATGCTGTTAGAGTTAAAGTGTGTTGGAACATAATTCCCTAACCTGCGAAGGGGTTTTGGGGTGGGTTAAAGCCCCTAATGTTTTCTAAAATATTAAAGGGTAGTTGTAGGGTCCATAAACCACGGTTTGCAGACCATCGGATAGTAAAGGCTACGATGTATAATAGATATATAGTTGGTTCTTGTAGGCAAGTAAGACATAATATTCATGCTACATGTGAATTGTTGAGGTTAGTTTGGGGTAGTTTTGGGTAAGGAATCCTGCTGGTTGTGTGCGCGAAGATCCTCAGTCATGCTGTGTGTGGACCCCGCTGGCTGTGTGCACGGGATGTGTTTTGTTTTGTACTTGGGGTTTTGGATAATAATGAATGCAAAATATATTTAAAGTATCTTAATGGTATTTGGATTTATCGTGTTTATTACTGAAGTGCATCTATGATATTTACTTAAGCTACGAATGTACCTATGATCTAAGAATTAGCTGCGATTATAACGTTCTTTGATGGTATTTGTTGATGCGAACGTGGATGTGAATGTATTGATTAGATTTATTAGTGATAGTGGATTTATTATGTTATAGTATTAAGGGCTTGAGAATAGACTCATTCTGCGTGTGTCTGATAAGTTGCAATGCAAATCTGCCTTAAATTACACACTCCCTCCTAGGGTGGGGAAACTTGGTTCCAACACCCTCCCAAACTACTTCAGGTGAGACATTGGCCTATGAAAGTAGGTCATTGATGAAGGGGAAAGTAGTATAGGGATTTATTGGAAAACCTTAACCTTCAAACCTTGGTCAGGACCCCTCAAGCCAAAAAATGGTTCCGTTGGCAAGATTGGGAGCATTCTGAGAGAGATATCGGGTAATGCCACAAGGTCATTGGAGACCTGAGAAACTGAAACTTCAAGACTGTTTTGAAAGACAGATTGAAGAATTTTCTATAAAGGAGAACCACAGCATGAATTTTACGACTGAGAAGTGGAAGAAGAAATATATTTTCACCGAAGTATATAAAATACTTTTTGTAACTTTTGTGCATGAGCACCAGGAGTGGCTAGCAAGGCTCATGGAATTCCAGACATGTTGGAAGGACGATTAGGTTACGCAGTGGATGCTAGAATCAATTCAGAAATTGGAGAAGACTGACAACAGGATCACCCGTACAGTAGATCAACGGATGGACAATGTGCTAGGAGGGTTTGTAATAGAATTCGCAGTCGATTAGCTTGTATCTTATTCTGAGGCAGAGAAGAGGTTCTTCAAAGGTTTCCGATGTAGGTCCTTGCGAACATTTCCATTGCTAATAAAAATATTACAATACGAAAAAGGAATTTTGTGTAGGCACACAGAATGAATGACCTCTGATCAGAGTGAAAGTACAACACGAAGTGGTAACTACTACCGAACCAAACAAAAAGGGGGGGGATCCATCCGCATTCCATTAAGAGAGTCAGCTACGCACGCAAGAAATATTCCTCCAACTACACCTCCTTTGAGTTAGCATAAGGAAAAGAACTCTCCCACACCTCTGTCACCACTAGAAGAAGATATGGCCACACACATGAAGCTACACACCTTCAAGGGTGTAGGAGACGAAGATATGGATTGATTTTGGTTTCTAGCAGAAATAATATGGACTGCGAAGAATGTAGCTAGCGATGTTGTAAAGAGAGCGCAGTTATCGCTCACCTTTGAGAGAAGGGCCCTAGATTGGTATATGGTTTACGTAGGCCAGCATGCGGACCCGTCTATTCAAGAGATCAAGAATTATTTAAAACAACAGTTCAAGAAGCCTAATTCCCACTCGCAGCTCGTAACTAACTTGAAAGATTTTAAGCAAGGACCCATTGAATCGATATGGGAGGCTGATCAGTGGTTAAAGAAGGTTATTAGAGATGGTGAATTTTAGTATGATGATAGACAACACAAGCAATGGCTCATTGCATTTCTATTACCTCATCTGCGCGGGCCTATGGGTCAACAAGCGATTGAGACACAAGAGAAAGCCTTGGAGATTTCTATGAAGCTAGAAGCTATGCCAAGAGATGATGCCTAGTTTGGGGTACAACAGATCCAAGGACAACAGGAGCCAATGCACCTTGAAATCCAGAATATGAAGAAAGAACAAGGAAAAGAACCTAGCCTAGACGTATGGTTCATAATATGTAGGGTGTTTGGCCACACCAACAATCACTTCCCTCTACTAGCGAATTACAAGTAGGTTGGGGGACCCAACCCATTGCACCCTAAAGATACTACAAGGCCAAGTGGTATGATGTTATGGTGTGTTGATTCTTGTGCTACCAAACTACATGATACCAACCACTATCCCCGTCTTGGTGCTTATGTTCCATAATTGAAGCAATAATGGTGCTGATTCTACTCATCTGTGGGACATGACGAACATAACTATCATACGTATGACTTAATGATAGACCGAGGAAACATATACAGGGTGAAGGCTAACCCTTCTTCACCATTATCCCCTTCAGGCAGAAGAGGCTCCCCAACAAGAGGCAAGGGAGGGGGAAGGGGTGCAGGTAGGGGTCGGGGAAGAGGGCAATTGATCTATTATAGTTGTGGAGATATAGGGCACTTTTCAACTGAATGTCTGAAACCTGTGTGATAATCTTGTTGATATTATCAACAATTGGACCATGTGATTGAAGACTATCCAATCGTGATAGAAAAAAGCATGAAAAACAAAAAACACCAATGCATAATGTGTAGAGGGTTAAGGTAGAACTGCGTGATGAAGGACCAAGTATTAATGTCATAACTCATAGTGGCATGGCTACTGGAGGAGCTGAGGAGAAAGTCATAGCTAAAACTCCTATCCCGAAAGCTGTTATCAAACAAGAAGTCTTCGACCTACAAAAGCAGAAATAAACCTTTTTCACAACTCGAAAAGAATTTACAATGGATGAAGCCTCTACTTCCAAGTCTCCAACAAAGCGAAGAATGGAAAAAGAAGTTAAACCATTTTTACAGGAATGTATGAAGCTGCTATGCAACTAGAAGGTAGTAGAAAATCTTCAAGCATCGATAGATAGTTGTGCGGAAAGAACTGACCCTCCCACAGAAGATAAGGATGTTCATAAAGTATACAAGAATAAGAAGCAAACTGGTCGGGAAATGTGGCTGATGGCATAGATTGGCGATTATGATATGGATCAGGTTATCCTAGATTTGGTATTAGATGCGAGCATCCTACCCAAGAAAACACGGTAGCGGATGGGAGAGCCTGAGCTGGAATGGTCCACTATAAAGCTGTGCATGGCTAACCAACAGAAAATCATACCATTGGGGAGGCTGTCAAAGATTATGGTAGATATTGCAAGAGTTGAGGTACGCACATATTTTGAAGTATTTTAGATTGTGGAAGATGTAGAGCCTTATCCTACGTTCCTAGGACTCGATTGGGTGATAGACATGTGAGGAATTATCAACTTAAAGAAAAGGATCATGGTTTTTTAGAATGAGGTTACAATAGTGATAATCCCACTAGACCTTGCAGAAGGAGAATGGTATACAGAACCGGTGCATGAAGAAGATAAAGTGGAGCACATCTATAAACAAACTCCCTAGGATGAGGATTGAATTAATCCTATAACTGATGGTTTTCTTTGCTAGGAAAAAGACAGTGAATTTCTCTCTAACTCCGATGGGGAGATTGAAAATTGGAAGAATTGGTTACATGATGTATTTGTGTTGCGATGTCTTAGGATCACAAAGAGCTTCCAGTGTATCTCCTAAAAGGTGAGAGAACTACCCTACTTTGATGGTTCTGGTAGTATTAGGGATTTTTTATGAACATTTGAAGTAGAAGACCTAAGGGAGCGATGAATGTGGGCCCTTAAACTAGCCATGCATGCAACCTCCACTAGGTGGTGGGAGACTCATAAGGGGGCATTCCACGATTGGGAGAAATGTTGCGAAATGATGATTCTATGATTTGAACCTCCAGCTCACCCATACATGGAGGATTTCCTTGGAAAAGGAGATCCGCACAGGGATGTGGCCATATGGCTGGAGGCATGGTGTGAAAGGATGATAGATGAAAGGGTCCACCTGTTTATCCATGCCTTGGGATCAATCCCAACTGCATGGTATCTGGATGTCGAGCTACACTAACACACCCACCAATGGGAGACCATGCAGGATGATTTTGTGGGGATGTTCAGGTTGATAGGTGGAACTGATGCATTGGATAAAGCTATACAAGACATTGATGCCTTGGTATTTGATGAATTGTGCCCTCATATGGAGTATGGGTCAACAGCCTAGGATACACAAATGCAGGATATTGTCAAATGCCTCAACCTATCAAGGAGGAATGCGATGAAGACCCACAAAATATCACTATCCTGTAATCAAACGGAGAACGCGCAATTGTTTGGACCTCATTATAGACCATTGATGTGACCAAGCGTCTTAAGCTAAGGGAAGTCAACATTGGCACAAAGGAGGAACCCAAGATAGCTAAAATAGGGGACTATTGGGATGAAGATACTATTGGGAAAGTCCCACAACTCCTCACAGAGTACTAGGACCTGTTTCTTATGAAATTTTTGGAACTTAAAGGGATTACAGGGGACCTAGGGGTCATGCACATTAGTTTGAAACCAAATTTGCACCCTGTCAAGCAGCAACCTTATTAATTGAGCCCCAAGTATAAGCAAAAATTCAAGGAAGAAATTGAAAAAATGCTAGCCGCAAGTATCATCGAACCGTTCGAACAGTCAGATTGGGTAAGCCCTATGGTGGTTTAGGAGAAAAATACTAAAGGATAAATAAGAATCAGTGTTGACCTACGCAAACTGAATGATGCATACATACATGATCCCTTCCTTATGCCATTTTCTGATGAAATTCTTGATAGTGTGGGAGAGCAAGAAGTGTACTCATTCACTGACGAGTTCTCAGGCTACCATCATATCAGGATCACAACTGAAGATTGCAACAAAAATATGTTCTCCATTGAATGGGGATCTTTCCAGTACACTGTCATGCCATTTGGGCTTAATAATTCCCCTTCCATATTTTCACAGGTGGTGGTTGTAGTATTCAAGGAGTTCATCCACAAGTTCTTGGAGGTACAATTGGTTTTGGCCCAACTTCAACATGAACCATTGCAGGTCCTCCACGCATCCCTTTTTTAGGAGAATCAACATAGAGACCGAAAGGTGCACTAACATCTTAGTATAGTTGAGCAAACTATCATGGATAAAATTGCTAAGGTGTCCTATGTGCATGCTGCATGCACCCTTGTTTCCAAGCAATAATTTGAGTTGGAACATCTCATCAGTAGGCTCTGCACAGATGTGAACCAGGATATACCGAACTATGATACCCCCAAGCCAATATCAAAGGAATTGTTGCAGCCCTAAAGGTGTCTAGGATCGAGATTCAGACTGTTAAAACAAAGATGGAGCAGCAGATTGCTACCTTGGAGGCCAAATTGTAGCCGGAAACTCCACTTGAGGTAAGAGCCCAGCGAGCTGCACTGGTCACAAAGGCCACCAATTCCATTACAGCTCAGTTCGCTCGGGGCGAAAAATTATTAGAAATAGCTATGCAGTTGTGGTCTAAAGTGTAGTGCAATCCTCTCTTGCATGAAATCACCCAAGAGCTGTGTAGAAGGAAGAATATTTGGAGTATATGGAAGCTAAAATGCTCACTCTGGTCCCCACTCAACATCTGACATGACTATGTACCAACTATGCACTTAGAGATGATATCAAAGAGGTCCACCACAAAAAAGAGGTTCTCAATGACAACCTTAAGCCATGGGCCGATGAAGCCCTCAAGCTCTCTCAGGAAGTGGATGTCCCAGTTAAGCAACTAAACCAGACCTTGGAAAGCATAAATCCTACTACAGAAGGCCCAAATTTATAGAATATGGTGGATATTGCTAAGGATGCTGCTGTGTGGAGTGAAGGACTGCTACCCCCTATGGTTGATGCAATCAAGTAGCTTCAAGAGAAGATGAAAACCCCATGACCGTTGTGACCCGAGATGAGTCATAAGATTGTGTTGGGGGACTATTGGAACAGGGTTCCCTAACCTGCATTTTTTATATAATTTTGTTATATTCAGTATTGCATAGGGATTTTGGGGTCGGTCAAAGTCCCTAATATTTTGTAACAGGTTAAAGGGTAGCTCTAAGACTATCAGATAGCAAAGTCTATGATGTATAAATAGATAGATATTTGGGTCTCGTAGGAAAGTAAGACATAGTATTGATGATAATTTCTATCTATTTAGGTTAGTTTGGGGTATTTTTCGGTAACGACTCCTGTTGGCTGTGTGCGCGGATATCCTCAGTCCTGCTGTGTACGGACCCCACTAGGTGTATATGCGGGGTGTGTTTTGCATTGTACTTGGGTTTTTGGATACTAATGAATGCAGAATATATTTGAAGTATATTTATGGTATCTGGATTTATTTTTTTTATTACGGAAGTGCATCTGTGATATTTATTTAAGCTACGAATGTACCTGTGATCTAAGAATTAGTTGGGATTATACTGTTATGTGATATTATTTTTTGATGCGCACATGGATCCAAATGTATTGAGTAGATTTGTTAGTGATAGTGGCTTTGTTATAGTTATACTGTTAAGGCCTTATGAATACACTCATTCTGTGTGAACCTAACAAGTTGTAATGCAGATCTGCCTTAAATTACTTAATCTCTCCCAGGGTGTGGAAACCCAGTTCCAACACTCTAACATACTACTTTGGATGAGACCCTAGCCTATGAAAGTAGGTCCTTACCGAAGGGGCCAAAAATATAGGGGTTTATTGGCAAACCTTAACCTCTGAACCTGGGTCAAGACCCCTCTAGCAAACAAACTGAAAATTCAAGGAAAGTCGACTCAATAAGGGACACTGAAGCTTTCAAATATCAAGGTTCTAGAATAGTATCAAGGGAAAACAAAAGGCTACTTCATTATTGATGAGCTCCATTATTAGACGTATTTCGAGGGTTAATGGTCACCTTTTTGCCTTCTTAGATCTCTTTTTCTTACATTTTTACTATTATTTAGTTTTATGATGCTAGTATAGGTGGTGATTAAGGCTAACATACTAGGAGTTCCTAATATGAGGTTGAGTGAAGAAAATCATGAATTATTAAACATTTTTATAATGATTTTATGATAAATACTTGGAGGAGTGAACTCAATATTTGTTTACTTGGAGTCAAGTAGACTCAATCAGCCAAAATATTCTATCCAGTAATTCGAGTTCCAGAGGTATCCAAGCATCTCAAAGAGGAGTGCACTTGATCTTTGTTTACTCAAATTCAAGTGGACTCAATCACTATTTTCTAGGGAGTTTTTGGTAGATACCCTATAGAATAAATAGAATAGAGATAGGGATAGGAAGGGATTATAGTCGATTCTAGTTGGAACTTGGTTGCAAGATATTGATATTTTTATTATTTTACTCAATGATCCAACTTTTAGAAATGTATGAGGTTATTATTTTATGAAATGATTAGAATAATTTCATTTTACTAATTTAAGTTTTAGAGAGATAGGCTTGTGGGTTAGGGGCCTATCCATGTGCCTCATCCTCTCTGTTGTATTTTTTCTCTTTTTTCTGTCATTGAATTAGTTCTTCTTATGATAGTTTCATTGTTGTTTAGCTTTACTTTCAGTGTGCTGTTATAGTTTTTCATTTTCTTATGAGAGTAATAGAATAGAGGAAAACCAAAAGATGTGGATCAAGACCACCTTCTCATCTCTGTGAAGAGGACTCAAGGAGGGTGAACCTTCCCACAGACCCAAAAACTAAAATCTATTCACTATTTCTTAGATTAAAAGTAGAGTTGGATTACCATTTTCAGCCTTCCTTTTTGTATTGCATTTTCATGCATTTTCCTATTTTTCATGCATACACTAGCAGAGTTGTTTACAGGAATTAGTGATAAAGCCCCAGAGCAGCTCCTTGGTGGTCCCCGTCTCATTTTCCATCTTTGTACTCACAACCTGAGCATCGTTGTTACGCCTTCCATTCACTCCTTTTCTCCTCTTATTCTAACTACTCCACCCACATTTTCCCCATAAAAGAACTTAAAAGCTTCAACCCACCTTATTGTTTTGTTTCCATTGGTTACGATTTCCTTACTCATTTTAATGCAAAAATGCTTGAAAACCCATCAAAATTTGACCTCCGCCTTTCCTGTTGGAACTTCCCGCTACCGTACATCGTAAATCGAAAATCACAGTGTTTAGTTTCTTCCTTTAACACTTATTTCTCTCATTTTCTGATTTTGATATTGCAATATCGCATATCGCACTTTGCACATTTTCCCTTTTTCTTTAAGACTTACCGTTTCCAAACATCGACTGCAATATTCCACTTGTGCTCTACCACCGGTCCCACTGCCACATCATCCAGCACATCACACATTGCACTTCACATCGTTTCCCCTTTTATTTTAAGACTTACTGCTATGCCTCCAACTTTTCAAAACTATTTCACTTTACACTTTGCAACTTTTCCCGAACAACACTTCCACTATCCCTCTAACTTTGGAAGATTGCGATTGTGATATCGCACATCACACATCACAAATTTTACCACATCATAAATTGATCATTGCAAAACTTTCCCTTTTATTTTAATACTTACCGCTCCCATCTTCCGATTTCGATATTGCAATCAAACATGTCGGTCTCACCTCCATGTCACCCATCACAAATTGGAATTTTTATCTCCATCGCATTGTTTAGATTATTTACCTTAACACTTACTGCTCCTTTTCAACGATCGTGATATGATCAAAGCTCTCTGCCACTTGTCCTACTTCCACGTCATCTGACTTATCGTACTTCGTAGTTATTTCCCATCGCATTTCACAGGTCATAGCTTTTATGCTGTCGCACTACACATTTCGCAACTTTTTCTCCAATGCATCTTTGCCATCACACTTTTCAAATTACTCTGCTCATAATTATTTTTGCGCTACAAAAAATTTTTAATAAGGTTTAAGCCTCTCTTTCCACATCTAAGCCTTGTTTCATGTGTTAAGCCCTCCATTAGACTCTTTGACCCTTTGTTTCCTCCAAGCTATAATTCAACACTTTTTCAATTAGAACTTGGTAATGAATAGCTTAGCTGCATGGATAGAAGCATGCCAGATAGACCATACGATAAGTAGAGTGCATTTATCTGTTTGGAAAAGTTAAGTGTGGTTTATAATTTTTTTCCTTTCTGCAATTTATTTTTAGCAATTTAATTTAGTTTATTTTGATATTTCCTTTCTACACATTAAATTAGTTTCATTACTGGCATTTCCTTTCTGAAAATTAAGTTAGTTTTTTTTAATAAATAGAACCCTTTCGTAAAGTAGAAGAGTATGACCTGAATAGAATACATATGCTCTATATATAGCACCATGACCTCCAAGTTTCTACCAACGCCGGGTTGATAAAGTAAAGTAGGGCATCCCCTGGGAGTTGCAGCACTCTTGGTGCAATACCAGGGCTCACCATTTTTTGGCGTTGTTGCCGGGGAGGTGTCTAGTAGATATTTTGATTTTGTTTTAGCATTATTTTCCGCTTTCCTTTATTTTCATGTCATTTTAGAAATATTGAAAAAATAGAAAAATGTCTGAATTTCATGCCTTGTAGGAGTAGGAATACTCAAAGACAAATCTTACCTAAGACCCCCACATCACCTCCTAGCCACCCTTCACTCTTCTTCAATGGTAGTGAGATTGAACTCCCTATACGAGAGCCTTCTAAATATTTTGAGGATCATATTGGGGAAGAAGAAGAAGACCTTGTTTCAACTGAGGGACCTGGTTCATCGATATTAACCATGGCTGGGATCTAGAGAGCCTTTCCCATAAGAGAGACATATGGGGAAACTAAGATGAAGAACATTATCCCATCAAATCTTCCACACTTTCATAAAATTACCTCTCACGGCCCTGACACATTCATGTTTGAATTTTTATGTTGTTTGTAGGACTTATGACTACAACTATGATGATCAGAAGTTGATGCTCTTCCCATCCACCCTTAAGGATCCAACCTTGTTCTGGTTCTTGGGTCTGCTTATTGATAACATCACTACCTGGGCACAAATGGAAGATAACTTCTATAGAAAATACAAAGACTAATGTAGGTCTAAGGAAACTAGGGATGAGATCTTTAGGATGACTTTATGGTCAGATGAATCCTTAGAGGACTGTGAATAGATGTTTCAATTAAACTATAAATGAGCCAACTATAGTCTTGATCCTGACTCACTTAAACTTGTACTTCTTCGAGAGATGAGAGAAGAGATGATAGAAACATGAATATTCTATCACGAGGAGATATCTACCAGCTACCCTATGAAGAAATCAAAACTATCTTTCGGAACCATTCTAGGGCATTTAGGAGGAATGGTAGAGCTAGCCGAAGTACATATAATACCCCTCCCTCTTCCACCTTCATAAAACATTAGATTAGAAACATGCTAGAGGACTTAAAGAGTAACATGTTGCACATCTTTGCTTTGCAAATGGACATAATGCAGGTCAAAAGGAGGCAAGAGGAAGAAGAGAGAGCCATGGCCATATTTTGTCCTAGATGTACTAGGAAGCACTCAAGAAATTAATGTCCATTGAATTTCATAGAGGTTTTCTTAGTCTGTGAGGAAAATCATGCTACATAAAAGTGTGCCTCCTTACCTGGACTTAAAGCTCTATATTGTTAGAAAATTATATATTATGGAGCAATGCAACACATAAAATATGCGGAAAATAAAAGCACACAAAACACATAAAAACAGAGAGACACAAATATACGTGGTTCTGATTTAGAGCTACATCCACCCCGAGCAATGATCCTTCCTTTCTATTATCTAGCAAAAATGAAGAGACAAAACCTACAACAGATCTGCTGTAATATCCTCTGTTCTCTCTCAGAGTCTTCCTCTTTGTTTTTCACTCCGAGAATACACATACGATGCATAGCCACAATACAATGCCCTCATAAAAGCGAGGGGTTGCCTTCTAGGGAAAAAAACCCTAATCTATACATAACTTCTACCGTCAGATCATTTGCATAATGAATTGCCCAGATTGACTAGAAATTACTATACTTTTACAAGGCAATTTTACATCTGTTTTTAGCTTTGGGGGTGCTGCCCCTAAAAGCCCTCTCTAGGGGGGGGCTCCGAAAAGCACTGTCACCCCCCCCTAGACCCCCCATGACAACGATTAATTATGGGCTTCGTCGCCGCCCCTTTTAAGGTACAGGGGTCCAATGTTGTGATACAAAGTAAACAAGATAATCAGGCTCCACACCCAACAATCTCCCACTTGGAGACTGATTGTAGCAACTCCACCGCTGCTTCATTTGCTAGACAATGAATCCTCTTTGGACCTGGTTTTTCCTCATCTTCATCGTCATCCTTGAAGACCAATTGAAACTAAGCATGTTCTCAGTTTCTCCCTGGTTACAACTTTTGTTAGCATATCTGCAAGATTCTGGATAGTGTGTATCTTTTCCAGCTTCAACTCTCCATCTTCCAATACTGACCGTATGAAATGGTACTTGACATGTATGTGTTTAGTCCTAGAATGAAATGCTAAGTTCTTTGCAAGATGAATAGCACTTTGGCTATCACTGTATAGTGTGCCCATATCATTCTTCTTACCCAATTCATCCATAAACCTTTGTAACCAAATCATTTCTTTACTAGCCTCTTAGCCAGCGGCAACATACTAAAGACCACATTGTTGAAAGTGCAACAACACTTTGGATTTTTGAGGCCCCAAATGACAACTATTCCACCTCTGATGGCTTACATATCACCTTGAGTGCTCATCACTATCTCTGTGAAACTTATATCGGCATCAACATATCTGTGAAATAATGTTTCAACCACTAAAGCATAATTCTTGATTTCTAGTGCCTCTCAAATACACAGGAATCCATTTCTTGCCCATCAATGTTCTTTACAAGGATTGTTGATGTACACATACAACTCCCCCACTTTGCATGTGCAATATCGGGCCTTGTGAAGACCATTTTTGCATACATTAAGCTTCCAGTGCTGATGCATATGGAACTTTGAACATATAATCCATGTCTTCTTTAGGTCTTCTAACCTATCTTCTTCATAACTTTGAAATGGCTAGCAAAAGGTGTACTAAATAGTTTTCATTCTGCATATTAAATCTTTTCAACACCTTTTGTATGTACTCATTCTGAGATAGTGTTAATTTGCAATATTTCTTGTCTCTAGTTATTCCCATACCAAGGATTTGTTTTGCAGCTCCCAAATCCTTCATTGCAAAGGAATTTTCCAAGTTTATTTTGAGAACATTTATTTTCTGCATGTTAGACCCTACAACAAGCATGTCATCTACATACAATAACAATATAATATAGCTTCCATCATTTTTCCTTTTTAGATAAACATAATGATTAGAGTGACATCTAGTGAAACCTTGTTCAGACATAAACTTGTCAAATTTTAGATACCACTACCTTGGAGCCTATTTTAAGCCATACAAGCTCTTCTTTAACCTGCACACCAATTTTTCTTTCCCTTTTACCTCATATCCTTCTGGTTGCTGCATGTATATCTCTTCCTCCAAATATCCATGGAGAAATGATGTCTTTACATCTAACTGTTCAAGATGTAAATCTTTCGCTGCTACAAGACTTAAGATAGTTCTGATTGAATTCATCTTAACAACAGGAGAAAATATTTCATCAAAATTAATACCTTTCTTTTCTGCAAACCCCTTCACCACAAGTATAGCTTTGTACCTCTGTTTTCCTCCATCTTCTTCCTTGACGTAAACGATTTGATACTGCCAATGTAGTTTTACACTGTGAGAAAAATGACTAAGTCCGTCACGATTTATGCATTAAAAGTCCATCTCTTCTTTATAGCTGGCTCACTTCTTCTACTTTCTTTGCATTAGATCTTCATAACATTAGTTTGCGAGAATCGGTCAAAAATAAATAATATAATGAAGGAGAGTATCGTTCAGGGGGTCTACTTATCTTGGTAGATCTTCTAACACCACTTTTAGGTGTCTGAGGTGCTTGTTGCTGTTGTGGTGGTTGCTGCCGCTGTGAATGTTGATTATTATTATTTTCAGGCACCTTTACTTTTTCAGTTATCTCATCAAGAACCATGTATTCCTTGCTTTATTTTTCCTGTTTATTTTCCTGCAACTGATTCTTATACAATACCTTTTCATTGAATATTACATCTTTGCTCCAAATGATTTTGTGATTTTCATAATCATATAAGCGATAACCAAATCATTAGCACCATATCCAATAAAATTACATTTCTTTGATTTTGCCTCAAGCTTTGTTAGGTTTTCTTTATTAATATGGACAAAGGCCTCACAACCAAAAGGCTTTAAAAAAGTAGTTACCTTTTTACCTATCCATGCTTCCCCTCTGCCAATGCACCATATCAAAACTTCAAGGCCCTCATTTATTAGATTAAACAACGGTATCTACATCATCTTCAAAAATTGTAAAGGAAATCCATGCAATCTCATGCACCTTGCACCTCACATGATATTCATCCTTTCTGACACACCATTTTCTTGTGGTGTTATTGGAACTGTCTTCTCTCTATGAATTTCAGGCTCTGAATAGTACCTATCAAACTCTTTTCTGCAATATTCACCTCCATTGTTTGATCTGAGACACTTCAGCTTATTTCTTGTCTCAATCTCAACCAAAGATTTCCATTTCTTGAAAGTATCAAATACATCAGATTTATTAAGATACAATAAATCCATGTTTTTAGTTGCATCATCGGTAAAAGTAACATAATAACGAGCCATCAAAAGATGATGCACGAAGCGAGTCCCCATCGTCTGTATGCATAAGCTCTAATTTTTCGCTCTTCTTTTCTTTCCCAACTCTGAGAAATCTGACTCTCTTCTGTTTTCCATAAATTCAATTCTCACAGAAATCCAAATCAAAATTCTTCAAACCCGGAAAAAAATTTCTTGAGTGAAGAATCTTCATCCACTTCTCACTCATGTGTCCGAGCCTATGATGCCATAATGCTACATCTGCTCCTTTTGAAGTTAAAGAATTAACAGATTTAGAAATACCATTGCATAAATACAATGTACCAACCTTTTCGCCTTTTGCTATTACTAGGGCTCCTTTGGTGATCTTCCAAGTTTTATCTGTGAAAATTGTCACACAACCTTCACTTCCTAACTACCTTGTTGAAATCAGATTTTTCTTCAGATCTGGAATATACCTTACCTCCTTTAATAGCCATTGGTTTCCATTTTGTTTGTTTTTTTACAAAGAAATTTACCCACATTCCAACAATTTTACAGGGTTTATCATCACCCAAACGAACTTGTCCAAAATCTCCTTGAACAGAGTCATGAAAATATTTCTTATCAGGTGTGGCATGGAATGAAGCCCCTGAATCTACAACCCAAGAATCAGTAACATTTTTGAAAGAAAGAATCAAAGCATCTTGTAACACATCACATGTCACATTTTCTTCATGATTGTTTTATTTCTGTGTGTCTCCTTCTTTTCCCTTCCAAGATCTACAGTCTTTCTTTAGGTGTCCTTTCTTTCTGCAATTCCAACACACTATCCCTGATCTGGACTTGGATCTACCTTTCCTTGATTTACTGCGATATCCCGAGCTCTTTCCTCTTTCCATTCTTATTCCCCTATAATATGCACTCAAAGCATTACCTGATGTCTCACCAGAGCTTTTCCATCGCATTTCCTCGTTAAGTATAGCACCAACAACATCATCAAACTTTAAAGTACTAGATCCAGAGACAGAGTTACTAATGGCCATTACTAAACCATTCCAACTCTCTGGCAATGAGCACAAGAATAAAAGAGCTCTAACTTCATCAACAAAGTTTACCCCTACAGAACTTAACACACTGGTAACTGTATTAAATTCATTTAAATGGTCTGCAACAGATCCACCTTCCGACATCTTCATATTAAATAGTCGTTTCATAAGAAATACCTTGTTTGAGGCTGAGGGTTTTTCATATAGTTTCACCAATGTCTACATCAAACCCTCTGTTGTTGTTTCCTTCGAAATATTGAAGGCCGCTGACACCACAAGGCACAGCCGCACTGTTTTGAGTGCCTTTCTATCGAGAATGTTCCATTCCACATCTGTCATGGCCACCGGCTTCTTTGTTTTTGCACTCAATGGTAGGTACAAATCTTTCTAATACAGATAATCTTCCATCTGCATCTTCCACAGTGAGAAGTTTTGGCCATTAAATTTCTCGACCCTAAACATATCATCATCCGCCATTCCTCCCACTCGAACCAGGAACACTTCTTTCCTATGAGTTTATCAGCCAAATATACCTTTGGCTCTAATACCAGTTGTTATAAAATTATATATTACGGATCAATGAAACACATAAAATATGCGGAAAATAAAAGCACAAAAAACACATAAAACCAGAGAGACACAGATATATGTGCTTCACCCAGTTTGGGCTACATCCACCCCGAACAACAGGTCCTTCCTTTCTATTATCTAGCAAAAATGAAGAGAAAAAACCTACAGCAGATCCGTTGTAATATCCTCTGTTCTCTCTCACAGTCTCCCTCTCTATTTCTCACTCTGAGAATACACATACCATGCACAGCTGCAATATAATGCCCTCATAAAAGCGAGGGGTTTCCTTCTAGGGTAAAAAACCCTAATCTAAACATAACTTCAAAGGTCAGATCATTTGCCTAATGAAAGGCCCAGATTGAATAGAAATTACTATACTTTTACAAGCAAATTTTACATTTGTTTTTAGCTTCGGGGGTGCTGCCACCCCCCCTGGACCCCCCATGGTAGCGATTAATTATGGGTGGTGTTGCCACCCCTTTTAAGGTACAGGGGTCCAATGTTGTGATGCAAAGTAAACAATATAAACAGGCTCCACACCCAACATATATGAAGGTGTGAAAGCAATGCCATATCAACTCTATCTCATCAACTAGAGAAGGCCTCAAGGCCCTAGGCTATGTCAACAAGGTATGCAAGGTACAACTTACTCTTATTATCACAACAATAAGAGTACAACCATGCAACTTTGGTACACCCCCACTCCTCCATCTTGGTCTACACCTCCTACTTGGCCTTACAACCCTTCATGTCATCCTCAGCTAGTAAACCAACCATTTCAGCATTATGTTCCACAAAAACCTTAGTGGAACAATCCATCCAAAGCTTGGATGCCTCAAAAAAATCAACCACCTACTCTAATGCCTCCAGCCAAACCTCAACCTCATCTTACTCATACTGCTCCACCTAGGGTACCTATACCTGCATAACCTAATCCAAACCCTAACAAAAAATAGATATAGCAAGCTCCCAGTGTAGAAACATCCTATCCAGATTATGATGTGGAGATACAAGAGGTTAATCTCAGGTCAGGAAGGGTACTCGTAGACAACCATCCTCCATCTCCACCTATAGAGGTTGAAGAGGAAAAGGAAAAATGTAACAGTCAGATACAAAAACCTCCTTTTAGTAAGTTCTTGATCCACCCTAGTCAAGACACCCTGGAGGAGACTGAACTTCTGGGAGAATTGGAAAATTTGTGTGTAAAGATACCATTTCTACAAGCCATTAAGGATGTCCCTATCTACAATAGGCTCATCAAATAAAAGTGCTTCAAAAAACCTAGGAGAATGAAGAGAGATACCCCCACCATGAATATGGTAGGACAATTGTCTGACCTAATGCTAGAAAAGGTGATATTTAAAAGTAGCTAGACCCTGTTAATCCAGTTGTCAATGCTCATATAAATGGTGTCATAGTCCCCAACACTCTGATTGATCTAGAGGCTGCCATCAATGTCATGACCAACGAAACTATGTCGAAAATTAATATCCAAGGGACTTTGAGGAAAACCACAATCGTTCTGAAACTTGGAGATCGGTCCACAGTAACTCCAGAAGGAATTATTGAGGATTTTATGGTTACCATTGACTCTTGGGAGTGTCATACTATTTTCCTGGTCTTGCAACTAAAAACCAAGTTTAATGTTTACCCGCTCATCTTAGGTAGACATTGGTTAGCCACTACAGATGCTTATATTAGTTGTCGGGTTGGAAACATGACTATAAAAAATGGGCCTTTTCCTAAACCGCCAGTGTTATATCCTCCAGCCTAGCCTTCCATTGAACATGATATCCCTGTATGCTTGGAAGATGAAGAATATGAGTTATATAACACTACCCCTATCTGTACCATAAATGATATTCTTAGAGGGAGCCAGCTTGATGCAGATGAACTCATCGACCATGCCATTCAAAACAAGTCATCCACTGAAATTCCTCTCGAAACCCTAGTCAAAGAGTCTGAAAGCCAACCGTGGGTGGAAGTGCACTTAGTTGAGTCAACATTTGAATCCACCAAGGAAATTGAGTTATGCCCGTCAAGATCTCTGAAAATCAACCCAAACCTCTCAAATGAGGAATAGAAGCAACTATGCCATCTTTTGAAAGATAATCTAGATGCATTTTCTTGGGATTACAAAGACATGAAAGGAGTGAATTCTTCAATGTGCAAACATCATATTTAAGTAAGAAAAAGATGCAAGAATATAAGAAAATCCCAAAGAAGGATGAACCCAAATCTAAAGGACATAGTCAAAGAAGAGTTGCAGAAACTATTGGATGCAGGATTCATATATCCTATGTCCGACAGTGAGTGGGTTTCTCCTCTTTTCCTAGTCCCAAAGAAGAATGGGAAGTGGAGAATTTGTGTTGATTATCGAGAACTTAACAAAGCAATAAAGAAATACCATTCCCTTTTGTCCTTTATAGACGAAGTCCTTGATGGCCTTGCAAGGAAGAAGTTATTTTCCTTCTTAGACATGTTCAATGGGTACAATCAGATTCAAATAAGCCCTGAAGACCAGGATAAGACTACTTTCACCTGCCCTTGGGGTACCTCTACTTAAAGAGTCTTACCCTTTGGTTTTTGCAATGCCCCAGCAACCTTCCAAAGAGCTATCTTGAGAATGTTTTCTGAGTTAGTCCATGACTCTGTCGAAATATACATGGATGATTTCACACCATATGGGGATGACTTACAGGAAGCTCCCTCCGATTTGGGTAAATTACTAAGAAGGTGTGTTGAGATGCATCTCTCTTTGAGCCTAGAAAAGTGTGTGTTGCTGAAGAAATAAAGGGTTGTATTAGGAAATTCCATATCCCATTAAGGAATACAAGTAGAACCAAACAAAATCACTATCATAAAAAGGGTACATACTCCTCAAAAGAAGAAAGATGTTAGAGTTTTCTTAGGCTTATATGGTTACTATAGAATGTTCATCAAAGATTTTAGCAAGATGGATTCACTATTATTTTGGTTATTGGCCAAAGATTCTGAGTTTATTTGGTCTGGTCCTTGTCAAGAGGATTTTGAGCTCATTAATGGGATGATGAGTAATGCCCCCATCCTCTGAGGTCCAATTTGGACTCTTCTTTTCCACATCCACACTGATGCATCCGAAAAATATTTAGGGGCAACATTAGGAAAAGTAGAGGAAAAATTCCCTGATGCCATTTATTTCATCAGCAAGAACTTGTCCAAGGTTAAACTCAATTATACTACTATTGAGAAGGACATGTTAGTCATTTTCCATGCTTTGAAAAAATTTAGGAATTATGTAGCTAGATATTAGACCTTTGTTCACACTAACCATGCAGCCATCAAGTATTTAATGAACCAACCAGTTGTTAATGTTAGGATAATTAGATGGTTGTTACTTTTGCAGCAAATTGATTTGACTATTTTTGATAAACCTGGAAATGACAATGTTATTGCAGATTTTTTTTCTGGGTTAGCTCTCCCTACAGGTGAAGAATGAATGGTGGATGACCAGCTGCTAGATGAGCATCTCTTTTCTATATCAACACTCTCACCATGGTTTTCTTATATAGCCAACTACTTGGTTGTTGGGAGACACCCTGCTAATTTTTCAATAAGGGAGAGGAGAAGAATCATCAGAAAAAGTGCCCCTTTCACATGTATTGGGGGAAATCTTTTCAATATAGGCCCCAATAATATCCCAAGGAGATGTGTCAGGGAGGAAGAATGCTTTGATATCCTCTCTACATGTCATGACAACCTATGTGGAGGCTTCTTTTCCATGAAGATAATTTCTTACAATGTTTTGCAGGTAAGATACTATTGGCCTACCCTTCACCAATATTTGAGAAGATACATCAGTAGGTCTGACCAGTGCCAAATGATGGAGAAACCCACGGAAAGGGATCAGATGCCTTTTCACCCTCAAGTGGATCTTGAGCCATTTGACAAGTGGGGCATGGACTTTGTTGGACCTACCGATCTACCATCCAGACAAAATAATTATATCATAGTATGCAATGATTACTTGACAAAGTGGGCTTAAACAAAAGCTGTGAAAGTAGCAACCGAGGAGAAAGTAGAAGAACTTCTGAGGGAGATTTGTCTTACAAGTTTGGGTACCCTAGAGAAATAGTCACTGATCAAGGAGCATAATTCACCTCTCACCTCATTAATAATATTTTGTGGAAGCACAAGATTAAGCATAAAAATTCTACTACATGTCACCCTCAGGAAAATTACGAAGTAGAAGTAACTAATAGAGCTTTAGAGACTATATTCACCAAGGTTGTGAGAAGCAACACAAAATATTGGGTAGAAAAATTGGTAGAAGCTACTTGGGCCTACAACACTACTTGGAAGACCATAAAAGGATTCACTCCTTATGAACTCATTTAGAGTAAGAAGGCTCTACTTTAAATTGAATTTGAATTCAATAATTTAAGAATGGAAGTTGAATTAAATCTAGATCTATGAAATTCCCAAAAAGAGAGGCCATTGCAACTAAATGGATTAGATGATTTTAGAATGAAAGCACCTATTCACACAGAGGTAGTTCAGCTACAAAAGAAGGTATGACATGGAAAGAACATCCAAGAAAAGGGCATTGGGCATTTTTGTATGATTCAAGGTTTAAATATTTTAAAGGCAACCTGATGACAATCTAGTTGGGACCATACACAATGGGAATTTTTTTATAATGGCGCAGTTCAAATCAAGACCATAGATGATGAAGGAATCGCCTTTCTTGTCAATGGTCACAAAATTACAACGTAGAAGAAGCCTTTGTCATGGGTGGAGTTCAGAAATTGAATAAGTAGAGAGGTGTATGTGATGGGAAAATCCATATTTTCCCACACCTCCTGAAAAAAGGAAAGAAAAAAGAAAAAGAAAAAAAAAGGCCAAAAAAAAAGATCCATGGGTGAAAACCTCTTTGAGGCACCAAAGGCAAGTTTGTGGGTTGAAAACCTCGATGGAGGCAGCTCACTTTCTCTCAAAAAAATAAGAATAAAAAATCAAAAAATAGAATAAAGATCCATGTGTGAAAACCTCTCTGAGGCACCCAAGGCAAGTTTATAGGTTGAAAAACTCCATGGAGGCAGCCCACTTTCTTTCAAAAAAACAAACGAAAAAAAAAATACATCTACATCTCTGTGTTTTCTATGCTTGTTGTTTTTCAAGTTATTAGTGGTTTTTGGAAACATATGGAAGCATTCATCTTCTCTCCCCTTCTATTTTACCATCCATCCCATCATTCACTCCATTCATTGAAGCATTCATCTTCTGTCCCCTTTTGTTTTACCATCCATCCCAAAATTCACTCCATTCATTTCAATAACTCTTCCATCACCCCCATATCCCATATTCCTCCATTCCTGAGCATAATTTAGCAAAATAAAGCAAGCCACAAATTGTTATAAACATTAGGAAGTTCCTTCAAAAACAAAGTCGTTCATGGAATGCAAAGAAAAACAAGAAATAAAGCTGCATAACAGACTCCAGGAGAGCGAGAATGCCACCCATGGCATCTTGAGCACCCCACGTAACATCTACAGTGGAATGAAAAAACAAGAAAATACTAGGAGCTCACTCAGGGAGCTACTCATTCAGCAAGTTTCTCACTCAGAAAACAAAAAAATAAGAAAGAACACAACATATAAGAGGTTTGTCTCCAAATTCTAGCTCCTAAATATGCCTTGAAAACAATAGTTAAACTCAATATAGCTTCTCACCCCTCGTTATACATCCATAATAGTGAGAAATAATTAATTTTGCAGACTTAGTAGAAAAGTTTCTAGTTAGCTTGGCCACCATCATGAAGTATGAGTATGGAAAACTACAAAATCATGCCAGCTCAACATGCAAAAGAAAAAAATTTAAATCAAGAGGATAATGAGGGGAGGAAACGCCCAGTAAATCATGAATTAATAGAGACAAGGAAAAAACTATCTACAACAGAAGCTGGAGCTGAGATGAGTTACAGAAGTGCTCCAAAATTAGTTACGCAATCTAATAAAAATATATCCTATCTCATCCAAACCAGTAAATTGAGAATTTTTAAGGCAAAGAGACCAAAAGGAGCCCACACCATAGTAGTACCAAGAGTGGGTTGCATATTTGAACAGTGTGCAGCAGCAGCAGCAAAAAAAAAATCACTAGTATTCGAGCTAGCTTCCAAAGTATATCGCATATCAGACACAGTAGCAAGGGACCAAGGGAAGTTTTTGTCCTAGCCTTAGAGAAGAAAGAGAAGAAGGAGAAGAAGATCCAGAAGAATAACCATAAAAATAAGAGGAAGAGACAAAGAGCCAAGGAAAAAAAAAGGAGACAGTAATAGAAGCCATAGAGGTAGCACAAAGGGAGCAAGAAGCAAACTCACAACACAGCACCACATATCCTCAAGACAAAGAGGTAGTCGCCACCTTAGCTCTCTAAGCACAAAGAGAAAAAGGAATACCTCTATGTATTTTAGAGCAAACAAGAGTCAGAGGATAAGTTAGAGATAGCCACAAACTCCTCCCATGAGCCTGAGTATCATTGAATCACGAAGGGAGGAGGAAAGGATTGAAGAAATAGTTTTGAAGGAGAAACTGCAGAAGGCACAGGGAGAGAATGTAGCACTAAAGTAGAAACTGCAGCAAAAAGGGTGACAAGTAGCCATCATAGTAGACTTATGCATATAAGCCATTTAGCACATATTACCTTCTGACTCATATGTTTTCTACCTCAAGGAGCAAGGGCTCATATTTCAAATAAAAACCCTAGCATCCTATGGATCCCTACCTTTCTAATATTGTAGGAAATTCATGGAATTCTACAAGGAAGTGAACATGGCTGATTAGGAAAAGATGGAAGAGTTTTATGTGCATAACCTTGTGCTGAAAAATCTGGATACTTGGGACCTGAATCCTACAATGGGGGATATGCAGTTGATGGATTTAGTATCTTGGATGATGAATGAGGACACTAGAGAGAAATAAATATGGTGGGTCATGAGAAGAAGAAATAGGGAACCCTTACATATTAGACTGTAATTGGTCAACCCAAGAGTAGTCATCCTTAACCGTCGAGAGATTCAAAGGGACCCTGCACTAGTTCAAAGCTACCTTAAGACCCAAAAATAGGTAATCAACCAATTTGATGATGTTTATAGGTAGATAGAATATGAGTTCATTATTTCTAGCGAGAGGAGATGGAACAACCCCCTGCACAACCTCAATAACAATGAGTACCATACCCCACAAAGACCAAAGGGTGCATTGGATAGGGCACCATTATATAAGAGGGACATGGAGGCCAAAAATATCCAATGGTTGGTACTAAAGCCCAACCCATCTTTACTGCTGGGGCTGAATGATGAAAAAGACAGAGATGCACAAGATAGAGAATGGGAGAATGTAGAAAATAATAATGGCTTTTATCCCTTTGGGGAAACTCCCACACTTCTTTCTCATGAAATTAGGGGGGCTATCAAAGCCTTGAAGGAAATGCAGGAGGAGGATTATTGGCAGAGAGGAGGAGCAACCATTCAGTAGGGGGGTGATGCTAAGCTCCATCATTAGACATATTTGGAGGGGTTAAGGATCACCTTTTTGCCTTATTAGATCTATTTTTCTTGCATGTTTATTATTATTTGGTTTTATGATTCTATAATAGGTGGTGATTAAGGCTAACATACTCAGAGTGCCTAATATGAAGTTGAGTGCAGCAAATCATGAGCTATTAAGAATTTTTATAAGGATTTTATCATAACGACTTGGAGCAGTGAACTCAATATTTTTTTACTTAGAGTAAAGTGGACTAAATCACACCTAATATTCTCTATATAAATTCAATTTCTAAAGGTAGCCAGGAAACTCAAATAGGAATGAACTCAATCTTGGTTTACTTGGAGTCAAGTAGACTATATCACCCCAAATATTCTTTATAGCAATTTGAATTCCAGAGGAAGCCAAGAAATTCAAAGAGGAGTGCACTTGGTATTATCTTACTCATAGTCAAGTGGACACAATCACTATTTATATGGACCTGTTGGTATTTTCCCCGTAGAATAAATAGAGTAGAGACAAGTCTAGGAAGGGATTCTGGTGGATTCTAGTTGGAACATTGTTGCAAGCTACTGAGAATTTTCTTATTTTACTCAGTGATCAAACTTTTAGAAATGTATGAGGTTATTCTTTTATGAAATGAGCAGACTAATTTCATTTTAATGATTCAATTTTAAGAGAGCTAGGCTCGTGGGTTAGGGCGCAATCCATGTGCCTTAGCCTCTCTGTTGCATTTTTTATCTACTTTTTGTCATTCAATTAGTTCTGTTTCTGATAGTTTCATTGTTGTCTATTTTTTCTCTCATTGTGTTGCTTTAGTTTTTAATTTTCTTATGAGAGTAATAAAATAGAGGAAAACCAAAATCTATGGATCAATACCCCCTTCTCATCTTTGGAAATAGGGCTCGAGGAGGGCGAACCTTCCCACAGACCCAAAAATGGATTTTTTTTCACTATTTTTGAGATTACAAGTAGAGTTGCATTACCATTTTCAACCTTCCTTTTTGTATTGCATAGTCATGCAATTTCTTGTCTTTAGTGCATAGACCAACATAGTTGTTTACAGGAATTAGTGATAAATCCCCAGAGCCTCTCCATGGTGCTACTCGTTTCATTTTCCATCTATGTACTCACAACCTGACCATTATTTTTATGCCCTACATTCCCTCTTTTTCTCTTATCGTAACAATTTCACCCACATTTTCCCCATAAAGCCCTTAAATCCTTCAGCCTGCCTTATTCCTTTGTTTCTATTGGTTACAGTTGCCTTACTCATTTTAATGCAAAAACGCTTGAAAGCCAATCAAATTTTGACCTCTAGCTTTCCTTCTTGAACTTCCCACTACCGTACATTGAAAATCACAAATCATAGTGTTTAATTTCTTCCTTTAACACTTACCGCTCTCATCTGCCAATTGTGATATTCTGATATCCCATATCACACTTCGCACCTTTTCCCTTTTTCTTTAAGACTTACCACTTCTAAACACTGACCGCAATATTACGCTCGAGCTCCGGCATCGTTCGCACTGGCATGTCATCCGTCGCATCGTACATCACACTTTGCATCATTTCCCCTTTTATTTTAAGACTTACCTCTATCCATCCAACTTTGCAATATTACGATTGCGATATCGCACCTCGCACTTCGCAAATTCTCCTGAACAACACTTCCACTATCCCTCTAACTTTTCGATATTGTGATTGTGATATCGCACTTCACACATCACAACTCTTACCACATCACAAATCGCTCATTGCAACCTTTTCCATTTTCTTTGAATACTTACCACTCTTATATACCGATTGCGATATTGTGATTGTGCTCCACCATAGGTGCAACCACCACGTCACCCATCACAAATCGCAATGTTTATCCCTGTCACATTTCGCACTTCACAATATTTAGTTGATTTCCTTTAAAACTTACTACTCATTTCCACCGATTGTGATACGATCAAAGTGCTTGACCACCTGTCCTATTACCATGTCATCTAAACTTATCAAATTTAACGTTTCACAGTTCTTTCCCATCACATTTCACATGTCAGAGCTTTTCCTTGTCGCACTGCATACATCACAACTTTTACTCCAATGCATCTGCATCATTGCACTTTTCAAATTATTCCACTGCAAATAATTTTTGCGCTATAATTTTTTTTTAATAATGTTTAAACCCCTCTTTCCACTTCTAAGACTTGTTTCATGTGTTAAGCCTTCCATGAGCCTCTTTAGCCCTATTTTTCATCCAAGCTGCAATTCAACACCTTTTCAATTACAATTAAGTCATGGATATCTTAACTTCATGGATAGAAGCATGGTAGATAGACCATAAGATAAGTAGAGTGAATTTAGCTATTTGGCCAAGTTAAGTATGGTTTAGAATTAGTTTCCTTTCTGCCATTTATTTTCAACAACTTAATTTAGTTTCTTTCTATCATTTCCTTTCTGCACATTAAATTAGTTTCATTATTGAAATTTCCTTCTTGCAAATTAAGTTAGTTTCATTTCTATGATTTCGTTCGAGAAATTTACTTTTCAGTTTTTATCATATTTTAAGAAATAACACCCTTTCGTAATGCAGAAAAGGATGACCTGAACAAAATGCTTCTGCTATTTATATAGCATTGTCACCTCCAAGTTTGTATGAATCCCGGGTTGATAAGGTAAAGTAGGGAAACTCCTATGATTTGCAGCACTCTTGGTGCAATGCCAAGGCTCACCACTTATCTTGAAGGAAGTATCAAAACCATACATTGATCAAAGAATAATTTTAGAGTTAAATAATTCTTGAGATCCTCGCTCAAATCATCATCTCAAGAAATTACACCTAAAAATACCTATCTATACTCAATAAAGGAAGGACTTCGATCTAAAATCACCTTGAATATTACTCATTCAAGGAAATATAGGTCAAAGTTGTTGTCGACATCAAGAAGAATCAAGGAATGATCAAGCTCAAGTCATCCTCAATCATAATCAACAAAGGAATCAAGTTGAAGAGTTCATATTAACTTGACAAGTAAGTATTTATACTTATATACCTAAATATAGTAAAATGACTTCATTGCTCAAGGATATCAACAAGTTGGTTAGGTCATTGAAATTCCATGCATGGACATAGCCCTCAAATAAATGAAGTTATTAATCATGTTAAATGTAAAGTATGCAAACCATATATAGGGAAAAAACTATCTTAATGTATGGAAAAGGATATAAGGTATCAAAGGATTCTATCATCCCATGTGTAGAAGGGTTGGTGACATCAAAATATGTCTATGCTAACCTAGCATATTTATTATTTGAAATCTTAACAGGATAAGTTGTATCACCAAGATGTGAGCTACACAAGTTGAAAGCATGAAAATATTAAGGGATATATACATGTCTTACTAAAGCATCTCAACAAGGAATTAAATTCAATATCTAGGAGAGAAATATTTGATAAGTAAATGATTACCATTGTTCTAAATGCTCTAACTGATTAATAAGGAAACCTTGTATCAAATTCTTATGAAACAAATAAAGTTATCCCATTCAAAAATTTATGGTCACTGTGGAATATTGAAGAAAACAATTTTACTGAAAAAAGTGATACAATATTAGATAAGAAAATTCAAATAATTATTGTCATGTCAAGAAGAAAGGGATATTTTGCAAGTTTGATACTCCGAAAAGAAGAATATCAATATTTCATAGATCCAATTCTATGGATGTCAAGGATATGGGAAGTACAAGAGATATTATCCTAAGATAAATAAGGACAACAACAAATGAAGAAGAGAAAAATCCTATATCATTAAAGAACTGGAACAAGCTGGAAAGAAAATATTCCATATGGAGGAAGTACAAGATCTCTAGTATTGTTGATATAAGTTTTCACCACATAGTTCGTTTAAATTTTATGTTTTTCTATAAATATAATGGTAAGAATCATTATAAGCATGATAGGATGCATCCTGTTAGGATATCGCGTCATAGAGGAATACGATTGAAAGAAAGAGTTCGTAATATCATCATAAAGACGGAAGAAAGATAGCTTAAATAGAAGTCTGTGGATGTCACCTATAGAATGTTGTAGCTTTGGGTAACCACAGTATAAGATTAAGGATAAATTATGGGAAAAATAAAGTAATGTAGGATATATATTATCATACAAAATTAAAAAGTGTCATTTGCAGGATGAGGATGATGAATATCCTCTGTTTGAAATTTCATTGGAGGGCTCCCCTACTGAACGAAGCAAGTGTCTCAGTGGGAAATACAAATTTTATGGGATTCATGGGATGATGGTATGAGGTCAAAATAAGTGAATCAAGTTAATACATTGAGGTTCTTTCAATTAATGAAACTACCAAAGGAAGTCTAGATGACCAAAACAAGGAGATAAGGTATGTATGCTTGTATTTGATAAATAGAGTCATGTCATATGGTTGCGGATATCATGAATGAGCGGTATACCTAAAGAGCATGATAAAAATAGGATATCCTCGTGTGAAAGGATGGATGAAGGCATAGTTCACACCTTGAATAGATAAACATAATATCTCCTCATACGAAATATGAGGTGGTTGATATATTTGAAAGAGCTATGATTGGCAGTTCCTAGAAGAAGATGTGTGAATAAAGAAAGGAAGAGATCATGAAAAATGAAATTAAGGAGAAGGAAATAAGCATGCATGGACTAGAATATTTGACTATGATATATCAATGGGAAATATTTTAATATCCTTGTAAATTTTGAAAAAGAAATATACCCTTTACATTGTATATATTTTTGGAGATGTGTCAATGTCTATGTATGATGTTGATGTCCACAAGGAAGATGTCATGATGAAAGACCATCATAAAAGTAATTTTTACTTAATGTTCATTTTATATTTTTGGAAAATATCTGGATGGGTTAATGTAGGGCTACCTAAAATTTTTTTTTATATGTCATATAGAACTTGCACTAATGTTATAGGATGGAATATCTTGAAGGAAACATGATGTGAAGAAGGTATAAAGGCATGAAGGAAAGGCTAGATATGGAAAAATAGATAGATTTTCAATGAAAGGATGACATTACTGACATGATTCATGAATGAAAGTGATGGATGGTCGATACCTTATGAAGAAGTTACAAAAGGATGAAGACTCCTGAATAAAAGTAAGTTCCATGATATCCAAAGGCAGAGCTCTGCAAGTAGTTGTTCATCCCACGAACTCCACCAAAATTGTTGTTGGAAGAAAATCCCTTGTCAATATAGAGCTTGGTTATTTCCCTCACTAATAGGGATCTTAGGTACATTCCTTTTATAGGAATGGGTACATTCCTTCATTGGAATGGGTATGTCCTCCCTAGTTAAGAGGGAGAGATAGACACCTCATTATTGTCTTCACTTGGGAAGATAAAATTAAGGATTCAGTAAGAATATAGAATATGATACCCTTTTAGGATGATATATGGAATCCAATAAAAAATTATTCATATATTATTGATATTATTTGGGGAATCAAAATTGAGGATGAGAATAGTCCTGATAGAAAAAAATCTCAGCAAACCCGGGTGGGGTATGTTTCAAGAGAGACAATGATGAGGGATTCAATAAATAATTGGTCTCACCAACATTGTACTCTGATCTTGTGGAGAGATAAATTTTTTACTCAATCCCTTTCTATGTGATAATGATGGATGATATGATGTTATAAAAATGGGTTACAAATCCGAATTTTCTTATGATAACTATTAAATATTAAGAATATCCAAGTACCTTGTATGGATTATGAATACCTCATAAATTAAGAGGGAGTGTTGAAATATTTAACTAGGATAGGTCTTCATAATTACATATTTAATCATGATTTAATGTATTTAATGAAAATAGAAAAAATAAATTCATTATTGTAAGTCTTGAGGCATGGGTTTCATGGTCAAGAGAATTGATAGGTCAAGACATCCATTGAGTGCACAAAGGTTTGTTACAAAATTATTGAGTTATTTTCATGTATGAATGACCCACTTGGGCATGTTACATATTTTAAATAAAATTTTATTGAGTTATAATCAAGTCAAAAGACCCTCCAAGAAATTTCCATATCACAAAGTTCAAGTTTGCCACATGAAACTTCTAGTGAGCCTAATGGAAGAAATTTGAACCTATCTAAAGTGTATATAAAGCATACCTAAGCCTCATTTGAATAACACACTTTCACTCACACAAGTTTGATATTAAGGATGAGATGAAGTGTGAAGAAGAGGAAGACAAAATAAGGAAAAAAGTGGAAGATTTGGATTTGATTTTGGGTTACTTCTCTCCACACGTGTTAAGGAATTAGGGCACATATTATTGCAGTGAAGCCGAGTTGCATAATTGAAAGTTAGGACACCAAGAAGAGTTCTTCTTGAAGGCGAATTATCTAGGAGAGATAATCTACCCAAGCAAAAAAAACAAGTTGTATTTTCCAGGCATATCACAGTTCCAAGTGTTGTTTTTGGTTGTAGTTGCAATTTTTGTTTATGGTTGCAGTTGCAGTTTCCATTTTTTTTGTAATCGAAGTTGAATTTTCTACTTGCAGTCGAAGTTGAAGTTTATGGGAAAGTCAAAATTCCATTTTCTGGGAAATTCAAATTTCACTTTTGTGGGAAATTCAAAGTTATAGTAGTAGTTGTTGAGTAGGTCGAATTTTCTAGAAGAAGAAGTTATTCAAAGAGGAAGAATTATATTGGTCTTGGAGGGGTTCTTGGTCAATGTTCTAGCTCTTGGAATTTTTTAATTTGAGATTCTATAAGAAAAAAAATTCATGTGTGTATTCCTCTCATATTTGAGATGTTTTGGCGCTTGTTGATTTTCTACATCTTGTTTTGTTTTTCCCATTGTTCTTGATGGTTTGGTAGTTTCTTAACGAAGAAGAACACATAATAATAATGATGTACAAGAAGAACCTAATTAATAATAGTAAAAAATCCTCACTAGAAGTAATCATTATAAGAGAAATCATTGAATGTCTATGCCCTAGATTTACCATTAGTTTGAAGGAATAAATAAGCACTTGAAAAGAAGAGATCAATGCAACTATTCTTCAATATTTTCCAGACTTATAGAGATACAGATCACATAGGTTTAGCTATGGACATGAGTACATAACTAATGGGCTATATGACAGTATATCTCAAGGTTGGCACAGGTCAGATAAATATGATACCATGAGAGATGGAAGGCTCTTGGATAGACATGATAGAAGAAGAAGTGGATATTGAATCTACTCTAGTTCTCATTCAGATGGGTGCCATGGTCATCATCGTTATCATCCTTATAGGAGGTGTGACAAGGGACATTTACTGGATGATTTCAAGAAAGAAAAGAAACCTAATTTGATAGAGAAATGAAGAATTAATAGGTTGCATAAGTGTGGTTACATGGGATGAATCAGTTATTTGGATTACTTGGAGAACATGAAGGTAAGAATAGCTACATTCAATCTTAAAATTAAAGCAAACATTTAGTGGGAAGATGTGAAGAATGTAAGAGATATTCTTGAAGAGGAGTTGACTTGGAGAGAGTTTGAGAGACTTTTGAGGAATAATTATCTATTATATAGATATTATGATGACAAGGTAAAGGAATTATATAAGCTAAAGATGAGATATATGACTGATGAGGCATATCATATCAGGTTCCTGGATTTGTTGAGGTATGTGTCTTATTGGAAGGAGGAGAAAGCGAATATTCATAGATTCATCACTTGGTTTCTAATAAAATTCAAGGAAAAAATAGAGCTTTATGAGTTTATATCATTGGAGGAATCCGTGAGAAATTTGAAGAACTTGTATGAGAAATTGAAGTAGAAATCCAAAACTATGTAGGTTTCGGAAGGAAATTCAAATAATAAAGGAAAATGGGATATGAAGTGGAGAACACCTCGGGACATATGTGACAAAGATAATGCAACACTACCTAAGAACATCCATGCATATGATAGTGGATATGGATTTCAATCTGAGGATATGAAAAAGGGTGATGACATGAAGCCTTTACAGTATTGGACTTGTGGCAAGGATCATCACAAGAGATATTTTCCACAACATTAGGGTGGAATACCATGGATCTAGAGTACCAAAGAGGCACATATATCAGGGGATATTGAATAGATTATTCCTTTCATTTATGCAGCATTGGATATTATATAGGTGAATCACCTATCATCTATTATCGAGATGGAAGGTAAGCTTTGTGATCAAGTTTTTTCTATTTTGATTGACCCTATATCTAATTATAGTTATGTTAACCTTGATGTAGTGGATAAGTTTGGTTTAAATAAGGAACTACATGTAAAATCTTGGTTAGTGTAATTGGATATAGGTACAAAGAAAAGAGCTCAACATTAACTAATATCTTGCACATTTGAGCTAAATGGTATGGCTACATCGGCACATTTGAATATGATTCCATTGAGATCATAAAATATGTTGTTGGGTATGCACTATTTGTATCCACACATGACTAAGGTAGATTTTTATAAAAATTATATTGAGTGTATGTATGAAAATGGGGAAAATAGAGTATTGCAGTGTCAGAAGAAGGAAACATTAGTTAAGAAACTATACAGGAAAAGCACAGTCCTAAGAAATGGTTTGTGTTATTTGTAGTGAATATCTACAATGATAAGGGTAAAGATGTTGAGGATGTAGAATTTTTGAATAGGTACCCACATCTACAATAGTTCCAAGATGTATTTCCCACAGATATTCTAGATTTACTGCCCCATAGAGAAGTGTAATTTTCTATTGATTTGGTACCAGGGGTAGCACCAACATCAAACAGAAACTAGCGGATGAGCGCACAAGAGTTAGTGGAATAGAAGTTTCAGTTGAAGGAAATTATTGAAAAGGGATACATTACGCAAAGTGTGTCAACAGGGGGTGCACCAGTGTTGTGTGTAAATAAAAAGGATGTTAATCTCAGGTTGTACATTGATTATAGGAATTTGAACAGGGTGAAGATCAAGAGCAGGTATCCATTGTTGAGTATTGATGATTTTTTTGACCAGTTGAAGGGAGCAACATTTTTCTCGCATATTTACTTGAGATCAGGATACCATCAAGTACACATTAAAGAACAAGATATCTACAGGACTTATTTTCTGACTAGGTATGGGCATTATGAGTTTGTTGTAGTCCATTTTCTTTTACTAACGCTCCAATTACCTTTATGTGTTTTCCTTTATGTGTTTGATGAATACTGTATTGCATCCTTATTTGGATAAGTTGTTTATTGTATTCTTTGGCGATATATTGATATACTCTACAAATGAGGAAGATAAAGTGGAACACTTAGAAGTAGTATTGGGATTGATAAGGGAGAAAAAATTTTATACCAAGCTTAGTAAATGCAGTATGATTCATATAGAGGTACACTACTTGGGGCATGTTTCCTCTAAGGAAGGAATAATAGTAGGCCCATAAAATATAAAATTTATCATGGAATGGGAAGCTCTGAGGAATGTGGATGTGGTAAGGTCATTTTTGGGGTTAGCAGTTTAATACAGGAGGTTCATCAAGAAACTATCACATATTTCTTATCCTATTACATCATTTCAATGGAAAGGTGAGAAATTTGAATGGAAAAAAGAATGTGTAGCTACTTTCGAGAAATTGGAGAAATTATTGAGAGATTCTCCAGTTTGAAAAATCGTAGATCTAGAAAACGGGCTCGTGATGTGTATAGAGGCTTGGAAGAGAGGACTTGGTGGAGTCTTGATGCAAGAGGGACAAATTATATGTTACGAGTCAAGGAAATTGAATGAGAAGAAGCATAATTATTTTGCACATTATCTTTAGTTGGAAATGATCATCCATGCTTTCAAGATGTTGAGACACTATGTCCTTTGAAATTGGTTCATCTTGATGAGTAATCAGAGTGGATTGAGATACCTATTTGGCCAATATAATTTGAATTCTAGGTAGGCTATATTGTTGGCCACAGTTAGTGAGTTTGAATTTGAGATGAGGTACATTAAAGGGAATTAAAACAGGGTTGTGGATTCTCTTAACATAAGTCTTAGGTTTGTGCATCCTCTTAGAGTACCATAACAGCTATGAGCTCATATGGGACATATTTATAGGATCAGATCTTACTGGGAGATCCACATGATGATAGGTATATGGATCTTAGGCACAAGTTATGTTAGGATAGATGTGATTGGAATGTGTAAAATCATCTCAAAATAGACAATTTGATCAGATTTAGGGATAGGATCTATGTGTCAGACAATAGTGAACTCAAGAAGCAAATCTTGAGGGAATTTCATGCTAATTCGTATTCAAGTCACCCAAGATATAATAAGAAATTCATAGCGGTGAAGAAGATGTATTATTGGCTGAATTTGAAGATGGAAGTGGAAGTATTTTTTGCTAGGTTCTTGGATTTTGAAAAGGTAAGAGCAGAGTGTAAGCATCCATATTGTCACTATAGCCAATTTTTTTTCTTGAGTGGAAATGGGAGGTCATTTCCATGGATTCCATTTCAATTTTGTTCAATAAATATGGACAACATGATTATATCATGGTTGTAGTTCACAAGTTGAAAAATTTTGCTCACTTAATTCCAGTGAAGTCTACTTATTCAGCTAATGATGTAACACATGTCTTTATCAAAGATATAGTGATGTTACGTACTGTAATGAAGAAGATTATATCAGAGAAGGATGCTAAGTTCACTTCTATTTTCTTGAAGGAGTTATTTGTAGGATTGACTATTTTTTTTTCCTTCATCACAAGTTATCATATGCAGAGAGAAGGAGAGACAGAGTGGTTCCACAAGATTACAGAGGACATGTTGAGAATGTATTTGATGCACCAACAATGAAAGTGGGAAGAGTATCTTCAACTGGTAGAGTTTGCGTACAACATTTTATACCAGGATTCACTAAGGATGAGTCTATTTGAGGCATTCTATGGGAGGACTTACAATACTCCCATCATTTTTAGTGATCGAGTGAATAAATTATTCATTGTACCACACATGTTGGGAGAGATAGAACATGAAATGCAGATTATCAAGAAGAATATGAAGGAAGAATAAGATAGAGAAAAGAGTTATGTAGATTAGCAGAGGGAGTTTAAGTAGTTTCAGGTTGTGGAACATGTTTATTTGTACATCAAGAAAAATAATATCTCCTCAAGTATTGGGTCATGTGAAAAGTTAGCACCTCTATATTTTAGGCAATTCGAGATAGTTGAGAGAGTTGGATGAGTAGCTCATCGACTTGCACTGCATCTGATAATGAAATTCCATGATATTTTCCATGTTTCCTTACTTAATAAGTATGTTAAATGATGTTTATCATGTGATTAACTATTCTGTATTGCTGGTGGAACCAGAAGGAAATTCCAGCAGAAACCTCAGTGCATTTTGAAAATAAATATGCCCATGTTCTAGAACCAAGCAATCGAGCGGGTTAAAGTGAAGTTGAAGCAGTTTGGGTCTGATGAAGCTACATGGGAGATGGATAATCAGATGCAACCTATGTATCCTTCATTATTTTCCGATTTAGGTGAAGTATTTTCGTTATATATACATATTTATGTATGGTTTTTATTATACATATCGCAAAAATATCTATTATAAAGCTCCAATAAGCAGTATTGTTGTTAAGTTGTCATGTCTATCATGTTAGTGTTATTTTTAGTAGGTTTTCCATTGTAAATAATGCAATAAGATAAGTTATAATTATCCATGAGAAGTGTGTTTTACATTCAACAGTCCTGTTGGTTGTAGGTGTCATTGGACATTAAGAATATTGTTCCCCTAACGGGGAGTGGTCTATAACAACAATGGTTCAAAAGTATATGTAATAAAGTTTATAAAGGAAAAATAATAACAAAAAATTTATGGGACACATATTTCAAGTTGAATGTTGGGAAACAAAATCTTAGTTAGTGTTCATTTTGTTTTACTATGGCTAAGGGAAACTGGAAAAATCAAAGGCAAAGGCTTTGGAAAGGAAAAGAGGCATTAATTGCATTTTATTTAGGAAAATAATGGAAATTAGTAGAAGAGGAAGGTGAGACCTCATACGTTTCATGTGATAAATAAATTAAAGGAAAATAATGGGGAATGGCAAAAATAGAGGCCTCATTGATAAAAACGCTTCAGAGGATCAATTCATTGCTTTTTCCAGTTCAACTATTTGTCAGTTTTAGCTTGGAGATCTCTCTCTCTTCTATTCTATCTCATACTCTTGGAAACATAGAAATTTCTTGGAAAAATATTAGAGAAATGTGGCATACTTTGGATTTGGAGAGAGAAGGAAAAGGAAAAGTAAGAAAGAGCAAGAGGAAAATGAGATCAGCAACTATAACAAATTTTATTTGCAGGTATTGAGTTGCATCTATTATTTCCTTTCTATTTTTGGCATGCAGGGGATACGCATGTGGTTATTTTTTTATTAGTTGTCATTGGCATGGAGGATTTCATAGATTGATAGTGGTTCTTCCTATCCTTTCCATTTCTTGGATAGCCATGGTGTGTGGGCTTTCCAATTTGTTTCTGATTGGTGCTCATCTTCCATATGGTTGTGGGTTAAGTTACTAATTATTGGAGCCTCATTTGGAGAAATGTTGTGAATCACTTGGTGGGTTGAGTTACTAGTCCTCAAATACTTGGTTAGACAAATGATTTGGAGCATGACAAAATCTATCAGTTGAGTTACTAGTCCTAGAAGTTGGGTTGTAAAAAACACTTTGGAGCCTTGAACATCTTTTGTAGATATTGATCTAGTGATGGTTAATGATGTCTGACCATGAGGTGGAGTCACTGGTTGAGGTTTTAGGAGGTTTTGGCCCTTGAAATCCCTGGTTTGGTTTTATTTTTTATTCATGATATCCAACATTCATGCTTGGAATATGGTGTGAGGGTGATTGGATCGAAAAGATACTCTTTTTAGCATAATCCATGGTCGGGTGGTACATGGAAGTCCCTGACTTGGTTTCATTTTGAATATGTTAATAATATATTTGTCCTCTTGTATTAAATGGGTAGATCTACATGTTTTTATGTGGATTTAATGGTTATTTTATTATCGGTGTTTATTTGGTTATATGTTGGTTATACACACATTTTATGATAGACATGAGTTATGGATTTCATCATGTTTTGATTATTAAATGAATGTGATTTGTTTAATAAATGTAAGACCTAATAGATTATTTTATAGATCTTATGACAGGGCACCAAGCCTTCTTGAAAAATATCAAATAAATATGAAGTTATTATGTTTAGATCTGTATTTACAACCTATAGATTACATATTCGTGTTTTGTTTGGGTTAATCCTTGTCATGTTTAGGAAGACTCACGTCAGGTCCCTGTTTAGGTTTTTCATTATTGGCCTTTTCTTCTTGTTATTTATCATTTCTAAGAATTCATCAAGTTCTGGGAAGAGTCCCGACTCCTAGCCTTGAAAAAATGGCTCAGAATTCAGGGTCAGAAGCTCAAAACTACTTGTAAATGGTTGCATTCACATGGAATCCCTTATTATGGGAGTTTCTAGATGGTTACAGTCACATGGAGGGCTTGGAATCACAACGAATACAGGTCTAGCTCAATTAGAAACCAGGTTAACTCAAGGGTTGGGCACTTGGAGTGGTTGATTATCCCCTGGGGGTCATGTAGCTCTTGAGGAAGGTAAATTTGATTTTTATTTGTCGATTCCACTTCCTTACTTGTACTTGGGGTGTTGAATCATATCATAGTAACTCTTAATCACATTTTTACCTCGATGGACTCGTTAGCTTGGGTAAATGTGGGAGGAGGTACTACACATGTCCTTTCAAGGCCCTGCAAAATTTATGTGTGATGAATTCCTCAAAATTTTGGGACTAGAAGGAAAGGATGGAAGGAAAATAATTGGTGATAGAGGGAATATTTCATAAATAATAGGGAGAGAGACCTATTTTGGTCAAAGTGAATTTTTCAAGTTTATTGGATTCAAATTCTTTCATGGACCAATGAAGAGAAGAATGATTTTTCATTATTTTGTTTAGTATATCTTGCTAAATAAAGTTTTTGGAGGTCCTTAAATTCTTAAATGTTCATTGGTTACACTCAAAATTTCCAATAGGATGAATTTTCATTCTCTATCGACAACAATATTAGTAAGATAATAGTCACACCATAATTTTAGAGTGGAGAGAATATTATTTGAATTCTATTGGTCTACCAAAAGATCATAACAATGTGATCCCATGTATAAGTAGAGAATATGTACCTACTAATAAAATTTTCGAATTTTTTTAAGTTAGAGAAGCAAAGAAGACAGATTAAGGGTCCCTAAAAACCATGAATTGGAACATTGTCCCATGTGAATTTTTTCTTCCAGAATATAAGCCATAAAAAAAGAGTGATTTTTGGCTAGTGTTTGATATTACATATTTAATGCCATTTTCCTTGATCATCCTCATTACTCTTTATTATAAGAAGAATATAAGCTTTATAGAGGTTGAAATTTCCTAAAGTAAAATAACCCCAGTGATAATATCGTTTCCCTCTTGAACAAAAAATATTCTATTTGCTAACTATTGCTTGAGAATTGTTCCTTTCCTTTAGGACGGAGGCTCAGACCATTCCTCCAATGACTTCCAATTGTACTATTTGGATATGTAGGGAGGTGAGTACCAATAATGTGTAACTAATATTTTTTCCCTAGATATAAGGGAGTGCATTGCAGAGTTGAGTTCTTCATTTTGAGCTAATACTTTCCACTAATTCCATGACCCATCCCAAAAAATATGCTCCTAGACAATATTTTATTGCACCAAGTAGCATTTCACATATGGGAAACCATGGTGTTTCTTTTCAATTTTATGACCTAATATTCCTAAATATTGGGGTCATACTTATGTTTCCATATTTTTCTACATAAATCCTCCAATTTTTTCTTCAATCTCCACCAAGTTTAAACACCAAAGGCTCTACTAAGTATATCCCAATCACAGGGACCAAGGGGTTCTAATACTTTTGGATGACATATTTTGTCCCATAAAAATAGATCCCTTTTTATATATTAGTTGGCACTCTCCCTATGGAAACTACATTGAATATTTCTAATATTCCGTAGGATGGATTTTTGGGCTTCCATTACTGAAAGAAAATAGGAGAAGAGGAAGTAAAGGATAATTTTTGGAAAGATCACGCGATGAACTAGATTGAGCAATACAAAATTCCAACAATAAATTTTGGGTAGAAATTTAAGAAAAATATTTTCTCATATGTTTTTCCTTAGAGGATTTCTTGTTAGATGGAACATGAGGTATTCAGATAGACGAGAGCTTATTTGAGAATGAAGAAAATAAAGTTTGTGAATTTAGATAGCTATCGGTGTATTACAAAAATAATATTATATGTTTCTCCATATAAATGGAGTTTCCAAAAGCATTGGCGATGTATTAAAGTATTTTTTAAATGGTGGTGAATCGCTTGACAATGGGGATTCCTAAGAGAAGCATATTGTTAGCAATTTTTTAGTGTGAAGAAGGGAGATAATGGGAATCAAGAGGTAGAGCTTCAATCTCAGAAAGGTATAAGGTTGAGTTAATGGATATTCCCACCAATTTAGAAATTAGTAGAATTTTGTAAGGGAAAATGAGGTCTCCCTACCTAATAATCCCTGATGGGATAAAAGTGAGAGAGGGAAACTCATTAAATAGGACGCAGAATAAAATTTTCAAAATTTTCAAAATTATGGAAATAATTAAATCAATTTCTATTTATAGAAGTCCACAATTATCTAGCACATGAAAAAAAATCCACCATAATTTTTCAAATTATTTTGATGTATCAAGTTTGATGAGCATACCTGGAGACTTGTTGAAAATATTTTACTTAAAGCGTTCATGGGATGGCATCATGTTGTCCATAATTTTTTTTCCTTCCACATAAGAAAATTTATTAGGAGAGATCAGCGAGGGGAGAATTGGCTTTAGTTAGTTTCTGATAAAATTGGAGATGATTTTATCGATAACATTACGTAGTGAAATAGGCATGAAATGTCAAGGAAAATAAACATGGGTGTTTTTCGGAATAAGAGATATAAATCTAACATCAAGGGATGTCAACATAGAGGATGAGCTTTGATAATATTATACTACTTTGCAACCATCATACCAAATAATTTTCCTGAAATCACGGAATAAATCAATGGTAGAGCCATTCAGACCTTAGGAATTACATAATGTCTTATTGCACTTCATCCATGGTGATTTCCTTCAAAAGGAGATCGTTTTGTTCCATTGGTAAAAGTTTGAGAATTTTATTTTTTATTTTCCTCATAGAAATTCTTCTACCAAGAATAATTTTTGTGAGTGTGACTTGGAAATGATTGTCTATCTCTTTGGATATTACATCATGAATTTAGACTTTTTTTTCAATGGGTGTTTTGATTCTTGATAATCTATTACTTTTCCTATGGGTGATTATGGATTTGTCGAAGGATTTAATGTTTTCCTCTCCCTTCTTAAGACATTATACTCAAGATTTTTGTCTCTAGAGGATTTCCTCTTTCTTCAATAATTCCTCTAGTTCTAGGTGAGTGAGCTATTCTTAATGTTCCAATTATTCATATCCGTCATTTGATATTGTTGCATGTTGGATAATTTCCATCTCTTATTGTAGCTTTAGTTTTTCTTTTTGGATGTTACCAAAATATTCAATACTATTGTTCTTGATATTCATTTAGATATATTTTAAATTTTTATAATAGAAATATTTAAGGGTCTCAAGAAAATGATATAATAATTTCAAACATTTTTCTACATTAGATACAAAACCAAGACGTCATAACCAAAAATACTGAGTTATAAAGGGCTTCTTCCTGGGACTACTAATGCATTCCATAAAGCGTTCTATGGGACAATGATTAAAACCATGGAAAGGGATAACAAAAGCCTCAAATTTGGTTCCTGAAATACATGGGCGATATATATTGAGTAATATATCCAGTCTTGAAGTTACTTTATATGTTCCTCCTCACTTATTGTTCTAGTTGTATAAGTTGGTTTGTGTGCTTAGACCTAAAATTTTTGTGTTATAGACCAAATCCATAAAGAGGAGCATTTTTCACTCATGCTATGAATCCCACATTTATTTTTATTGATATTTTTATCATTTTAAAATCCCCACCTATAATCCAAAAAAATCCCCTATAATCCTTGAGGACCTTTGTAGGTTTTGAAGGAAAGCGTGCTTGTTAGAAAGAATACTGGGGCAATGAATATTGGTTATGAAACTCGAATTGACTAAAGTAATGCGTTGAAAGTTGAATGTTAGTATTCTGAGAAGAGAAAATTAATCCTGGAGAGTGATTGATGAAGGGTTCGATGTGATACAAATACCTCGATGCTCCTTGGACATATTGGGCTATATAATTATAATTTATCCAAATATTATTTACAATGTTGTTCATAGAATAAAAATAAAAACATTTTATTTCTTGAATCATCATGATGTGAGGGTGTTCTTAGTGGATCTTGTTTTTTAGGACTCTTTTCTTAAATTTCCCATTAATACCCCTAGCTTTCGATAACATGAATTTCATTGATAATGCTGAGAGAAGGGATGAAAGATGGAATCCATTGGTGACACTCCAATAGCATTCATCAACTAATCCCCTAGGTCCTATAGTAATTTACTATCTATTTTCTTTTGTTTTCTTCGATTATTTAAAAATACCCAATTAACCTTTGAGAGCATTTCTCGTTATACCATGAGAAGGAAAAAAGAGTTATGGTTAGGGGTATTACATAGTTTGTGAGCTTGACAAAGAATTAGATCTTGATCTTTTATGTATTATCTAGTGATCTGTTTAACTTTGTCCTTCGGGATGGTTGTTGGGTATTATTTTCTCCACTCCTCCTCATGGCATTAGAAACAATGTTGTGTAGGTCCAACGCATTGAAATCTTCTACATCAAAATAATCTTGGGTTTTGTTCTCTATTTATGGATCATCCTAGTAATGTTTTTCGGTTGGTTTTGCATGCAAATTGTTGGATGTGGTGGTTCCTAGTTGGTTCTCCTAATCTCTTCCATTTTGGGTTCTTTTCCTTTGGTATTTGTGTTGTTTGGTTTATAGCTATTAGAGGGTTGTGTACTAGTTATGTACATATGCATTTTTATAGGTTGGATTCTATGTTTGTTTTATGGTTGTTTTCCTTTTATTAGTGACCTTGGAACCACCATATTAATTCAAGGAAATATTTAATTGTGAATTTTTTTAGACATGGTTTGTTGAGCATTCCACGAGGTCTTCGCACAAATAATCTCTAACATATCACATGTATTCATGACATGCTAAAAAATACCCTCAATTTTATTACAGAATGGAAAATACCTCTAAAAAACACTTTATTTGACCCCCTACCAATACAAACCCAATACATCCTCCGGCGTAAAAAAAAAAAAAAAAAAAAAAAAAAAAAAAAACCCTATAAATATATATTGTAGGTATCAATTTTTTTATTAATTTTTTTTTATATCCCTTTATATTTATGCCGCTAGTATAGCGAAGTGATTCCACAGTTATGACCCCACATGCATTCTACAATGCACCTTTCTTCTTTTGATATACATTGTAGATGCATATTAGTTCTCCACGTGGGAAATGTATTGTATAAACAATAGCTTATGATATAAATTTTGTATACAACATATAAAAACCATTTACCCTCCTATTATATTCTTAATATTTTATCTCATTTTTTCTTCATTTTTTATGCCTATATATGAACGCATGTCATATGATATTGCTTCATTAATGAATCCCCTTTGGGAAATTAAAGGAATATATGTTCATATTAATGGATTTTTTGGAATATAAAGGCTATTATCTTATTATATATTATATGTTCCATCTTTCATCTTCATTTCATAGTTCAATTCTTTGTGGGAGCGATTTAGATATGCTTAGATTGGCACAAAAGTGGGCATAGTAAGTGTGTCGACCTTGTTTCTTGGTATTCGAGATCATAGCAAAATTCCCTATGGAAATTACCAATGTTTTACAATATTTTAGGCTACCATAACCCCTTATGGAGATTGTTAAACACCATGTTAAAACACACACATGGTGTATGAGAAAGAAGAACACACACACACAAGAGACTCAACACAATGAAAGATAAGCGTGAGGCTTTCTTATTTTCCATTATACAAAGATGTACATTTATAGTACAATGGTGTGACTCTTGGTTTCACATTCCAAGGTCACTTGGACTCCATTGTGACTTTTCGCATTCCACACCTACCCATGTAGGATTAGGTGTTCCAACATCCCCCCTTAATCTGAAAGGGTATGTGTGAGTCCAAGAAAAGAGTTGTAATACAAATCTGCAAAGTATACATGGCAGCACTTGGGCTGAATCAACTCTCTGAAATGTTGGAAAAAAAGAGGTGGTTTTAGGATGACCACAAACACTGGAACGCAAAACTTGTTGCAGTTCCCGGAACTCTTCCAAAACTGGCAAGAAGCTGAAAGCTTCTGCTAGAGGAATTGTCCCTCATAAAAAAGGGAGACCTTCAACCTAAAAAAAGGGAGGTCTACTACCTGTGATGGTTTTAGGATTACCAACAACTCTGGAATGCTTGAAGAATTTCCTGGAACTCAACCAAAGCTGGCAAGAAGCTGAAGGCTTCTGCTAGAGGAAGTGTTCCTCATATATGAAAGGGAGACCTTCGACCTAAAAGAAGGGAGGTCTACTACCTGTGATGGTTTTAGGTTATCCACTAACCAAAAATGATGGTTTAAGGTTTTCCACCAACCGAAGGCATGCTCATGGACATCTGTGTCTCTGGCTACATCTCTTAATCTGGAATGACGAATTGTGGCTCAGGCTCGCTTGAACTGTTGTGTCTCTGGCTACAACTCTGAGCATGGAATGAGAGATTGTGGCTCAGGCTCGCTTGATCTGTCGTCAAAGCTTGTACATGACCACCATTTTCCCCCCTGTCAGGGACAAGGTGAGATGATGGCGAAAACTCAACTGCAAGTTTGCTCAATATCCGTGAACAAGTTCTAACATGTGTTGTAAACATCTTCTTGGCTGCTGATGCCCATTTCCAAGAAGCGATCCATCCAAGATGAATCTTGGTTCTTGCAGGAGGCTTGTGTCTGAAGCATCTGTCTGAAGAATGGGTGTGCCGACCACAATGCTTGCATGGATGAAGATCAAAACAATGATCTTTCATATGGCCAACTCGATCACAGTGTTGGCATTTCTCAATCTGTTGTTTTTGTTGTGGAGCAGGATCTGGAACAGCTGCAGGTGAACTGTCATACAAGAATCCGGCACTCTGAAATATGATGGGCTTGGTGTAGTCTGGAATATGAAAGGACACATCCTTGTCATATCCAAGACCAATTCGGTGCTTGTTGTGGACAAGCTCTTCCCAAGGTCTGATGATGGGCTTGAGAAGTGCAGGCTGAACTGCTGCATCTGCATGTACATCTGCTCTTGTGCAAGGAACTGAATGGGAATCAACTTGAACTTTATCTTCTTTCTTCTGATGAGAGTCCTTCACAATCTTCTGAACAGTAACAGGTTCAGAATGGTGACTCTTTTTCTGAATTTCATCTTGTTGGAGCTGAGATTCCAACTGCAAAAACTCAATCTTTTCATGTGCATCTTCCAAACAACTATGAATTTTACAAAGAGCATCCTTGCTCATTTTTATCACATCATCAACATTTGAATGAATGAGGTCACTCAACAACATTAATGCCTCATTTATTTTGGCCATTTTCAACAAATTAGGCTCAAAACAAATGAAAGGGTGTCGGCTTCAACCGAAAATGCACCCGTTTACAATGTGATGCAACAAATACAAATGACTCAAGAGAACTCTCAAAGCACAAAATCTGCTCCTCAAATGATGGAGGGCAATCAACAATCCAACAACTCAAATTCACTGATTCCAACTATGAATGAAGAGGCAAATCCTACTCAAAATACAATGTTAGCTCAATACATATCTCTGCAAAATATGGGCAGTTGAAACACTAGTGCAAGGGGCCTTTAAAGCAGCTGAAATTTCTTCAAATAAATGTTTTGCAATGATGGAAATCTTGTCTTCAAATGTTTATTTCTTCAAAAAATCACCCTTTAAATCAATGCCACAAATCACAAAACAAATCTGCAAATTTCTCTATATATATTCAGTCGATCTGCTCACATGTCATTTTCTTCATTTTCTGCTGTTCATATCTCTCTTTCCTCTCTCTCTACTGGTTTTTTTTTAATTAATTAAAATATTAAAAATAAAAGGGAATGGGATTAATTAAAAGGGATGGAAAAAAAGGAGGGAAATTTATTGAGAGAGGAGGGGTATTATATGGGGAGGATGGAATTTTGAATGGGTGGTATATTAAAAATCGAATTTAAAAAAAAACCGTATTTTGAAAATGGGCGGTATTGCATATCGGAGAGGGCGGGTTGTTAAAAAAAATAATCGAAAATTTTTGTTTTTGAAAGGGCGTTAAATGGGAGGGAAGAGGCAAATTTATTGGAGGGAAGGGAAGATATTATATGGAGGGGTGAATTCAAAAATCGTGGTGGGAGAGTTTTTAGTTAAAAGGGTTTAATTAAATGATGATTAGTTAAAAATAAATGTGAAGCTCGAAGGCCGAGCGTTTGAGTGCAGGTGGGGCAATGTGCAACTAGGGTAGCTGCAGGTGCGTTGAGAGATGGGTATGCAGGCATTAGGGAGCGACGTCGAGTGTGGTAAGGTGCGAGTGTGGGGATGAGCGTTGAGTATGGAAGGGGGTGGGTATGAGCGTTGAGTATGGAAGGGGGCCAGGTTTGAGTTTGAGTGGGAGTCGAAGAGGGGTTTGGGGTTTGTGCACAGGGAGTGTAAGAGTTGGGACAGCCATGGGAGAAGGGGGTCGGTTGTTAAGCGGAGTGATAAGGATGTGGGGATGGACGAGTTTGAGTGTGAGTTTGCAGGTGCCACCGTGGAGTGAAATGGGAATGTGGAGCGGTCGAGAGAGAGGTCGACTAGCGAGGGAGAGTTAGGGAGGTTGTTTGCAGATGGAGGGCGTGAAGAGTATATGAAGGCGTAGAGGAGGGCCGAGAGGCCTGGTGCCTGAAATTTTTTATTTTATTTTATTTTATTTTATTTTTGTTTAATTTTATTTTTTTATTTTATTTTTATTTTATTAAAACAGCAGAGGAGTAAGGAAAAATAGACATAAATTTTATTTCAGTAGCAGAAAATTTACTTTCAGCAGCAGAGAATTGCAGAATTTTCTAGAAGATTTGAGTAGTAAAACCCATAATTTTTTCAATAGCCCAGCAGGAGAAGAACCCAGAATTACAGAAATTTTCAATAGAAAAACTCAGAATTATTTTTCATTAAAAAACCAGAAACTTCTACTTCAGAAACCCTCTTTAAACAATGTTTTCCAACAACTCTTCAATGCAGAAATTAATAGAAATTGCAAGAAAAATGAGAATGAAAACCTTCAGATGGGCAGTGCTGCCTTTCCTTCAAAACCAATTTCCGAATGCTTCTTCTTCTTCAAAGCAGATTTCTGAATGCTGCAAAATCACTGAATGTTGCTCCTCTTCAAAACACCTCTGAATGGCGGCAAAAACACTGCTGCAAAAACTCTCTAAATGCTGCAAAAATGCAGATATGCACAGGTCATAAACACAAATGGCTCATTCAAAGTGGAGCAGGGCCAGCGATCGCCCACTCTGATACCATGTTAGACACCATGTTGAAGCACACACATGGTGTATGAGGAAGATGAGCACACACACAAGAGACTAAACAAAAAATGAAAGATAAGCGTGAGGCTTTCTTATTTTCCATTATACAAAGATGTACATTTATAGTCCAATGGTGTGACTCTTGGTTTCACATTTCAAGGTCACTTGGACTCCATTGTGACTTTTCGTATTCCACACCTACCCATTGTGATTGTATAAATTTTTTATACAACATATAAAAACCATTTACCCTCCTATTATATTCTTAATATTTTATCTCATTTTTTCTTCATTTTTTATGCCTATATACGAACGCATGTCATATGATATTGCTTCATTAATGAATCCCCTTTGGGAAATTAAAGGAATATATGTTCATATTAATGGATTTTTTGGAATATAAAGGCTATTATCTTATTATATATTATATGTTCCATATTTCATTTTCATTTCATAGTTCAATTCTTTGTGGGAGCGATTTAGATATGCCTAGATTGGCACAAAAGTGGGCATAGTAAGTGTGTCGACCTTGTTTCCTGGTATTCGAGATCATAGCAAAATTCCCTATGGAAATTACCAATGTTTTACAATATTTTAGGCTACCATAACCCCTTATGGAGATAATAAAGATAAATCCATACCAAGGCCATAGAAAATCCTTCTTTGTTAGGGTGGAATGCATGAACCCATGGCTTCATGAAAAAGGGCACAGAATTTATGAAATGTGGTCCTCCCTTAAATATGTGATCTACATTCCCTATATTCTTGAAAATGTACATGAATAAACCCTTATACCCAAAATTAGGATATATATCCCATTTTTTCATATATATCTTCGAGATATATCTAAGCATGGTTTTTTTCTAAGGGATAGAGACCTACAAATTTACATAATACGATATATGCTCACTCATATATTTGATTTTTGTCCCATTTTACTTTTATTTTATCTCTAGGAGGGTAGATTTAATTGTCTAGGAAGGAAGGAACCATGAGATTTTTGATTGTTCATTACTAAAGTAGAAAATTTTATTTGTAAACTATCATGGATATTCTGCTATGCAATTCATCACAATAGATCTAATAAATTTAACTTAATAATCTAAAATCTATAGTATGAGGGTTTATTTCTCTTTATATTTTCGGATCTATAAATTATTACTTATTGGGTATGTATGAAAATAAAAATTATGGTAAAAATATATAATAGCGATATAAAATATGACAAATTCTGATTTGAAACAAGATATAAAATAGAAAACCCTTTGGAGAGAAAAACTAGTTGGAAGGTGAGGTTATGTTTCTTTCTTTCTCTAAATAGAAATTTCTTGCAAGTACAAAGAAGTAACACCCATGGCCTGTGGGTAAATATAGCTCACAAGTCCTCTTTGTGTGATCTATCCCTGCCCCACTCAATTGCTCTATTTTTATATGGAATAAAATGCACTTGAAAAAAATGGAACTCATTTTCCTTCTAGTGACGCAAAAATGACACAACTTGATAGCCTACTAGTGTGTAGGTTTGACTCCTTCAACTTTTAACTGGAGTTACAAAATTGACTCCTATAGATTCCTCTTCACCATGATCATGTGGCCAACCTCATTTGCATGAGTAATGGGGATGAGGTGGCATCCTCTAGACTTATGGTGGAAAAAACACAAAGGTAAACATCTCAATTCCATAATTTTTGCATATGGACTCTTATTGAGGTGATTATTGCACCAATTGAAAGTCATATTTGTGTATAATATAAATAGGGTATTTTGTGCTATTCTAGAAAATTTTATCCCCAAAAATTTCTATTTGAACCCTCGAACCCCAATTTGTGAAGTTGGGTCCTTTTAGTAAAATTTGTCCTATGAGTAAATTCCTCAAAATTTTCGTCTCAAAAAATCAATGTGTATGAGAAATAATATAATTATCCAATGCAGATCAAGAGACAACCATTATGTTTGAATTGTTGGTTGTATTATATGGTTTCACCTACAACTGTGGTTTGTTAGTTGAGAAAATGTTAAATTTGCATGAGATAACACAATTTTCTTTAGAAGTGATGATTATTATAGGAGGAGCCTTTTCCATGAACCGTGGAAGAACCATTGGAGAAAGAGACATTCATGGATAAGGAAACAAATGCAAATGTAAAATTCAAAAAACTAAAAACCCTATTTACTTATATTTAAAATTATATTATTAATTAAAAAAATAGATGATAAATTTAAATTTAAAATGAAAAATATTTACATTTTAATAAACTTAAGAACTCACATTACAAAATATATCTTTTTCTTACGATATATATATATATATATATATATATGTATATATATGTATATGTATATGTATATGTATATGTATATGTATATGTATATGTATATATATATGTATATATATATGTATATATATATATATATATATATATATATATATATATATATATATATATATATATATATATATATATATATATATATATATATATATATATATATATATATATATGTTGTTGTGGGGAAAAATTAGCAGATTAAACCTCTCAATATTAATTATCAATCTGGGAGTCGTAAATGCGAGTTGTATTGTGTACTGGCTCAGCTTACTAGTTATAGTATATGAGTTTCCTTACTAATGATAAACTAGGTGCTGAAATGAAACACACATTTGTTGGCAAACAAACCATATTGAAAAAGAGACCTACTTAACCAATGTCATTCACTGCAAACTCCATACTGCAGTTAGGCTATAATGAAATTCAAGACAATCTTCAATCATGTAACATTCTCGCAGTCACATTCTAATTTTAAATCTCCTATGATAGCTTAGAAAATATTAATCTAATTATTCCTCTCATTAACTTGGAAACTAAAACTCAAAATTAATCTTGAGATAAGCAAAAAGAAACACACATGTTATTCTAATGATAACTCACACCTTAAACTAACTAAAACTACTCTTCATAACAAATTTAAGATTCAAATTAACTAAAAGAAAACTATTTGCTTCATATAAAATAACACTTTCAAAGATCCTACATAAAAATCACATTACAAATAATAAAAAAGAACCTTTAATTCAAGGATGTTAATCTAGATGAAATAAAAACAAAGCTACTTCAAAATTAAATCATGTAACTTAATAGCTAAAGCTAAATCACGTTGCATGCACAATTAAATGTACACTCAATCTTGCACTTGTAATTAAATGATTATACTCGGAAAACAATAACGAAACTAATGAAAAAGAAATCTGAAACAAGACACGTTCTAATTAAAAGAGGTTTAATTATTAAGTGAAATCCTGAACCGAATTGAAGACTTGGAAAACAAAACAATAAACTAAGTGCATAATTAAGAAATATTAAATACTATTAAAACAATTTAAAAAAAGGATAATTATACAATTTAAACAAATCCTAAAGCTATGAAGAATGAGGACTCAACTCCAGGTTGCGGTGGATCCTTGCCACTCCCTGGAGCAAGTATGAAACTAACTCAACATTAAAAACAAAAATTACAATGGTTACATAAAAAAAAAATTCAAAGAAAAAATTTATTATATTAAATCAAAACCATTGCTTCAAACATTAATGAATAAATACATCGGCTGCTGGGAAATTTGGTGCCGGATCTACATCTTCAAAAATCGATTTTAGCATTGGAGAAAATTGATGGAATTTTTGCGCTCTCTACATTTGGGAAATTTGATTTGACAAACGAGAAATTGTGCTTCTAAAATGACGGACTCACACTCTGTGCTCTCTACATTTCATCTACGCTCTATCTAGTTGGGCAGCTACTCCCTCATTCTAATGGCATAGTCCATCGACTGCTTCATCTACACAGCTACCATTCCAATGGATCAACTGCTTCATTCTTGATGCATCGCTCTACTATATGCACACAAATACTACCTATATCGACTTTTTTCTCTATTTACTTCCCCTCCTACAACTACTCCATCTATTCTATCTATCGACTTCTTCTTTTCTAGAAAATCCACTAATTCCTTCTACAACTACTACATCTATAATTGATCCCCTTATTTTCTCATGCACACTGAGATATATATATATATATATATATATATATATATATATATATATATATATATATATATATATATATATATTTATTTATTTATTTATTTATTTTTATTGCAAAACTTGGAGCTTCAAATAGAAAAATATAGCAAATTATTGGTTTTACAAATTTCCAGAATAAGAATTAGCTTTGAACATAATGCCAAATTTGTAAATTGCTCCTATTTTCATGGGATTTTCCTGTTTCTGGAAGATGCGTTCATGGCTTCTGGAGGCAATTCAGACTTCATTGACTTCGTGCACCAATCCCAACAATGATTTTCATTAAAGATGGAAAAGAGCTCAACGAAGGCTACATTTCCAAGTTCCTTTTCCTTCTGCGCCTCTTACAGACAATGTTGAGCCACGACCTGAACTAAAAATTGGGTTGTTCTGAAGCTCCCTTGCTAGGAGCTTAACAACGTTAATGGAAAGAAGAAATTGCATCACCATTTTTTCCAATCCCAACATATGTTGCCCCAAACTTGGTGTATAAAGTTGGATTATAAGGTTCAATTACAACATCCAATTGAGTTGGCATTGGTTCTCAAATTCTGTTATCATTATATACAACACCACCTAGAACTTCACCATCCCTACACGACTTCATGAGACGATAAGCAATGCCAACACGATCAAAGCTTTTAGATGGCGGTGTTATAAGGAATTCATACCATCCAAAATGACAGACAACAACATTTTCTCTTTTGAGGAGATAACCAAGAAATGTCTCAAATTCTAATGATTGTTGCTAATTCTGGCCAGCTACATGAAAATAAACTCAAGGAAACTTTGACAATGGAAGAATTGCTGCTGGAGTCATCTCCTCAAAATGCAAGGCTAGATGTATCTTCACTGGAGAATTGAAGTTTTACTCCAACTCCCCAGTGTGTTGTATTAGCAGCCATGACAAATAACCACAGAAGGTCACTGATATCTCCAAAATAGAGTATTTTTGTGAAGGCCTCTTCCAACTTTCCTTCAGATACCAACATTAAGAATCATTGGTATGAGATGCCCAATCATGATAATTATTTACCCTTCTATCAATGCTATCACCGCCCAATCTTCTGCAAGAGTATGATATCCATCAATCTATTTTTTCACTCTCTAAACACTTCCCCCACATATCTTAAGTCGTTAAGTTCACTATCGCCACAATAAGTGTATCCTTAATCATTATCAAATGTTCTGCAAGGTCTTCTTTTATTTGGATAGTATATTTATGCATCTTTTCTTGAATTAAATATTCCCAACTTTCGGTTGTCGTCTTGCATAAGCTCTCAAATAAAAGTGACACTTTTTCTTGAATGAGGATGCAATAATTTATAAACCTGTAATGTTTGAGAGAAAAATTTAGCTAGTGGTTTTCTTGAGATATGCATTCCTATTGAAGAAGCAATGTATTTCTCTAGTAGATCACTTTGTTCTTAAGTCTTGATCTCTACAAAAAAAATGAATAGCATACACTCTATAGGCCCAACCTTTGGTACATAGATACAATGGCTTCTAGTTTATTATGAGGTTAAAGTCTAGTATAAATAAGATTGATTTCAACACTTAGTTGAAGCTATCAACCAAACCCGTTCTGCAAAAACTAGACCCGAATTGATCCAATATGTTCACATTCAGAAATGGTTTTCAGTGGAATATTACCCTGACGATAGCTCTTTCACGAAGCCAAATTTCGCCAAACGGTTTTTGGGTTATAGGAAAAATGGTGCTCTGAACACAACCCATGTCTCTGAATTTAAATATTATACTCCATTTGGTCGTAAATTTTATATTTTAACCTACAACAATTCAACTACCCAGCTGCTACTTTTATGCATTTGGTGAATTGTACTCAAATGTATTCCTGCACCGAACCTTCCTACAACCCAGAAGAAATTTATTAAAAACACTCATCAAATTAACTAATAACAAGAAAAATAACTATTTTTTCTAAATTCCTCTAATTAACAACATAATGGATTAATAATGATTAAAAACATGAAGTACAAGTATGTATTTATTTGATAAAATTTTTAAAATTTTGGACAAAGATGCAGTTCAACATCCCCCCACGCTGAACTTCTTGCACATCCTCATGCAAGAAAAACTATAAGATGGTGAAATAAGGTAGGGAAATTGTTAGTGAAGATTTTAGCAAATAAGGATGGAGATGCCTGATAATGAAATGCCTTCATTATCCCACATCATTACTATTATAGTATTAGCTAAAAGCATGAGAAATGATAAAACAAGATCAGGTACCGAAAGTAAACATGATGGAGAAAATAATATTGCACATACCTATTACCTTGTCTGAGATGGATTCCATATTTGTTTTATGCCCAAATTCTTATGATGAAAATCAAATTTTGTTGAAAAAGTTCAGTTTCAAAAACAATAACAGAAGATTCCTACGCCTATTAAAACAATCTCGTACCTAGGTCATGCATCACATATTTAGAGGCAAATACAATCAATACACATTTTTAGCAACCAACACCTTATGTGTAGTCATAATTGAGTACTTCATCACTTCCGATACCATAGAAAATTAAAGTGAGTTATGATAGCAATCAACAACCTCTTTATTGAACACTCTAAATTACGTTGTTATCTCGATTCAAAAATAAATTTCCTCTTAATCTAGTGAAAAGGATTATCTTCACTAAGGGTACAACATCATTCAAAGATTCTTGATTTTTAAAAGATAAAATTCGAAGAATCATCTTCAAATCATCTTAAAACCATGGCTCAAGAAAATTTTTGAGTATTATGGAAAGAGAAGGATGACCAAGAAAATCATAGTATGCAGTAAACTTGAATACCACATACATGGCCCTGCTAGCAGGTGTCCATAACCTCGACAACGATGTCTTTAAACCTATCAAAATGTCAGTATCCCACTTACTAGATATAGATTCAGAGTTTGACCTTTTAGATGAAGGCCACTGTCCTGGCTTGGTAACCAGCTGATGGCAGTGCCACCCATAAGAAGTAACATGGATGAACAGGTCAGATGGTGATGAGACCTTCTGTCTTCCAGCTTTTTGGCTGAAAGCCATTACTCTGGCTTGCTGACCAGTAGCAATAATTTCATACATGCTAGGTCTCATGATCGTAGTAGGTCAGCTCATCATGAGACCTCCTATCCTTCCTTAAATCTTTGTAAGATCTGATTATGATTAACATTAAGGTTACTTAATAAGTTGGGAAACAGATCTACTCCTTAAGAGTACAGGATGGTGTGAAACGTTTTTAATGACTAATCATTGCTGGCTAATTCCTCTACCCTAAAGACTTGTTAAAGATATCCCAGACAATGACTGAAATATTCTTTCAGTTAAGAATGCTAGTGTTCTCCCGAATAGCTCATTATGATCTTTGCAAGAGTGGTACACCATAGGGGTTTTCCAATAGTACCTTCTAAGGGTAACTGAAAATGTATATCTAAGACGACAAATTACTAGAGAGATTAATCATGGTTACTTTTTGCAAAATCATGAGGCATTAGAGCGAATTGTACTCAACAAGATTTGTCACAAATGTATGTGTTAACAACCAATGTGGATCCAAATTAGTTTTAATAGGCACTATTTAAAATTCAAAACCCTAATAGCATTATAATAGCTTTATTCATTTATTCTCCCACCCTATTTTAAGAGGAAAAAGACTCCTGTTTAAGTAGAGGAGTACTTCCAATGAAGTCATGTGCGCAAAAAAAATGCTGATTATAATCACACTTAGTTTTAAGGAATAAACTTCAAGGCATACGAAAGCATGAGAAACTAGTTTCTTTATTTCATATGGTAGCAAGAGTTTATGAATGTTGAGGAAATAAGATGGCTCGATGACTACTTGAAACCAGGATTCAATGGAATCCACATATTTATGATTCTCCCACTGATGCAAGTCTTCCAAAAATTGATATTCACTCTCCTTGAGGCAAAAAGGATAAGGTGAAAGACAAAAGGTAAATCCCTCAAGTTCAAGCTCAAACACTTGATTTTCAAATTGACAAGAATGGTTGAGATAAATTCTAGGGTTTTGAGTTTCAACAACATTTTTAGAACAAGTTCAAATGAAAGATTGCTCCTCTTGTGTTCTTTGAATTACACCTTCCTTGGGTGAATGCTCTGTAGTAATGGGGTAAGTTTCCAGATTCATTCCCTTTTCCAACATGGAGGGTGTGACATGTTGTTCAATATGGGAATCAACGGAAAGAATAGGTAATTCAAATTTTTGTGCAACCTGATGGTTTAGATTAGGGTTTAGGATGTGATTTGGGCTAGGTTTTTAGTTAATGCGTGGACTAATGTTTGGATTTGGATTGGGATTAGGCTTTGGACTAGGGTTAGGTCTAGGGTTTAAATTAGAATTAGGGTTAGGTGTAGGGTGTGGATTAGGGTTTTGATTAGGACTAGGGTATGGATTAAGGTATGTACTAGGGTTAGGGTATGGATTAAGGTATGGAGTAAGGTAAGGATTAGGGTTAGGGTATGGATGAGGATTGAGGTAAGGTTGCATATGCGGTTGGGACCATGGAGGAAGATAAATTAATGGTGCATCGGAAAGAAATTGTCATTGTTGTTGGTGCCCATACGATTGAATTTGCATGGGAGATCTCCTTAGAGATAAGGATCCAAATGATTCTTGAGGAAATGGAGATATTTTCCTTGAGGATGAGGGCCAAGGCGAGGGCCACTGCGGCGGCCATGAAGTAGGATATTCAACTAGAGGAGGATTCGAATTTTACCATGAAATTCTAGGATTATAAACATGTAGAGGAACTTGTTCAAGAAAATAACCATTATTCCAAGTATAAAATGGTGTTGGGTTTTGAGTTATACTTGGTGGTTGATTCAATTCCTTAGCTGATTCCCTAAGTACCTTTCGTAATTGTGGCAGTGATTGGCAATGTTTGGCTTCATGACCATCCTTCAAATTTCACAAACTATTAGACTGCTAAGTGGACACTTTCCAAGGCAGTGTTTCTTTCGACAGTTGGCACATAGGATAAGCAGTGGTTCTTCATCGTTTTCTTGTTCCTGTGAATCATCCAATTTTGAAATTAAAATATTGAATTTATGTTCAAGCAAGGTGTTAAATTATGCACTTGTGAATTCTTCATCAGATTAGTTGTTCGTCTCTGTAGCAGCATGAAAACTCCTCACTGAATGATTCCTCAAAATACCATCTTCTTGACTTCAACAAGAAAACTGGTTCATTCCATCATCACACAAATTAGTACGCAAGGGTTCCTATAGTACCCCAAAAATGATGTATTGTTGAAGACAAGATTATGAAAATGAATGAACTTTAAAATATTTTGACTGAAATACAACTCACCACACTTGCATGAAAGGAAAATGTCAAATAAAAGTGATATTTAAATTATTAAAAACAAGGCAATTTGGAAATTAAATGTATAAAGCCTATTTTTACTTCTACACATAAGCAAGATAAGGAAATAAAAGTTCAAGATATAAGCAAGATGGCCAGACTTTGTAGTAACCCGACAATAGTGGATGCGTGGCTCTTCACTCATGTATTACCGTACACTCTATGCCCTTTAACTACCCTGCAATATCCTTGAAACTCTGTGAGAAAATTTTACTTGAGCCAAAATAAAACTCCCCAACAACAGCACCAAAATTTTGTGGGGCTTAATTGTCGGATTAAACCTTTCAATAATAATTATCAATCCGGGAGTCATAAATGCGAGTTGTACTGTGTATTGGCTAAAATTACTGATCAGAGTATATGAGTTTCCTTATTACTGATAAACTAGGTGTTGAAATGAAACACACATTTGATGGAAAACAAACCATATTGAAAAGGAGACCTACTTAACCAATGTCATTCACTGCAAACTCCATACTACAATTAAGCTATAATTAAATTCAAGACAATCTTCAATCATGTAACATTCTCGCACTCGCATTCTACTTTTAAATCTCCTATGATAACTTAGAAAATCTTAATCTAATTATTCCTCTCATTAACCTAGAAACTAACACTCGAGATTAATCTTGAGATAAGAAAAAAGACACACACACATTATTCTAATGATAACTCACACCTTAAACTAATTGAAACTGCTCTTCATAAAAAATTTAAGATTCAAATTAACTAAAAGAAAACTACTTGCTTCATATAAAATAACACTTTAAAAGATCCTATATAAAAATAACATTACAAATAATCAAGAAGAACCTTTAATTCAAAGATGTTAATGTAGTTGAAATAAAAACAAACCTAATTCAAAATCAAATCATGTAACTTAATAGCTAGAACTAAATCACATTGCATGCACAATTAAATCTAAACTCAATCTTGCACTTATAAATAAATGATTATACTAAGAAAACAATAACGAAACTAATGAAAAAGAAATCTGAAACAAGACAAATTCTAATTAAAATAGGTCTAATTATTAAGTTAAATCATGAATCAAACTCAAGACTTGGAAAACAAAATAATAAACTAAGTCGATAATTAAGAAATATTAAATACTATTAAAACAATTTAAACAAAGGATAATTCTAAAATTTAAGCAAATCCTAAGGCAATGAGGAATGAGGACTCAACTCCAGGTTGCAGTGGATCCTTGCCACTCCCTAGAGCAAGTCTGAAACTAACCCAACATTAAAAACAAAAATTACAATGGTTACATAAAAAAAACAAATAAATGCAGAGCCAAAATTTATTAAATTAAATCAAAACCATTGCTTCAAACATTAATCAACAAATACATCAGCTACTGGGCAATTTGGTGCTGGATATAAATATTCATAAATTGACTTTTGCATTTGAGAAAATTGATGGAAATTTTTCACTCTCTACATTTTGGAAATTTGATTTGACAAAGGAGAAATTCTGCTTCTAAAATGACGTACTCACACTCTGCGTTCTCTACATTTCATCTGCGCTCTATCTAATTGGGCAGCTACACCTTCATTCTAATGGAATAATCCATTGACTCCTTCATCTACGTAGTACCATTCCAATGGATCGACTACTTCATTCTTGATTCATTGCTTTCCTATCTGCACACAGCTACTACCTATATCAACCTTTTTCTCTATCAACTTCCCCTCATACAGCTACTCCATCTATTCTATCTATCAACTTCTTCTTTTCTAGAAAATCCACTGCTTCATTCTATAGCTCCTACATCTATAATTGATCCCCTTCTTTTCTCATGTGCAGTGATAGATATACATTTTGATTGCAAAACTTAGAGCTTAAACAAGAAAAATATAACAAATTACTGGTTTTACAAATTGCCGAAATAAGAATTAGCGTTGAACAAAATTCCAAATTTGGAAATTGATCCTCTTTTCATGGGATTTTTCTTTTGCTTGAAGATTCATTCGTGGCTTTTGGAGGAAAATCGGACTTCATTGACTTCGTACAGTAATCCCAACAACGATTTTCATTAAATATGGCAAAGAGCTCAACGAAGGTTGCATTTCCAAGTTCCTTTTCCTTCTCCACCTCTTGCAGACAATGCTGAGTCACGACCTAAACTGAAAACTGGGTTGGTCTCAAGCTCCCTTACCAAAAGCTCAACAACTTTAATTGCAAGAAGAGATTACATCATCATTTTTTTCCAAGCCCAACATATGATTCCCTAAGCCTAGTGTATAAATTTTAATTCTGAGGTTCAATTACAACATCAAATTGAGCTTGCATTGGTTCTCTAATTCCGTTATCATTAGATGCAATACCACCTAGAAATTCACCATCCCTACACGACTACATGAGACGATAAGCAGCACCAACACAATCAAAGATTTCAGATGGTGGTGTTATAAGGAATTCATACTACCCAAAATGAGACACAACAACCTTGTCTCTTTTGAGGAGATAACTAAGAAATGTCTCAAATTCTAATGATTGTTGCTAATTCTGGCCAACTGCATGAAAATAACCCCGAGGAAACTTTGAAAATGGAAGAATTTCCACTCGAGTCATATCCTCAACATGCAAGGCTAGAGGTATCTTCACCGGAGAATTGGAGTTTTACTCCAACTCCCTAGTGCGTTGTCTTATCAGCCATGACAAATAACCACATAAGGGCATTGATATCTCCTAAATGGAGTATTCTTGTGAAGGCCTCTTCCAACTTTCCTTCAAATACCAACTTAAGAAATCATCGGTATGAGATGCCCAATCATCATAGTTATTTACCCTTCTATCAATGCTATCACCGGCCAATATTATACAAGAGTATGATATCCATCAATCTATTTTTGCACTCTCTAAACTCTTCCCCCCCATCTCTTAAGTGCTTAAGTTCACTGTTTCCACATTAAGTGTATCCTTAATCATTATTAAATGTTCTACAAGGTATTCTTGTATTTGGATAGTATATTTATGCTTCTTTTCTTGAATTAAATATTCCCAACTTTTGGTTGTAGTCTTGCATAAGCTCTCAAATAAAGGTGACACTTTTTCTTGAACGAGGATCCAATAATTTCTAAACCTGTAGTGTTCTAGAGAAAAATGTAGCCAGTGGTTCTCTTGAGATATGCATTCCTGTTGAAGAAGCAATGTATTTCTCTAGTAGATCACTTTGTTCTTAAGTCTTGATCTCTACAAAAAATGAATAGCATACACTCTATAGGCCGAACCTATGCTACATATATACAATGGCTTCAAGTTTATTATGAGGATAAAGTCGATGATAAATAAGATTTATTTCAGCACTAAGTTGAAGTTGTCAACCAAACTCATTCTGTAGAAACTGGACCCAAATTGACCTAATATGTTCACGTTTAGAAAAGGTTTTCAGTGGAATATTCCCCTGACGATAGCTCTTTCACAAAGCCAAATTTCGCCAAATGGTTTTTAGGTTGTAGGAAACATGGTGCTCTGAACACAACCTGTGTCTCGGAATTTAGAGATTATGTTCCATTTTGTCGATAATTTGATATTTTCACTTATAACAATTCAACTACCTAGCTGCTACTTTTATGCATTTGGTGAATTGTACTGAAATGTATTCCTGCACCGAACCTTCCTGCAACCAAGAAAAAAATTATTAAAAACACTCATCAAATTAAATAATAACAAGAATAATAACTATTATATATATATAACAAAAAATATCTATTAAGTGAATCATTTTTGAAAATTTTTTAAATAGACATATTAGTAAAATTTAAGACATGATACATAATACATAGCAATGATGATTATAATATTTTTATAAAATTCATTTGATTGATATATTAAAATAAAATCCTTAATCGTGGTGCCAAGTGAATTGCAGAAAACGCAAGGTGGTAGTAGGTCGTGCATGCCACATGGAATAAGTAATATGACATGTGGTGACAGTCACATATGACTCCACCTACAGTCAGTAATGACTACATTTAAGATGGAGAGAAGACATCGGGGATTTTCAGAGTGATCTGGGGGAAAATGATGATGTGGGAGGAAGAATATTCAGGTTTAAAAATTTATTTTTGCTCATCACCAGATGATTGTTGAGTAGGTTACGAAGGCAACTGGGAAGAGGGTATGTGAACAATTCAGGGAACTAGAAAATTCTACATGTTGTCTTCTCGAGAATGTATTTAGCTTCTCCCTCGGTATAATAGTCTCTGCAATAATGAAAATATTTTGTTCATATGCTTTGATTCTATGTTTTGTGCTTCAAATGGATCCATACCGCCCTGGTTTACTAATGAATTTCTCCATTGAAAATTCCCTTTTTAAGCAAAATTTTATGTCACTTGCGAAGGATGATGGTTCCTGCCAGTTCAATTTTGGGGTTTTTTTTTTTCCTATGGAACCCCTTCTCTGGTTATCTCTCCTAAGTCCATCACTGTTTCTAATTTCACTCGTTGTGTTTATTCCCATACCCTAGGCAAGGAAAATTTTGGTGAGTCAGTGGTTCAAAGCTTTGGAGAAACCCTATTCCCTCACTTTCTCTGTTATTATAATTTCCTTCATAATTTTGCATGCTACCTGAACAGTCTTGCATGTCACAATTACAATGCATTATATCTATTACAAACCATTGCATGCCAATTTTATGGCTCTCGATGTTAGTTTGACATCCCTACATGTCAATTTCATAGTTTTGAAAGTCCATTTCATAGTCCTACTTATAATTTTCAAAGCTCAAATAGACAATTTTGTAGTCTTGATGGTCAAGTTGACAACACTATAGGCCAATTAAAAACCCCTTCCTATCACTATTTCAATTCCTCAAGGAAATTCTTTGAAATCACATGTATGTATCTCAATGACAATTTGGGGTTTAGAGTACTTGTTGATAATGTTATTAGAGTTAGGGGAGGTTTGGGGGTTAGAGGATATGTTGATATTTTTAGTATATTCAACTAAAATTTGATCAGCATGGAAACTTTCATATTGTTATTTGGGGGGATTAACTCTATTTTATTCTAGCATTGCATGGGATAAACTGTTTAGTTTATTGGCATCGTTCATTGTTTGGTTTCTATCTTGATTTTTGGGATCAATGATAAGAAGGGGAAGTATAAAAATAGTTTGAAGTCCATGGCATGGTCGTGAGGCACCATTTTTGGAACTGCCGTAGTTGAGAAGAGTGTAATACTCTCAAGCTAGTTCAAGATGATGTTACTGGCTCCCAACAAGAAAGAAATTATTCTTTACTATATTTTTTATTTCAATATTTTTATTATGTTTCCTTCAACTGGTCTTCCTATCTTATCTCACCCTTAGGCCATTGCACGTCCAGGGAGAACCCCAATGTGGATCTGGGTGAATGCCCAGTTGTTGGGAGACCAGTTTGAAATAAAAATGGTTAAGGCATAGTCTGGAGAAAGGGAAGGCAAGCATAAAGGAATGGCCAAAGTGGGGCCTAGCATCAGGGGAAGGAAATTCAGGAAGGAAATCATGCATAACCTCTTCCAGGCCTATGGTTAAGGGACACCTGGACATGCAAAATATTTGATTTTTGGACGGGTACAAGACCTTAAAACCAAGGTGGAGGAAGACATCCCTAAGGATGATATGGATCCAATTTTAACAGATCCACGGAATACCAGAGGTATTTTGTCACTTTTTAAGCAATCTATTCATATTTATTGGACTATGAAGTGTTTACTAGCTAAAGAAATTTTCGTTGTTCAAAAAATTGGAGGAGATTTGAAGGTTGCCTCAATTTTAGCAGAAATTTGCAAAGGCATACAAGAGATTCACCTTCAGTAGCATCATGAGTACTTATTCCTTGGAAGAATATACTAGAAACTTTATAACATGAACCAAGTTGACATGCCTCGGTCAAGTATCAAGGACCCGAAACCCATTGAATCATCTAATGACTGAGCTTAGTAGATAATTTTTTTTCTTGGTATGCAGGGAACATATATAATTTTATTTATTTTTATATTCCAATAGATGTTAGGATATACAATAGACCTGTTAATATAGATAGAGACAAATTCAAACTTTTTCAACTTTGCTTTTCTTATAACTCTCTAAGATGGCCAACATGGCTAGTTTCCAACTGGCAGGTTGAGAACATCAAGTATACAACATAATGTAACTTGTTTTTTTGTTTAGATGAACGAATAGTGAGGCATTACCATGTTTACAAAAAATAAAAATGATCACAATAAAATATTTATTTATTTATTTATGCTATTGATTTTACAATATTTATTCTTTTGATAAATTAAAGTTTTATTAGAAAAGTTTTAAAATTAAAATTCCCATGCTAGCATGTCACTCCTTTTTTATTCACATGAACTTTATGCGTATTGGGTGCGGGAATTGTCGTTAAGAAAAATCCTTTCAACACTTAATTGTCGACACAGGGTTTGTAAACTTAGAGACGAATCATAGGAAATGCCAAAAGTGGTATGAAATTTTCCTATGTATTCCTACTTCTCAAACCAAGATCTTACAAAATTGAAAAGAAAGATCACACAACAATTTACACCAAATAATTTCTAGTGTGGGAAAACGAAAGAATGTATTTTCGAAGAAACTAGATAAAAGAACTTTCACACTATTGTAAACAATCTTAATTTTTGAAGTAAAAATATATGTTTATCCTCAATATATGTGTTGGCAGTTTAATGAGTGGGCCCTTGAAAATATCTACTTTTAAATGATTTTCCTTCTCGCACTAAGCAGTCATTCCTGTATTCCTGCAATCTTCTTGCACTAGTAGATGTACAAAACTTATGTGTGAGAAGTATTTTATACTTATAATGGATACTTATATCTTCATGTAGGGGCTCTAATCCTCAAGGCTTGGACCACTCTATTCCTATAACAAGACACTGGTTCTTGTACTGGAATAGATATTTCTACACCAAGCTTTCTCATTACTTTCAAGACAAATAGAAGGGTGTGTTAAATATAAAAATGAATTGCAAATGCGAGCATAATTCTGAAATAAATTGCACATAGGAAATAATGCTTCAACCAACTGAATCTCAGAATGGAAGTAAACCATTAAGGTAAAAACAATCTTCACAAGACAAAGCAAATGGTCTCCAGTCAAAGGGGTCTTGCATGCAATCAAATCTAAATGAAAAGGGTTTGTTGTAATATTTAAAATTACTTTTAGTCATTTTCCTGAAATAGTGAGGTGCAAGCATAGATTAATATATTGCAACGGCATTCTTTTCCATTTCACGAAGTCATCTTTAATCTTTAGGAGTTTAACTATTAATATTAGAAATGATTCTCTTTGATGGTGAATGCTTACTTTGCAGGAATATATTGAATTTGTATAAAAAGGAAAAATAATAAAACAACTTACGGTAAATGAACCAGCAAAGCATAGTGCAGCATCCTGCATGCAGTACTGCAATAAAAATCTATCTCAATGATCCAAGCAAAAGTAAACCAAGATGGAAATAAATTACAGAAGATAAATTAACTCAATTAACTTCCACACGATGGATCCATTCACACTTTGATTGTCAGCGAAATAAATCAGAATTCTTATGCAAGAATGAAACTAAGACTTAAAGCACTCTTTTTCAAATAGGAAAAATTAAAATACACACTTTAAAATGATGAAAGGAAGAGGGTAAATGAGTCGGGTTGGCTAGGGCCTAGCCAACTAGCTTGTTTTCCCGTTTTAGGAAACGAAAATGTTCAACACTTAATAACACTTAAGATTGACAGTGGTGCATCTTTCCATATGACCGGAGACAAAGATTTTTTTAGTGATCTGGCGGAAAAGGATCTTGGAGTGCACATCGAGATGGGCGATGATGGTAGATACAGTGTGACTGGCATTGGGACCATTTCCTTTGAGAGGGAGTATGGTAAACCTTTCATCTTGAAGGATGTCATGCATCTTCTAGGATTAAAGAAGAATCTGATCTCTATGGTGATGTTGGAAGACAAGGGTTATGATGTTTTTTTCAGTGTGGGCAAAGCTTTCCTTCAGCATAAAAGAACTGGTCAAACCAGGAGGATAGGGATTCAAGTTAAGAATATTTATCAATTGTAGGTAGATGGCTTCAGAGCAATGGCAGAAAAATCAGAAGGAGTGGTGAGCCGTGATGAGGGTGAATTGTGGCACAGGAGATTGGGCCATCTTCACTATGGCGCTTTGAAAATTTTGCAGCAGATTTCTACCAGGCTTCCCAAAGGTACACATGCGCAGTCAAATTAGTGCAAGGGATGTACTTTGGGAAAATTTGTGAAGACGACTTTTCATGAGAAGGATAGTCGTGCCTTAATGATCCTTGAGAGAATTCACACAGACGCGTGTGGAAATTTCTCGGTTGCTTCAACAGCAAAGCACAGGTATTATGTGATATTTGTTCATGAGTTTTCTCGTAAGTGTTGGATCTTCTCCATGTAGAAGGAGAGCGAAACATACTCAAAGTTCTATGAGTTCAAGGCACTGGTTGAGAAAGAGTCGGGGAAGTAGGTGAAATCTCTAGGAAGTGATAATTGTGGTGAATACATCTCTGGCGAATTCAAAGACTTATGTAGCAAAGAAGAAATTTGAAGAGAACTCATAGCGCCTCATAACCCACAACAAAATGGGGTCGCGGACAGAAAGAATCGAACAATCATGGGTGTCACACGGGCGATGTTGCATGATCAAGGCCTTCCCATACACTTGTGGGCTGAGGCATGCAACATTGTGGTTTATGTGAAAAACCATTGTCCTCATAGAGTACTTGGCATGAGTACACCCGAAGAGGCATTTTCTGGTAAGAAGCCTGATATTTCTCATTTGAAGATTTTTGGCCACCTGTTTACATTCATGTGACGAAGGATTCCAGGAAGAAGCTGGAGTAGACCACAGACGTTGGGATATTTGTGGGGTACATAGAAACACCCCACAGTTATCGTGTGTATTTTCCAGACAGTCGGATGACTGTTGTGAGACGGGATATCAAATTTCATGAGGAGAAAGCCATGAATTTTTTGCTTGAGAGGGAGCTACACTTGCATGTACAGGAGGAGCTGCTTGTTCCTAAAGATGAGCCTCAAGATGTAGATCAGCCACAAGAGGATGTTGGGTGTGGAGACTGATTATCTAGCTTACTTTGTATCATAGCATTGGACCCCTATATCTTAAATGGGGCGGCAACACCGCCCATAATTAATCGCTACCACGGGGGGTCCAGTGGGGGCACCCTCGAAGCTAAAAACATATGTAAAATTTCCTTGTAAAAGTATAGTAATTTCTAGTCAATCTAGGAAGTTCATTAGGCGGATGATCTGACAGTAGAAGTTATGTTTAGTTTAGTGTTTTTTTTCCCTAGAAGGCAACCCCTCACTTTTATGAGGGTATTGTATTGCAGCTATGTATCACATGCATATTCTCTGAGCTCGAAATAGATAGGGAGACTATGAGAGAGAACAGAGTGTATTACAATGGATTTGTTGTAGGTTTTGTCTCTTCTTTTTTCTGGATAATAGAAAGGAAGAACTAGTTGTTTGGGGTGGAGGTAGCCCAAACTGGGTGAACCACGTATATTTGTGTTTCTCTGGTTTTATGTGTTTTGTGTGCTTGTATTTTCCGCATATTTTATGTGTTGCATTGCTCCATAATATTTAATTTTCTAACAACTGGTATCAGAGCCGAAGGTATATTTGGCTGATAAACTCGCAGGAAAGAAAGGTTCCTTGTTCGAGTGGGAGAAATGGTGGAAGATGGCAAGTTTAGGGTTGAGAAATTTAACGGCCAAAAATTCCCGCTATGGAAGATGCATATGGAAGATTATCTGTATCAAAAAGATCTGTACCTACCATTGAGCAGAAAAACAAAGAAGCCGACAACCATGATAGACGTGGAATGGAATATTCTCGATAGAAAGGCACTCAGAACAGTACGGTTTTGCCTTATGGTGTCAATTACCTTCAATATTTCGAAGGAAACAACAATAAAGGGTTTCATGGAGACGTTGGTGAAAATATATGAAAAACCCTCAGCCTCAAACAAGGTATTTCTTATGAAACGATTATTTAATATGAAGATGTTGGAAGGTGGATTTGTTGCAGACCATTTAAATGATTTTAATACAGTTACCAGTCAGTTAAGTTCTGTAGGGGTGAAATTTGATGATGAAGTTAGAGCTCTGTTATTCTTGTGCTCATTGCCAGAGAGTTGGAATGGCTTAGTAATGGCCATTAGTAACTCTCTCTCTGGATCTAGTACTTTAAAGTTTCATGATGTTGTCGATGCTATGCTTAGCGAGGAAATGCGATGGAAAAGCTTCGGTGAGACATCAGGTAATGATTTGAGTGCAGAGTCTAGGGGAAGGAGAATGGAAAGAGGAAAGAGCTTGGGATATCGCAGTAAATAAAGGAAAGGCAGATCCAAGTCTAGATCGGGGATAGTGTGCTGGAAATGTGGAAATAAAGGACACCTAAAGAAAGACTGTAGATCTCGGAAGGGAAAATAAGGAGACGTGCAGCAAGAAAACAATCATGAAGCAAATGTGACAAGTGATGTGTTACAAGATGATTTTATTCTTTCTTTCAAAAATGTTAGTAATTCTTGGGTTGTATATTCAGGGGCTTTAATCCATGCCACACCTGATAAGAAATATTTTCATGACTATGTTCAATGAGATTTTGGAGAAGTTCGTTTGGGTGATGATAAACCTTGTAAAATTGGTTGAATGGGTAAGGTTCTTGTAAAATAACAGAATGGAAACCAATGGCTATTAAAGGAAGTAAGGCATGTTCTATATCTCAAGAAAAATATAATTTCAACAGAGCAGTTAGGTGGTGAAGGTTATGTGACAAATTTCACAGATAAATCTTGGAAGGTCACCAAAGGAGCCCTGGTAATAGAAAAAGGTGAAAAGGTTGGTACATTGTATTTATGCAATGGTATTTCTAACTCTATTAATTCTTTAACTTCCAAAGGAGCAGATGTAGCATTAAGGCATCATAGGCTTAGACACATGAGTGAGAAGGGGATGAAGATTCTTCACTCAAGAAATTTGTTGCCAGGTTTGAAGGATGTTGATTTGGATTTTTGTGAAAATTGCATTTATGTAAAACAAAAGAGAGTTAGATTTCTCAGAGTTGGGAAAGAAAAGAAGAGCAAAAAATTGGAGCTTGTGCATATAGATGTATGGGAACCTTCTCAAGTATCATCTCTCAGTAGCTCTCTCTATTATGTTACATTTATTGATGATGCAAATAGAAAAACTTGGATTTATTGTATTCAAAATAAATCTTATGTATTTGATACTTTCAATAAATGGAAATATTTGGTTGAGATTGAGACAGGAAAGAAGTTGAAGTGTCTCAAATCAGACAATGGAGGTGAATATTGCAGCAAAGATTTTGATAGGTACTGTTCAAAGCATGGAATTCGTACAGAGAAGACAGTTCCAAGAACACCACAATAAAATGGTGTGTAAGAAAGAATGAACAGAACAATAATGGAGCGTGCAAGGTGCATGAGATTGCACGTAGGATTTCCTTTACAATTTTGGGTAGATGTTGTAGATACTGGTGTTTATCTAATAAATAGAGGGCCTTCAAGTTCCTTGGATGGTGATATTCCAGAGGAAGCATGGACATGTAAAAAGGTAAACTACTCTTTTTTAAAACCTTTTGGTTGTGAGGCCTTTGTCCATATTAATAAAGAAAATAGAACCAAGCTTGAGGCAAAATCAAAGAAATGTACCTTTATTGGATATGGTGTTAATGATTTTGGTTATCGCTTATATGATTATGAAAATCACAAAATAATTAGGAGCAGAGATGTAATATTCAATGAAAAGGTCTTGTATAAGAATTAGTTGTAGGAAAAGAAATAGGAAAAAGAAAAAAAGGAATACACAATTCTTGATAAGATAATTGAAAAAGTAAAGGTGCCTAAAAATAATAACAATCAACAACCACAGCAGCAACAACCACCACAACAGCAACAGGCACCTCAAACACCTGAAAGTGGTGTTAGAAGATCTACCAGGATAAGTATACCCCCTGAACAATACTCTTCTTCACTATATTATTTATTGCTGACTGATTCTGGTGAACCCAAATGTTATGAAGAAGCAATGCAAGTTGAAAGCAGGAAGAAGTGTGACTAGCCATGGAAGAATAGATGGACTCCTTAATGCATAACCAGACTTGGGACTTAATAATCAGGTTGCTTGCAGGTAAAACTACATTGTAGAATAAATGTGTTTACAGGCTGAAGGAAGAAGATGGAGGAAAAAAGAGGTACAAAGCTAGACTTATGGTGAAGGGGTTTTCATTTTAGTAAGGTATTGATATTGCACATGCAGTGGGAGTTGTAAGAAGGTACATGAATAATCCAGGAAAAGAACATTGGTTGGCTGTAAAATGGATTCTCAGATATTTGAGAGGTACCACAAATCAAGCATCATGCTTTGGTGGTTCAAACATTTCTCTACAGGGATATGTTGATGCAGATATGGCAGGTGATAGAGATAACAGGAGGAGCACTATCGTATATGTATTTACTGTAGGTGGAACAACTATCAATTGGGTTTCAAAAATCCAAAGTGTTGTTGCACTTTCAACAACAGAAGCATAGTATGTTGCTGCTATAGAGGCTAGTAAAGAAATGATTTGGTTACAAAGGTTTATGGATGAATTGGGTAAGAAGCATGATACAGGCAGGCTATACAGTGATAGCCAAAGTTCCATTCATCTTGAAAAGAACTCAGTATTTCATTCCAGGAATAAACACGTACATCTCAAGTACCATTCCATACGGTCAGTATTGGAAGATGGAGAGTTGAAGCTGGAGAAGATACACACTAGCCAGAATCCTGTAGATATGATAACAAAAGTTGTAACCAGGGAGAAACTGAGAATCTGCTCAGTTTCAATTGGTCTTCAAGGATGATGATGAAGATGAGAAACAACCAGGTCCAAAGAGGAGTCATTATCCAGTGAATGAAGCAGCGGTGGAGTTGCTATAATCAGTCTCCAAGTGGGAGATTGTTGGGTGTGGAGCCTGATTATCTCATTTATTTTGTATCACAACATTGGACCCCTGTACCTTAAATGGGGTGGCAACACCACCCGTAATTAATCGTTACTGTGGGGGGTCCAGGGTGGGTGGCAGCGACTTTATGGAGCCCCCCCCTGGCAGGGGGTTTCGGGGGCAACACCCCCGAAGCTAGAAACATATGTGAAATTTCCTTGTAAAAGTATAGTAATTTCTAGTCAATCTAGGCCATTCATTAGGCGGATGATCTGATGGTATAAGTTATGTTTAGTTTAGGGTTTTTTTCCTTAGAAGGCAACCCTTAGCTTTTATGAGGGTATTGTATTGCGGCTATGTACAACATGTGTATTCTCTGAGCGGGAAATAGATAGGGAGACTGTGAGAGAGAATATAGGGTATTATAGCGGATCTGCTGTAGGTTTTGTCTCTTCATTTTGCTGGATAATAGAAAGGAAGGACTGGCTGTTCATGGTGGACGTAGCCCAAACTAGATGAACCATGTATATTTGTGTCTCTCTGGTTTTATGTATTTTGTGTGCTTGTATTTTCCACATATTTTATGTGTTGCATTGCTCCATAATATTTAATTTTATAACATAGGAGGTTAGTAGAGTGGAAGAAACCACTCATGCAGTGCCAAACATCAGAGGGCAGAATCGCACTACAGATGCTAAGCGATTGAATCTTGATGCAGTGCAGAATGTAGGAGTTCCTACATCACAGCGCAGACAGAGACAAACACCTAAAAAATTTACTAGATACATGGATCTGATAAGCAATTGTATCATGAAAAATCCATCCTCTTTCGAGGAAGTTGTGGAGGATCCCACATGGGTATATGCCATGGTGGAAAAGTATGATTCGATTGTCAGAAACAGTGCATGGGAGATTGTCTTAAGGTCGGAAGGGAAATCAGTGGTAGGTTCGAGATGGATCTAGAAAGTGAAGCAAGCTGTTAATGGGAGCATTGAGAAGTATAAGGAAAGGTTCATTGCCCAGGGCTTCTCAAAGATCAAGGGGATCGACTATGAAGAAACCTTTGCACCCATCGCAAGGTATTCTTCCATACCGACCATCCTTGCTCCCTCAGTGCAGAAGGGTTGGCACATTCATTAGATGGCTATGAAGACTATTTTCCTCAATGGAATCATTGAGGAGGAGTTTTACATTGAGCAACCTAAAGGATTTGAAATCTTCAACAGTGAGTTGCATGTGTGTAGGCTCAAAAGAGTGTTGGATGGGCTGAAACAATAACCTCATGCTTCGTACACATGGATAGACATTTATTTCACCGGACTTGGTTTTGCCAAGAGTGAGGTGGATCCAAACCTATACCAGATTGTGGTGGAGGGTGATATTTTGATCATTGTGCTTTATGTAGATGATTTAATACTAATGGTTCATGAACTATTGATACACTCATGCAAGGTAGACCTTGCAAAGGAGTTTGAGATGAAGGACTTGGGCCTCCTTCATTATTTCCTGGGATTGGAAATTTGGCAGTGGAAAGGTGAACTATTTGTGTCTCAAGGCAAGTATGCCCAAGAGATATTGGAGAAGTTTCACATGCAAGGTTGCTAGCCTATCGACACTCCTCTTCCTGGTGGTTGGAGGAAGGAAGATTCTACATGAACAGAGGTAGTGGATGCAATTGTTTATCAATAGTTCGTTGGTTCACTCATGTATTTAGTCAATACATGACCGAGAATATGCTATGCTGTGAACTAGCTTTCACAAACGATGGTTAAGCCTACCAAGCTCTTTTGGAAGGCATGCAAGCATGTCCTGAGGTATCTCAGGGGCACATTTGGGTATGGATTGTGGTACAGATAGTCGGATGAGGTGAATCTGTATGGCTTCATGGATACAGAATGGGCAGGAAGCCCAACAGATAGAAAGAGCACATCTGGAGGTATTTTTAGTATCGGATCTACAACAATTTCTTAGTACAACATGAAACAAAGATCTGTGGCACTCAGTTCAGCAGAGGCCGAGTACATGGTAGCATGCTTGGCTGCATCCGAGGCTATATGGATGAGGAAGATCCTGGTCAGTTTGTTTGATTCTCATTTAGATCCTATGGTGATATATTGTGATAATTAGAGCTGCATTAAACTCTACGTTAATCCAGTATTTTATGATATATCTTAACACATTGACATCCAGTACCATCATATCAAAGATTGTGTACAGCAAAAGGTCATGTCGCTTTCTTACATTCCTACGGAGGATCAGGATGCAAATATTTTGGCGAAGGCTCTCACCAGGAGAAAATTTGAATACCATAGAGACAACATCGGGGTGGTAGATAATCCCTATCTTGTTGAGAGATAGTGTTGAGATTCAACAAGATCATGATCTTAGTGAAAAGAGTCGCCTTCACTAAGTGGGCTTGTAGGCTATTTTTGGCGTAAAGTCTATTTTTAGACATGTCGATCATATTCTATGAGTTGTAGGATGCTATTTGGGGATGGTTGGTCAAGTTGGAAAAATAGATGGACTTCTATTTTTGGACATATTGGGCGAAGTCTATTTTTAGACTGCCAGTCTAAAAATAGATATGTCGAATATTATTAGCTCTTAATAATATTTGGACTCTAAACATTATCTTATTCTCTTGGAGCACTTCAGTTTAAGTGCACAGATGTGGCACAATAGCTGACAGAAGGAATTACACTATTCCTAAGGGTTTACTAGAGCTATTGCATGGAGAAATTTGGTTAGAACTCATGTGATAGAGTTTTGTGGAGTTGGAGAAGTAGTTGGTGGAGTTGTATTTAGTTTAACTCAGTTAGACTCAGTTGAGCTAGTTGTATCTAGTCTAACTGATTGATACACTAGTGAGAGTGGAGTGAATTAATTAGTTAATTAATTCAAAAATAATAAATCATTAATCAATTGAAGAATACATTAGTTAACTATAGTGCATGGTAGTTTCAGTGGAGACCAGTGGAGAGATAGGTGAAACAGCAAGTGTGACTATCAGTTGTGACTATAGTGATGCATTGAGTGCATCCAACACTCAGTGGATATGCCAATGAGGATTGCATGAGAAAGGACGGAGTAATTCGAGTTCATTCAGAGCCATTCTTCAGTGGGGATTGCAGAGTAGAGGCAGGCTAGCAGGTGGCAAATTTTGGTGCTTGGATTTGCAAGATCGGGCTTGATTAGTGTGTAGCGATTGTATTGTACTAAGAGCATGATATGATCATCTTTGTATGAGGATTGTTACATGATATCTATGAAATATATTATATACAGATATTTCAAGTTTTCAGCTTCAGGCTTTCCCATTAAACAACTGTGTTAATGTGTGTCAATTTTTATTGTTTCATGTGTGCATTCCAATCTTGATCTAATTTCCGCAAATGATCAATGGTGGAATAGATTATGTATTTTGCATGAAGTTAAAATAGTGTGAGATCAAGATAATCTTGGACATATAACACATAATTTATATAATATATATGTATCCCTACTCTCCTATCCTGATCGTTCTTCTAGTATGTCCCATTCAATGATCTTGTGGTTTCTAGTTTGCAATTGGAGGAGTTCTTTTTCGTGGCTTTTTATAAGCAGGAATCACCAAGCATGCATCTTATTTATTACTATGCAAAATACTCATAGACAAACTCACTCATGAGCTATTTTTATGCATCATATACCCTGCTCAACTATAACCCATATTTTCACTCAGTTAGTTGGAAAATCCTCTTAGCGGCCACTCCTCTATCGACTTCTTTAACCTACTTAGTCATAATGCAAGATGATGGTCCAGTGACTGTATGGATGAGGTAGCGAAGGTTTTCAATAGTGACATCTTGATCATGGTAGCATTAGTTATCCATGGTAGCCATATGCATGTTTAACATGAAGGGAACACCCGACATGAAGGGAACATGTAACCTTCATTGAAATAATATTCCTATGCAGACGCACCTTTCCTGGAGGATTCAGTTTCCATACTTTCTTTTTAAAGACTCGTCGATATATTTCTTTGAAATATTCTTTTTGAACCAAATGGTATGTTGACCTTTGAAGACCTGCATATCCACTTTAAATCTCATTGATATGAAGATAAACTGAATGCTAAAATAGTGTGTTGAATGAAGTGTAATTTCTATGTTGAGCAGTCTCCAGCATCATTGTGTACATAGAGTTTTTGAAAGTAGTGTGTTGGAATGAAGCATTAGACTCTCTAATTTGGAATGGAGCATTAATTCTATGTGCATCGATTTTTTTCTAAGTGCGAAGTATCAATCAATTCATGCACTATTTTTGTATACGAGTTGTGATAGTCGAGTTGTGAGTTGTGAAGTTGACTTATCACAGTCGAGTTCGTGCATTGTATTGAAAGGTATACACAACACCCAATATTGTGCGGCATTCAAATCCATTGGAAATCTTTTATTGCAACTCAAAGTTCATATACTTTCATTCCTTGCTTTGAATACAAGGTTGAATGCATATAATGATGGTGTGATGCAGTGCTTGAATGAATACAATTCTTTATTCATTGGTCCATATGATCTCATACCAATTCGTACATTGGATTACTTGTGTCGGTATACATGATTAATATGCTCTGGATAGTTTAATATATGCAGTGAGTTTTATGTAGCGATGCATTGAACCTATGGTAAATATGCAACACTAGTTTATATTTAAAAAAAAAAAGTGGAGTTACCAAAATACCAAGAAATTTTAAGAAAATTTTAAATGCCTCTAATTGGTGAAGTATTAGAGCTTCTAAAAACTCTGATATATTCTAATGTTGAAGACATAGTTAAACTCAAGAAGGATTCCCTTTTCGATATCCATACTTTTTCACAAGATTGAAATGACAAGATTGAATTGTTGCAGCTTGAGTCAGAGCTTCAACAAGATGAGTTTCAGAAAAAAAGTCATCATTCTAAACATGTTTTTGTTTAGAACATTGAGAAACACTCTAAGCACCAACAATATAAAATTGAAGTTGATCCAATGCCAAATTAAGAAACAAGGTTACATACATATGGTAAAATCCAACCTGTGCCCAGTACAAGAGCAGATTTGTATGGAGATGGAGAAGCTCACGCTTCACCTCCCAATCCCATGATCAGAGCTTGGGAAGAGCTTGTCCATAAAAAGCATAGAAAAATTCTTGCATATGATAGGGATGTTTCCTTTCATATTCCAGACTACTCCAAGCTTATCAAATTTGAGAGTGCCAGTTTTCTTCATGATAGCTCACCTTCAACTGTTCCAGATTTTTCTCCTCTTCCACAACAGAAACAACTATTTGTAAAATGCCAACAATGTGATCGAGTTGGCCATAAAAAAGATCACTGTTCCTATCTTCATCCATGCAAGCACTGTGGTCGGCACAATCATTCTCCACACAGATGCTTCATAAACAAGCCTCTTACAAAAAAAAAGATTCAGCTTGGATGGATCACTTCCTGGGAATGCACATCAAAAACCAAGAAGATGATTAAGTCATATGTCAAAGCTTGTTCTAGAATATTGGACAATCTTACAGCTGAGTTTCCACCATTATCTCACCTTGTACCTGATGGGGGAAAATGGTGGTCATCTACAAGCTTTGAAGCCACATCAAGCAAGCTTGAGCCATAATCTCTCATTCCATATTCAGAGTTGTATCCAGAGACAGAAATTCAAGCGAGCCTGAGCCACAACCTGTCATTCTAGATTTCGAGTTGTAGGCAGAGACACAGATGCCCATGAGCATGCCTTTTGTTGGGGAAAAACCTTAAACCATATATGTGAGGTTGAGTTTCTTCCTCTTCAAATAATTCAGGACACTTCCTCTAGCAAAAGACCTCAAATTCCTACTAGTTTTTGAAGAGTTCCAGAAAATTCACCAATAATTATAGAGTTGGTGGTCATCCTTAAACCATCATAGGTTGTAGACCTCCATGATTATAGGCTGAACGTCTCCCTCTTCAAATATAAGGGAAAATTCCTCTAGTAGAAGACCTCAGCTTCTTGAGAGATTTGCAAGAGTTCCGAGAACTGCACTAAGCGTTCCAGTGTTCCTGGCCATCCTTAAACCATCTCTTTATGCCAACATTTTAGAGATTTTATTCAGCCTAAGTGTTTCCCTGCATACTTTGCAAATTTGTTTTACAACTCTCTTCTTGGACTCACACATACTCCTTTGGATTAAGGAGGGAATGTTGGACACCCAATCCTTAATGGGTAGGTGTGGAACGCAAATGGACAAATGGATTCTAAGAGACCACTTGGAATGGGAAACCAAGGGTTAATTATTGTATTATATATATGCATTTTTATGAATTATAATGCAACTCATGCTTATGTTTACCATTTTACCTATTCTTATGTGTTTAAATGCATGTTTATAGCAGAAATTAACTTAATTCCATTTTAGTAACTTATTGTAAAACATTATAGAAAATGGAAGATTAATTGCCTTTAGTTTTCTTTTTGAGAGACTGAAAGTGGCTTCAGAGTGTGTCAAGATTTGAAATAGTTATTAGTAATTAAAAACAAAGTTAATTGTACTTTCTAATGATAAATAATTTTGGCGGACCAACACAATAACCACCTAATTTAATAAGTACATAATAATCCATCATTCACATAGAGTTATCACACAATATTTCTTGTAACCTAAATATTTGCAAGGATGAGCATAAGTAATTATGATAGTTTGAGTAAAATCTTATCAAACATTAATCTTGTGTAAACCCACGAACTGACATGTGTAACGTTCATATATTTTAATTAGATGTGAATCAAAATTTTATTTAATAAAAAAACACTCCTACTATCGTAGCTCATGATTATTTTAATGTTCAATGAGGTTTTTGTTCGACAAGTTACTTATAATTGCTATATTTTTATTTTTGAAATCTTTTCCTATGTTTTATATAATGAAGTTAATGCACATTAAAAGTTAGTTGTACAAAACTCGATGATGCTTCACAATAATCGATTTTATATATCAGATAGCGTATAGGATTTAGATTCAGCTTATCTTCTAAGACTTGACTCTTGCTGAAACTAACCCCAACTGCAAACCTAAATAGCAGGACAAAAACTTAAATTTTTATTTGTTTTTTGAAGGATAGGAGCAGTAGAATTTTGTTTATTTGGTTCTTTCACTGAACCATGCATTGTAATTTTGTGTTTTGAAGCACTGCAATAGTCGTTCTTCTCCCATGGCCTTAGCCCTCTCCATATTTTGAAAATCGTGGTTTAACAACACACAAACCACACCATTAAAAGTCCTTACACCTACTCGCCATTACTCTTTCGCACCAACCATAGTAATTGTCGCTTTTATGTTTGATTTCAAAACACAGCCACGTCACAAGCCCTCCGTCCAATTAAATCTCATCACAACATCTGGCACCTACGTCGTCCTCCTCCAAACCCACGCAATGAGTGGACCCCACCAATGCCATGTCAAACAACTCACAGCCAATCAAATGCTTATCATACAATTTCATGCTTATGTGACAGGCCTTTCGTGATCAGATGATAGCGTGTCCCCACCACCGCCATCTCAACCTCCTATCGACCAATTGCACACCATCGCAAGGTTTGATGCCCAGTTAGAGGGCATGTTAAAGGATGTGATAAACCCGCGCACGATTTTTCACAATATTTTGTAATTTTTTTTTTAATATATGGTCTTATGCATCTGCGATATAAATGTCTTATTTAATAAAGTTAAGTCTTCGGTTAATATTGTATATATGTATTGCAAACATATATATATGTGTGTGTGTGTGTGTGTGTGTGTGTGTGTGTGTGTGTGTCTAGAATACATAAGAAATTTATTGTTGTGTATGCCGAGAGCAGTGTGTAGACTGTGTAAGAGTGTGAGAGCTCAAGTGAGGCAGTGAGTGAAAAATTGTGTGTGTAGAGTAGCGTAGAGGAGTAGAAAATGTGAAAACCAAAACAACAATTATGTGATTCGTATTAACCAAGTTATTTTTTTATAACGAAAGGCAACATGTTTATGCCTTTTATGGTCCATTTGCAAGTTTGTTTATGAAATCTCTGTGTTGACAAAGGAAATTTTATTCTTCACTTTTTGTTAAGGAATTTTAAAAAATTCCAACATGGTATCAGAGCTATTCCAGGCTCTCAGCAGTTGCTAAATAAGATAAAGGAAGAAGAATATCGTTAATGAATTTCTCCAGCAGAGTGAAGGGTTTAGCAAGTCAGTGAGAAAGTCTTATTTAAATTTACACAGTCATGATTTGTAGTTCTACAAGTCAGAATGGAAGAAGCTAGCACAAGCATGAGTAAGGGAAATACTCAACTCTCACAGTTCAATGGGAAGATCTATGAATATTGGGCAATCACAATGAGCGCCTTATTTACATCTTAAGATTTATGGGAACTGGTTGAAGATGGATTTGAAGAACTCACTGATGCGAATGAGTCTAATGGCTTGACACAGCTAGAAAAGGATTTTTTGAAGAGTAATAAGAAGGACTCAAAAGACCTATTCTATCTCTATCGAGTGGTGCATGAAAGCATATTTCCAACAATTGTAGCAGCAAATAAGTCTATGGAGGCATGGGATACTCTCCAGACAGCCTATCAATGTATGGAGAAAGTAAAGACAACAAATATTCAAGTAATAAGAAGAGAGATTGAAGTTTTTTGCATGAAAGTGTCTGATAGCTTAAACTCATTCTTGACACAGTTTATTGGGCTGGTTACCCAAATTATATCTCATGGAGAGATAGTAGAAGAAAGAAGAATAGTCGATAAAGTAATGAGGAGATTGCCCTCAAGATTTAATGTGATAGTCGCTACCATTGAAGAGAGAAAGGATCTCTCAAGATTTAAATTTGATGAACTTCATGCATCTTTGATGACACATGAAGAAAGGCTAAACAGAATAACAAACTCATCTTTGCAGCATGCCTTCAAAACCCAAATTTCCTTTGGAAGAGGAAGAGGTTAAGTCAGATCAAACTACTGCAGAAAAGGTAGAGGCATAAGCCAGAATAGAGGAAGAAACGACCCTACAAGTAAAAGTGGAAGGGGAAACAACCAAAATTAGAATCAAATCCAAGGTAACAGCCAAAAAGGTGTTCAAAATCAAGTACATGGGAAAAGGTACAATAAATCCCAAGTCCAATTTCATTACTGTAAGAAGTATGGGAACTATGCCAATGAATGTAGAAATAAATAGAGTGATATGGGTAATAGACCTAGTGCTAACTTTACTAAAGAAACTCAGAGTCTAGAAAATATATTTTTAGCATGTAATATGACTGAAGAAAAGAATGAAGATATATGGTTTCTAAATTCAGGATGTAGCAACCATATGACTAGAAACATCTCTATGTTTTCCATGTTGGATGAAAATGTGAAGTCTCAAGTAACATTGGGAATACACATCAAAGTCTCTACCATGGGGAAAGACAGAGTAAGTGTTTTGGCAAAGAAAGGAGAAAGGAGATCCACATCAGATATACACTATGTACGTGGTATGAAGTGTAACCTTTTGAGAATTCAAAAACTCATTTAGAAACGCTACAATGTATTCTTTGAAGATGATGTGTGTAAAATCATGGACATACCACCAAGCAATGAAAGGATTGCACAAGTTAATATGACAAGAAACAAAATGTTTCCTCTGAAGCTGAGAGAAAATTTGAATAAAGGAGTTGCAATGGGTGCTGTAACTCAAGATATTTATCAAAGGGAAGCAAAATATGAAAACATGTTTTGGCATTTGAGATTTGGACATCTCAACTTTGGAGGCGTAAATTTGTTACATAGAAAAGGTACGATAAATGGATTACCATTGATTGAGAAATTAGACAGCCTTTGTGAAGGTTGCATCTTGGGAAAACAACACAGAGAAAGCTTTCCATCGGGAAAGAACATAAGGGAAAAAGCACTTTTAGAAATAGACCATTCAAATTTGTGTTGACCAATGCCAACACCATCATTAGTATACATTCACTATATGCTCACCTTTAGTGATGATTACACAAGAAAAACATGGGTATATTTCTTGAAGTTGAAGAGTGAAGTATGTGAAAAGTTCTACCACTTTAAAGCTCTTGTTGAGAGTCAAAGTGGGCAGCACATAAAAGTTCTCACAACTGATAGAGGAGGAGAATATGTCTCCAAATATTTTCTATTCTTTTGTAGAGAAAACGGGATTCATAAGAAATTTACAACAATGTATACACCAAAACAAAATGGAGTTGCTGAAAGGAAAAACATAACCATCATGGATATGGTAAGAAGCATGTTGAAGGTAAAACGTTTGCTCAGGGAATATTGGGATAAAGTTGTACATTGTGCAGCATATGTTTTAAATAGATGCCCAACAAAGAGTGTTATGAACAGAGTTCCAGAAGAAGCACGGAGTGGCATAAAACAATTTGTCACCCACACGAGAGTAATTGGATGTGTGGCTTATGCACATATTCCGGATCAGCTAAGGAAAAAGTTGGATAGTGAGGGGGAGAAGTGAATATTTGTTAGTTAGAGTGATTAATAAAAGGAATACAGATTTTATAACCCTTCCATAAAGAATTTTATGATAAGCAGAGATGTGCAGTTTATTGAGGAAGAATCTTGGGATGGAAACATTGAGAGAAGAATAAATGTAAAGACTTGTTTGTCTCAACATGAAGATGAGGAAGAAATCACAGAAAGAAATCCCTCATTGATAGCACCAACTCCACCAACACAAGGAAAACAAGGGACACCACAAGATGGTATGAGAACACCCTTGAGAAGTAATGACAGTGCTTCTCCAAGCACAACACAAGGAGAAAATTTGAGTTCTTCTACAAGCAGAAGTTTAGGAAGTGAAAGAGAAACTAGATTCAGAAGTTTGAATGAAGTCTATGAGAAAGAGGCAACCAATCAAGGTATGAACTCTTTATTTGCATTGTATTGTGATGTAGAGGATCCTATTCATATTGAATAAGCAATAAAATATAAGAAATGGATAGATGCTATGGATGAAGAAATAAATTAGATAGAGAAGAACAATACATGGAAATTAGTTGATCTCGCAAAAGGTAAGGAAGTAATTGGAGTAAAATGGATTTATAAAACCAAAAGCAATGCTAAAAGTAATATTGAAAGGCATAAGGCCAGACTTGTTGTCAAAGGCTATAAGTAGCAACAAGGAAGAGACTATGAGGAAAATTTTGCACCAATTGCAAGAATGGAAATAGTAAGAGTAGTGTTGTTCATAGCAGCACAAGATAAATGGAAATTTTACCAAATGGATGTGAGATCAACATTCCTAAATGGAGTATTGATAGAAGAGGTTTATGTTGAACAACCTTTGGGCTATGAGAAAGAAGGCCAAGAGAACAAGTTATGAAAATTGAAGAGGGCTTTGTATGTGCTGAAACAAACACCAAGAGCATGGTATAGTAGAATAAATGCCTATCTACTAGAAAATGGGTTTGAGAAATGTGAAGGGAAACCCACATTACACATCAATGAAAATGAGGGTAAGATTTTGATCGTTGTTTTATATGTTGATGATGTGATCTTTACAGATAATGATAATTACCTCATTGAAAATTTTAAAACGGTCATGAAATAAGAATTTAAGATGATTGACATGGGATTGCTGAGATACTTCTTAGGAATAGAACAAAAAAAAATGAAAATAATTTTTTTATTTCTCAAGAAAAATATGTAAAAGAAGGTTTGGAAATATTTAACATGTATTATTGCAAGGCAGTAATAACTCTCACAGTGTTGGGATTGAAGTTAAGAAAAGAAGACAACAACAAGGATGTAGATCCAAGTTTGTCTAAAAGCATAGTTGGAAACCTTATGCATTTGAGTTCAACTAGGCCTAATATTATGCATGATGTGAGTTTAATTTACAAATTTATGAAAATGCCAAAGGAGGCACATTGGAAAGCAGCAAAGAGAATTTTAAGGTATGTGAAAGGAACAAAGAGGTATGGTATTTTATACATCTCTTTAGAAAATTTTGAATTAATTGGATATATTGACAGTGATTGGGCTGGAAGTATAGATGACAGAAAAAGTACCTCTGGATATATTTTTCATTTTGGATCAGGAGCCATCTCATGGGCTTCTAAGAAATAGCCATTTGTGGCTTTATAAATAGAAAAGACAGTTTATGTGGTAGCTATAGCAGCAGCATGTCAAGCAATATGGATGAGGAGAATGTTGAGAGATTTTTGACATGAACAGGTAAAAGGTACAACAATTTATTTTGATAAAAGCTCAGTAATAGCTTTATCCAATAATTCATTGTGCCACAAAAGAATAAAACCCATTGATGCAAAGTATCACTACTTCAGAGAATTGGTGAACAATGGAGAAGTTTTTCTGAGGCATTCCAGAACAGAAGAATAGTTTGTTGATATTTTAACAAAACCATTGGGGTAGAAAATTTTTAATTATCTCAGAGAATGTGTGGGAATGCATGATAAGAGTAGCTGTGATTAGGGGGGAGTGTTGAAATTTAACCCCAGCTGCAAAGTTGAAAAGGAGGACAAAAATTTCAATTTTGTTTTGATTTTTAAACGACAAGAGCAGCAACATTTTCTTTATTTGGTTTTTTCACTCAACCGTGCATTGAAGTTTTGTGTTTTAAAACCCTGCAACATCCATTGTTCTCCCATGGCCGTATCCCTCTCCAATTTTAAAAATCATGGTTTAACCACATGAAAACCTTGCCATTAAAAGCCCTTGCACCTACCCACCATTACACTTTCACACCAACCACATTTATTGCTGTGTTTCTGTTTGAATTCAAACCACGGCCAAGTCACAAGCCCTCTGTCCAATCAAATCTCATCACACCATCCGGCGCCTACATCATCCTCCTCCAAACCCACGTGACGAGTGTTGAAATTTTGAGAATTCCAAGCAAACAGTAATGGAGAGAATAATTTCCCCTCTACAACACAGAGAAATTTAAACAAATTGAGCAGGAGACAGAGTTTTAACACTTTGAAAATTTCTATTTCATTAAGAAAAAAAACTATTACAGACTTCCTCACTGAGAGGGATTCCAAAAAGCCAGGACTGCTACACACGCAGTGCCAAAGTTAACTCTCTGTACTTCAAACAGTGCTCTCTGTCTGTGTAAAAAAAACGCTGCTATATATTTCCTTTTCGCGCTGCTGTGCGAAACAAACAATGCAATTTTTTCATTACATTAGCCCCACGGGCCCTTCTTTACATTATATATAAGGCGCGGTAGTTATAAAACCCAAAAACAAACAAATAAACAAAATACAAAGGAAGACCCTTTGCGCAACAATTAAAAAATTCAAATGTATGACTTGCGAGTGGGACCACATCGCAATTGAAACCAACAAACAAGCCCAATCATAGCGCACAATGTAAAAGTTCTGATTGCGATCCATAAGCGGATGTGATGACACATATCAACTCCAGCTTATAATATCAATCGGGTTCGCCACTGCAATCGCACCAAAAATACAAAGCCATGCGATCAATGGGAAGTTCCGATTGCGATTACAATGGACGCGATGGCCCGATATAAAACATGGCATATAAATCGATCGGGTCCGCCACTCCAATCGCATGACCAAACAAAAATACTCCGATTGCGATTGAACAATCGGATGCGATTGGCACATAAAATGTGGTATATAATACAATCGGGTCTGGCCTTCAATCGGAGGTCATAACATATCTGCTCCGATTGAGCCTTGCGATTCCATTGAGGTGTCGCCATGTGCTCAAGTGGACCCACGGGCCTCCGCTGTTGTGGGGGACGATTTTAATATATGTTTCGGTTGTATGTTTTATATAACCATTCCACTTTGCGGAACTCCGCCATATCAACAAGACACTTGGTTTATAATATATGCATTGCGATTTGCGATTGCGATTTGATCGCATCGCATCGCAGATCTCTTCATCAACAATAAACTGCTTCAAAAAATAACTTTGGTTGTTGAGGGCTTTAAAGCCCGAAATGACTGGTTTTTAATTTGTTCTGCTCCTCCGTAGTTCTGATCTACGGCTTTCTCCATTTCTTCTCCAAAAACAACTCTGCCCCATCACGAAATTAATTTCGTCTGCAATCTGCGGCTGCGCCCCATCAAAATTGAATTCATCCCTACAGATTTCTCCATGCTTATTCAATACAGAGTGCTGCGCACTCAATCTATGTTGCTGCAGCTACTGCTGTCTTCATACTTAGTTCTTTGTTCTTCCTGCCCAAGGCACGGCAGGTGACTTCAATATTTTCAACACTCCCCCTTAAAGCCAGCTGCTGGGTTGTTCATCATACCCAAGCATTTTTTTAAAAATTCAAAGGTCTTCTATCCCAATGGTTTAGTTAAAATATCTGCATATTGCTCCTTTGTTTTACAATGCTGTAAAACAATTTCTCCATTGTTTACCAGTTCTCTGATATAATGAAACTTTGTATCTATGTGCTTTGTTCTTTTGTGAAACACAGAATTCTTTGACAATGCAATAAATCACAGTGCCCTTTACCTGTTCTTGGCACAAACTTCTCAACATCATTCTCATCCAAATTTCTTGACATGCTGCTGCTGTAGCTACCACATATTCTGCCTCTGTTGTAGACAATGCTACAATAGGTTGTTTCTTGGAAGCCCATGAAATGGCTCCTGAACCCATATGAAAAATATAACCGTAAGTGCTCTTCCGATCATCTACACTTCCAGCCCAATCACTGTCAGTGTAACCAACTAATTCTGAACTTTCTAAAGTAGTATATAAGATACCAAATCTTTTAGTTCCTTTCACATACCTCAGAATTCTCTTTGCTGCTTGCCAATGTGCTTCTTTTGGCTTCTCCATAAATCTAGAAATTAGGCTAACAGCATGCATGATATCTGGCCTAGTTGCAGTCAAATACATGAGGCTGCCAACTATGCTTTTATACAAACTTGGATTGAAATCCTTGCTGCTGTCATTCTTACTCAACTTCAATCCCATTACTGTGGGAGTAATTGCAGCTTTGCACTCCTGCATGTTGAATATTTCCAAAACTTGATTCACATACTTTGCTTGAGAAATAAAAATTCCTTTCTCACCTTGTTCTACTTCTATTCCCAAGAAGTATCTCAACAAACCCATGTTAGTCATTTCAAATTCATCCTTCATGACTGTTTTAAAATTTTCAACAAGGTAATCATCATTACCTATAAAAATTAAATCATCAACATATAAAACAACAATCAATAACTTACCATCCTTTTCTTTGATGTAGAGGGTGGGTTCTCCCTCACATTTTTCAAATCCATTCTCCAATAGATAGGAGTCTATTCTGCTGTACCACGCTCTTGGCGCTTGCTTCAGCCCATAAAGAGCTTTCTTCAATTTGCAGACCTTGTGCTCTTGGCCTTTCTTCTCATATCCGAGAGGTTGTTCGACATATACCTCTTCCATTAAAACTCCATTTAAAAATGCAGATTTTACATCCATCTGATATACTTTCCATTTGTTTTGTGCTGCTATGGACAACACTGCTCTCACGGTTTCCATTCTTGCAACTGCTGCAAAAGTTTCTTCATAATCTATACCATGCTTCTGCTTGTATCCTTTGACAACAAGTCTGGCCTTGTGTCTTTCTATCTTTCCTTCAGCATTGCTTTTGGTCTTGTAGACCCATTTAAATCCAATGACTTCTTTACCTTCTGGGAGATCAACCAACTCCCATGTTCTATTCTTTTCTATGGCTTTAATTTCATCATCCATAGCTTCTATCCATTTTCTATCTTTAATTGCATCTTCAAAATGAATAGGATCATCAACTTGAAAATACAAAGCAAATAAGGAATTCATACCTTCGTTTGCTTCTCCTTGCTCATAAATTTCTCTAAGGCTTCTGAATCTTGTTCCTCTTTCACTTGGTGTAGCCATGCTTGATGAAGCACTCGATTCTGCTCCTTGTGGTGTACTCGGTGAACCACTGCCGCTTCTTCTCAAGGGTGTTCTCACTGCCGCTTGAGGCGTCCCTTGCTGGCCTTGCGCTGCTAGAGGTTGTGCAATGGATGAGTTATTAATCTCAACCACATCTACATCATCTTAATCATGAGATAAACAGTTTTTGACATTGACTGTTTTCTCAATGCTTCCATCCCATGCTTCTTGTTCGATGAATTGCACATCTCTGCTAATTATAAACTTCTTTGTGGATGGGTTATACAGTCTGTATCCTTTGGAATCTTCACAATATCCAAGGAAAATGCACTTCTCCCCCTTACTATCCAACTTCTTTTTCAATTTGTCTGGAATGTGTGCATATGCTACACACCCAAAAACTATCATGTGGGTGACGCCCTGTTTTCTGCCACTCCAGGCTTCTTCTGGAAATTTTTTCATCATAGCTTTTGTGGGGCATCTATTCAAAATATATACAGTACAGTTTGCTGCTTCTGCCCAATACTCATTCGGTAAGTGTTTCTCCTTTAGCATACTTCTCACCATCTCCATTATGGTTCGATTCTTTCTTTCAGCAACTCCATTCTGTTGCGGCGTGTACCTGGTGGTAAATTGCTTGTGTATGCCACTCTCTCTACAAAAACGCAGAAATTATTTTGAGATATATTCTCCTCCTCTATCTGTTCTAAGGACTTTAATGTGCAGTCCGCTCTGTTTTTCTACAAGAACTTTAAATTGACAAAATTTCTGAAACACTTCACTCTTATATTTTAAGAAATAAACCCACACTTTTCATGTGAAATCATCAATGAAAGTCAGCATGTAATTGCTGCCTGAAACAGATGTTGTTTTCATCGGCCCACATAAATCTGAGTGGATTATTTCCAAAGGTGCTTTTGCCCTTATGCTTTTCCTTGAAGGAAGATTTTCTCTGTGTTGCTTTCCCAATATGCAGCCTTCACATAGGCTGTCAGGCTTCTCTATCAGTGGTAAACCTCTTGCCATTCCTTTTCTGTGCAGCAAATTTAATCCTCCGAAATTTAGATGTCCAAATCTCAGATGCCATAACCAATTTTCATCTTTCTCTTCCTTCTGGAAGGCTTCTTGAGTTACAACTGCTACATTCTTTCCTTTTCCTTTCAAGTCAATGTTGAGCTTGAGTGGGAACATTCTATTGCTGGTCATTTGAATTTCAGCAATAATTTTCTTACTTGGAGGAATATATTTTATGGTGCACACATCATCTTTGAATATAACATTGTAACCTTTGTTTATGAGCTGCCCAACGCTCAAAAGATTACATTTCAGACCTGGAACATAATACACATCAGGGAAAAAAATTTTCTCCCCATTCCTTGCTCGAATACTTACTCTGCCTTTCCCTTTGACAGAGATTTTAGTATCAGTCCCTGTGGTCACTTCAAATTTAACTTCTTCATCAAGATTGACAAACATTGCTCTGTTGCCAGTGATGTGATTACTACAACCTGAATCTAAGAACCAAACATCATCATTTCTATCTTGTGCTACATTACAAGCTAACAGCACATTACTTGGGTTCTTTTCCTCTTTTGCTACATTAGCATTCTGCCTATTTTTCATGTCATTTTGCTTCTTTCTACATTCATTGGCATAGTGCCCATATTTCTTGCAATAATGACACTGGACATTGGATTTTTCATACCTTTGTCCTTGAGCATGTTGGTGTTGATGTCCACCTGGCTGGCTGTTGCATTGGCCATGGCTCTGGCTTTGAATGTTGCTTCTTCCATGTGAATGTGAAGGGCTATCCCTTCCACCTCTATTCTGACTTCTGCCTCTTCCTCTTCCTTTTCCTTGACCTCTTCCTCTTCCTTAAGGCATCTGGGTCTTGAAGGCATGCTCAAGAGATGAGTGTTCATCTCTGCTCAATCTTTGTTCATGAGTTATCAACGAGGCATGCAGTTCATCCACTGTGAACTGTGAGAGATCTTTGGTCTCTTCTATGGTAGTTACAATAACATCAAAATTTGAGGGTAAGCATCTCAAAAGTTTCTCCACAATCCTTCTCTCTTCAAGATTTTCTCCATGGGATCTTATCTGATTGACAATCCCAATCACATGTGTGAAAAATGTCTCAACACTATCTGATTCTTTCATGCAAAGAGTTTCAAAATCTCTTCTCAACAATTGAAGTTTTGCTGTTTTAACTTTCTCCATACCTTGATAGGCTACTTTCAGAGTTTCCCATGCCTCCTTGGATTTCTTAGCTACTGCTATCCTTGGAAACACACTCTTATTTACAGCTTGATATAAACAGAAGAGAGCTTTAGCATCTTTCTTCCTATTATTCTTCAACACATCCTTCTCTGCTTGAGTTAAGGCATTAAAAGCCTGCTCATCAGCTGGTTCTGTGAAACCATCTTCTACTAGTTCCCACAAGTCTTGTGAGACAAACACGACTCTCATGGTAATGGCCCAATAATCATAGTTCTTTCCATTAAACTGTGGAAGCTGAACACTTCCAAGACTCATACCAGTGCTTGGTCTAGCCATTGCTTCAAAGCTGAACTCTGATTTTAAACAAACTCTCTTTCCTTTACTGAAAGAACAAAATCCTTTTTAAATACAAAGCAACAACGCTATTATCTTTGAGAAATACCTGAACTTTGACCTCAGTTGAGCTTTTCACGCTGCTGGAGAAAACACTGCAACCGGTCTTCTTCTTCAGCTTCTTTGAATCTTTCAAAGAGCCTGAGCTGGCTCTGATACCATGTTGAAATTTTGAGAATTCCAAACAAACAGTAATGGAGAGAATAATCTCCCCTCTACAACACTGAGAAATTTAAACAACTTGAGCAGGAGACAGAGTTTTAACACTTTGAAAATTTCTATTTCATTAAAAAAAAAACTATTACAGACTTCCTCACTAAGAGGGATTCCAAAAAGCCAGGACTGCTACACACGCAGTGCCAAAGTTAACTCTCTGTGCTTCAAACAGTGCTCTCTGTCTGTGTAAAAAAAACACTGCTATATATTTCCTTTTCGCGCTGCTGTGAGAAACAAACAATGAAATTTTTTCATTACATTAGCCCCACGGGCCCTTTTTTACATTATATATAAGGCGTGGCAGTTATAAAACCCAAAAACAAACAAATAAACAAAATAAAAAGGAAGACCCTTTGCGCAACAATTAAAAAATTCAAATGTATGACTTGCGAGTGGGACCACATCGCAATCGCAACCAACAAACAAGCGCAATCAGAGCGCACAATGTAAAAGTTCCGATTGCGATCCATAAGTGGATGCGATGACACATATCAACTCCAGCTTATAATATCAATCGGGTCCGCCACTCCAATCGCACCAAAAATACAAAGCCATGCGATCGATCAGAAGTTCTGATTTCGATTACAACGGACGCGATGGCCCGATATAAAACATGGCATATAAATCGATCGGGTCCGCCACTCCAATCGCACGACCAAAAAACAAAACTCCGATTGCGATTGAACAATCGGATGCGATTGGCACATAAAATGTGGTGTATAATACAATCGGTTGCGGCCTTCAATCGGAGGTCATAACATATCCGCTCCGATTGAGCCTTGCGATTGAGCCTTGTGATTCCATTGAGGTGTCGCCACGTGGTCAAGTGGACCCACGGGCCTCCACTGTTGTGGGGGGCGATTTTAATATATGCTTCGGTTGTATGTTTTATATAACCGTTCCGCTTTGCGGAACTCCGCCATATCAACAAGACACTTGGTTTATAATATATGCATTGCGATTTGCGATTGCGATTTGATCGCATCGCATCGCACATCTCTTCATCAACAAGACATTGCTTCAAAAAATAACTTTGGTTGTTGAGGGCTTTAAAGCCCGAAATGACTGGTTTTTAATTTGTTCTGCTCCTCCGTAGTTCTGATCTACGGCTTTCTCCATTTCTTCTCCAAAAACAACTCTGCCCCATCACGAAATTAATTTCATCTGCAATCTGCGGATTCGCCCCATCAAAATTGAATTCATCACTACAGATTTCTCCATGCTTCTTCAATACAGAGTGCTGCGCACTTAATCTATGTTGCTGCAGCTGCTGCTGTCTTCGTACTTAGTTCTTTGTTCTTCCTGCCCAAGGCACGACAGGTGACTTTAATATTTTCAACAACGAGCAGGCCTTGCCACTACCACACCAAACAACCCACAGTCATTCAAATGCTTATCACACAATTTCATGCTTATGTCACCGGCCTTTTGCGGTTGCATAATAGCGCATCCCCACCACCATTAGCTCAACCTCCTATCGACCAATTGTGCACCATCGGAAGGTTTTGATGCCCAGTCCGTGGGCGCGTTAAGCGATGCGATAAACCCATGGCACGATATTTCGCAATATTTTGTAATGTTTTTGTTTTAATATATCATCTTATGCAACTGAGATATAAACGTTTTATTTCATAAAGTTAAGACTTAAGTTAATATCGTATATATGTATTGTAAACATATATAATACATAACAAATGTAGTGTTGTGTATGCCCATAGGAGTGTGTAGAGCGTGTAAGAGTGTGGGAGTTGAAGTGAGGCACTGAGTGAAAAATGTTGTGCGTGTAGTAGCGCAGAGGAGTAGCAAATGTAAAAACCAGAACTAGAACAATAGTTCTGTCATTTATATTAACCAAGTTTTTTTTCGTTAATGAAAGAAAGTGTGTTTATCCGTTTTATGCTCCATCTGCAAATTTGTTTATAAAATATCGATGTTGACAAAGAAAATTTTATTCATCTGTGTCTTAAGAAATTCTCAGAAATAACAACTCTTTGGTACATCAACTAGATTTATGTTTTAGGGGGCACATTACATTATTTTTTGTTTTGGCATTCGGCCTGGCTTTTGTCGTACATGTTACTTCCCCTTCCCATATTTCTATGAAATCCCTGCATATGCTTTAAATAAATACGTTCATGCGCTTTAAAAAATAGTTATACAAGGCTACGCGTGCTTTATATAATGTTAAAGTTGCTCAGCCGTCAAAACAATCAGATTTATATGATTACATTTGGGATTTATGTTCAACTTCTCTGATGAGAACCTAGATTTTATAATTGCTCTTTGGTTGAATCACCTAGATTTACATTTGACGAGAATATTTATATTAATTTTTATGAATAGATTAAATTGAGTGAAGTGGAATTCTTAATTCAGATTTATTCCATAAGGTATCTTGCACTCACAAAAATGTTTCGTTTTATTTTATTTTATTGGGTGGTTAATCCCTTGGATTGCAAGATATGATGTTAAGTCAAAAGCATAATGGAATCTGTTGGAATATAAATTGAAATTAGTAGGATTCATGCGGTGGTGATCAGGCACACCAATATCACAAAAATAAACCGGGCAAGCAAATAGCAAGAAGGAAGCGTTTTGCGTCATTCACTCAGTCAACATTATCAGAAAGCTCGAAAAGCTAATCGAATCTTATACATTAAAAAAGTATACTCACGTGGAAGTGTTCCTAAAACTATGGAATAGTTGCATAGCCAAAGATGCTTCAGGTAGACATGTAATACTTATCAAAAGATTCGTTCAATTTATCGTTTTTTATAGTTCATACTTGGCCAGATATTATTTATAACTTGGATTTTTTAAACATCTATGGGGAACCAAGTATAAAAATAATCGCGATCCGTTCATTTTTGATATTCCTTTGACATTTTTCATCGAATGTAATAGATAAGCATGTGTAACTTGAGACTGCAAGTTGACAAGGAGCTCAGTTTTATAAATAGTAGTGAGCCCTTTAAAATAAAGTCTACAGTTCACATGGAATAAAGTCGTCCAATTCTCGATATCATCAAATTTCACACAAGAAGTCATCCTTTGAAAGGAATCATGGAGGTAGTATGAAGCTGTACTCTGAGTGGTTTTGTTGCGAAAATAATGGAGGTTGCAAGTTTTGTCTCCCACTTCAGTTAGGAGTAGAATAAATATGACCTAGAAATCTCGTTCTAAGCTTCTAACAGAAATACAATAGTTTACAACAGAAATACCACACTTATAGGTAAAATCATTCTTAACAAACCATAAAAGGCATTGAGAATGAAACTGTATGTCTACATGGTATACGGTCAATTCCTAAAATCTTCAAAACACAAATGGCGCCAGTTTATCGATGTAAGGCGCCTGTTGGTTCTACCAACTACTCCAGGATTATGGGAAGAGTTCAAAAAGAGCTGCTGATAGTGGTTATGTACTTTTTATAGCCTAACAGGTGCTAAGAAGATACATCCAATTTTATTAACATTTGCAACGATACTAGACATATTTTTAGTGTATTGTACACTGCCCTGGTCTATTTTACCCTAATACTTTTAACTTCGAAGTTAAATAGCTTTTTCAAAAGGTATCTATATTTTCAGTGTATTGCACACTGCCCCCAGCCTATTTTACCCTAATATTTTTAATAGTTTTAACTTCGAAGTTAAATAGTTGCTTCAAAAGGTATCTATATGAGGCCAAATATACAATTCTATTAGCGTTAACCAACCTACGAAATATGCTTTGATTGTATTAAACAGCCTCATTCTTTACTCTATCCTAGTCTTTGTAATATTTAAACTAAATGGAGAATTTCAAACAAAAATATCAATATAGATGAACCCATTCCCTAAGTCGTTCATCTGCGCCGCTTTCCTTCCTCGTTCACAAGTTTTCAACATCAAAGTTTCAAACTGTATAGTCTTGAAGTGGGGTTTTTTCAGCATCAAACTGTATAGTATTGAAGTGGGTGTTTTTATGTCAATTCTAGATGCTGGACTTTTCTCAGATTCTTAGATATTCAACATATATTGACTTGAGTTTGTTAGGTGATCAAACTTTTGAGATGTTTTATATTAAATATTTTTGGGATAGAATATTTTTAAAATTGCAAAATTTAAATTTAAATTTTATTTTTAATATAAAATTATATTCCATCACTTCATTTACTCCCATTTAGCCATGGAATTTGACATTCCTATTAAGAAAAGGTACGTTGAAAACACTTAAAAGAAGACATTCCATAAGTATAAATTGATTTCAAATTCCAGCTTTGTCTTTGCATATTTTGTTGTGTAGTGTGACAGGCTTAAATGCAAACTAATTGTTATGTTTTTTATTTTAAAGACATTAAGCATTCATTTTAATATAAATTAATTATGTTTTTGAAAATAAAAATTTAATTATGGAATTGTGGTTTCATAAAATTAAATGAAGATGGATGAGAAAAGTATTTGAAAAACATAGAGTGGTTGTTAAAAACAACTACCTTTAATTTGAGGATAAAAAGTAGATCTGAGTGAAGGAAAGCGATTTTGTGATTGGAGATAGAAAGGAGAGCTAGGAAGAGAGTGAAAATTCTTGAGCTAGTGGTGACCAGTGGAAACACTGATCATGCCTGATCCTGAATCCTGGAAAAAAAGAAGAGTACTGGACTAGGAGTCGCGAGGTCTCTTTTGGAAAATCTGTCAACCTACTCATCTCAGGTGTGGAGCACGGGGGGAGACGAGGATGTAATTTCCTCTCTCATGGTAGGGAGGACATCATCAACAAGATTTGAAATGAGATAAGCAAGAGACTGCAGAAAAATTGTAAGAACTGGAACTGTTGTTTGGACAAAATATTTTAATACATAAAATGTTCTTTAAATTATGAATGAATATTTTTACGCAATGAATGTTATAGATGTATATTTATTTGTATTTATTCAAGTATTCAATAAATTATAGTAGCACCATTAATTATATGGACTTTGTAGAAACTACATTTATGGAGGTTATGGTTTGTATTAAAGAAAGAGTAATGTTTACATTATCATGTAAAACAAACCAAAAACCCTCTATAGAAAGTAAGAACCAGAAAAATATTTCTTCAGGGTCCATCGTCGAAACCCTGAACCCCAAACTAGTCGTAATCTGTAAATCTATTATATTCTCGGACAACAGATTTGTGGTAGAACAACCCAAAATTTAGATGCTCCAGACACCTCTATTAACTGAAATAAATAATACATATTCTCTTCTTAATAGAAGAATGAAAACCTTTTTATGAAATGAAATATATACACAGAACTCTTAGAGATAACATGTGCATAAACACCAAGAAATACAATTGTCGTTATAAATATAATCCACATCAAAATTATTGTCTCTGAAAAATTAATGTAGAAAAGGAAACTAAATAATCTTTAGAAAGAAAGGTAACGAACCTATTCAAAAGTAATACGAATGCTCCAGGTAAGAAACCAAAAACAACATAGTTATACAAATACTAGAGGAAATCACAATTTCTATCATTTCTAATCTGAAGGAGTAAAGCCATATTAACAAAAGGGCATAATGAGATATCACTCAAAGATGTAGAGGACTCAAATAATATTTCATAGCAAAGAGTCAAATAATATTAAAACACTGCGCTTAGAGGAATTCTCCTCTTATATTGGGCAATGAATTCGGCGATAGCCAGGAGTACCATATAGTTACAATAATTGTTCCAAAATGCAGGCAACTATTCTAAGCAGGGTGGAGACCTCGAACTTAAAAGGAATTAAACGATGAAAATGTTTCCATAAGAAACAAATTTGGAGCTCATGATGCCGTGAGTAGTCTTGAGGCTAGAACTAGGCTTCTCTCTAACAAATTTTAAAACCTTACAGAGAATCTGGTACCTGTTAGGCAAATGACAGAGTTATGGATGCAAACGAAGCACTTGAAGGAATGATAATCGCATGGTGTAAACCCTTTGCAGTCGAACATGGTGAGTATACCTATTCAAAACTGAGACAAGAGACATTAGGAAAAGACCATACCTTCCAAACTTGCTATGCAAAGGGAAACACTAAGGAAAAAGACAAAGAAAAAATTTCAATACCTGTGTAGAGCATATTTTGCAGGCTAAGAGCAATGGTAAGAGTAAATCTAGAGAAAAATGGGTCAGAGGATATAAACTTAGCCAGATAAATAACATAACATCCTTAAGCATTGAGTTGACCTACCTCCCATAGAGAGAGGAAACCACAAAGGGAATTTGGCATGAGAATCTAGAGCACACATAGCCACGAAGGAATTTCCCAAAAGATGGAAAAATTTCATACACATTTAAATTAGAATTTTCTTGTAGACTTGAACATTTAGAAAGTGGTGTACAACCACTTCCAGCTCCCTATAAAATAATTAAATGAAGAGTATATTCAACTTAAATATTAACTCAAAAATTTCATAAGTGCTAAGCCCCAAAAAACTGTAAGTGAAATGGATTTACCTGGTTCGAATACGCCATGAAAAGCAGGCTTGAACTGGATAAAAAGTTTGTCAGTCGACAAAGTTTAGGCTGTGATGGAGTTGCAGAGGGGCAACTCCAACATAACTCACAAACGTGAAAATGAAGAGTTGGTTTGGGTTCACAGTGGTCGATACCCTAAACGAGTACCACACATCGTAGATCTTAACACCTCAAATCCGACGACGAACAACAAGATATATGTCCCCATGCAATAAAAATTATGAGTGAAGGTACAGTACAATGAATCAACCTTATGAAATTTAATATTAGACAAGACTTATTAAACCACACATAAATCAAAGGTACAAATTAGAGATATGCAGTCACCACAGAGTCCTCCAAAACGTTGATCATAGGTGTTATGAGTATTAATATTACACAGCTAACCAATTTAAGCTCGTAAGTGACTCGCACATAGAGACTTCCGACTAGCATAAGGTATGGATGATTAACCAAGCTGTAAGCTAACGTCATAGCGATGAGGCGAGGGCCAAGTTTATATATATATATATATATATATATATATATATAGTTCTACTTTGTATGTTCACAATATTAATATGGAGCTATGGTTAAAATATAGTAAGTGTATTTTTTATTTATTTGTACTATGATGTATGTTACAAGTGGTATCAGAGTAGTGTTCACACGCTGGGATCCAATGGGTCACCTAACATGATAAATTGTTGTGTGTAAATGGTGTACATAAATAAGTAACATAGTAGGAGAGAAAATGAGGAGCGGATCAACACAAAAAACTACCTAGATTGGAGGGGAACCTTCACCCCAACCGCAACAAGAAATGAATCCAAAAATGTGGATTCAGCTAAGCGTGGATCAACAACAACAGACTAGTACACTGCTGGTAGAACAACAACATCAAAACAGTATACTACTAAGTACTGTGCAAAAGTTACAGGGAGAGATGGTCCGAGTCATGATTGACAATGAGCATTTGATGCAAGAGAACGAAAGGATACTCAAAATCCTTTCTGATGAAAAAAATCAAGTAATGTCACAACCCAGTTTTGGAAGAGATACACAGGAAGAAAATGAACAGAAAATTAATGCCAAAGTGGAAAGATTCCAATCACAAGAAAATAACAAGAATAAAAACTATAATGAGGCTGATTCTGGTAACATGTTAGAACAACAAGAAATTAAGAAACAAAAAGTGGAGTGACAAGGCGAGTTCCGAAAGATTAAAGCACCTACATTTGATGGAGAAGCCAAAGAGGTGGCAGAAGTGTGGCTGATTAATATGAATAAATACTTTCAAGTATATGAGTACATAAACAATCTTAAGGCCAAATTGACCATCTATCAATTGAGAGAAAAGCTACCCTATGCTGGGAGGATGTCAAGAATGTCCGTAGCATTAAAGATCAGGACATGACATTGGATGGATTTCAACAATACTTTAAATAAAAATATCCAACTGAACGCTTCTATGATGAAAATTCCAAATATTTCCAAGATTTGAGATTGGGAAAAATGAAAATGGATGAATACATAACCAAGTTCACTTCCTTATTAAGATACATTCCTTATTTAAGGGATGAATAGTCTAAGGTTCATTGGTTCTTGAGTAGTTTTCTGACCCACATGAAATACTGAATTGATTTTGTAAATCCAAGAACTACGGATGAAGTAATTCGGAAAGCGAGAATGTGTTACAAGCAGTCCAAGACAAAAGGAGTAATAGGAAACAATTGGCATTCAATAAAAGGGTAGAAAAGTATTTCAAATTTCAAAAATTCTAGGACCAATAACTTTAAGAATCCTACAGGGAATTCAGTGAGAAAACAGTTCGGAAGGAACCATCAAAGAACTCAGTGGCCTACAGAAGAAAAGCATACAGAGTCTTCTAGCAAGCTAGAACATGCACAAAACCAGAAACCACCTCTATAGTGATGGGGGTGTGGTGAAGCTCACTATTATAAGAATCTCCCACAATAGGGAAGAAATGATACAATAGATAATCTACAAGAAGCCTCTACAGTGGGAGATGTAGCCCAGAATATACCCAGAATTAATGCAGCCTTGGAGGATTAGCAAGCGGATTATCAACCAATGATAATAGAGCTGGAAGGTAAGTTACATTCAAAAACTCTTTCTATTTTGGTTGACCCATGTGCCATTTTAAGTTATGTAAACCCCACAATAGTAGAAATATGTAAATTACAAATTCTAAAATTCTAAAATCCCTCACTGGTACAACTAGCCACTATGGAAAAGAGAAAACTTCATACCAAAGTTCCAAACAACAAACTGGAAATTTGGAACCAAGAGTTAAATGTGGAACTGAATGCATATTCTTTGGGATCCTATGATGTACTGTTGGGAATGGATTTGTTTTTGGGACACTGGTCTTTGGTATATTGTAAAGAGAAAATTATATATTATAGAATGATATATGGAACTCGGCAAGAATTATAAGGGATTAAGAAGCCCTTATAGTTGCGTCCTATCACAGCCTCCCAATTGAGTAAGTGTATTAGAAAAGGATGTCAGATATATGCCACTCAAGTGGGTTTTTCTAATTTTAAAGAGAAGACCCCTATGCTGGAAAGCATACCTATGGTACAAGATTTCATAGACACGTTTCCAAAAAATGTACCACGTTTACCTCGAAGAAGAGATATCGATTTCACTATTGAAATCATGCCAGGAGCATTACCAATCTCAAGAGCACTCTATCGGATGAGTGTACCTGAGCTAACTGAACTGAAAATGAAACTACAAGAGTTGTTAGACAAAGGGTATATTTGACCCAGTGTGTCTCCTTGGTGAGCACCAGTATTATTTGTAAAGAAAAAGGATGGAACCATGCGAATGTGCATGGAATATAGACAACTCAATAAATTTATGGTAAAAAATTAGTATCCATTACCACATATAGATGACATGTTTGATTAGGTGAAGGGGGCAATTAGATTTTCGAAAATAGACATAAAATATGGATAGCACCAAATCTGAATTAAAAATAAGGATATCTACAAGACCGCTTTTAGTACACGATATCGGCATTACAAGTTTGTGGTATTACCATTTCGTTTAACTAATGCACCAACAACATCTATGAGGCTGATGCATGCCATATTTCAGCCTATTTTGGACCAATTTGTTTTGATATTCATTGACAACATATTAATTTATTCAAAAAGCATGGAAGAACAAAAGGAGCATTTAAGGATAGTTTTGGAGATGTTACGAAGACATCATCTGTACACCAAGTTTAGCAAATGTGACTTTCTCAAAGAACAAATATATTATCTAGGCCATTTAATTTCCGTTGAAGGAATAGTGGTTGATCTAAGGAAAATTAAGACTATTATGGAATGACGAGTACTCCAAAACGTGGCAGACATCTGTTCCTTTATGGGGTTAGCTAGATATTATCGACAGTTCATAGGACTCTTGAAAACTATTTTTCCAATTAAATATTTGAAAATAAAGGGAAAGTATTGAAATGGATTAGTGAGTGTCAAAATAGTTTTGAGAGGTTAAAACATTTGTTTACCACTGCCCCAGTGTTGAGAGTAGTTGACCCAAACAAAGAATTTGAGGTTTGTACCCATACTTGTAAGGAAGGAGTTGGGGAAATTTTATCTCAGGAAGGAAGGGTGGTTGCCTATGAATCGAGAAAATTAAAGGAGCATGAACAATGATATTCAACCTATGACTTAGATCTGACAGCAGTAGTGCATGCACTACAAGTATGGAGGCACTACTTGTTGGGAAAGAGATTTCCGTTAAAGTCATATCAGAGTAGCCCAACCAACTAATTTAAGAAATTTGATTTAAATGCTCACCAGGCAAGATGGAACTCCTTCTTAAGTGAATTTTATATTGATATACAACATGTAAAAGGAAAATAAAATCGTGTGGCAGATTATTTAAGAAGAAAACTACATTGTGTATATGAACTTTGTTATAATCAAATTAAATGTAAATTTCTAGATTATATAAAAGAAGAAGCTGAGAAGGATCTTGAATATCGATTCTTATGGAAGTAGGTAAAGGAAACCAGAATACAGGAAAAACCTTTTGATTATGGAATTAAAAAGGACCAATTGTTAACCTTCAAAGGAATGTTATACATTCCAAATATAATGAATTTAAAGGAGCTGATCATGAATGAGCATCACCAAAGTAATTATATGGGACACCCATTATATCAAAAAATCCTAACAACAATTAGAAAAGTCTATTTTTGGGATGGTATGCGAAGGAATATTATAGAATACTTAAAAAAATGTCTGGAAGGTCAACAGGTTAAGGTGGAGCATCAACACCCAACCATATTGTTGCAGCCTACACATGTGACTAAATGGAAGTGGGAATTTATATCCCTATATTTTATTATTGGTTTACCAAGATAAAATATTCACAATGAATCCATTATGGTGGTGGTTGATAAATTGAGTAAGGAAACACACTTCATACCTGTATAGTCTACTTACAAAACCATGCAAATAGCAGATATCTTCATGAGCGAGATTTTTAGACTACATGGAATTCCAAAAAATATTATATCATATAGGGATGTGAAGTTTAATTTAGAATTCTAGAAAGCCCTATTTATGGGTTTTGGAATGCAAATAAACTTCAGAACCACTTATCATCCCCAGTCGGATGGAAAAACTGAGTAGGTGAATCAAATCTTTCAAGATATGTTGCGTATATACGTGATGCAGTAGGAAACTAAATGAGAAGAGTATTTTAGTTTGGTATAGTTTTCATATAATAATGTTACCAATAGTCACTGAATATGAGCCCGTTTGAAGCTTTGTATTGGTTACAATGTCGTACTCCCATTAACTAGAGTAATCCTGAAACCAAGTTGATGTTTGGACCAGAAATTTTGGCTGAGATGGAATTGGAAGTGAGAAATATCAGACAAAATCTGAAAGTGGCTCAATATCAGCAGAAGGTATACATATATAAAAGGATAACTTACTGGGAATTTGAAGTGAGCGAGCATGTGTATGTAAGGACTAAACCTAAGAAAAGCACACTATGGTGGACCTTCTATGCCAAGTTGGCTCCTAGCTTCTCTGGACCTTTCCAGATCTTGGAAAGAGTTTGACCTGTGGCGTATTAGTTGGCTTTACCCAGCCATATCCGGGTGCACAATCTGTTTCATGTATCCTTACTAAAATGATATGTGCATGACACAAATGATGTAATCCACTGGAAAAGCATTGAGGTAGGGAACATTAGAAAAATCCTATCTTAAAATACCAAGTTGTATGAAATTTTAATTTAAGGTTTTGCTAAATTCAAGTCGAACTGGATGGCGAATTTTCGGTTGAACCCAAACATATACTTTATCAGAGAGATTTCATGCTCCGGAAGCAAACCATCGCCCAGCTTCAAGTGCAGTGGAAGGACTTCAGCTCGGATGAGGCCACCTGGGAAGATGAAGGATTTGTACATGAGGCTTACCGAAGGTTGTCTACCAAGCTGGAATGAAACACCCAGGACAATGTTTACTTCGAGAGCAGGAAGTCGTGACAATTGGCTTAAATGAAAATAATTTTTATGTTGTTTATTTTAAATATACTAAACATCCATTTTTTTTTTTGAAAACGTTTGTGAATGATGAACATAAATTAATTATGTTTTTGGAAATAAAAATTTAATTATGGAATTGTGGTTCCATAAAATTAAAAGGAGTTTGATGATAAAATTATTCCAAGAAATGAGAGTGGTTGAACAGAAAATAGTTAAAAATAGTTACTTTTCCTTTGAGGATAAAAGGTACATCCCAGTGAGGAAAAGGGGCTCTATGACTGAAGATAGAAAGGAGAGGTAGGAAGAGAGTCAAAATTCCTAAGCTCTTGGTGACGAGTGGAAACATTCAGTGTTTCTATATCCTGGAAAAAGAAGAGTACTGGACTAGGGGTCCCGAGGTCTCTTCTGGAAAATTTGTCAACCTACTCATCTCATGTGTCGAGCATAGGGGGAGATGAGGAAATAATTTCCTCTCTCATGGTAGGGAGGATATCAATAACAGGATATGAAATGAGATAAGTAACAGACTACAAAAAAATAGTAAGAACTTGAACTACTTTTTAGACATAATATTTTTAATACAGAAAATGTCCTTTAAATTATGAATGAAGATTTTTATGCAATGAATGTTATATATGTATATTTATTCCTGTTCCTTTAAGTATTTAAGAAATTATATGGACTATGCAAAAACTACATTTATGGAAGTTATGGTTTTTATTCAAGAAATAGTAGTGTTTACATTATCAGGTAAATCAAACCAGAACCATCTATAGAAAGTAAGAACTAGAAAGCTATTAGTTCAAGGTCCATAGCCCAAACCCTGGACCTTGAATCGGTCGTAATATGTAAATCCATTATATACTCGGACAATAGAGTTACAGGAGAACAACCCTGAAAATTAGATTGTCCGGACTTGTCTATTAACTGAAAGAAATAATACATATTCTCTTCGTGATAGAAGAATGAAAACCTCTGTATGAAACGAAATATATACATAGAAATATCAGAGATAGCATGCGCAGTAAACACCAAAAAACACAACTGCCATTGCAAATATAATCCACATTGAAAGTATTCTCTCTGCAAAATTAATGTAGAAAAGGAAACTAAATACTATTCAGACAAGAAGGATAATGAGACTGTTCGAAAGTAATACGGAGGCTCGAGTAAAGAAACCAAAAACAACATACTTATATACATATACAAGAGGAAATGACAATTTCTGTCATTTCTAATTTGAAGGAGTAAAACCATACTAACAAAAGGGAAGAATGAGATGTCATTCAACATGCAGAAGATTCAAATAACCTTTCATAGCAAAGATTCAAATGGTATTAAAACACAGTGCTTAGAGGAATTCTCCTCTTAGACTCGGTCGTCAATTCGACAACAACCAAGAGTAGCATATAGTTACAATAATTGTTCCAAAATGCATGCAACTGTTCTAAGCATGGCAGAGCCCTCAAAATTAAAAGGAATTAAGAAAATAGAAATGTTTCCATAAAAAATAAATATAGAGCTCACGATGCTACAAGTACCCTTGAAGCTAGAACTAGGCTTCACTCCAAAAAAATTTTAAACCATACAGAGAATCTGGTACCGGTTAGGCAAACGACAGAGTGATGAATGCAAATGAGGCACCTCAAGAAATGATAATCGCATGGTGTAAACCATTGCTAGTCGAACATGGTGTGTTTACCTGTTCAAAACCGGGACAAGAAACATTAGGAAAAAACCATACCTTCCAAACTTGCTAAGAAAATGGAAACACTAAGGAAAAAGGCGGAGTAAAAATTGCAATACCTGCGTAGAGCATATTCCGCATGCCATTAATGTAACTTTGCAAAGAGAAATGGTAAGAGTAATTATACGGTAAAATAGATGAGATGATTTAAACATAGAGATTTAATAAACATAACATACTTAAGCATTCAGTTGGCCTACTTGCCACACTAAGAGGAAACCACATAGGGAATTAGGCATTAGAAGTTGGAGCACGCTTAGCCACGAAGGGGTTATAGAAACCTAGAGAAATTCGACACACATTTAAACTAGAATTTTCTTACAGACCTAAGCACTTAGCAAGTGGTTAAAAGCCATTACTAGCTCGCTGCGAAATAATTAAACGAATAGTACATTCAACTTAAATATTAACTCGACAATTCCATAAGCGCTAAGCCCCAAAAATCTGTAAGTGGAATAGATTTACTTGGTTCAAATACATCATGGAAAGCAATCTTGAACTGGATAAAATGTTGTCGGTCGACAGAGTTTAGGCCGCTGCGAAGTTGCATAGGGGCAATGCCAGCATAAATAACAAATGAAAAAATGAAGAGTTGGTTAGGGTTCGTGGCGGTCGATACCCTAAACGAGTACCATAATAATCTCCACTGTATATCATAACACAAATCTGACGACAAACAGCAAGACAGATGTCTCCATGCAATACAACTTCGTATTCGACGGTATAGTACATCGAATCAACCTTATGAAATTTAATATAAGACATGACTTATTAAACCATGCATTAATAAAAGGTACAAATTAGAGATATGAAATCACCACCACCATCCTCCAAAACATTAATCATAGCTATTATGAGTATTGATATCGCACATCTAACCAGTTTAACATCATAAGCCACTCACACCTAGAGACTTCCAAGTAGCATAAGTTATGAACGATTAATATGGATCTATGGTTAAAATATAATAAGTGTAATGTTTTTATTTATTTATACTATGATTTATGTTACATGTTTTAGTGGTGTTACTTTACAATTTTAAAAATGGTAAATGTCATTGTTAGTGTTGGAGTTGTGCTATTTTAGTCATTTTACAATGCATGTTATACCTTAAAATTATAATTATTGTCATCAATATTATAAATTAATTTATTAATGTAATAGTATAAATACAAATATAATAATAATTATGTTTTAAAATTACAGATTATTTTAGACACATAATCATTTATTTGAGAGAATATTTAAACTGCATACAAATGTAAAAAGCTAATTAGTTGGAGAATATATCTCAAACCAACTAAATTTAATTACCACCTATAAAGTAATAATCTAGTAGAAATATGGGCTACCTTTAAATGACCAATAATCTTAACTCTCCAGTATCATCACACACACTTCAATTATGTTAATGATTACTTTCCTTAATCTTCATCATTGGATAATATCTTCAACATCTTACTCAAAATACTTCGCTATAAATTGAAGAACTTCATAATCAATAAAGTCCATATCCTAGTACTATAACCATATACTTGGATAGCTCAAACATTACTTGAATTACGGAAATCTATATAGAGAACAAGGATGCATGAACATTATATATTATCTACCATGAAGCTTTTTGGAGGAGAAAGATCCTAAAATGGTGTCCCAACGTTTTGAGAATAATTCATATTCTTCTACATAAATATTTATTGAGTTCATTTATTTAGTAAATTTAAGTGAATGAGTCATTATTTTAGAAGTTGTATGGATAGATAAAATTTTGTTGATATGTTAAAGGAAAATCTTCTTTGTAAAGCATGATATTCTAGAGATAGATAGAGTGAATTTATGATTTAGAAAAATATTATTTATGGAGTTACTTGTAAGTTATTTTAGGATCTAGAAAAGTATGTATTGTTTATAAATTTTATCTATTGTACACCTACATTCAATAGAAGAAAAAGAGAAAGTGTAAGAAGAAGAGATGATAATCAACGGAATGTAGAATCTGGCCAAGAGAGGAATGAGAGAGTTCCTGTGTAAATATAGATACATGTACAAACCTTGTTAAATGAAGTGAAGCTTCATATTTTTTGAGTATGAATTATCCACATGCATAATCACTTGAATAATTCCTATCTATAAGAAATACGAGTTAACATGAATTTTCATATTTGAATGTGTGTGTTGTTGGAATAAAATTGAACATGTAAATGCTAGGTATATTGAGACTAATAAAATAGATGCATAGTCCCTACTAGAAATTAGTCTATCTATGTGAGAGGCTGTAAGGAGAATAAATGAGATTGGTGTTGAAATTTCTGTAGAATTCCTTAACACACAGACAGAGGAATAAAAAATTTCCTCTTCCACAACAGAAAGAATAAAAATAAAAATTTGTAGACATAGAGAGATGAAATATAACACTGCTATTTCATTAAAAATAAAAAATCTGTTACAAGATGTAGTATTTCTTTAGAAGAAGGTTCTATATTCACAAAAAAATTCACTAGCTATTGCACACACAGCGCTTCAGGAATTTCCTTCTTCTATCCCTCTGTTTTTTTCTCTATTTTCAGCCTTCGAGCAAAGAGTAACAAATACATAGCGGTAACAATGCTCTCACTTTTTTTTTTTAATGCTCATGGCATATATATATATGTAATTTTACAATATAATATATATATATTATAAATATATCATATTTATAATATATATAACCATCATTAAAATGTAAATTAAACTTCATGCGGCAAATTTAAAACTTGAATCAAAACTTGAATGCCAAGGTTTAAAACCTTATCCCTTTATGTATTTTCCGTCGGCTGTTTGGAGGAGCTTCCCATGGGGTTTCTTTACCTACCAGAATTTCTTTGACTGAACAGGAGGTGGGATTGGAGGTGAGCGAAATCACCTCCTCCGGGGGGTTGTGCTCACCCTTCGTAGCTGACAATGGAACTGCTTCTCATGTGCGCACTTTGGTGCCTCCTTTCAGAACATCGCCGACTCTGTGATGAATGCAGTTGGTGAAGCATCAATGCAGGTGATGAGTGTGGATAACAACGCAACGCCTTTGCTGTCACCGACCTTCAAAAAATTTAATTTAGACTTAACTCTACTGTCTTTCTATCCTTTCAAGAATAACTTCTTCATCCTGCATTACTGTGCATACGATAGTTGGAATTAATATTCCAACACTCCCCCTTAATTACAACTGCTGGGTTTTTCTTGCATACCCAGGCATTTTTTTAAATAGTTAAAACTTTTCTGCATTAATGGCTTTGTCAATATATGAGCAAACTGTTCCTCTGTTTTGCAGTGCTGCAAAACAATTTCGCCATTGTTAACCAGTTCACGTATAAAATGAAATTTTGCATCAATATGATTTGTTCTCTTATGGAGGACAAAATTATTTGATAAATCTATTGCTGAGTTGTTATCACAATAAATTATCATTCCTTTGTCCTGCTCATGACATAAATCTCTAAGCATTCTTCTCATCCATACTGCTTGGCATGCTATTGTTGTTGCTGCCACATATTCTGCCTCTGTTGTTGATAAAGCCACAATTGGTTGTTTCTTGGAAGCCCATGTAATGGCTCTCGATCCCAAATGAAAGACATATCCAGACGTGCTCTTCTTGTCATCTACACATCCAGCCCAATCACTGTCACTGTAACCAGTCAATTTAAAATTTTTAGATGAGGAGTAGAAAATATAGTACCCTTTAATTCCATTCACATACCTTAGAATCCTCTTGGCTGCCAGCTAATGAGTGTCTTTCGGCCTTTCCATAAGTTCGGAGATTAAAATTACAGTGTGCATTATATCTGCCTTAGTTGCATTCAAATACATGAGGCTGCCAACTATGCTCTTATACAATGTTGGATCAAAATCCTTGTTGCTGTCTTCATTGCTCAATTTTAGCCCCATGACAGTTGGAGTTATAGCTGCCTTGCTGTTCTGCTTCTTGAATCTTTTCAACACTTCTTCAACATATTTTTCTTGGGAAATAAAAATCCCATTTTCATTTTTCTCTACTTCAATTCCAAGAAAATATCTCAAAAAACCCAAATCATTTATTTCAAATTCACTTTTCATGACTGCTTTAAAATCAACAATGAGAGAAACTTCATTCCCAATAAAAATTAAATCATCTACATATACAACAATAATAAGAATCTTAGGTACGTCATTTTATTTTATGTAGACTGTGGGTTCTCCATCACATTTCTCAAATCCATTTTCAATCAGGTAAACATCTATCCTGTTGAACCATGCTCTTGGTGCTTGTTTCATCCCATAAAGAGCTTTCCTCAACTTGCATACTTTGTGCTCTTGGCCTTCAATCTGATAGCCCGGAGGTTGTTCAACATATACCTCTTCTTTCAACATTCCACTCAGGAATGTAGATTCGACATCCATTTGGTAAACCTTCCATTTATGTTTTGTTTCTACGGACAACATTGTTCTCACTGTTTCCATCCTTGCAACTAGTGCATAGGTTTCTTCATAATCTCTTCCTTGTTGTTGTTTGTAGCCTTTGACAATAAGTCTTGATTTGTGCCTTTCAATATTTCCTTTAGCATTGCTCTTGGTCTTATAGACCCATTTTACTCCAATAAATTCTTTGCATTTAGGGAGGTCCACTAAATCCCATGTATTACTCTTTTCTATTGTGACAATTTCTTCATTCATTGCTTCAATCCATTTTTCTTCTTTTACGACATCTTCAAAATGAATTGGATCATCAGTATGACAATACAAAGAAAATAAAGAGTTTAGACCACCATTATTATTTACCTATCCCTGTTCATAAGTCTCACTCAAATTTTTGAATCTCGGTCTTCTTGGTGTACTTGGAGTTCCACTTGAACTCGATGGAGTTTCAGTTCCCTGTGGTGTGCTTGAAGAAGCACCTCCTCAATTTCTCTGATTTGTTCTATTTCTAGATTGTGGTGTGGTTTGTTTTTCTTGCGATGGTGGAGGAGGAGCCACCGTGGAAGGATTATTTCTTGTTGTCCCTTCCTCTTCTTCTTCATGAGACACACAAGTCTTCACATTCACCATTTTCTCTAAGCTTCCATCCTAAGCTTGTTCTTCAATAAACTGCACATCTTTGCTGATTATTGTTTTCTTGGTGGATGGATTATAGAGTTTGTATGCTTTCGACTCATCATTGTATCCAACAAAGATAAATTTCTCCCCCTTACTATCCAATTTCTGTCTTAGCTGATCGGAAATGTGTGCATAAGCCACACAACCGAATACTCTCATGTTAGTGACATGTTTCTTTATACCGCTCCATGCTTCTTCCAAAATTCTATTCATGACAACTTTGGTTGGGCATCTATTTAGGATGTATGCTGCAGAATTGATAGCTTCAGCCTAATACTCATTTGGAAAATCTTTTTCCTTCAACATACTTCTGACCATGTCCATGATGGTCCTATTCTTCCTTTCCGCAACACCGTTTTGTTGAGATGTGTACCTTGTGGTAAACTGCTTGTGTATACCATTATCCCTACAGAAATGTAGGAACTCTTTGGAGATGTATTCTCCACCTCTGTCAGTCCTTAGCACTTTGATATAGTGCCCACTTTGCTTCTTAACGTGAGCTTTGAAGAGGCAGAACTGCTCAAACACTTCACTCTTATGTTTCAAGAAATACACCCATGTCTTTCTGGTGTAATCATCTATGAATGTCAAAACATATTTTTGACCAGCTAAAGATGGCTTTTGCATTGGTCCACACAAATCTGAGTGGAAAATCTATAAGGGTGCCTTTGCCCTTATACTCTTTCCTGCTAAAAAGCTTTCTCTTTGTTGTTTTCCCAAGATGCAGCCATCACAAAGGCTGTCCAGTTTCTCAATGAATGGTAATCCCCTTACCATTCTCTTTCTGTGCAATAAGTTTAGGCCTTCCAAATTCAGATGTCCAAATCTCAAGTGCCATAACCAATTTTCATCTTTCACTTCCTCTTGAAAGACCTCTTGTGTTACAGCTGCTACATTTTTTCTTTCCTTCAAGTCTGCTCTGAGCTTGAGAGGAAACATCCTATTGCTTGTCATCTGCACCTCTGCAATGACTTTGTTACTTGGAGGTATGTCCATGATTGTGCACACATCATTTTTTAAAAACACATCGTAGCCCTTGTCAATGAGCTGTCCAATGCTCAAAAAATTACATTTCAAGCCAAGTAAATAATATACATCTGGCACAAACTTTTGTTCTCCATTTCTTGCCAGGAAACTGACTATGCCTTTTCCCTTGATGGAGATCTTACTATCAGTTCCTTTTGTTAATTCATATTTAACATTTTCATCCAGATTGGCAGACATTGCTATGTTTCCAGTCATGTGGTTGCTACAACCTGAGTCTAAGAACCATACATCATCTTGTCTATCTTGTACTACATTACATGTTAAGAGCACATTCTTCTCGTTCTTATCTTCATTTGTAAAGTTAGCATTCTGCCTATTATTCATCTCATTTTTATTTTTCCTACATTCATTGGCATAGTGCTCATATTCCTTGCAATAATGACATTGGACTTGGGATTTATCATACCTTTTTCCATTAGCTTGATGTTGGCTTGAGCCTTCATTGTAGTTCTCATTTCTGTCCCTTCCACTCGAACTTGCAGGGTTATTTCTTGGCTTTTTTTGGCTTCTGCCTCTTCCTCTGTTGTTTGCTCTGCCTTGACCTCTACTTCGGCCAAAAGACATTTGAGTCTTGAAAGATGGTTCCAATGAGGAATCTGTTCCTCTACTCAGTATGTGTTGATGAGACATTAGGGATGCATTAATATCATCCACTGTAAATTGTGATAGATCCTTTGTCTCTTCTATTGCCACTACTACGACATCAAATATTGACAGTAAAATTCTCAATATTTTCTCCACTATCCTTCTTTCTTCAATTGTCTCTCCATGAGATATCATTTGGGTAACTAGCCCAATAACATGAGTGAAGAATGAGTCTATAGTGTAGACTCCTTCATACAGAGAGTTTCAAAATCTTTCCTCATCATTTGAAACTTTATTGTCTTCACCTTCTCCATACCTTGATAGGCGGTTTTAAGAATATCCCATGCCTCTTTAGACTTTTTTACTGTTGCAATCCTTGGGAAAATACTCTCGTGTACTAAATCAAAGAGATATAAGAGGGCTTTTGAGTCCTTCTTCCTATTATATTTTAACAAATCTCTTTCTGTTGTTGTCAAACCAACCAATGCTGCTACATCTGCTGGTTTTGGGTAACTGTTCTCAACTAGCTCCCATATGTCCTGTGAAGCCAACAAAGCTCTCATCGTAATTGCCCAATAATCATGATTCATCCCATTAAACTGTGGAAGTCGGGGATTTTTCAGACTAGTGCCTGCTGCTGCCTTCGTAACTATGTAAACCAAACAAAAAACTAGACAATTTCCTTGACTGTGTAATGAAAAAAAAAAACAGAAGCTTCCTCTGCTGGAGAAATCCGCTTCAATAAAATTCTTACAGCTTCTGCAGAGAAGAGAAAACTCTTCTTTCTTCATTGAGTGCCTAGAATAGCTTGAATACCATGCTCAAATTTCTGGAGAATTCCTTAACACATAGACAGAGGAAAAAAAAATCCTCTTCCACAACACAAAGAATAAAAATAAAAATTTTCAAACATAGAGAGATGAAATATAACACTGCTATTTCATTAAAAATAAAAAATCTGTTACAAGATGTAGTCTTTCTTCAGAACAAGGTTCTAGATTCACAACAAAATTCACTGGTTGTTGCACACAGAGTGCTTCAGAAATTTCCTTCTTCTGTCTCTTTGTTCTTTTCTTTGTTTTCAGCCTTCAGGCAAAGAGTAACAAATACACAGTAGTAACAATGCTCTCACTGTTTTTTTTTAATGCTCACGGCATATATATATGGAAGTTTACAATGTAATATATATATTATAAATATATCATATTTATAATATATCTAACCATAGTTAAAACATAAATTAAACTTCATGCGACATATTTAAAACTTAAATCAAAACTTTAATGCCAAGGTTTAAAACCTTATCCCTTTATGTATTTTTCGTCGGCTGTTTGGAGGAGCTTCCCATGGGTTTTCTTTACCTACCGGAACTGCTTTGATTGAAGAGGAGGTGGGACAAGAGGTGAGTGACATCACCTCCTCTAGAGGGTTGTGTTCAACCTTCGCGGCTCACAATGGAAGACCCCCGGAACTGCTTCTTCTATGCACACTTTTCTGCCTCCTTTCAGAACATCACCAACTCTACGATGAATGCACTTGGTGAAGCATAAATGTAGGTGATGAGTGCAGATAAAAATGCACCGCCTTTGCTGTTGTTGACCTTCAAACAATTTAATTTAGACATAACTCTGCCATCTTTCTATCCCTTCAGGAATAACTTCACCTTCCTACATTACTATGCATACGACAGTTGGAATTAATATTCCAACAATTGGTAAGACTTGATTAGAATAGAGCTATGCAGAATTACCTTTGAAATTACACTGATGATCGAGATTGAATTTGGGTAGCATCTATTTACCTTACTAATTTTGTAGAAGTATGCGTGAATTAGATTAATTCAGGGAAGGATTATGGATATAGATGTGAATAAATCCCACAAAACATGTAGGGGAGTTGTTCATGATTGTAATGTACCTCTTTTCCCATCTTTTTCCCAACACAAATTCTTTTTCAAGCTTTAAATCGCTATCCTTAAATATTTCAATTCCCTCAAAGGATAATTTATCATGATGTGATATAATGTAAGGAACCACTTAAGAACTCATAAGGGTTTCTTACTTATACTAACTAATGAAATTATTATAAATATTTTTATAATTGTAATAGAGCTTCAGCCTCTGTGGTTATTGCAACTCCTAAGTTTTATGAAATTCTTTTGGTCTTAATAGACAATTAAGATAATAATATAAATAATCCACATGCCTATATTAGTTTTGTTACAATGATCATTTCTCTTATATAAAATATACACCATCAAAGTTTTTTTTGTTTATACTATAACCTTACTGGCAATCTATACTTATCGATTATGACATTTTCCAAACATATTTATGTTAATAACGATCTATTCACATTAGTTAATAGTGTAATCGTTCACACATCATAGAATGTAAGTTTTATCGAAATATCATACGATTTCCATAGTACCATAGCGTTTATGACGATATCTTTGGATCGTTTGAACCAAGTCCAGGTGATCTATATCACTGAAAATTATTTCATATACTGCCCTCGCATTTATATGCCAGTACTCTTGGCATTAAATTATTTCAGCCATTCGGCCCTCGAGCCACGAGTTTAAACATATATTATTGTTTCTATATGGCATTTCTGCAACTGTATTAAAGTTCTCCTTTGGGTTTGTACACTTAATGTTTAATACGACTAGGGCTTTGTGATATCGAATTATTGATCATCGATCTATGTTTGACTCGATGGATTTATGATGCTTGTAGGGTGGAAATTGATTAGGTTTTTGAGCTCGGTCTCTATTAATTTTGGAGATTAATAGTATTCCATTTCTCTAGTTGTTTTGTTTTTCCTCCAACGTAAGTGCTCTGGTTCTCTCATCGCATATGAAAAAGGCGTAGACTATGTACTCTATGGTGTGCTATGATTTCCATCTCAAGCCTTCACCCTCATAGGTACGTTTCATTTTATATGAACTCTATTTATGGAATCCTTGATGACTGTGTATTCATAGAAACGTTTTCCAATTTCAAGTTCATTTGTGTTCTTCCTGTATATTAAATCTTAGGTGCCTTACTCTACTCTACTATGAAATTTTTTTTTTTCTTCAGTATAGATTTCCCTTTGAAGGTCGATGTATGTCCTTTTAACATGAATGATTAACCTCATCATTCTGTGTCTAAGTGTTTTATGTTTCGGTTTGACTCAAATGTAATGGTATACGAATGGGAATAATTGGTTTTATATGGTTTTCCAATTTCTTCGTATTAACTTGTCCTCATGAACTTGGTTGTTTGATCCGAGCACAAAAGCCATAGTATATGGTTCAGTTCTGAGTTCGTATTGATGTCAAAATACTATTGTTTCAATTTGAATCATTTTCGTCTCTGAGTCATATTATTATTTTTGAGTTAAAATTAAACCATTTAATTTTCTTTTACCTTCTTCTTCTCAGCTATGTTGAAGGAACCAGTTCGATTCTTTTGGGAATCGACTTTCTGGCTGAGATTGATAAGCCTTGCTTCTTTACAATACGGCATGGATGACTTCGTTTCCTGTCTATTCGTAGAGGTAAACCTCTATCTACCCTTGTTCAAATGATAATATTCTGGGTTTGTAATGGTATGTGCCAGGCTTCTTATACCCATTCGTTTTCTTGTTCCTATTGTAGAACATAACTTACTCATCGTTTTACCAGTTCTAGATCTGGTACTCTCATATACACGATTTGTTTAGACATATATGGTTTATGTAATATATGTTTTCTTTTCTTTTGGAATTCCTCCCTTCCAGAATTAATGTTTTCTTCTCTTGGGGTTTTTGTTCAGGTATCATCAGATCTCAAAATTTTATTTCAAAGCTATCATAACTTACTATCGGGTTTACAAGGTAGGCCACCTGACAATTGATTTTTCTGTTGAACTAGGGTACCCCGTCCCTCAAGTTTTCTTCGAATTTTCGAAAGGATTTCAACGTTTTTCCCACTTATTTCTTTCGTGTTATTTATATGTTTCAACAATAGCAGAAATTGCTATAAGAAATTTTTGTGCAGTTTTTTACGAGAGCTTACAGGACTCTCCTATTGTGTTAACCAAATATTTGTATCAATTTCACTAAATTTGCTTTGTATTGTTTTTGAAGGATTTAATTATTGGATCTTAATACCAGTAATATTCGTTTTTATCTGGTATTACTATATCAATAGATAAAACTGTATCTATGCCTAGTAACTTATATATTTTACCTTAACAGGGCTTGGCTTATACTGCATTAACTTATGTATATATATTTCTATTCTTATATGGCTCCTTAGATTTCAAAATGATTGAAATAAAATCCTATTATGTTCAGAGTAAGGAATTTATTCCTTTCTCCTACATAGTGACAGTTAACCATTCATGGCTTTACTGCTTTTAATAATTTTTATTTCAATCATAAGTCAGCTTCTATAATCGTTAGATGACTTTGGTCAACTTGATTTTCACGATTATGCATGGGTTATAGATATACCTTTAATTCCTGGAAATATATCTCTGTGTATTTCAAGATTATTTCTTTTATTGACACATAGATACAACTTATGTTAAAAGAATTATAATTCTCATTCTTGAGGTAATATTGCTAGGTTGAATTATTTCATAACTAATTGTGTTCATAAAATTCTACACCATGGTATATTCTGGTTTCTTAATATGCTAACAACAGCTATCATTTAAATCTTACTTCAAGTATTAAAATATTTATGCAACAGGACTTTAAAATACTTCATTTGATGATGGTATATGTATAAATTATTTTTATTAATAATTATTTTTCTCTGGAGTATGCTTTAGAAGAATTTAGCAGTAAGCTGAAATTTCATTCGATATAATTTATTTTCTATCTGTTAACAATTTTTATTGTTATCAGCTGTTAATTATAAGTAGCTTCACTTGGATTATTAAGTAATTACCTATTCACTGAATTTTCACCATGGCTCTCATCTGATCCTATGACGTTCATTCATGTATATCCATTCTCATTGTTTTCTTTTGGTTTTAACACAACATATATATATATATATATATATATATATATATATATATATATATATATAACTAGATAACAATTACAACAGAATATCAGTTTTTGTTATCTCCAAATCCAAACCTGAATATAGGTTATGAAATTCTGCAAGATGGATTTCTGAACTTACTCTACCATGCTACTGTATTTACTGGATTAAATCTATTAAATCTGGTTAATCAAAGGCATGAATTAACATAGTACTAGTTAACATAATTATCCACATCATGTCCACTTCATGCAAGTAATTACACATACTTCATAAACTAATTTGTAAATATTATGAGTGCATACCAAGGTGTAGTGACCAGTCCTCCCAACCATAGAATTCCTTTGTCTTCAGAATTCACCCCCGAGATGAGATCCTCTCCAAGAACAAACCAACCTCAATCTGTTGTGGAGTAGCTTACTTAAGCTATGCTTTCCCCAAAGCCTGTTTCTAATTCTGCGTCCAGAATTTAGGAGGATTTTCTTCCTGTTTGCCTAAGCTTCCCTTAATGAGGGACTTTAAAGCTGCTTTCTGCTTTTCTAGATTTTTACCTCTTCCCAACTACTTTCTTCATCATTGGAGAATTTATATTTTTCCTCTTAAATCCAAATTAGAAATAATTCATTTCAAGGCTTTTTGAAAGGTTTTTGGGAAAGTCTTAGCCTTATCCATATCCTCATGGATCAGGCTTATGATCTCCAATCTCATCTGGTCATAGTGCACACATAATATTTCATTTATTTTCGTTAATAAATATTTAAATAAAAATCCACACAATAATTATCCATTGGGTCCACTCCCCTTTGGATTTGTGTTCAAATGTCTAACTTAAAAAGTAGAGAATTTAGGGTGTTACATATTCCCCCTCTGAAAAAAAACACCGTCCTCAGTGTTACAGACTATCTACTATAGTTAATTTTGAAATTAAATATGGATATTTTTCGATCATCTCAGCTTCTCTTTCCCATGTAGCCTCTTCAGCCGTAAAGTGCTTCCATTGCAATTTTACTCTTGAAGGAACTCCCCTTCTGGTTCTACTTGTATCACATTCCAATAAATAATATGAGAAGCATCATGCACATATATTTTTAATGAGTAAACATGAAACACATCATGAAATTTAACATGGGGTGGTAAGGCCATTTTATAAGCCACCGGTCCCACCCTTTCTATGATCTCAAAAGGCCCACGGTATCTAGGAGCCAATTTCACACAACTTCCAATATAAAAAGTTCTCTTTTTGGGTTTAATACGCAGATACACATGGTCACCCACTTTGAACTCTTGGTGCACTCTTTTCTTATCGGCATAGTTTTTCTGTCGATCTTGGACTGTCTTGATGTTTCTCTGTATTATTCCTGACAATCCTTTCCATTTCTTGTAGAGTGTCTGGCCCAAGTATTGGCTTATCTTCAGGCTGGCTCCGGCTTAAGGGAGTATGGCACATTCTTTCATAGAGTGCCTCAAATGGACTCATTTTGATGGAAGATTGGTAGCTGTTGTTATAAGAAAATTCGACTAAATGTAACTAGTCATCCCATTTTGATGGCCTATCCATCACATACATTCTCAGAATATACTCCAAAATCTGATTTGTTTTCTCCATTTGAGCATCTGTTTGAGGGTGATAAGTAGTGCCAAAATTTAATTTAGTGCCCATGCCCCCAAAAATACCTTTCCAGAGGGCTGCTATGAACTTAGCATCTCTATCTGAAATAATCGTCTTCGGAACCCCGTGTAGCCTTATAATTTCCTTCAGGAACACATTTGTTAGTTGGGCTGTCCCAAAAGTAGATTTTACAGGTATGAAATGTGCAGCCTCTATTAACATATCTACCACTACCATCACTGAGTCATGCTGGTACTTTGTTTTGGGTAAGCCAATTATAAAATCTATAGAAACAGTGTCCCATTTCCATTCTGCAATTGGTAAGGGATTTAGAAGACCAACTAGATGCTAATGTTCCACTTTGACCAATTGGCATTCCATGCATCTGGCCAAGTAGTTGGCCAGGTCCTTTTTCATTCCTCGCCAAAATAACTTCTTTTTCAAGGCTGTAAGCATTTTCAGATATCCAGGATGTCCTGAATATGGATGTTTATGATATTCATGTAGGATTTATTTTTTCAAAGAATCCACATTGGGGATTTACAATCTGTTTCTATAGTAGATCAGCACTTTCTGATTCTTGGTGTATCCATCCATTTCCTTTTTCAGCATTTTCACTTGTCGGTTTTCATAGTTGGGATCTTGATCTGCTACCTTTTTTACTAATTCTTCTAAATCAAAACTGGCACTACTCCCAATCTGACTTTTGTTTTGGTAGGCATTTCTGCTTAGGGCATCAAAAATTTTGTTTTCTTTCCCTTTGATATGTTTTATGTCCATATCAAATTTTCTCAGAAAAGACAATGATCTGGCTTGTCGAGCACTCAAATCTGTTTGAGAAAAGAAATAGTTGAGACTAATATGTTTTGTCATCAATGTAAATTTTTCTCCAAGAAGATAATGTCGCCACATCTTCAAGGCATGAATTACAGCAGCCAATTTCAGATCATATACACTGTAATTCTACTCATGTTTCTTAATTTTTCTAGATTCATATGCAATGACATAATTCTCTTGCAATAGAACTCCTCCCAACCCCTCTCTACATGCATTTGTACACACGAAAAACTCTTTATCAGGATCTGCAATCTTCAATATAGGTGTTGTGGTAAGTTTTAATTTTAGTTGTTCAAAGCTATGTTGGCATTTTTCAGTCCACTCAAATTTGGTGACCTTCCTCTGTAGCGAAGTTATGGGATATGCTATTGTAGAAAATATTTCTACAAATTGTCGATAATATCCCATAATCCCCATAAATGATCTCATCGCTGAAACATCAGTTGGCACTGGCCATTCTCTAATAGCCTTTATTTTCTCAGGGTCAACATCCAATCCTTGTTCAGAAATGATATGCCCTAGATATTGAATTTTACCTTTATAAAATTCACATTTTCTAAACATGACATATAACTGATTCTCCTTAAGAGTCTGTAACACAATTCTAAGGTGTTATTTATGTTTTGCCTCATGTTTCGAATAGACTAGAATATCGTCTATAAATACTAGTACGAATTTGTCTAAGTATTTATTCAGAACACTGTTCATTAAGCACATGAAAGTGGCAGGGGCATTTGTCAAACCAAAAGGTAGGACTACAAATTCGTAGTGACCATACTTGGTTTGAAAGGCTATTTTACTGATATCCTCCTCCTTAATTCTGAGTTGGTGATAACCAGTCCTCAATTCAATATTAGAGAATACTGAAGCTCCTCTCACCTGATCGAAAAGGTCATCTATTCTGGGAAAAGGGAACCATTTTTTGATTTTCAACTTATTGAGTTGATGATAATCAATGCACATTTTGAAGGTTCCATCCTTGTTTTTCATGAACAACACCGGTGCTCCCCAAGGAGATACACTCGGTCTAATGTAACCTTTATCCAACAACTCTTGTAAGTGCATTTTCAATTCCATGAGTTCAGGGGGGGCTCATCCGGTAAGGGGCGCTAGAAACTGGTGTTGCGCCTGGAACCAAATCGATTGAAAAATGCATCTCTCTCTTGGGGGGAAGATGAGGAATCTCATTCAGAAAAACCTCCTTAAAATCTCTTATCACTGGTAAGGTATCTAATAATTTTTCTTCAGGTTGCTGTCCTAATTCTTCAACATGTATAGCATATACCTGGTATCCTTTTCTAGCTATTCTTTTTAGATGAAGGGCCAAGATTTGCCTTACAGAAATAGGTTTTGGTTTCCCTTTTAACATGAATGGGTTTCCTTCATCATCTATACAGTGCAGAGTTTTGTCCCAACAATTCAGCATGGTCTTCTTCTTTTCTAACCAATCCATTCCTATCAATAAATCATAAGAACCTAATGGCATAATGTTTAAATATATCGCTCTTTAATATTCATTCAAGTTAATAGATGTTTTAGGTAGCTTATGAGTTACTTTGTGTTAAGTTCCGGTAGCTAATTGTACCAACCAAGGCTGTGGGAACTTTTCTGTTTTGAGTTTACATTTCTCTACAACTTGTGGACTAATATAACTCAAGGACGCACCCGGATCAATTAAGATAGTAACATATTGATTAGAAATTTTAGCTTCCATATCAACCATCGTAGACTGATGTTCTGCTTGTTGGTTCTCCAAGGCTGCACTGATAATGGGGATATTCCTTGCAATGTCATTCACTGTGGTAGCTTCTCTATCTCTCTGAAGCATCTGAATATTTCTGTGTGGACAGTCCCTCAATAGATGAGGTTCTCCGCAGCCCCAGCATTTCAAAGGCTCCTACATTTTAACAGTTCCCTCTTTCTTACTGTCCCCATCTATTTGTTTCGAACCAATTTGGGATTGAGCAGTTTGAATTTCATTTAGTCTGCTAAACTTCTCTCAATGATGATTCCTATCAAAATTATTCAAATAAGCTGGTTTCTGTTTCTTTCCTTTGAATTCACCATTGTTTATATAGCTTTTCCCTTTTTCACTCTTTCCTTTAAACTGCTGGTAGCATAATCTAGCTTTCCTCACCACTTCGTCCATGGTTTTTGGATTATCAAACTGTATTTTCTCCTTGTACACAGTAGGAAAACAATTCAAAAACCTTTACACCTTTCCTTTCTCTTCTCGAATATAAGGAACATATATCAACAAATTTGTGAACTTGGTTACAAACTCATCTATAGTGAGTGGCCCTAATTTGAGTTCATGAAACTCTTTTGATTTTTCATCATAATAGCGTTCGTTCAAATACGGGTTTTTAAACTTGACTTGGAATTCTTCCCAAGTTTTTTCATCAATGGCATGAACCATTTTTGTCTCCTCCCACCACAAGGTAGCCTTCCCTTGTAGCTGGTAGATAGTTAATCTGGCCCTCAAATTTCTTTCATATTCATAGACCTAAACATACTTAATCATATTCAATAGCCATGCCTCAACATCTTCCTCCTTCTCTCCATCATAGGAGGGAGGTTTAATTTTTTGGAATTCACCTTGTAATTCCTTCTTCTATTTGGACTAGTGTCTAGTAGTGTCATCTTCCTAAGAATCATCTGAGAGTTTGCCTTTCCTCCTCCTTCCGGAACCTTCACCTTCTTGGCTATTCTAAGAAGTCAGTTCTCTTATTAGTTTTTCCTGCTCCTCACTAGCTAAAGATAGCCTGTCATTTTGGCTTCTTAGCTCAACCATATCCCGTTGCAACCTGTGCAACATGGCCATTAAAGGAGCATTGGGATTTGGTGTATTATCTCTACCATCCAGATTGACATAGAGTTCATATTCTTCAGACATTGACCTTTCAGTTTTAGTACCTTTTTACACTAAAAAAATATAACATCAGTGAAAAACTTTTCAAAAAAAAAAATATAATAATAATAATAATTTCAGAACAGTGAGCATAGGAAAATAGCCTAGTTTTTCAACCTTGGGCTCGAATACCATTTGTAATGTACCTCTTTTCCCATCTTTTTCCCAACATAATTTTATTTTTTTAAACTTTAAATCACTATCCTTAAATATTTCAATTCCCTCAAAGGATAATTTATCATGATGTGATATAATGTAAGGAACCACTGAAGAAGTCATAAGGGTTTCCTACTTATACTAACTAATGAAATTATTATAAATATTTTTATAATTGTAACAGAGCTTCAACCTCTATGGTTATTGCAACTCCTAAGTTTTATGAAATTCTTTTGGTCTAAATAGAAAATTAAGATAATAATATAAACACTCCACATGCCTATATTAGTTTTGTTACAATGATCCTTTCTCTTATATAAACTATACACCATCAAATTTTTTTTTGTTTATACTATAACCTTACTAGAAATCTATACTTATCGATTGTGACATTTTCCAAACATATTTATGTTAATAACGATCTATTCACATTAGTTAATAGTGTAATATTTTACACATCATACAATGTAATTTTTATCGAACTACCATATGATTTTCGTAGTATCATAGCATTTATGATGATATCTTTGGATCGTTTGAACCAAGTCCAGGTGATCTATATCACTGACAGTTATTTCATATACTACCCATGCATTTATATGCCAGTACTCTTGGCATTAAATTCTTTCACCCATTCGGCCCTCGAGCCACGAGTTTGAAAATATATTATTTTTTCTATATGGTGGTTCTGCAACTGTATTAATTTTCTCCTCTGTGTTTGTACACTTAACGTTTAATATGGCTAGGGCTTTGTGATACCGAAGTATGGATCACTGATCTATGTCTGACTCAATGGATTTATGACACTTGTAGGGTGGAAATTGATTAGGTTTTTGAGCTCGGTCTCCATTTCTCTGGACGTTTTTCTTTTCCTTCAATGTAAGTGCTCTGGTTCTCTCATCACATATGACAAAGCCACAAACTATGTACTCTATGGCATGCTACGATTTCCATTTCAAGCCTTCGCCCTCATAGGTACGTTTAATTTTATATGAACTCTGTTTATGGAATCCTTGATGAGTGTGTATTCGTAACGTTCTTTTCCAGTTTCAAGTTCAATTGTGTTCTTCCTGTATATTAAATCTTAGGTGCCTTACTCTACTGTGATATGATTTGTTTTTCTTTCTTGAATATAGATTTCCCTTTGAAGGTCAAAGTATGTCCTTTTCACATGAACGATTAACCTCATCATTCTGTGTCTAAGTGTTTTAAGTTTCGGTTTGACTCAAATGTAGTGGTATACGAATGGGAATAATTGGTTTTATATGGTTTTCTGATTTCTTCGTATCAAATTGTCCTCACGATCTCAGTTTTTTGATCCGAGCACAGAAGCCATAGTATATGGTTCAGTTCTGAGTTCATATTGATATCCAAATACTATATTTTCAACTTGAATAATTTTTATCTTTGAGTCATATTATTATTTTTGAGTAAACTTAAACCATTTACTTGTGCTTTACCTTCTTCTTCTCGGCTATGTTGAAGGAACCAATTCGATTCTTTTGGGAATCGACTTTCTGGACGAGATTGATAAGCTTGGCTTCTTTACAATGTAGCATGGATGACTTTGTTTCCCATCTATTCGTAGAGGTAAACCTCTATCTATCGTTGTTCAAATGATAATATTGTGGGTTTGTAATGGTATGTACTAGGGTTCTTATACCCATTCATTTTCTTTTTCCAATTGTAGAACATAACTTACTCATCGTTTTACCAGTTCTGGATCAGGTACTCTCATATACACGATTTGTTTAGACATCTATGGTTTATGTCATATATGTTTTCTTTTCATTTGGAATTCCTCCCTTCCAAAATTAACATTTTCTTCTCTTGGGGTTTTTGTTCAGGTATCATCAGATCTCAAAATTTTATTTCAAAGCTATCATATGTTACTGTTGGGTTTACAAGGTAGGGCACCTGACAATTGATTTTTCTGTTGAACTAGGGTACCCCGTCCCTCAAGTTTTCTTCGAATTTTAGAAAGGATTTCGGCATTTTTCCCTCTTATTTATTTTGTGTTGTTTATATGTTTCAACAATAGCATAAATTGCTATAAGAAATTTTTGTGCTCATTTGTACGAGAGCTTACAGGACTCTCCTATTGTAATAACCAGATATTTGCATCATTTTAACTAGATTTGCTTCGTATTGTTTTTGAAGGATTTAGTTATTGGATCTTAATACCAGTAATATTCGTTTTTTTTGATAAAACTATATCTATGTCTAGTAACTTATATATTTTACCTTAACAGGGCTTGGCTTATACTGCATTAACTTATGTATAGATATCTCTTTTCTTATATGGCTCATTAGATTTCAAATTTATAGAAATAAAATCTTATTCTATTCACAGTAAGAAATTTAGTCCTTTCTCCTGCATAGTGACAGTTAACCATTCATGGCTTTCCTGCTTTTAATAATTTTAATTTCAACCATAAGTCTAGCTTCTATAATCATTACATGACTTTGGTCAACTCGTTTTTCACAATTATGCATGGCTTATAGATATACCTTTAATTCCTGAAAATATATCTCTGTGTATTTCAAGATTATTTCTTCTATTGACATATAGATACAACTTATGTTAAAAGAATTATAATTCTCGTTCTTGAAGTAATATTTCTAGGTTGAATTATTCCATCACTAATTGTGTCGACAAAATTCTACACCATGATATATTCTAGTTTTCTAGTATGTTGACAACAACTCTCATTTAAATATTCATTCCAGTATTAAAATTTTTATGCAACAGGACTTTAAAATCCTTTATTTGATGATGGTATATGTATAAATTATTTTCATAAATAATTATTTTTCTCTTGAGTATGCTTTAGAAGAATTTAGTGGTAAACTGAAATTTCCTTCGATATAATTTCTTTTCTATCTGTTAACAATTGTTATTGTCATCATTTGTTAATTATAAGTAGCTTCACTTGGATTATTAAGTAATTACCTATTCACTGAATTTTCACCATGGTTCTTGTCTGATCCTATGAAGTTCATAAATGTATATCCATTCTCATTGTTTTCTTCTAGTTTTTACATAGCACCCACACACACACACACACACACACACACACACACACACACACACAGATATATATATATATATATATATATATATAACTAGATAAAAATTATAACAGAATATCAGTTTTTCTTATCTCCAGATCCAAACCTGAATACAGGTTTCGACATTCCGGAAGATGGATTTCTGAACTTATTCTATTATGCCACTATATTTACTAGATTAAATCTATTAAATCTGGTTAGTCAAAGGCATGATTTAACATAGTACTAGTTAATCTAATTATCCACATCCTTTCAACTTCATGCAATTAATTACACATACTTCATAGACTAATTTGTAAATATTATGAGTGCATACCAAGGTGTAGTGACTAGTCGTCCCAACCATAGAATTCATTTGTCTTCAGAATTCACCCTTGAGCTACGATCCTCTCCAAGAACAGACCAACCCCAATCTGTTTTGGAGTAGCTTACTTAAGATATGCTTTCCCAAAAGCCTCTTTCTAATTCTGCGTCCAGAATTCAGGAGGCTTTTCTTCCTATTTTCCTAGGCTGCCCTGGGACTTTAAAGCTGCTTTCTGCTTTTCTAGCTTTTTACCTCTTCCCAACTACTTTCGTCATCATTGCGGAATTTAGGATTTTCCTCTTAAATCTAAGTTAGAAATAATTCCTTTCAAGGCTTTTTGATAGGTTTTTGGGAAAGTCTTAGCCTTATCCATATCCTCATGGATCAGGCTTATGATCTCCAATCTCGTTTGGTCATAGTGCACACATAATATTTCATTTATTTTCATTAATAAATATTTAAATAAAAATCCATAGAATAATTATCCATTGGGGTCCACTCCCCTTTGGATTTTTGTTCAAATGTCTAACTTAAAAACCATAGAAATTAAGGGTGTTACAATGACAAATAATTTCCTATGTGTGGATCAGTAAGATTTTGTGTGAACAACCCTGCAGAATAAGAGAGTTATAGCAGGAGGTTTACGAGAACCTTGAAGTCAACAATGCATCGACATCTAAAAGAAGAATAAGTTATAATTTTATTGGAAAATTAATTTTTGATGCGTTAGAGTGGTATCACACATATTGTAGATTTCTGACAAAAAAGTGCAGGTTTATAAAGAGACCTGCACCAGGAAACTAAGGAGTTCCATTCCTAAGAGGCATGGCTGTAGGAGTATGCATGTTCAAATGAGGTAAGATAGAGAGGTAAATGGTAGGTTTGTTTTCAATTAATTTTCGAGGTAAATGTTTTATTACATGTAACAGTGCGAGGATGATTAAATTAGGAGGATTATAACCATGAACATATGTAGTTCTTAAAGAAGTGTTGCAAAGAACTTTTACAAGTTATAACTAAGGTTATGAGGAGGAGGAAAAGTGGGTGTTCTTACAGGAAGTGAGGATTTCTAGAAGCCTAAAATGATCATGGAAACTCAAGAGGTATTATAAGAGGTATTATAGGAAAGGACCAAAGATACCTAAAGGGTATGTTCAGAGATAGCTTTGTTAGGTATCTAAACCGATTAAGAAGTAAATTTTTATTATAGAAGCTTGGATGCATTCTGCATATGGACAAGATAATGTTCACTAAGAAATAATGAATATGACTATTGATATCTGTTATCGCCCGATTTGGACCTCAGGCTGAAAAAGGGAAATTAGGGTAACATCTAAACCATGTTCAACCTTGTAGCTAGCCCTACAAGGTCAGGAGAGGGCTCTCTCCATGAAAAGATATTCAACACAGTACAACAATGAACTAATTTTAGGCTAGGTATAAGAATCAAAAAATGTTTAAATGGAATGAATGAATTTTTCAGGGATGTATGGGACAAATGGGACAGTTTCAAACTGGGGAATTAAATCAGGATACAGAGTATTTCGTGGGGCAAGGTAGCCAGGAAATTTCAGCAATTAATTTTAAATAAGGATGGAATGGAAAGAATGGTGAGGAGCTGAAAAGGGCATGGGAAATGGATCCTTTTCAAACAGAAGAAAAACACAGAGTATTGAATCATTTCCCAAGCCACCACATAAGAAATGTATTCTACCTTTCTATCTTGAAAGCATTCAACTAGAGATGTTTATGAATGAATGATGAACATAACAATCTACATATGAACACAAAGGAGAGAACAAATGCTAAATTTCATACCACATGGATCCCAAAAATCAGAGTTGCATCTCTTATTAATTCCCTGTCCAAAACTATTACAATGGAGCGCAAAACGTTCTCCTTGATTTACACACAATTCCCCTACTTTTTGAGTTATATACTGCTTTACAAATTGTTTAAAATTACATTAAATAGACTGAAATGTGGGAAAATAGATCTACAGAAAGATGGAGCTATTTTAACAGCTGCAGAACTGAAACCTGAAGATAGAAAAGAGAACCAAAAATCTGCCCTAAAGAAGGAACAACATGACATTTGATTACTTTGGCAGATTCACTTGTTACGCTGTTGAATGAAAAATAGAAAATTTGAAGAGCATATCCCTATTTTTCCTACTACTGTAGACATCTCTGTCTCATATTAGCTCTCGGCCGTTTGAATTTTTCTTCCTATTATTTCTTTGAAAAAAACGAATTTTTAATAAAATGCCTTTGAAATAACATAAAATGAAACTATGCCTTTAGTGAAGGAAAAATCGATTTTGAATAGAAGGAGGAAATGGAAAGGAGGCGAGGTCCGCATTGCAATCGGAATCAGAATTGATGGGGAAGAGGGGATATAATATAATAAAACATTTTAAAAATGCATGTTGCGTTGGTGTCATCACAATTGGGATCGGAGGAAAGGGGGAGGTATTATGAGGATTAAAAAATTTTGATGCGATTGGGATTAGTTTAATAAGGATAAGCCAAAGGGTAATGGGAGATCCCTTTAGAATAAACGAAAAATGATTTTTCACTTTATATAAAAGGGAAGAATGATTTTTATTGAAAGGGCGGAGGGCTTAAGGTGGGACCGGGGTATGAATCACATTCGAAATTGAGAGATGGGGGCGGGTACATTACATGATAAAACTTCACCAATGCGATTAGGGAGAGGCAATGGGGAAAACCTTTGTATAAATGAAATAAAAAAAAAAATTGATTTTAACAAAGGGAAAAGCCCCTTTATTATGAATGGGCGAAGGTTTATGTGGTGGGCCTGAAGGTCAATCGGCATTGGGAGAGAGCGGAAAAAAAATATATGGCGCAAAGGGATCTCACCGTTTGCAATGGCACGATTGACTGTGGGCCATCTGATCGAATGGGTAGATCAACGGCAGAGGAGTAATTGGGAGTTCGCAATCAGGAGGAGTCAATCGAAAACACCGATGAAGTATGGGTCATTGGATCCGATGGGCAGATCGACAGCCGAGATTTCATTGGGTGTATGCAATCGGGTGAGTGGAATCGCATCGGAGTTTTTATAGTTATAAGGGTCAATCAGGGCGCACAAAAACATGGTGCAATTGCGATGAAAGGGAAGGGAATTGGGTTGGCGGGGGTTCTTATAATGTGGAACTTAAACTTTGCTATAAATTTTAAGGGGTCATGAAGGGGAAGTGGTTTGAATATTTCGATTGCGACCAGAGGGAATTTATCATATAAAAACTTTATTATAAAGTTAAAAGGTATGGAGGGGAAGTGGTTAAATTATTTTGCATATGTGCTTAAGAGATTTAAATAATGCGATTTTGCCATCGGATGGAGAAAAAGGGGTTTTACAAAGAAAAATAATAAACTTTAATAACATAAAGTTTAAGGGAAGGGAGGGAAAAAGAGGAAGGGTTAGGGTATAGAGGACTTTATTCACTCACGCATCAATTTCAATCCAAAAGTCAGTTTTGAGAGTGTAATATACCGTTGGAAAGTTCTTTCTAGGCTCTTTCTGCCAGAACTACTTAGAACATGATTTGACACTAAAAATGCTACGAAAAACTTCTCTGAAAGGTAGGGTGATTAATTTGTGGAGATAATACCTTCTAAAATGTGACTTATTACATATGCTGACATAAAATTACATAATAAATGATAATGAAGGCAAAATATCATGTTTTCAGTTCAAAACATGGTTTTTAGGTGAAAATTATAGTAAGCTAAATAAAACATTTCTTTGATCTTCCAGGTGCTGTGACTTTGAATTTATTGACTTCCTCATGACCTTGCTGACATTTATTGACACTTGACTCATTAATTCGAGTATGGTGAGACCCTATAACCTAAAGAGACCCATCCTATGACCTACTAATATGGATTTGGAATTGAAAGTGCCTCATGAATAAAGACCATAGAGAGGAGAATCAGCAAGTTTCGTATGAGTTAAAATTGATAAAAGATCACTACCATCAATGGATCCATGACCCAACGGAATGGTGAAATTTATTGGTATGGGACTCCTAATATGAAAATGCAAAAGAGCTATTTTGATCACTGATGGCAGTATGACTAGAATGACACTAACAATATCCATAGCATGGGTTTAGGGAAAAGTTACAACACAAGAAAAGAAGATTCCAAAGAAAATGGAATAAAAGGAAGGATGAGTCGAGCGAAATTTGACTAAGAAATTGCTGCAGTGAAAGAAAAACTCAGAATAATGAAGATGCTACTACAAGAGAGTAAAAAATATCATACATGTGGAAGGAATATTGAAAAAGAGAGGTTTCAAAATCTTATGATGAAAGTTGGAGAGATAATCCAGAGGAATGAAAAAGATACCCTCAACAACATGAGGGAAATTATTACAAAATAGTTCATAAAAATGACACACAATGTTTGGAATCGTGGGTGTTTGAAGGTAATAGTGGCTGAAAAAATTGAGTGGTGGCACACAAAAATAGATTATGAATTATAGCGCAAGGTTTCAGATGCAAGACGCTTGTTACATTAAAGGCTTATGATTAGGATATCATAAATTTTTCTTTTGATGTAGGAGTATTACAGATTTTAAGCCATCAAGATTTTGGAGGAAAAAGTTTTAAAATGAGGTTTTGAAATTTTGAGAATAATTCACATTCTTTATGCAAATATTATATTAAGATGATTATTCTTGGAAATTTAAGTGAATGAGTCATGACATGTTAAGAAAATATTGGTTGTGAAACATGAGATTCTAGAGATAGATTGAGTGATTTTAGGATTTAGAAAAATATGATCTATAAACTAATTTTACGATTTGGAGAAACCTAATTTATACAGTGATTTTAGTATCTAGAAAAATATGTGATGTTTCGAAAGTTTATCTATTGTAATCCTAGAAGAAATATAAATGCTAGAAGAAAAGAGGATGACCAAGTAAATGTAGAATCAGGCCAAAAGAGAAATGAGCGAATTCCTGAATAATGATAAATTCATATACATAGCTTCATTAACACAATAAAGTTTCATAATTTTTGTGTATGAATTACCCACATACATGATCACTTGAAGAATTCCTATCTATGTGAAATTTGAAATTAATATGAATTTCAATGACTGAATGGGTGTGTTGTTTGAATACAATTGAACTGATGAATGAATCTATGTGAAATCCCTCACATATAATAATGTTTTTGTACGAGTGACAGTAAGGAGAATCAACGAGATTCATAAGAACTTTTTTTAAGTAGAGCTCACTAAGAGTCCATTTAAAATCGAGATTAATATGGGTAGAATCCATATAGGTTTCAAATTCTGTAAAATTATCCATAATTTCGAAGAATTTGGTGAAAGATTATGAATTTTCGTGTTAGTAAATCCACTAGATCAAGTAGCATACTTGTTGATGATAAACAATTTCCAATCTGTTGATTAAGGGGATTCTATGTGAACAACCACGTATAATAAGAAAGTTATAGTAGAAGGTGTATGGGCACCTTAATCTCCGTACTCCATGACATCTTAGAAAAGCAAGAACTAGAATTTCAGGACAAAAAAAAAAAAATTGTTTGCATGCATCAAGCAACCATTTATTGGAATGTATGGGTAAACCAATGATGTAACTGGAATGTATGGGTAAACCAATGATGTAACCATCTATCTAGTATAAAAATCTCTTATTGCACATGGGTCATTCAACTGCTGCACGGCTACGTAACCAATATAACCATATTCCTTAAAAGATATCTTTAGTGTACATGATTTACTAGATTTTTTAATAAACTTACCTTGAGTGAAAAACTTCTCCTCCAAAATTCTACAACAAATAATATGATTCAATATTCATCCGACCTATGGTCCACTACTCAACTGTTAAAAATACTTCCTAATAAAATATGGAAAACTACAAAATTATCTGGTTACCAACCGCACATAATAAAAGAATCTTAGAACGCCGTATCCTTTTATATGTCATCATTATAAAATTTTTAACTTAAACCTATACGTGTTATAATGAATACACATTTGCATAATTTTCATGTGACTTTTAGAATGCTAGCAGCCCTTGAATTTGCCTCTTGTAATCATCGATCTATGCAACCGAAAGCAAGCCATGCCTTCAATTGCAACTGAACTATCTTGCTGAACAACATGGCTTTGTTTTGACGCTCGCTATTTCTGCGCATAATATTTCCTTAATATTTTTAATAGAATTTCTTTAATTTTCACGTAAGAATTTCCTTTCATTTCGGTTTGCGTCCACATTAATTCATGTCAGTTTGATTATTCTTAGGTCTACTAAACTGTGCAGCTTGTCTTATATGCATGCTTATTTTTTATTTTTTATTTTTCTTTTACATAATTGTATTCACATTTCATTAATTATGATAATCACTTATTGATTTATATTATTTATATTTTTATGATAAAAATAATGCCGTAAAAAAAGTTGAAAAAAAAATTGAAATTAAAATAAATATATATGACTAAGCCAAATTCTTATGTTATTATGAAGTCAGCAATTTATTATATATATATATATATATATATATATATATATATATATATATAACAAACTTAAAATAAATCTCAAACAAAACTAATTGAATTTAGTTCGTGGATACAAAGTCTGCAAGTTATATTAATTAGTTTAATCTTTTCAGCATATAACCAAACTTTTGTTTTTTCATGGTTTTGAATTCTTCTTGAGGCGCGGAGGCAACAACATAAGTTATAATCCCATTTTTTCATCTGTATTTCGCAAGTATTTGGCTAGTGTAAAATTATGCTAGCATTAGTTCATATCTATTAAATGCTAATTCATACACTAGCATTAGTTCATATCTATTAAATGCTAATTCATATCTATTAAATGGTATAGCTACTCTCACTACCTTTTAGACAATACGGCCATATAAGATTATACTTGCAAGTATTTAGCTAGTGTAAAATTATGCTAGCATTAGTTCATATCTATTAAATGCTAATTCATATCTATTAAATGTTATAGCTACTCTCACTACCTTTTAGACAATACGGCCATATAAGATTATACTTATGGCTATCACATGTTGTTCCCATCCTCTCTGCTGCACAAATGTGGCCTTCATAGGTAAACTTAGGTTGTTAGCCATGAAAAATATATATGCCTTCTTTGAGAGGAAGGATGAGGAACTACCATAGGATGCATCGTGTGGTTGGGAGGGGCTTCTGAGGTAGGTTAGGTTACTGAGGATGCCAAGAAACTAGGTGTGGTCCTTTCTGAGAGAATAAATTTCAGAACTTCGATTCTATGTGCTTGTGAGTCCTTCAACTCAAGGGTTTCACTCACGGAGCTTTCGACTATGGGGTTTTCATCCCATAAAATTTAGACTAATCCATGTCTTTATCAATTCTTTAAATTGTAAAAGACAAATTTTTACAAGTGGAAATTTAAGCATGGTTTCAAATTATATCATTTCAAATAAAAATTAGAATCCTTTTACAACATGTTTAACTTTTTGTACAAGCTAGAAGGCTCACCTTTCGGGCTCCCTACTTGAAGACTCAAATTTTTCGCTGCTATATTTGACCTTTTTCAAAGTTTTCACTGCTACCTTTGACCTTTGTGAGCGATACCCAGATTATGCTATATCGAATCAACACCTAATGCCATAGATAGCATCATATATAAATGTAGAAGTAGATGTAGTCGTCAGTGAAGAAAATGCTTTACTTGTGCTTATAGTTTCCCCCTTCCATATTGTGATTCAAAATTCTCCCCATCAAAGAACAAGTGTAATTGCAGTAAACATGGCAACGTTCCTATATGTTGCAGAGGAACGTGGCTAAAATAGATCTTTCACACAGGAAATGGGGGAGGTAAAGCCACAATTGTGCGGACAACATAATATATAGCCATAATTTGAGAAGAAGATACTTTCTGAAGTATTATTAAGTAATTTGTTGTGTCTTTTCTACCATTATTTCTTTAGACAATGTCTCTGGTTTTATATAAATCTGTACATCCAAAATAAGAGTTAGAGTTTTTTTTTTTGGTATATAATTAGGAATACGAAATTTTATAATTTTTTTTTCTAAATCTCTAAAATAAAACATGTACCTTTTCACAACTCCTCTATGAATTAGATTTATTGAGTGCTAAGAAGATAGACCATGCATAGCAGGGGGGTGAAGGACACACGGCCCAAAAAAACCCAACCGGCAGAAGACTGAACTTCTTAGGATGGAGCTTTATTTATTTGGGCGTGTTCAAGAAGCCCAACAATCTGCAAAAGACAAGTTTCAAAACTAACAATCTGCAAAAGAGCAGTTTCAAAACCTACATGAGTATCTTTGACATGCAACCCTCATACTTGATTCATGGTTCCTTTGAATACTTTATCACCAATCCTCTTTTAATAGGTCGAGGTTCCCCTGTCAGCATACTGTCATTGACATGACTTTTATCTGAAATCGCCAACCCGTCTGTTGGTATCTTTTCCCCTAGAACACATTTTAGAGCATCATTTCTCTGAATCTACTGATTCACTATGATCTTGCATTCAAATTTGATTTTTCTGTTACCGTCCAATGTGAGCAATATGGATGTGTCTGCACCTAGTTCCATAATCTTTGCAATGGCTTCTGAAGTTTTTCCTTTGGCTAAAACTTTTAGAAAATTCCTAGAAAAATGAAGGAGATTAACATGTCAGTTGTCTCAAAAAAAAAATGTACCTTTAAGGGTATTTGAAGTTGCGGCTCTAACGAGTGAATAAAATGAATAAAAATAAGCTACATTTGTCCCTATGTCTACCAAAACATCCATATTAGTTGATCGATGCCTCAGGGATTCAATATATTTTGTTCATCAGGAAGTATATGTCATCCTTGATTACGGTGATCGAGTAGTTTACCCAAGCCCCACTTGATTAAGGGAATCCTTGCTTCATCTATTGGGACTTGGCTACATGTAAACCCCAAGTCCCACTTGGAAGTTGAATAATTCATTTTTTTAAAACCATTTAACCTTATTAATATCGTATTTACTTTTATATTTTTAATTAATTTTTATTTTCAATTTAAATATATTAAAATAATAAAAACCAACAGCTTTACTCCCTTGCATGCACGAGACCTGTATAGGAAATTCTTAGTGAATTTAATTTATTCTCAGTTTTTTGTCACTGCAGATTTATTTTATTCAGAGTTCGTAGTCACTGCGGATATGCATTATGTAGGATACAAGTAATTGTACACAAAAAAATGAAGAAGAGGTATGGCATACTATGTACAATTGCAAGCATTCAGCTACGGGCATGTCAAATTTAGGACCTTTGTTCTGAGGTAGAGAAAAGCCATTTCTATCTGTCTATGGAACAAAAGTCGAATACGCTTGATTGTTTCAAGGCTTCTTGTCATGAAGAATATTAAGGTTAGCAAGATCAGATTCAACTATGAAAGAGCGAGTCAAGGTTTGACAAGCAAAGAGGTTTATTGATCACATTGAAGTATGAATAATAGGGAACTCGACTTGTTATTTCTCCAGTTTCAAAGAAGAACACTGAAATAGATTTTTTGGAATTGAAAGGCTAACAGACCGAGGGTTTTGGGCATCATCATTCAAACCTTATCCCTATATCAAAGCAGCAATCGTAATCCGAGTTAAGCAAAGGAATAATATAAAGGTTAAAACATAAAACTCCAAGATTTACATATTTTATAAAAAAAAATATCAATGAATTTATCAAAGTTTGAAGGGATTGTCCTATTGCTACAAGGCATTTAAGGCCTTTCCCTGGAAACCATATCAAGAGAGGAAAATCTCTCATTTCTAATTCGAAATTCTAAGACATTATTTTATCACTCTGTATCACATTGATAGACCGTAAAATATAGTCTCCAAAAGAATCGATATTTTAAATATACACCTGCTTTGATAATCAGTCCTAAATCCATCAGCAATTTGGAAGAATATTTTTGTCTTAGGATCAAGATATTCTATTCTAACCTTGGCGCAACATTCTCTTTTGATCCTATGAGGACTAGAAAAGATGTAGACCCATTCTCTTTTTGTTCTGAGCTCCATCTCATTTCAAAAGGAATTAATTTAATCCTCTGTTTAAAAGGGAGAGAAACCAAGACTCCTATAGGATGATGGATGATTATGCTCATTACCTTACTATCATGAACACAAAGGGACATGCTATTAGATACAAGGCTTTTCCTCTTGGTAAAATTGTATGGCCTTCGATTCTTCATCTTGTTCAGTTCCCCTACATAGTAGGAAAAATATCCCTGTGGGTTGGTTGTTATCAAGCAAAAATTATGTATGGTTCTCTAACATACATATATATGGAATCAATTCACATTGATATCTGCAATTATATATCCAGCTCAGAGATCATCACTCAGCTCTATGCATTTGGCATAGACACTTAGTTCATTTGAAATGGGAATATTGATATGTCACTAAAGAAAAGTAAATTCTGATCATATTCTTCTCTAGGTGATATCCAAGTCCTTCATATACTACCGTAATATGATGAAGCCTAGATATATTCTTAGCTTGAATTTTTTTATCTAAGTTGAGAAAATCTGTGAGTTTTTTACAGTCATCAGAAAACGTTTTTGGAAAGGAGGATAGCATTAGGCATCAAGTGGTGGAAGCATTTGACATGTGTAATGGAGTCTATCCTCTTTCAAAATTTAGTGAAAAAACTGACCTTAGTAGAAATGATCCTCTTGGAAGTTTGAGAATTTGAAGTTATTATAAAATTCTCTATTATTTGAGGCATGAGATCTACTATGTGAAGACAGTATTCTACAAATGAAAATCAAATCAGCTCTTATGGTTTGTTCATCATTATGTAAACCCTGTATATCGATGACTCTGTTATGGTCTTGCTCACAATCAAAGTTGTGAAGAAGAAAAATGTAAATCTCGAATAAATTACCTCTTAAAGTAGCTTCAATGGATCTTGGCATCATCTCATAATGATCATTTGTGGAGGTATGCTAAAATCATCTAATCAAGAAGATAGATTTTATGAGTTGCTCTGACTTTTCTAGAAACATGAAGATGCCATATTGGGCAAGGACTTCAATATTGAGTCTTGAATGTGCAATAGGAGGTTTATATGGCAGTAAGAGTTTTTAATTTTCATATTTGTTTTTGAAATAGTTTCATTAGCACCTGCTTTCAGCCAGAAGAAGATTGCAATCTTTTTATTGATTCAGAATTAACTCCATTGTCTCATTATTCTTGCAGACAAGATTAGGTATCTATTCAAGGGTTATCTCTTTCGAACACTGTTTCATCAAATTCTAAAAAATGGCTTGAAAAGTCCTCCTCAATGGAGTTTTCAATTTCCAAGGGGCTGAAAGTGTGTTTTCAGTGTTGGTTTCATTTCCTTCAATAGGAGGACTAGGACCCTATTCTATGTTCCTCTGGGAAGCATACAATTTTCTAATTTCTTGAAATTTTGGGAGCCAGTCAGAGTTGTTGTCCCACTATGCACAAAATTTCTCCATAAAGTTTGAAAAATGCACAAATATTCCATGTTCCTCTGGGAAGCATACAATTTTCTAATTTCTTGTAATTTTGGGAGCCAGTCAGAGTTGTTGTCCCACTATGCACAAAATTTCTCCATAAAGTTTGAAAAATGCACAAATATTCCAATTCATGAACCAGTCTTTTGCACAACACTTCAAACTTAGAGAAAAAAAAAATTCACCATAGTGTCTTAATGAAGAAAGCCACTGCTCTGCAACAATGTTGTTTTGGATATGGAAATATGGGGGAATTTTTCATCTTATCTTTCGGATTCATCTCATATATCGGGATTTGTATCTTCATGTGTCTGAAGGAATGCATAGAACCTTTCTCAGGTGGGCAACATGACACATAGTAGAGCTGAAGTAGGATTGCACTAGCTGGAATCACTTAAAGCAGTTATTGTTTTATTTTTTTTATTTTTTAGTTGTTGTTTTGTTTTTTTTGGTTTATCTTTGAAGGTTCAATTTATGAATGGGCATTACAGATCTCCCTACTGGTAGGGAATTGCTACCCCACAACCCTTCTTCTTTAATTAAAAACTAAGAGTAGGTATCCTAAATATATTTAGGTATTCTAAATAGAAGTAGGTATCATAACTAGACATAGGTATCCTAAATACACATGTTTTTAGGCAGTTACAATTAAAATTATACATTTTAATTTAAATACATTATGGTTGGTGTTTTTTTCTGTTTTGTCCTCCTTTTTGGTGGAGGGTAATTTCTCTTAGTTTACATGAATAAATAGTCACATGAAACTTAATCTCATATTATATCAATTAAAATAAGAAAATTTTTATATGTTCATATTTTCCATTTCAAAAGAAAATGTCTAAACTGTTATAAATTTTAAAAATTTAGAATTCAAATATAAAACGGAAAATGATAAAATTTCTTACAGATTTTAAAAATTAAGAATTAAAAATAAAAATAAATTTGAAAACCTAATGAAGTGATGAAATATAAATATAATAGGTTATTCAAATGAACAAATTAAAAAGTTAAATTTCTACATTTGTGAGATCCTTTAAATATATGCTCGTGAACCCTTCATGTCTAGGTCACCAAGAATGTGAAGCATGGCCTAGTGCCATAATTAAGTCACTCTTGGATTCTATTATTTGGACGAACTAGTTTAGGATTACGGCTTGGTCCACGATCATCTTCAAGCTCCTTGTCTATAATATATGATAAACTCATATTTTTTTGTTTCTTTGTGAATGTCGACCCTCTTATGATGGCTTTGGATTAGATGCGACATATTTTTTTCTAGAAATTTGTTTACCTATTTGAAATCATTCTAAAAATTAATTTCCTTCCTTGGCTTCAACTTTGTTACCTACTACTTTGGCAGAAATTAATCTTACTTTTGAAATATTTTAGTAAAATTCCCATAAGAATGGGGATTTGAATGGAATTTTATTAGGGCTTGTGCTAACTTCATCCATGGAAAATAACTTATAGGGCTTAAATATAAACTTCTCTAAATCAACCTCCATGCATATTGTCATGAAATACTATAAATTCTCTTCTGATTCTACAAAGTTAATAAAATGATCTAATTTATTTCCAAACTTTCTAACGAGGTTATCATCATAGAACCTAAACTCGAGATGAAGTTATCTAACCCAAAAAGAAGATATCATATTTTTCTATTATGGATTGAAATCAAGGGACCATGGGGTAGATACATTTCCTTAGATCCCACGAAGTATACAATATTTTAATATAAAATATCACCCTTGCTTGTTTAGAAAGAAAAATATATAAAGAGTAGGGCTAAACAAAGATTTATTTACTTTTCCTTTAATTTTTGGGAATAATTGTTCTACTATTCATCTCTCATAGCTGTTTTACTTTATTAGAGGCCAATAAAAATTAAAACTTGTGCCCTCTTAGATAAAATGAGGGCTTAAACATTAAATATGAGGTGGGTGATCCACATGAGTGATGGATTCCATGCTTTTGACTAGAAATAAATATTATTATGATATGATCTCCTAGATATAAAGACCTATGTATGGAGTTGGGTTCCTTAGATTCATTTAAAATGCCTCCCGCAATACCTTGGAATCTTCATGAAAAATGGTTCCTAACGTTTTGGTAGATCCAACAATGATAGTGACCCTTCTTCTATGCAAGGAATTTAGTAGGAAAAAGGCTCCAACCTATATGGCTCTTAAAAATATTATTTCTAATATAAAAATACTACTATATTGTCATTGAACTAATATTATCAACGTATGATGTATTTGTCAAACATATAACTTGGTTATGTGAGGGGCATACAATTAATAGGGTAAATATTAGGTACAATAGAGTTGACTGGTTATGTTCATAAGTTCCATCTAACATATTCAATAACTATTCAATTCCACCAAATTAAATGTAATTAACATTTTTTAGGGTCTATATATTTAATGTGTTGATTACCATAATGTTTTGTTTAACTAATTGAAAGGATTCTATTAATCAAAGAGAAATTACATATAATGTAGCCTTATCTATGTACTTGGCCTGCCACTATGAAAGAAGACTAATGATAAAGTAGAAGGGTTGTTTTCCAAAAAGATTTCCAAGATTTATGACTATATTGAACCATCACAAGACTAAAAGAAAAATGGAATTAGGGAAATTTTGAGGTAAAAAATGGGTCTCAAAACAAAAATGTACAGAAAAATGGGTTGAGAGGATTCAATATGATGATGTGAAGCATGGTAGATGATTCACCATTTTTGGAGTAAAAAGGTAAAAAGATAAAAAAGTAAAAAAAAAAAAAAAATTATTTCAACTCATAGTTATAACGTATGTCCTTGCGATTTTACTCAAATTTCATGCAGGAACACTCGTTGAATGGAAAAAATATTTTTTCATCCAAGGAGTACCCATTTTCATACTTTCGATGGACCCTATTACGTGGAAAATGTGAAGTACATGAAAGAAAATATTCTTTCATGTATTTCATATTTTCCATGTAGTAGGGTCCATCGAAAGTATGCAACATGGCTACTCATTCGATGAAAAAGTAATTTTTGCATCCAACAAGTGTTCCCACTAGAAATTTGAGTAAAATCATAGGGCGATAAATTGTAAATACAAGTTGAAAAAGTAAGTTTTTCTTTCTTGCCTCTAAAACATGACAAGGCAATATAATATTATCTCATTATTTCCACTATTATTTTATAATATTTCTTAGAACACCCATTTTAGACCTTAAAAACTCTCTAATTCTTTTTAACCATAAATATAAATATTATAATAATTGTTAAATAATTATAAACTATCAAAACTAGTTGGGATTGATCTTGACAATGAACATGATAAGAAATAACATAAGAAACACAGGGTATCATGTAAATAATATAAGGTGGTGGAAGCATCCATTTCAATGGACATATGATCAAACACATCATTTGGATGAGCATGGCCTTTTCCATATAGCATGAAAACTTCTATCATTTCCAAATGTTTGTCCATGTATTTAAATTTTGATTGTTGTATTCAACATTCCCAAGATCTGTACTTTTGCATCGTTTCTATTCAGTAACACTCTACCCATGAGTAGCTTGAAATAAAAAGTATAGGTCCACTATGTACATTCAGTGATTCTTAAACCTATTAGGAATTATAATTAACACTATTGAATCTAATTAACATTCCATTTCCATGGTTATACCCCCTTCCACCTCCCATAGATTTGTTGAATTTGGAAAAGGTGAGTTGTACACACACTTGGACCCTTAAGTTTATATGAAAATAAAAATTGGAGAATTACATATTTTAATTATCTCATTGATAGGAAATAGAAGCAAACCAATACAAGAAAGTGAGACAACCCACATATCGAGAAAGAACACTAGACCCCAAACCAAAAACCATTGACCACACAGCACAACCTCTGGACCATAAAATTGCACCTCCAACAAAGTAAGAGTTTCTAGGAGATTATTTACCACTTTATTCATACCACTACTAGATGAGTAAGTGTTGAGAAACAATCCCCTCCAAAAGGAAAACCTTTAGTCGAAGGATAAGAGTCATGTTAGCATCAATGCACCACATTCTAGATTTTAGAAAGAACCATAAAAATATTCTTCCTGGGGAACCAAATTATTGTTGATAAAAAAATGGAAACTTCTACTCCTAGAAAATATGATAGAAACCATTGGTTTCTAAAATCATATGATAAAATTTAGTAAAAAGATAAAATTTGGAACGGTATCTACGGTAGGCTCTATTATTCTAGGTACAAAAGAAAAATCCATGTGGCTAAATAAAAAATAACCAATAGAGTCTTACCACCAAGAGATTGTTGAGAAACATTAGGCCAAATGGAAAATAAGACTCGACAAACGAAAAGTAGGACTGAGAAAATCAAAAGTGACTAGGGAATAGTCCTTCATTAAACCTATCAAAAGTAACTAGGTACTGGTCCTTCATTAAGCCTATGTTTAAACTAGGCTAAAAAAAATTCAAAACATCCAAGAGAAGAAACAAAAACTAACCATTTAAATAAAAATAAGGCTTATAATTCCATGTGTTGCAGTTAAATCAATGGATGTTCCTATTCCCATACGCTATAGTAATCATGAAATTTGTGGAAAAAAAAGAGATTCCCAAATTCTCTTCCTGTTTTCTGAATTTTTCATTCGTACATGGAAAGTGTACATACTCCATGTGATACCATTGCGACACTTAAAAACATATACCAAGAATAAGACCTTGAAAAATCATTACCTAAGGTAGTGGTCATGCTCCTCCATGCTATTTCCTAAGGTGTTCTCCCTTTCTCCCTTTAACACCCCATCACATAATACTTTTGATAAAATTAGATTAATAAGAATAAATAAATTATTTATTTTTTAATGTTTATTGTACCTGCCGCTAGCAAGATACTACGCATCAGGTTTTTCCTGATTTTGACATTAACTCACCTTGATTAGACATATGTTTTCAAAAAAAAAATATTTTTGCCATGGTTCACTATAAGATTTATTATAGTTTATTTATTTTAATTATTTTAATTTGAATTATCTGTTATCTAATTGGCCAAAAACTTTCACTTGTTATTGCAAAATGCCTAGATTTTATCACCATTTTTTGTACTGTCATTACAAAAAGATTCATATTTATGCTACAGGTGTTTTAGTTTATCTGGAGTCGCATTAGGAAAAATAACGAGACAATGCTGAATACATTTTCCCCATACGAGCCATCCATTATGGTCATTCAAATACCACGCATATACATAAAGAGAGTCGTTTTCTCTGTATTAGTGACCATTTATGGTCTCTGATAGATTGTTATATACAGAAAATAGAAAAGAAAGGTTTATAAGTTGTGGCGCCCGAAAATTAAAGTTAATTTTTTTTAATTCATATAGTAAAAAATAAAATAATATAATAAATCGAATGAAAAAAAGAATTTATTAACCTTGTGGGACCCTCAAGAGTCGCATCGGAGAAAATCATAGCAGCGGAACATGTTAATAAAAGTCCCGATGCAATTGCAGAGCAGATGTGTTTATGGACTATGATTTATAGGTGTTTGAAATTCCAGCTTAAAAGGCATTAATCGCATCGGAGTGTTTGTGAATGCATCAATCGTATCAGAGGAGGGGCATCGCATCGAAACATTGGCAAATGCATTAGTTGCAATCATAGGCATTGAGTTGCGATTAATCGCATCGGAAAATAGAAAATAAAGGTTTATAAAGTTGTAGCACCCAAACTTTTCAAAGGTTATCATTGGTGTTAGAATATGAGAGAATATTATATGAGTAGTCTGCATTGTTTTAAAGCAGACCCGATGCATATTATTCAATAGATTTGATAAGCAAGTTTGGTGTTGGTTTTTAAACCATTGAAAAATTCATAGATTATAATAAATCAAATGGATAGAAGAATTTATTAACTTTGTGGGACCTTCACGAATCGCATCGGAGAAAATCATAACAGCGAAACATGTTAATAAAAGTCCCGATGGCGATAACGGAGCCAATGTGTTTATGAATTGTGATTTATATGTATTTGAAGTTTGAGCTTAGAGTGCGTAGATTTAAAAAATAAAAATTAATACAGTTCGTATATGGACAGAGAGTGTAAGCAGGTAGGCTGAGCACAAAGATTAATTATGAACAACGGATTGCATAGTTAAAAATAAAATAATAAATTTGAAAAACAAAGAATTAAATATAAAATTAAAGTTATATATTTTTTAATTAATATGGTAAAAAATAAAATAATAAATCTATAGTGATTATAAAGATGTGGCACCCGAAAATTAAAGTTACATTTTTTTAATTGATATAGTAAAAAATAAAATAATATAATAAATCAAATGCACAGAAGAATTTATTGACCTTGTGGGACCCTCAGGAGTTGCATCGGAGAAAATCATAGCAGCGAAACATGTTAATAAAAGTCCCGATGGTGATTGCGGAGCGGATGTGTTTATGGACTGTGATTTATATGTATTTGAAATTCTGGCTTAAAAGGCATTAATTGCATCAGAACGTTTGTGAATGCATCAATCGTATCGGAGGAGGGGAATCGCATCAGAACATTGGCAAATGCATTAATCACAATCAGAAGCATTGAGTTGCGATTAATCACATGGGAAAATAGAAAAGAAAGGTTTATAAAGCTGTGGTGCCCGAACTTTTCAAAGGTTAGCATTGGGGTTAGAATATGAGAGCATATTATATGCGTAGTCTACATTGTTTTAAAGCGGACCCGATACATATTATTCAGTGGATTTGATAAGCGGGTTTGGTGTTGGTTTTTAAACCATTGGAAAATTCATAGATTATAATAAATTGAATGGACAGAAGAATTTATTAACTTTGTGGGACCCTCATGAATCATATCGGAGAAAATCATAACAGCAGAACATGTTAATAAAAGTTTCGATGGCGATAACAGAGCCGATGTGTTTATGAATTGAGTTATATTTTTTTTAATTAATATGGTAAAAAATAAAATAATAAATCTATAGTGATTTTGTTCAAACAATAAAGTAGATTGGGATATGTATTTTTTAGACTATACATAATAAGACAGGTAAAAGTACTACAAAAGAAAACTTATCAAAGTTTTCCATTGCGTGATAAAGTACAACGTATCAAATGAACCTTTTGCAACTATGAACCCCGCTGAACGTGAAAAAACTTAAACCAAATATGAAAAATAATTTTTCCTTATAAAACTTATCAGGTCCAAGACTTGCCATTACAATCGGTCGAAGACATAGGAACTTGTGATTTGCGATTGCAATTGGGCGAATCGTGTTGCATCATTCAATAGTAGCTAATAAAACATATGCCCAAATTGTTATGTGATGTGGAAATCAAATCTGCCTTATAAAAATTATCGGATCCAAGACTTACGATTGCAATGAGTCCAAAACAAAATAACTTGCGATGTGATTGTTATTTTGCCTTTATATTTATTCATCACATAGCAAAAGATAAAAAGTGAATTTTAACATTTATTACAAGGATTTGAGGATTTTTGATTGTATGAAAATATTAATTCAAAATCAGACAGAGGATCATGGGTTATTTTGTTCTCAATACACGAATGTCACCCCTTGGAGAGCATTTATGTTGAAAATATAGGTTTTGGCTGAAAGCATTCATTTCAATTGGAGAAAAAAAGTTCGAATCCTTTCATTCGTAGAATCAGAGAGAGTTTACCCGAATCTGAAATGTCAAAGAGAAGCAGAAATTCTAAAGTTGCTTTTTTTGTCAATGTTCCTCTGCTAAACATGCCACCCAAGGAAAAACTGACGAAGCTCAAGCTAGTAATAGACACCTCATGTCAAGGACTGGGGAAGATGACATGGGAGAATGTATAAAATTTTCTTGAAAAGGATAAACCTAAGGTTTTTGTGCCCAAAGCAACTGTTCCTGATGAAAAAGATTCAGATTCTAACTCCGAATCTAAACTTAGTGCATTGGAAAATTCATTTTTACACCGAGTTGCTACCCAAGCGAGTATTTTTCCCTACTATGATGTTATCAGATGGGTCATTGACAATGTTACCATTCAAAACAAGACTTTTGTTTTTGCTTCTAGATTAGTGTTCAGTTCATTTAGGGCAGAAGATATTAAAGCAATGTACCATCTTCCCAATCCACAAAAGATTTACAACAAAGAATTCCTTAAAGAATATGTTGCAGAACATCCAAACCAGAAAGAGCCAATCAAATAATGGAGGAATATCCCTGAGAAAAAAAAGCAAGAGGCATCAGTTATGTACTCTATGGAGTCTCTCGCACCTCCATATTGTTATACCGCAGCAATGATGTGTAGGTTGTTTAGAAACGACAACTCTGCTAGATTTTCTATTCAAATGGTTCTGTTAATTCATTCTGATCTTAATTCTGAAATTATGGATTGGGCTATCATTTTATCAAATAATATAGCTAATCGAATTATAGAGTATATAAAAGATAAGAATTTAGGGAATTCTTCCCCTTTCCTTTTTTGTGGTTATATTTTGGATGCCCTCTGTTTAAATTCCGAGTTCCCAATGCTAGGTCGGAAATGGACTCCAAAAGAACCTATTCCTATTCATGTGTATCATAGTTTCTTATGGAAAGAACATTTCAAACTTCATGTTTACATAGACTGCCATGGTTTTCTAATTCCAATCTACCAAACCATTTTTGGTCATTTCCCTCCTAGACTGTCCAATAAAGCCAAGACTGATTTGTCTGCGATCGGAGATTGGTTTGGAGAAGAAAGATTCACTTATATCAGAATCTTTGGGAGTATTTTTCAGCCACATATCCTTCCCCTATATGTTCCAGATAAGCTGTTAGCTCAGGAAATTTCCTATCAAATGACAGTTGAAGGAATGTCTAGAATTTTGAAAAGCAATAAAAAGATTATGTGGCCTATGTTTCCTTTTAACTGTGGTGAATATACTCTTAATAGTTTTTCTCATGCCAAGAAAGAAGTTGGTAAGATTTATAATCTTAAGTTTTCAACAATTCCTGGAAGACAATATGACCCAAGGAAAGTGGCACATGATTTTACTACCTCTGTTTCGATTGCCCAATTTAAGCATGAACCAGAAATTTTTGATGATTTATTTGTTTCCATGGATGATATATCCCAAGTCTTTGATTCCACCAAGTCCAAGTTACAGGCCGAGGACTTGAATTTTTTTTTTTGTATAGAAGCCAAAGGTTACTTACTGTGCCTCTTGATCAGTTGAGAGCTCCCATACAGGGTAAAGCATCACAACAAGCAGGAAGTACTTATGGTAAAGAAGTAGAAGGAGCTGATCCTGTTTTAGGGAAAAAGGATGACAAAAGTAAAGCCGACAGTGCCAAAACAGAAACAACTTCTCAAAAAGATATATAGAAGCCTTTAGTGCAAACAAAAAAAGGGAACATTAGCACTGATGCCCAGGTACATATTGAAAAAGGAAGTATAGAAAGTAAAAATACTAAACAGGCACCCAAGAATGATGTAGGTTGTCAACTTGGAGGACAAGTAAACACTAAATTGGTTGTTTCTTCTCATTTGCTAAATCAATATCAACAATTTGCACATCAGATAGGGTTGCAAAACAATTCTCAAGTTCACGATCCCAAATATCAGGATGTGGAAATCATTCCTAAAAACCTGACTGGAGAAATTATGATAAAGATAGAATAAATCCCTCCTTTAGATATATTCTACAGTCCAAAACATAGGGCTGTGGTAAGAAAAAAGAGGAAAAGGAGGAGAATAGATCAATATGCTCTTTTGGCATCACGGGGGGAATTTCTAAATGTTGTTTATAAAAATGCTGAGGTGAATCCATCTGAGGATCTCAGCAAATTGTCTCAGTATGCTAGTGCATATAGTGCTGCGACTATCGATAAAGCTTCCAAAGTTTCACAGCTAGTAAAACAAAAGGATATACAAATTGTTATCTTTAAAGAATAGGTTGTAGGCAATCATTAAAAGATTATTCAGTTGGAACAACGGGTACAGGATGCAGAACATAGAGCTAAACAAATAGAAGAGAAACTTAGCCTTGGAAAGAAAAAGATTGATGAACAAGCCTTGGGCAAACAACAACAGTTGAATCAAGAAGTAGAAAAGCTACAAAATATTTTACAAAATGAGAGAAATTCAAAAGTTGAACAGGAAAAAATGTTCCAATCAGAAATGGACAAGTTCAAGGAGCATCCCAAGCTAGATCAATTCATTACTGAAGCTCCTGAAATGAACAAACTGCTATCTCAACAGTTAAATTAATTTTGTTTAAAGTTGACACAAATTAAGCCTTTGTACGAAATTACATCGTCTTTGATAGATAAATTAGTCACTGTTAGGCAAGAAATTGAAGATGTTGATCATAAAATTTTTGTGTTTCTTTCATGGCAGGATACAGAGGAAGGAAGAAAAGCTAACCTTCCTATAATTTAAGAGAGACACAAAGAAATTCTACTTATGGATTGGGAATAGTAGTTAATGAAATAAAAAAGAACCACATCAAGGGCTAAAAGTTCAATGAATAATACAACACAATTGATTAATGATAGCCTATACGCTACCAATTTGATCTCAAATTGTACTCTAGGCGAGTTACCTAAAGTAAAAGAAGCTGATTCTAGGTGGAAGCAAGAGATAATCGATAAAAATAAAAAAATTAACAAAACTCAAGGAATTTCATGGGATAATATGTGGTCTTATCTAATCAAGCCACAGAACCAACAGATGGCCATCGAATTACTTTTGAATGCTATTCAATGTATCATTCCTGAATTCTCTGATGCTACATACACTGGAAAGTTACATTCAAAAATGCGTCAGCCAACAGAAGTCCAAGATATGCTCAATGTCTGCCACCTTCGTTCATCCACCTCAATCAATGATTAATGAGCCAGTCTACTACAAGCTCGCATTTTAGTTTAGGATATTTTATTTTAGATAGATTGTAGGAATAGTTTTAGTTATTTTGTTTTATTGAGTACCTATTTAAACCCATTTCATGCATTTAGAAAGGGGTCCTTAATTTTTAATATTATTTGACTTGGAGATTACATTTTTGTACTGCATTTAATTCTATTTACTTCTATGATTCTGTGCAGAATTTTTTTTTAAGAGTTGCATTTTTGTACCTTCTAGTTGATTTTGCATTGGAATTGCTGAGTTAGTGTATCATATATGCATTTGAAAGTCTCAAGATGGATACAGTATCTCTATCTATTCACGTTAATTTCTTTTGTGATTAGCTAGTACTTTAATTTCAAGTCATTTAGTTCCATTTCCCCCATCCAATCATTCTATTACCAACCCATTCAAATTACTAGGAAACTAGTCCTAGAAATCCAGTTGGGGCCACCATTCCAAATGGAAAAGGAGCTAAGAGAACATCAATTATAGAACTGCACATAACATCTTCATATTTTTCAAGAATTTGTTTCAGAAGAGTAGTTGGTTTAAGTATAAATATGTGTTTGTCTATTGGTGTTGTGTTTATAAAGTTGCATTCTCTTGAACTATGATTCAATGGTAGTGATAGAGCTATGTTGACTGCTTGTTGAGCTAAAATTTGTTGAAGGTTAAGGAAAGCATTGCCTAGAGACCGTATCATTTGAATAGGATCAATTTTTCTCTTTTCATGTTCTTTTCGTATCCTTTTGAATGCATTTGTCATAGATCTATCAACTTTGGTCATATATGAAGTGCAATATGAAGCTGCAACATATGCATTTAAAACATATTGAGCATTTGTATTTTCATTCCATAGGTGTGGCATATTGTATGAAAAGCTATTATTCCATATTTTTGATGGTTTTCGTTGAAAGAATACCATTGGTTGTGTTAATGTACTTTGTATTAATTTTATGTAAGAAGTTTCTGTTAACTGGAATTCATCTAACAAATCTTCATGACTAGTTGATTTGTCATAGTGTTTTTGCTCTAAGGTGCTTTGCAAGGACAATTTTTTTCATTTATTGAGCCATGTACCGAAGTAATTGGTTCAAGAATCCTTGTTCTTCTCATTGGTGGGATTGGAAATTTGTATGTACACTGTGATGCTTCTCTTTTTTTATATCTTTTGGTATGATGATGTTGATGTATGTTTGCGAGTTCTGGATCAAGGTGATTTGTGCTACAAATTATATAGTTATCCAAGAAGTTTTCAATTTCTAAGTTAGTATTAATTTCATATATTAGAGCATTTTCTATCAATATAAAATCATGTTCATGTGTACTACCTCTATTTTGGAACTCAGTTACAAAGTAGTAATCTAATATTTTTCCAAAAAATATGCTATCTTGACAGATCAATTGCTTCAATCCACTTGTCTTATGTCTATAGTATCGTGTACATCTTACTCGATCCTTTCTGACAAGATAGTCAATGTTTCATTCCTCAATTGTTTCAATGTGTTTCTCTTTATTTCTATTGCTATGTAATTTAATAAGAGTTTTTACTAGTGGTGTCCAAAGATGCTCTGCGCTTGTAAATGTAAGAAAGAAAGTTGGAGGACCTAATTGTCGTATCATTGCAAATATATGTTTCTACATTTGTTAATGATAATCAGATGAAATTGTTATGTGTTTGAAATCTATGTGTCCAATGTGACTTTTTAGTAACTTTTCTAAGTTGGGCTTGTAATTAACATCTTTTGCTAAGAACTTTCTTCTTTTTAATTTTCCTTTTCTTATTCGTACTAAGATGCATGACATGAAGTTTTCAATGAGTATTTTCATTGTCTTAAAGAACAAATTTGTGATGTGATAGGGAAAGTGACCACTGCAATGCATTAGTTCCCATTTTACTATTTCTTGGTAAAGAAATTTTTGTAGAATATCATCGTGACGTGGATTTCCAAAGAATAGTGTTGGGAAAGTCATTTCTTCTACATATGCGATTCGTGAGGATCCCACAAAGTTAATAAATTCTCCTGTCCATTCAATTTATTATAATCTATGCATTTTCCAATGGTTTCAAAACCAACACCAAAAGTGCTTATCAAATCCACTGAATAATATGCATCGGGTCGATTTTAAAACAATGAAGACTATGCATATAATATGCTCTCATATTCTAACCCCAACGCCAACCTTTGAAAAGTTCGGGTGGAATAGCTTTATAAAACTTTCTTTTCTATTTCCCGATGTGATTAATCGCAACTCAATGCTTCCAATTACGATTAATGCATTTGCCAATGTTCCAATGCGATGACCTTCCTCCGATGCGATTGATGCATTCGCAAACGTTCCGATGCGATTAATGCCTTTTAAGCCAGAACTTCAAACACATATAAATTGCAGTCCATAAAAACATCGGCTCCACAATCGCCATCAAGACTTTTATTAACATGTTCCGCTGTTATGATTTTCTCTAATGTGATTCGTGAGGGTCCCACAAGGTTAATCAATTCTTTTGTCCATTAAATTTATTATATTATTTTATTTTTTACTATATTAAACTAAAAAGAATATAACTTTAATTTTATATTTAATTCTTTGTTTTTCAAATTTATTATTTTATTTCTAACTATGCAATCTCTTCTTCATAATTAATCTTTGTGCTCAGCCTACCTACTTACACTCTCTTTCCATATACAAACTATATTCATTTTTATTTTTTAAATCTATGCACTCTAAGCCAGAACTTTAAATACATATAAATCACACTTGATAAACACATCGGCTCCATTATCACCATCGACACTTTTATTAACATGTTCCACTGTTATGATTTCCTCCGATGCGATTCGTGAGGGTCCCACAAACTTAATAAATTCTTCTGTCGATTAGATTTATTATAATATATGCATTTTCCAATGGTTTAAAAACCAACACCAAACCTGCTTATCAAATCCGCTAAATAATATGCATCGGGTCCGATTTAAAACAATGTAGACTACGCATATAATATGCTCCCATATTCTAACCCCAATGCTAATCTTTGATATTACATAAGATAAACTTGAGAAAATATACTTACTTTATTATTATCAACTAATCAAAGCTTGAGATAATCCAAAAAATGTTTTTATCCTTGAAGAATTAGAAAGAAATTGTAAGTCAAAAGACCTTTTAACATATTTCAAACATATTAGAAAAATTTTATACTTAGAAATATGTTAAAATGAATAGTAAATCGCAATCATAAATTCAAAAAAGTTCTTTTAAAGAGTTGTTTTTGCTTTGAGAAGTTCTAATGCGATCATCCTCAATCGGAATCACATTTCGGAATAATATTAAGTATTGCACTTTTTCTATTTATAACAATGCGATGCGATTTATCGCAATCTCATCTCGGGAAAAAATTAAACATTGAATTCATCTCATTGCAAAATTCCAATGTGATTGTGCTCAATCGCAATTGCATTTTAAAAGATATATTATAACAGTCCACTTCATTTTAAATCTCTGATGCGATCGGGATTTGGAAATAACATTTTCAGTTAAACAAATTGCGATGCGATCATCGCAATCAGAAAATCGGGATGAATCATATTCTATTTATTTGGCGCACCATTGAAGACTTGCGATGCAATTGTTATTTTGCCTTTATATTTATTCATCGCATGACAAAAGGTCAAAAATTAATTTTAATATTTATTACAAGGATTCGCCGATGTCCGATATACTATTACGGTTTTCTAAAATCATTACTATTGAATGGAAATTTCTGAGTCAATAAACTGATTCCCAGTACAAGCTGCATCCTTGGCCTGGAAAATTGTTGAAAACAAATGAGTTGAACAAAGTTTAATAATTTAAATTTCCTCGATGTATTTATTTAACATTTTGCTATAAATGTTTGAGATTCTATGATATAACATTACACAACAACAGTGTATATAATCAATAACAGAGAATGCAATTATAGAAATTTAAAATTTAAATTAAATTATGTTCTAAATAAACTTGATAATTTTTTTATTATTATTTATTTTAATTATAAAAACTCTAAAAAATTATTTAAAAAAAATTAATTGTAAAAAAATATTAGGATTAAAATTTGTTGAAATTTTAAATAAATCTAATATAAATAATAACACTTAAAATTGTGATTTTCTAAAAATAGTTTTAGTAGATTAACTTAACAGTTTGACAGTTTTTGAACTCTACACCTCTAACATATTTCAGCCATGAGTATTAATTGTATTTTGAGTAATTATATCAATTTAATGGTTTTGATATTTCTCGGGATCTTATCTCATTAAGTGTTTCGTGCCAATTTCGATGGCTCTATTAATTCTGTTCAACTTGCTATTTTAACTAATTCGTTTTTGATTTCCTGTGCATAGAAATGCATGTGAGTCTGAGCAGTTCACTCTATTACTGTTCTACGAAAGCTTGTGCATTGAAGGTTATAAACCTTTTCAATTAATATGAGATTAACAATGTTCAAGTCTTACGAGGTTAACTTTACCCTTCAAATGTGCTTTATTATGAATGTAGTATGGTTGAAGCCATAGGTAATAAAGAAAATATAAGGTAATAAGGCCATAGGTAATTCTATAAAGACTTTTATCGTAAGTCGAGATGAGTAAATTAAGTTATGTTTGTACTATATGTTGTACAGTGACGAAGGAAGTGGACCCCCGAGCTACTTGACATCAGTGGTGAACTTCTCTCAGCCACATGCTAATAAGAACATCATAAATAAAATTGTGATGGATGGAGCTTTTATTACTTGTATGATTAGAAGTTGTGAATAGAACATATGGATAACACTTTAAAATTGGAATCCATCACGTTGAAAATGCTCAACCATAGATTAACTAATTATAGGTATATTATAGTTAAAAAAATAAGTTTTTATTTGCGTTAATTATAATTTAATACTTAATATATATCTATATCTATATCTATATATATATATATATATATATATATATATATATATATAGTAGCTATTTATTTTGTTCAATTTGCCACTTCTCTTTAAATTATTTGTGCTAATAGTTTCTTTATTTATTATTTTATATTATTATGTTTATTTATTATTTTATACTATTAAATATTGAACTGCAATTGCAAAATACTTTTAATTTATATAATTTTTATTAATGTAAATTTAATGAATTATGATAAATAAATATAATAAATTATTTTTTAAAATAAGTTTCCACTTAAATTATTATTATCAATAATTTTTTTTACAATATTTAGGTATGATGAAGTTCTTATAAATTTAATTTGCATAATATTTATACATTCTCTATACTATATATATATATATATATATATATATATATATATATATATATTAAATAGATATTGAATTTTATTTTTAGTTCTTGCTACTTAGTTTAATTTAATTACTAATTTATTTTGTATTGTTATTATGTATCATCAAATTATAAATGGTCATTAAGATATGTTTGACTTTCCTATGAAATTTGATTGAAAATGCTTTTAAGAACCATTGGATCCAGGTCATTAGATAATTTATTAAAAACATAAATTACAGATTTATCTGTCTGATTCGAGGATTACATTAAAGTAAATCCATATCAGATCTACATGCTGCTACATGAAAATATTTGGTTGATTGATCGCATGCATCGCAATAAGGATAAGATCCCATACAACTTATTCATTAGCAATATATTCCTCTAATTACGCCACTATGTAGGCATTGAATCTTATTATAGGGAATTAAATAGGGTAGAATAAATATTCCAATTTATTTAAAGAGAGTTAAATGATGTAGAATATGAACTCAATAGAATTTTGGTTTGTGGAGTTGTTTCAGTTTTCATCAATTTGTAATTTTATCCACATAGTTTTGACTTGCCACTCCAAATTATTGAATTTTGGTATGTGGAGTTGTTTAGTTTTCACTAAATTATAAATTAGTTATTAATATATTTTCTACTGGGTTGAAAATAATTTTAAGAACCATTGCATCCACATCATTAAATAATTTATTAAAGAACACAAATTACAGATTTATGTTTTCTCGCTTCGAGGATTACATTAAAGTAAATCCATGTTGAATCTACATTTATCATCAGTCATTTCTTGATTGTACAAATGCTCAAAAATGTTTTCCTATTCTGCTGTGAAAACCATCATAGAAAAAATAAAATTCAAATTTGAATGTTACTAATTATACATAGAATCATTATTAATAATAATTTTTTCTGCATCGAATATGTAATTTATGACATTCATTATGCAATTCTAGATCTGAGTTGGAGGATCTAGTGATGTCACAAACATGCCATGTAGATCTCTTGATATCAACAACCATTAATTCAAAATTAAATATCATAAAATTATAGCAGTTGTACCAGTTTCTACTTTGCAGGTGTTATTATGCTTGAACCTGTGTGAATTTTATTTCCGCTTGTTAGATTTTATGTTCTTGACCGTCGAAATATTTGTATTCTACTAAACACATCTTCAAGTAGATTTATCGTGTGACACGACACTCTGCAAGCAATTTTTCACAAGTCAGGCTGGAACTGTGCCCCTCCAGTTGCAAGGTTTGCTAAGCCTAATTTCTTTTACTCTTTCACGTAATTCCACACATTAAATTTGCTTTCCTGCTCTGATTCTAAGTGCAAAGTGGATGATATTCCACCTGCAATTTACATATTATGGACTGTGTTTTTAAATGATAGCCGATGGAACATTGATGATTGAAATTCCATTCAAATTTGATAAAGTTGGTGCATCCTACAATTCTCATTTCTTTTTAACAAATTTAAAAAGTTCCTAGAAGTACTTCTCAAGATTATATCATACAGAGGAAACATAGAAAACATAATTTTTTTAGGTCTCTAACATGAGAATACCATTTGTATCAGCCTAGGAAGATTCAAAGTTATTTCCCTTGGAATGACTTTGTTTACTGAAGCCTCTGTTCATTAAAAAAATGTACATTATTATCATCATCATTTTCTGAGTCAAATTCCACTTCATTTGTAGCTTCGGTACTAGCATATCAAAAAATATGTTCTTCTTCGACTTAAAAAGTTTGTGTCATAATTTTAATTTTCAAAAATATAAAATACTTTTCGTAATTTTAATTTTTTTAAAATTATTATTTAATTAAAAATTACTTCGTTGTAATTGTAATTTTTCCTAAAACATTCAAGATTACGACGTAATTTTACTTATCAACAAAAATTACATCACACAGACTGTATGTTTTGAAGTTTGTTTCCATTTTCAACAAAGATTACATCGTAATTGTACTTTTCAACAAAAAAATATAGCTCAAAGAGTGTATGTTTTGAAGTTTGCTTCCATCGCATTATTTTATTATTTGATTAAAAATTAAAATATATATATATAATTTGATATAGAATAAATTTTGTCATCCTATAAATCCTTACCTGACTGGATTCTATACCATTTATCTAGCTGTCAAAATGCATTGGCTCTGCATTATTTGGCTTCTTTCTTTTCTTTTTCTTTGGTTTTTCCACAATTTTAACTAACCTGGATAGTACAATATTGCTATAAAGATGAGTTTGAGTGAAATTTTTTGACAAAATAATCTTTTGTTCTCTTAAGCTTTTGATTTTGTCAAAAAAATATTCATTGTGGTTCTCCAAATTCGATGTATGATCATTCTCTTGAAGTAATTCCCGAGTGATCGCTACGGTCCCATTCTCTTAAGATTTCAATTTTGTCAGAAAAAATTTGATTGAGGTTCTCCAAATTCAACGTATGATGATGCTCTTGAAGTAATTCCTGACTGATCACTACAGTCCTGTTTCTTGCATCTACAATCTATGATAAGGTTCATAGTTTTCCACTTCCCAACCTTTAGGTGTTTAGTCTAATTCTTGAAATATCATCTGAATTTTGCGTTGAAATTCTTGCTCATAGAGGGTTTTACAAAATAGTTACTGCTGCAAGACAGAGTGCACAAAATTTGATTCTATGTATCTCAGTTCAAAAAAAATAATACTGCCATGTAAACCTATTCTATTTCGCACTCTGCTCTACTTTTAAAAATAAAGCCATATGACAGTGTTACAAATACTCTCAAGCCTTTTATATATGGTAGTACATATTACACTAAAAATAAAACTAAAGCAATATGTAAAAACATTGAAATTTTTTAACATTAGCTCTTGAAACAAAGTAATTTATAAAAACAAATTCGTGCATATAAAACATATTAAAACCTTTTACATAAAACCTTTGCATTGTTAACCATTTTAGAAAGCAGCTCCAACACAAAAAACTAGAGATAAAAAATGGAACAGTGAAAACAGAAGTAGCTAATAGAACAGATGCAAAGGCAAGGGTAGTTAAGACAGCCACAAAAACAAAACTCTATGAAAGAAATTAAAGTTCAAGCTATTTTGTGGTCATTGGTATCCTCCAAGAAATTATTGAATCTTGTGCATATTATGGAGGCGAGAAAATGCAAGCACTTCAGTTGAAATTTAGTTAGAATTAATATTTAAGCAATTACTTCCAAAATACAAGACACCTAACAGGAGTCATCAGTTTAATTGATCCAGTAAAAGCAACACTAGGAGCGGTCAAAATAGAAGTAGCAAATAGAACAGATGCAAAGGCAAGGGTAGTTTATAGGTTATATAGTTATAGCTTATTGAAAATAGTACTTGTTACACTATAGTCTAAAGATTTATAGAAAATTAGAGTAGCTACCCAAATAGTCACATTAGTCTTATTGCTATGGACCTATGGTAGTGGTAGTCTTAGTCCCATGCCCTAAGCTATTATTATAGGATCTTAAAGATTTCATATAGCATAAATCGAGATTGTTCTATGTCATCTATTATTCACATTATCCCACACAAGTTACTATGTCTCAACTTCTGGTATTGCTCTTATTCTTCAGTCAGTTGATACCTTTGGATAGTTAATTTGTTGTTTTTTCCTTGATGTTTTAACAAAGTTAGGTGCCACTTTCTGCATTGAATCGAATATATAAATTTGGAATGATGGAATGTAATCACATGCAAATTTCAAAGATGCTACAACAACTAATAGAAGAAGAAGACACCGCTAATATCAAAGTAGACTGTAGAAACAAAGCAATGGAGAAAACAAGTGTTGGATAATTTGCATGTAGACCTTGTGAGAAGTGGTTTAGTTTCAATTTCAAATGGTGCAAACGTTGTTTTTTTATGCAATACATTTGTTAATATGCAAAAAATAATAAGCTATTTTCAAAGATCAACACGAAGGAAAGCAATGAAAAAAACAAATAGTCAATACTTTAAATCTAGATGTCGTACCAGGTCATATAGATATCACTTCATATGATCCAAATGTTGTTGTTGTATACACCACCATTGTTAATGTCCATAGAGCAATGGCTGGTTATTAGCAATCGTCATAGAATAAATTTATCCATCATTGAAATGAATATTTTGTCTTATGACAAAAAGTAGTGTAACTACCGAATTTTCAAAATATAGTGATAGAATTAGTCCATATTATGTTGACCTATCTTGTCCAATGTTTGCTACATTGACTTGCAAGTACATGCTTTCATGCAGTAAAGTTGAGACTTGCATAAGGGATGAATGCTTTGTAATAACTAAGACAATTCTCACGTTTAGCTATTTGTATGAAGCCTATTGTTGCTTTCAAGATGCTACTATGCTATAGTGCATATCTAACTGTACATGCATATTCATAAATACAACTATGTTGTTTACAGCTAGCAAGACTAGCTTTACTAATCAAGACACATTCAATCTGTATTTCATGCTTTCTATTGTATACAAAAGTGAACTATTTCTAGAATACATAGCTTTTATGTGAGATTCATGTTTTCAGAGACAATAATCAACGTTGCATCTTCTTGGTTTTGTAGTGATACTTTTGAGATACAGAGAGATGCAAAATAGGAACTAGTTACTTGCAACTTTGCTTCTCTTGTTTTACTGTTTTGAAATCAAAGATACAATATAATAGTAAAATTAGTATTTTGTGCTAGTAAACATTATCATAGAGATATATTCAATAAAGCAAAAAATATTATAGAAGCTCTTCTCATCTTTGAGAAAAAAAAATCTAAGATACATAGTACTTAGTAAACAAATCACCATACGAAACTGAAGAATAAATACATAGAAAAAAATGGTTGAAATCATAGACATTGAAAACTACCATCCAGAAAAAAAACATTGGATAGATACTAATATTGATATCATTTTAATGAACCATAGTCTCTTTAGACTACAACAATTTGCATATACTCCTGGAGATTGTTTGTTCAATGCATTTGAAGTGCCTCTGCACTTTTGTTACTCGTCTATTGAGTTGTGCAATGGAATAATAGACCATTTTCTCAATTGTCTACATCAAAATGACACAGAGGAAAAAGAATCATACCAATATGAACTAGATCCTGTCATGTTATATCAACTTCATGGAATTCACGATGTTGACACATTCCTTCGTAGAATGTGTTTTTCTGCTTCTAATAGGAATTTCCAATCTGAAAGAGGCCTATGGGGAGACACATTTTTCATACGGTGGCTATCAAAGTGGTTGAACATACCAATTGGACTCTGGTCGTTAAGAATGAAAACAAGGTATTTGTTCTTCAACCATGATCTAGATACAATTCCACTAAACATTTTGTTTCATGATACAAATCCCATTAGTGGACATTTTGAACCCCTATTATACAAAATAATATGTAGACGCAACTTTGTACCAAATTATTCCTTGTCACCTCTTTGCAAATACCTTTAAAACCATTATGGATCCGTTGTTCATGAAATGCAAATTCATGGATTGCATATAGCAAAAAAAACTATGTCGAAATGTGCTAATAGCATGTTTAGTGCAATTTTTCATTTAATAGCCCCTGAATTTGATGAACAATCTTTCAGACTCTACATTGTCCAATCTTTTTGCAATGCACTAATGGCTAGGAGCAACGATGCATTAAATTGTATAGAAAAACACTTGACAAATGAAACTATACAAAGTCAAATAATGGTTGCAGGCTGGCAACAATACATAACTAATATGGCAATGCCATATGAAAAAGGAGGAATTGAGGGAACATCATTTTTCTTCCAATGTACATCGATCATATTCAATGTAAACATACAAATATTGTCATTTACCAGTAAAACCATTGTGAATTACTACCAATCAAAAACAAATTCCAACCAAACAAACAAAATATTATCATTTGAAACAAGTACATCACACATTCATTATGAACCATTACTACCAAATCGAAATACAAATCGGTGCAATCTGCAACATAGAATAGTACAAATGCACGAAAACACCAACAATAGAATAAAATTGCGTAAATTGAAACAAATGATATGTACAAATGACCCAAATAAAATTGGACAAAATAGAAATAAAATAGCAGATAAAAATTGTTCATCACAAAAAAGTACTACCATAGAAATTTACAAACGACAAATTGAAGACACCCCAAAATCCAAATGTCCAATATGTAAGACATTGCAATTTCAAAAGAACATCTCAAGCATTGGACTTGAATTAGGAAAAATGTACATAAACATATCTGGAAAACAGAAGACATTGCATTTAAATATCATTTGTAGATCTTGCAAAACAACACTTGCAAATGAAAAGTTGCCTCACTTTGCAACACCTGAACAAATAAGACATAATAAGCCATTGCAAACTGTAATAAGACTTTCATAGCTTGAGGAAAGACTTTTTGCATTGAGAATTACCTTTGCACAAATAAGAAAATGTGGGAAGAAGTGATCAAAAATGGGATTAACTGGTTCAATGATCAATGTACCTGTCCAGATGGACATTATCCAAAAAGCATTGCCACAATCCATAAACAATAAAATCACAATTGCTATTGCATTAAAACGACGACTAGAATACAAGAATGGATATCAAACAGGAAAAGTGCGTGTGCATATTGTCATGAGAGCACTTAAAGAACTATGTTCTCAAAATTTGTATAAAACTAAAAAAATTTCCATTAATAGCAATTGGAATCATATACTTGAATTGGACAATAAAGGTAATAAATCCGATGATGACAACATTCATAGCAAAAGTGAAATTGATAGAATTTTAGAAAGTGAAAGGCAAATTGAAACCTTCGTACATGGATTCATAGCTTCACAACAAATTCATGATCTACACGACAAGATTATTGAAATAGCACCAGCTGAGGGACAACAACCACTTGGGATATTCAAAGACAAACATGTAGAAGAAATGAGTTTCCCAACACTATTCTTTGGAAATCCATGTGACAATGATATACTACAAAGATTTCGTTACCAAGAAATATTAAAATGGGATCTAATTCATTGCAGTGGTCAGTTTTCCTATCACGTCACAATTTTTTTCTTCAAGACCATGAAAATAATCATTGAAAAGGTCATGTCATGCATCTCGGTACGAATAAGAAAAGGAAAATTACAAGGAAGAAAGTTGTTAGCAAAAGATGTTAAGTACAAGCCCAACTTAGAAAAGTTACTAAAAGGTCACATTGGATACATAGATTTCAAACACATAAGAATTTCTCCTGGTTACCATCAACAAATGCAGAAACATATATTTGCAATGATACAACAATTAGGTCCTCCAACTTTCCTTGTTACATTTACAAGTGCAGAGCATCTTTGGACACCACTAGTACAAACTCTTACTAAATTAAATAGCAATAGAAATAAAGACAAACACATTGAAACAATTGAGGAATGCAACATTGATTATCTTGTCAGAAAGGACCCAATAACAAGTACACGCTACTATAGACATAAGACAAACGCATTGAAGCAATTGATCTGTCAAGATAGCACATTTTTTGGAAAAATATTAGATTAATACTTTGTAACTGAGTTCCAAAATAGAGGTAGTGCACATGAACATGCTCTTATATGGATAGAAAATGCTCCAGTATATGGACTTAATACTAACTTAGAAATTGAAAGCTTCTTGGATAGCTATATAACTTGTAGCACAAATCACCTCGATCCAGAACTTGCAAAGATACATGAACGTCGTCATACCAAAAGCTGTAAAAAAAGAAAAGCATCACAGTGTAGATATAAATTTGCAATGCTACCAATGAAAAGAACATGGATTCTTGAACCAATTACTTCGGTACATGGCTCAATAAATGAAAAATTTATGTCCTTGCAAAGCACCTTAGAGCAAAAACACTATGACAAATCAACTAGTTATGAAGATTTCTTAGATGAATTCTAGTTAACAAAAACTGTGTACATCGAATTAATACAAAGTACATTAACACAACCAATGGTATTCTTGCAACAAAAACCATCAGAAATATGGAATAACAGCTTTTCATACAATATGCCACACCTATGGAATGCAAATACAGATGCTCAATATGTTCTAAATGCATATGCTGCAGCTTCGTATTGCAGTTCATATATGACCAAAGTTGACAGATCTATGACAAATGCATTCAAAAGGATACGAAAAGAACATGAAAAGAGAAAAATTGATACTATTCCAATGATACAGTCTCTACGCAATGCTTTGCTTAACCTTCAACAAATTTCAGCTCAACAAGCAGTCCACATAGCTTTATCACTACCATTGAATCATAGTTCAAGAGAATGCAACTTTATAAACACAACACCAATAGACGAATCCACATTTATAATTAAACAAACTACTCTTATGAAACAAATTCCTGACAACTTTGGAGATGTTAAGTGTAGTTCTATAATTGATTACTATATCAATGGGCCTAATTCTGTTAAGCATATATGTTTAGCCGAATTTGTATCAAAGTATAGGAAAGATGGCAGACCAATATCAAAAAGAAAAAAAGAAAAATTAATTCGATTCATTAAATACAAAAAACACATTGACTATGAAAACTATTACAGAGAAAAACTTTTGCTATATGTTCCATTTGAAAACAATGAAAATGCACTAAAGCAAGACTCCTTTACATGGAAGAGTGCATACATGTTGCATAAGAACAAAATAAAGAACAATGAAACTAAGTTCACATATAACATGAACAACAAATGGGGTGATTTGGAAGAAGCAATTCAAAAAATTGATAGCAGCACTACAACTTCTAATCATACAATAAAAAAACCCGAAATATCTAATGATGTTACTGAGAAGTATGACTTGGCTAAATATTTGCAATTTTCCCAAAGAAATGAGAAAAAAAGACATCTTAACATTGGTTTTCAATTTACATAACATCCATTTATGCTTAGCAATGAAGAATACTACAAGATTAGGAGAATTCTTAATAAAGAACAACAAGCAATACTCAAAGACATTGCAATGAAAAAACGAAAGAAAATAGACAAACCATTCTACTTATTTTTGACTGGAGGAGCTGGTACTGGAAAACCATTCGAAGCAAAAACAATATTCCAAATGCTCATGCGCATCTACAATGAACATTACAATACATACCCTTTGAAACCAAAAGGTTTGATATTGGCATATACAAGTAAAGCTGCATATAATGCAGGTGGAGTTACAATTCATTCTACATTGCTAATGCCTTTCAACAAATCTAGTTTTATTCCACTTAGAAATGATGTATTAGACAATTTAACACATCTATACGAAGAATTAAGAGTTTTTCTCATTGATGAAGTATCTATAATTGGAATTTGTTTTCTATATCATATTGATGATCGACTAAGAAACATTAAGCACAATCAAACAAAATACTTTGGAAACATTGATATCATATTTTGTGGCGACTTGTACTAAGCACAACCTATACAAGATTCACTAATATTTGAACAACCTATAATAAGAAGGCAACCAATAACATATGACTTTCGGAAAGAACATGTAAAGTACTATGAATTTCACATTGCAATGTGTCAAAAAAATGAAAAATTCATTAGCATTTTGAATAGGATGCATTTAAATAACCAAAAAAAAAGTTGATTTCAATTACCTAAATAGACATTGTATTCGAAATGCTCCTAATGGTCCTACTTTCCCCTATCTATTTTTTAGGAATAAAGATGTAGCATTACATAACAAGAAAATGCTATCTATTGTTCCTGGTGATGAAATTGTAATTAATACAATTGATTACGAAGAAGAAAACCATGGACACATACCATCTCATTCACAAATAGCAACATTTCCTTCACAAATTGTCCTAAAACTTAACATGCTAGTTGAAATATATGCAGGAAACTATGACTTACAAGACGGTCTAGTCAACGGTGCAAATGGTATCATTAAAGCATATGTAAAGTTAGACAACTTTGATGTAATATGGACCAAATTCTATGATGAACGTGTTGGTCATCAACAAGAACATAAATTTGCTTTTCTATATAGAAAAGAAATTTCTAGTGATTGGACTCCCATACTACACACAACAAAGCCAATTTCTGTATTAGCAAAAACAGGCAACTTGAAAATCAGAAAACAATTTCCAATCCAACTAGCATGTGCACGTACAATACACAGATCACAAGGCTTGACACTAGACAATCTTGCATTTGATCCTTTAGGAATACGACGCCATGGATTAGTATATACAACTCTTTCTCGTGTGAGAAACATAGAATCATTGTATTTGCTTAGTCCACTTAAGAAACAAAACTTCCGAATTCAACACAAAATTTATGTTGAAATGGAACGTTTACACAGAAACGCAAAGTGGCAACTAGACTACAACTATTCGTTATTAGAAACAAAAGCATACATTTCAATTCTTTCTCTAAACACTCGCAGTTTACAAATACATATTGATGATTTGTTAAATGACTATGATCTAATGCAATCTGACATCTTATGTTTACAAGAAACACATTTGAATAATTCAATGCTTCTAAAAAGACTTGAAACATTCAATTGCATATCAAATCATAGTAAACATGGTTTGCTAATTTGTATTAAAAATCATATAAAGATCTTGAACCATATTCATTTTGAAGAAAAAAACATTGAAGCTACACTAGCAAATATGCTTCTTCATGACATGGATATTGTAGTCGTGAATGTCTATGTTGCGCCATATGCAACATTGAACAATACATTGGATCTTCTTTCAAAAGCATTATGCAAAATACATTCAAATCAAACAATAGCAATTGTCGGCGATTTCAACATCAATATGCTTGAAAGCAACAACAAAACAAACAAACTAAGATCGTATATGCACAATTACAACCTTCATTTTCTTTTAGAGACAAATAACAATCAACAATTATCAATCATTTATCACATATGGTCAAACATAACTTGTAGCTATAAGACTTTCAGGTTAGATACATATTGGAGTGACCATGATACTATTTGTCTCATCATTGAAGACAAAAATGCAACACAAACATAGTGCAAATGAAAGTAGTCTAATGCTTTTTTCTAGTCAATAGTATCAGACTTGCATATTCATGTCCTTATTATACAAATGAAATCAATAGTGAGCATTGTTACCAAACATACCTTTAATTTGTTTCTAAAAAAAGTCTTTGAAAGCTGCATAATAGCCTTTTTAACTACTATGACTTTGACTTCTAATTGTATGTCTTGCAGATTACTATAGCTTTCTACAATGAGTCAAATAGGCAAAGACAAGTCACAAAAGAAATAAACACATTCAGGTTTGCTTGCTACACTAAACTTACTTACCCTTCAATGCATATGTATAGACATATCTCTATGTTTAACTGTTTATTTCTTTCTACAAAACTATTGCAAGACCTATTCTTATATTACTAGTGCTGACTTCTATAGCACTGTTCTTCATATAGAATTATACTATGCATCAATGATTTATTTCTCAAGCATCACAGAATTCATTTTAATTCTTGAATTTGTCTTTCAACCCATTGTAATATTTTCATGCACAAATGAGACATGCCCCATTGCAAATTGCAAACTATATATAACCACATTGGAGTTATCTAACAATAAACACCACAGAATATTGAAACTTATTCTCTACAGTATTTTAGCACTACAACACAATTTGTTTCCCTTTTCATCATCTCAATAATGTTCCGTGCTTAAACTTAAAAATCATCACAAATTGCTTATTTACATCAGAACTATTATATGCATAATTCTATGAATCCCAATCTTCTTGTTCTTCTTTTCTTGTCAACCTTTAATTCCTTTTCCTCACCCTTCCTCTAGAAACTTGTCAAGCTTCCTATTCACTTTACATTTGAACCCTTTTTCACTAAGATCTCCTCCAATTTCCCATGTTGCTTCTTGTCAACCTCTAAATTGCAATAAAGATAATATCAAATACAAATTAAATTGCTTCCAAAATTATAGCTCTATTTCAGTTACATCAAACTAAATTATTTCATAATCCATATGCATCTTAATTCACATTGTGCAATTTGAACAAAATGTTTCCAATCTCATCATTATTTCTCTTAATATCCCTATTATCTTTGAAATTTTATCTGTACCTTTTATTTTTGGTTTCTTTTGTCCTATGGTGTTTCTATGTTATTTTTCGTTGGTTAGTACAACAAGCTCAAATGACATATATCTTGATCAACATATTCATTGTGTAAATTGCCAACCACCCATAATAAGTAACAACATCGGAAAGTGAGCTTGATCAAGAAACACATCCATATTTTCTTATTACGCCCAACTTACTTAGTCTTTGATGCATATGTAAATCTTTTCATGCCAATCAGCAGTACCTCAACTTTCATACATTTGTACTAGATGCGTTTACACGTTTCTATAGCACTGGAATTGAATCATGTTTTCTCTCACCCAAAAAAACTTCTAATATTTGCAACTCAGATCAGTATATATTTCTATTGCACCAAGAGAATTTTCTGAATTTAATATTGTATAGTTTATAAGTATTCCATTATCGAATTTTTTAAATGCAATTAATATTTCTTCCAATAATTAATATTTAGTTTCCAATACAATATACAATAAGCTTATACTTTTATTTTTATTTTTAGTTATTAAAATTTACCAAACACTTCGTGGTTGCGTTCAATTCCACCATTCAGTGACGTTTCATCTTTTTCATCTCGCAGTTCTGGACAACAAGCTAGAATAGACAAAGAACAACAAATATCAAGTGCAACTGAATCAGACAAGTAAGTAAATTTGAAACAAATTCTTATATGTACCATTCACATAGCATTCATATTTATCACCAATATATTTTACTTCTAATTGTTTCTTTTGCCACATCAACATCATCAATACACAGATCGAAAGCAACATATTTAGTTCCAGTTACCATTGAAGAACTAAACATTCACAAAACTAGAAAAATGTTCAATGGAGATGTTATGGTTATCTATAGCACATATCTTGATAAAGTGCACAAAGCACGACAAATACTACGTGCAGATTTGACAGATGCTGAAGGAATCATGACAATCACATTGTCCATACCAACTGAGCTTATTGAACAACATGGACAAAAAATATCACTAGGAAAAGAAATATCTATTACAAATTTTAAAGCTCTTCCCAAAAAAAATTATGAATACAAAAATTTAAAAGAAATATCTATTACAATTTGTAAAGAATACAAATTCATTCCAGATACAACAATAAAAAAACTTACAACAAATACATAAACATATCCAATTGGAACAATTGTAGCAGTTGTCACAGCTGCACGGAAAGTTGGTTTCCAATATACATTGCAAATTAAAGATGGAAATTTCGATGCCAATAGAGAAATGGTAACATAAATTACTTTGCAATGTTTTTATATTGCTAGTTCCATCCTACATTTCAATTTAGTTTCAAAAAAAAAAACTTTTTGTGTTCTTTTACAGTTGCAGTTATTTGAAACATTTTCACCGCTCTATGATGAAATTGAGCAAGAATTGCAAAAAGGCCATCTTCCAATTATTTTATTCAAAAACATAATGAACAGGAAAGAACTGAAGGACAGAACACTTCGAACAACGCAAGCTACATTCATCACAAAATTGAACGGAGAAGCAGTAGAAGAACTCAAAAAATTGAACCCTCCAACATTCTCTGTAAGTACAAATGAAACAGTACCTCTAATACTCAATATGAAATTGTTTATTCATCTGTTTCTATTTTGACATATGCTACTTGTCCTCCTCTATGAACAGATAAAAGGAACATTGACAATTGCAAGCATTTAATCTACGCCATTTGAACTAGTTTGTGTTGAATGCAATTCACCAATACCAGCCTCTACGATGATAGAGGAGAATACAGTTGATTGCCTAAAGTGCAATAAAAATTCTTCCTTTTCCTATTCACAGTGTCTTAATTTCATAACCAAGTCCAACAACACCAATTTGCAATGTTGCATCCGAAGCAAATTCGTCTTGAAACAGTTACTTCCCAACCTAGCGCATATGTCTTTTCAAGACTATGTTAAAAGCAAACAAGCAACAATGTATATGCTACGCGATTTCAAAATCAATGGTACATTTACAATCAACGAAGACAACGAGATCCAATCTGTTGACAGCAACGGAAGCCCTACCAAGGCTAGGTATACTTATAATTATTCTTCATCTTTCAACAAAAAATCAAATATATGCAATTTAAATTATGCTATCCAAAATAGCAAGATTTGTACTAATTTTTCCCTTTTCTTTGCAGCACCAACACTTCTACAAACATTGGCTACAACAGAAACACATAGTAATCCAAAAATCAATGCAAAGTTCTTCTCAATCTTTGTACAAGATTTTACTGCTTAAATCTGCCTTTCTCAAAGTGCAGTATGTCTGCAACATTTTGCCAGAACAAGAATGTTTTCATAGAACAATTACAAACAAAAATTACTAGTTATACTTATAGTGTTTCTTCTACCTATTCACAGATACTTTCAGACTTAATATATGTATATTTAAGGAATAAAGCTTTTTCATTTGACATTTACAAATGTTTTCAGATTTCATACATATATGTTCAATTAATAGAACCTGTCTTTACAATCTGACATTATATATATATATATGTGTGTGTGTGTGTGTGTGTGTGTTATAAATCTATTTAAAAATTTCCTGAAAAAAATATTTGTACAGACATGATGCCTGGGCTACTTCCAGTCTTCTGTCTCGTCGTTTATTGGTTTTGCAAAAATCGTAATTGACATGTGGAACATTAATTCATCTCTGTAAAAGAGCGAGAGGCACTAATACATTAATTTTTCATATATTCTTATGTATCAACTTTGAACAGCATCTCTCAATTTGGGAAATATTGTTATGGGAACAGAAATAGTAAATCGCCATTTCTAAGTCTATCCTTCCTTAGCTTATAAGTTCTTTTTTTTTTTTTTTGCAAATTCCTATATTCACTGTTAATAGTAATGCACCAAATTCTATGTCTAAACACTGTACTAAGACTAAAGTTAGTCTTATCTTCCTTGCTCCTCGCCTTTGTTATAATTTTCTTTACAATATGATTCTTCTTCACCTGCACTTTACGACTGAAAGCTTATATATTAAGCATTATTGGGTCATTGATATTTACTTTGTTAAGTTATTTTTCTACTTTAAATTCAAATACTCTAGTATTAGCTTTTGATAAGTATTTGTTTAAGAATTTTCACTAAATCTTCGATTCCATGAGATAATATATATAATCAATAAACTATGCACATACAGTGCAGATGCCACAAATAGTTTGAACAATATTTCAAGCCAAAAATACCAGTCTCCCTGGACTGCTTCTAACACAGTGCCAAACAGACTTCACTGTCTCACAAAATAACACACTCTATCTTTTACAAAATGCACTACTGTGCAATGTAAAACAGTGTCTCTGTTTTACAACAATGCTTTGTTTTTCTCTATTTTTCACTCTACTGTGCTTTCAAAATAAAAAAATTACACTGTCTGTTACAATAGCCTCTCGGGCTTCTTACTTTTTATATGTCGCGCATATTAAAACATAAAACAAAAACTATATGAAATGAAACTAAACTAAAGTTTGTGGGGCCTATTACAAATGCGCATTGTATATATTTAAAACAATACAACAAACCAAAAGTTGTAAAACCTTTTGTCGCATGATAAAAACATTAAAACATTTCATTTGCGCATACACCGCTAGACCTGAAAAGAGATTAAATCTTCTTCATAAACTGCATCGGGTCCGAAACATAATATTACAAAGCAGTCAATACAAAAAGTTCTGATGTTGATTGAAAGGCGGACCCGCGATCAACTATTAACTGCACCATATAACATAGATCGGATCTGCACTTATAGCATAGCAAATGGTTCAAATAAAAAAATTCGATGCCGATTGTTAATCGGACTCAAGTTCAACATTTAGCTATGGCCTATAATATGCATCGGGTCCGGTTCCTTTCACTGTTCAATTGGGCAACAAACAAAATGCTCCCGATGCGTTTCAACTTGCGATATAGTATGATAATGCCGCATGGTCTTGTGGACCCGCGGACCTTGGCTTAAGTGGAGGGCGATTGTTATATGAAATAACATGCGATGAACTCATCGCATCGGACCATAACAAAAGGCTGTAGATTATATGAATTACTTCCGATTGCGATGAACGCATCGGAGCCTCCATCATCAACAAGACACTATAATTGTGCACACAATACAACACAATATTTTTTTAATTAAATTGAAAATTAAAAAATATATAAATATTATCTCTTAAAAATTGAATTAAAAAAAAAAGAGTTGTAAAATAAATTCCACCTTTTATCTTATTTTAATACTAAAAATATTATTAGTACTAAGTTAGAAATAAAAATATTATTAGTACTAGTTTATAAAAACTGATCATTGATAAGCAGCAGGTAGTAGCTACTCTGTCATACTCATATTGATGCCAAAAATAAGCTATAAGGATATGTAGCAGATCTAATATACACATCAAATGCATATGCTCATGGGTCGTCCTAGTAGTTATCAATTGGTTACCATCATCAACACAAAAGTTGTTATTACAAAACAAAGGCATGTAATAGCCGTAATAGCTATCCATAAACATTTCCAACATCACATTGCAATATTACTATATTTAAACTAAGTGGCGGGTAGTCGCTACCTTGTAGCCTTGTCTGATACATTTTGTTAATTTAATAATTTCTAAACGTCCTCTAAGCTATTCAAAAAAACAAGGGACTATAAAAGTAAATGGTATGTGTAATACGAAAGATGAGCATCATGTGTATAACTTAATATATTGGAAAACGTGCAAAAATAACAATTTAATTTCAATAAAATTTGTCACTTCACAGATTTGTTAATATATTACAAATCCATTGGTTCGAATTATCGATAATGAAATTCTTTCAATATTTATCGTACTCGATAAACTGATTGAAATAGAAATAATTATGCATAGTGTTAGTGTGGGATGTCTAATCAAAAGTTTTATATAACTAGAATTTTTTTCAAAAGTGTAAAGAAAGCCTTATAGGAGTGTGAAATAGAAATAATTATACTTTGTTTTGAAATAATAATTGTTAAATTAATTAGTGTATTTGGCTTTTTATTTTTTATTTTTAATTTGCAATCATATACATTATGAATCAATTTTTTTTTGAAATAATAACTGTTATATTAAATTTAGATTGCTTACTGTATTCTTGTTTTTTATTATTATTTACAATCATATGCACCATGAAACAATCGAGTGCCCATATCAAATAAATACTATTAAATGAGAGAAAAATATAGAGATTGGTCAATGACTATGATGATGTAGACAATGCTTATGTGTCACTGAAATGATGTAAAAGTTAATATATGGGCTAGTGATGTTTAGTGGATATGAATTTAAAGTTTTTTTTAATATTAACTAATTTAAGAAATAGAAATATTAAATTTTTTCTCCAATTAATTATAATTTTTAAGGCCATAGCCGAAATCGAAGACACCAATTTCCTAAGATTTTTAAGAAAAACCTAAACATAGTACACCCGTCCTAGGGTTTTTCTAATTTCAAATTTAGGTTTTCCTTTGGTGAATTTTATTCCCTAGTCAATTTTGCAACAAATTTAACGTTTTTCCTATATCAAAATTTACGTTTTGTTGGTTTTGTTTAGAGAATTTTGTTTGAGGTTTAGTAAGGATTTAGTGGAATTGTATCTTTTAATTTTATAAATGACAATTTTCAAATGCTTTATATATTTCTAAACAATAAACCTATAAATACATTTGAAAACAATTTTTAACTAACTAAATTCAAAATCTTACGACCAAATTCCAAAACAATTTACCTTAACCTCTATTATTTTCCTCACTTTCCTTTTAGAGATGGTTTCCTACTAAGAGATTAGCTAAATATTTAAAAGGTAATAATTTTTTGAAGGATTTGTTTTATATTATATGTAACTGGATATTACAATTACTTACCATCATTGATCAGATTTGAGACCTAACCAATGGCAGTGAAACTTGACAAATATTGCAACCTTTGTCGTTTATAAAAGATCTATTAAATTAACTGATTCAAGAAGTTCTTGAGCTAACCACATGTAAAGTAACCCATTTAAAAAATGCTTCTCAATCCTTCATGCCCTAATTTCTATTAAAGAAAATAAATGAGTTATTTTTTATTAATTTATAATTTATAATTTTAATATCTTAATATTCTATGCCCTAAGTTCTCTTTACACATTCTTTCATAGAACTTAGGAAGGCTACATCTTCTCCTCAAATCTAGAACTTCAACAACTTTAATTAAGTTTATGTTGGATCAGTATTAAAAGAAAAGACATAAACAACACCTTTCATTTCACTTCTTTGTTGAACCAACTTGAAAGTGCGATAATATTTAAAATATCCCGCATTTATCATAATTTTTCGATTATTTCACTTCTTTGTTGAACCAACTTGAAAGTGCAATAACATTAAAATCTCCAACATTTATCATAATTTACCGATTAAGGAAAATTTTAGGGCCAAATTTTGCTATTTGACTACTTCTCCATTTTTTCCATCAATAATTCCAATGTTTTCCAATGATTCACCTAAATTTTATGGAACAAAGTTTATTTTCTTTAAAAAAATTTCCAAATTTCTCTTCAAAATATCAATATTTTTACAAATTTTTCCAGGAATTTTAAAGTTGAAATTTCAAGAATTAGAAAAAATCACCAATATTTCAATAATTCCCATATTTTTCAACAATTCGTCTAAATTTTATGAAATAAAGTTTATTTACTTAAAAATAATGGCTAAATTTCACTTGAAAATATGAAAACTTTTACATAATGTTCCATATATTTTAAAGTTGGAATTTCAAGAACTAGAAAGAATCACCAATATTTCAACCTTTTCAGATAAAAATGAATCCATAAAAGTTTCTGGTTTCCAATATCTAATTTTTCTTGCATAAATTGAATAATTCAAGGAACACTTCTAGCTAAGCTTCCTGAAAATACATGCCTCGGATAGGTGATTCTAATTCTGAAAATTTTGCTGCTACCTAGAGAGTCTTGAAGGAACACAAATTTAAAGCTTTAAAATCTAGTAAGAAGGTACAGTCGAGTATACAATAAAAACTGAGATTTGAAAATGATAAAACAAGATACACAGTTGAATATGCCACACTACTAAATTCAACAGATACTCACATTAGAGCTCCAATATTTATCATTATTTGAAATGTGAAGGTTGCATCTAGGATGAAAGTTTCTAATTAAATATTCCATGAGATGTAAGCCTCAAAAAATTGCAGCTAAAATAATATTTTCCTATGAATCCTAGAAAAGAAAAACTTCATATTATTGAGTTTACAACAACCGTAACATTGACACTTATGTCTTGATCATAGCTTGCCACCTGTCATTTAATTCTATTGTGAAACCCAATTTGAAAATCTAAGGTGTTATTTAAGATGAAAGCTTCTAACTAAATTGTCCGTGAGGTGTAAACCTCAAAAAAGTGTAGCTAAATATAAAATTTTCCTATGATTTCTAGAAAATAAAAACTTCATACTACCAAGTTTACAACAACCATAACATTGACACTCATCTCTTGCTCATAGCTTGTCATCTTGAAAATATATCTTCTACAGAAAGAAGCTTTATAACTAAAACTATAGTGAGAAGGTCCTGGATTATGGATACCTAAGAAGAAAAGAAAAAAATACTCACGCATAATCAGTACATTATTTTCTTGTTCCAAATTCATAGTGACTTTCAATTTCAAGGTCCATATCTCAAATACCATAAATGGATGAACTTGGGTAATGAAATCAATTGTAAGTTGGTACAAGAAAGAATCTTCATTCGACAAGTTCACATGTCAATGAAAGAATGCACAATGCACTGCAGAAAAGTTTAGCATTTTCTGCTAAAATAAAACACTATTTCAACAAGTAAGATAACCTGTTTTCATTTTGATAAAGTCGTATCTTAGTTAAGAAGTGAAGGTTGCACTACATAAACTCATGACATTGTAAGATTCATAAGTAATATAGTTACAAGGATTTATTTATTTTATATTAAATCCTTAATTCTTTTCATAATACCATGAATTTAGTAATGTGTCGAACTCTTCCTTTATTCATCCTAATTTTAATTAATATATGTCAAATTTGGTTCTATTTGGAATACTAAAGATTAAGTGTCCATGGATGAGAAATTATGTTAGTCTAGAGGAGATGACAACAATGCCATCTCCAACAGGGATGAATTTTTAGATGAATTAAATCTCTAAGTCTCTAATGAGATCGAGTGCCTCCCAAAAACCTATGCTGCAGTATAAATGGAAATTAATATACGAGATCCATAATGCACATTGAATGGATAAGAATTAATCAACCTTTAACATCACACGATGTTCAGTTGCTCTGCTTTCTTATAAGTATCCCCAACACCCTGTTGAAAGGAGGAATCAAAATGGTTTGATGGCTCTAATTTGGTTGATACAGATAGAATAAAGAATGACAGTGAATCCCTTTTGGGTAGAAACACAGTAGATTTGACAAATGGACAAGAAGGGCCTATGGAAGGAAAAAATTTCAAGCAATCTCATGAGAATCTCAAGCACATGCATTGGGCTTCTATCAATGAGAGTCTGTTCATACGTTCAATGCATGTTTCTAACCTTGTGATGCCAAGATGATGGATTTTTTGGATGGCTGCTTTTCAATTTCATTTGATTCGTTGGTTTTTTTGGTCCACTGAAAATTGGCAAGGTTGGCAGGGCAGGTAACATTTGTGAGTCTTTATTTGATGTTAATTCCAAAATTGCATTGTGAGTTTTGACTCATTCAATTGTAAATTAGAATACCTCATAAAGATTGAGTCATGATGACATGAAATGGAAAATCCTTAGCAACCTGTATTTTGGAAACTCTTGTAAATTATAGATTAAAAGGCTTATTGGCTCTTAATTTTTTTTCATGTGTAGTTTTTTTATGTTCAAATTTTAATGCAAAACTTTTAAACTAATCAAGAGAAATTCTAGTGCTCCCTTATTGTTGCATCTCTAGATATGCAACATGTATTTAATACATCCATGTTATATAGTAACATTATTGATTATATTCTACAATGAAACCTTGTTCTTTTCTAATGGCTTTGGTAGTTTCCAATGAAACATAATGTGTATTCGATTGTAAGGAGTTTTCAATTCTCTTTTCCTTCGAACAAAATATTTTAGAATTAAAAAAATATATCAACAGAGATAAAAAGTAATAAAAGTACTACTGAAAATAATTCCATATTTTAGATAGTGGTGTTACCAAAGTAACCACAGGTTGGAAAACCCTCTAAGAATATTCAATACATACAAGAAGAAATTTTTTATAGTCAATGCATATAGTCAAAAGGAAGACATCAAACTAGAAACCAAAAACCTAAATAATGTTAGAAAAATATTTAGAAAAATAAATAGAAACCATGTTATAAAATTTCAGAGAATTATTTAACTAAAGGAAATGGAAATCTATTTTCCATATAAAAATAGGCATCGAAAAAAGTAACAAAACATAGAAAAAGGTGAAAACTCTAACACATTAATTGTGAAACAAAATTATGAAGAATGCACCAAAATTACTCATGTAACAATACCATATTGAGAGTGTCAAAGACCAATAGAAATTCATACTAAATAATAAAACCCTAAATGGTTCAGAAAAAATTAAACGAATACGAAAGGAGATATACTGCCGATGGTTTGAGATTTTCTTTCTTAACTGTAATAAAATCAATGAATCCACAATAGATAATAATGAATTATAAAATGGATTTAAATCGACCTTATCTCAAAACCTTGAAATCTAGTCATGTTAATAGTGAAGCTCACCTATAGTGTCAAGGCCGAGACGATTAAGAATTTTGTAGCTCCTCTATCCAAACCCTATTTGAGTAAAAGCAAAACATTGTCCAAAGAATAAACTTGTTGCAAGGAACTTTAGGGAATATATTGAAAAAACATATGATAGTTATGAATATAGAAAAATAAATCGTCAAAAGAACATTTAAATGGAATAAGTTATAAACCATAGGTGAAAAAAATGAAAAATGAAAAAAATTACATAATTGTTTCAAATGATTTTACCCATAATTGAATCCATTGCCAAAAATGAAAATCCTCATGAAGAACAACGACAAGGCAGTTAGGGAAAAAAATTCCAGTGGAGGAGGCTTTGAGTCATTTCGAACTGTTGTTGTTCAAATTACTTTTTTTGCGCAAACCAATGGTGGTGAGATGATACATTGAACACAAGGCATGATTTGGGGATCCGACCGCAAACTAACCAGAGGAATATTAATGCTGTAGTATGCAAGAAGTTATTCATGTTCATATGTGCACAAATTTCATTGCCAGGTTAGAAAAGTCGATGAAAATTAGAGGTTAACTTATTTAAAGGAAAGGCTTATTGGCCTAATTATATTATTTTTATCTTCTTTGTATCCACCCATATGATTTAATATGTTTTGGTAAAACTCCATGGGCACATGTAACATTTTTTTTTTGGGGGGGTCTAGAGGAATCGATAATGGCAGAGGTATCCTACTCTTGGAACACAGGGTGGAAGGCCCCCGGATACAGCTATACCCCTAGGGGAGAATGCCAGGCCAGTATGAATGCTTCCTGAGTTATCGACCGAGGTTGAGGATTGAACTCGTGACCTGCTTATTAGCACGAATGCCTTAATGGAACATCAGCTGACCAGTAGGCCAAGCCCCACGGGCTAAAGGTAGTGGCCTTTGCCATAATTTAGTTTAACTACTCGCATGATGAGCCATGGCCTTGCTCAGGATTAAACACGAGGCCGGTCCGTCATTACAAGGCCAAACTTACCACTTTGCCGCCACCAAGGACCTTTGCCACATGTAACATTTGACAAGTGTTGTAGCCATTGAATTTTTAAAATTTAAGCATTCTCACTACGTTAAGTGCATTAAGTGCATTTAGTTTTAGCTTACGCAAAGTTATAATTAAATATAAAATTATAGATATTAACATTATTTATAACTTTAACTATTATTTATATTATAATAGGTATTTAGGTGGAGGGGAATAACATGGAATTTTTCTCTTCCTTCCACTCATTGGAAGTATTTATGTCTTTGCACATACTGATAATAATTAGTAGAAAATTTTAGGCCAGTAACGACTAGATTTGAGAGTTTTATGAGCTAGCTGCAAAATGGCCTCTTACATGGAAATCCTCTTGGGATGAACTATGAGAAACAAATAACATGCCAGAAACAACCTTATCATATATGCATCTCAACAATAATCCATCATATGATTTGTGATACAACATTGCATTTAGAATCAAATAGTTAGAAGAATTTCATCGTAAACACCCATGTTGAAATTTATCTAGGTTATATGTGCATTTTTTGTTTTGAAGACAGAGAATGACATCAATATACTAGGGGTAGTCGACTACATCAATCAATTGTCGATTTACTAAAACAAGGAAGATAGTGACTCATCGTTATCACTTGAAACACTTGGCTCTGGATGTTGTGCTAAATGGAATGCCAATTCATGTCCGTTTATAGTTTTGTAGGATGAAATTTTAAAATTATGTTCTTGTATCTTAACTAAAAAGTAGGAAATGAAAAAAAAATTGGCACTCCTTTATTTGAATTTAATGCAATTTTCGAGTTCATTTTACTGTTTCAACGCCATATGCAACCGATCTATCTACATCTTGGACTTCGATATGCCAAGAAACCCATATCTAAAATTTAAACAAGAATATAAATATGTTATTTAAAATAAAATTTATATATGATCAAAGATAATCATTATAATAAATAATGTTTAAAATTAGAAAATTAATAAAAATTAGATCACATATTAAAGATCTATATATATGCAAGCTAATTTTTATATATGTACATGTACCTTTATTCTTCCTTTGATGAGTTAGTCTCGTGGCTTAGTGCAACAATACACCATTGAACAACTTGTTTAACTGTGACAAGTTGGTTTGTGGTGTGGTCCATTTTATATCTTTGAAGTGCTCATTTTATACATTCCCCTGCACCATCATGTTGTCATTTTCCATGAGCAGTCATAAAGACATCCCAAAAATGTTTAATGAGGGTTTTCATATGAAGATGACACAACCAAAAGAATCATCATGAAAATTTGAATTTACATGTGCATCCATCTGACCATATCTAATTTGCATTGAATTTTATTCCAAGGCCTTTCAATGAGTCATAAATCTTATCAAAACAATAGTGTATAAAATGTGTATCACGTGTATGATCATTGCTTATATAAAAGTAATATTCTTTAATAGCATGTCAATTTTCACTAGTGCTTTATATATGATGAAAATTTTGTTCAACATGTCTATAAAGAATATGGAAAATCATAAAGAATTGGTTATAACGATAATATTCAATATTTTTCATTTTTTGTAACAAATGTGTAATTCTCTGCAAAATTGACAATTGACGAAATGCTCCATGGTAGAAAATTTTCACAGCATTTTCTGAATTGCAAGTCCTACCATCGATCTCTATGGGAATGCTTGGTGTACTTATAAATTTCTCCCTCAATTTTTTCAAAAACTCTATCAAAATTTGGTTTTCTTATTGTAAATCAATCCTCTTATTACTTGTAGTACTTCCTGAACCAGTCAATGTAAGAAGATATTCATATCTTTGAATCAATTTCACTTCTATGTTTCAAAATTATTGATCATTTATATCAACAAGATATTTTTTGTGAAATAAATTCAAATTTCCACAATGATAACATGTTTTACCACCAACATATTTGTTTTGGTAAAATAATTCATGAATTTCTCTTTCACATAGAATTTGAGATATGAAATCATGGATAGTGGAAGGAGGTGGTGAATTCTTCCAAAAAAAAATTACCAAAATTAAGGATTTTGTCATAATATAATTGAAATTTCACATGATAATGACCAGAAGAAAGTGTTGCATACAGTGATAGGTTTAACATACCATGGTTTTTGTTGCACAAAAGTATTCATTGATAAATTAATTCCACAACTCTCTTCTATGAACTTGTTGAACAACTCTATCAAAGTGGTGTCCAAGATATATTGTGCATGTTATTCATAATTTTTTTGTGTTATTATTCGTTGCATCACATCTCTTGCTTTTGGTGAAACATGTGAAATTTTCCTCCAATATTCATATATTAATTTTTTGACATCTTCTCGAGGTCGATGTTTGTATGGTTTCCTACAAATAACTGTCCAAAAAGCAAGCTCATCATTTACTTCTATTTTCAATCGAAATTTATGATTTTTTTGTAATGGTTTTTATGAGGTACCTAATTCTTTTCCCATAGATTTTACCAAACAATTTTCTTTAGTAATTGATGAAACCAATGCCATTTTTGTTGCTCTATGTGCATCTAAATCACTTTTCTTTCTATATATTCCAATTGAAATTAGAGAACTATTTATATATTGTGTCACATTTTCCTTCATTTTTTATGTTTCGTTGATTTTCGAATACACAATAGAGTCATAGCTTCTTTTAATTTCATTGATGACAAGATACTTCTAAAAATTTGGGCTTGAACTTCCACATTTTCATCACTGAAGAAGATATCAATAATGCTATTAACACGCTATTGTATAACTTGGTAAATATTCTTTATTTCCATGTGTTTGAGTGTCAACATTTTCTAACATATGATCATCAATATTGATTTCATATTTACGTACGAGAATTAAATGTACAAAATGGGTATAAATACTCAATAAATAATTAAATTAAAAAATAGAGTTATAATGGAACTAAAATTAATAAATATGTATAATTTCAATAATACACATGGTATATATATACATACCCAGTGATTCAATTTCTTAACTTGAATCTCTTTCACCATATTCAACAACATCGTCAATCATTGTTCATTATATTTTTCACCTTGTATTTACACATTTTCAATCTCATCATCAGTGTTATGAGGAATATGTATCTCTATTTACACTGCAATGTATTTCTCAAATTAGTTCATCAAATAAAAAATAAGTTTCATAATGCACTAATTAAATTTTAAATATCATTTATAATATTTACATTTACATACCTTCTTGAACTTATAGTTGATGTTAATTTTCCCTTTCTTGTATTCTCTACGATCCTCAAGGATTCTTGTTCGATCATATTGTCTCATGCAATTTCACTGACTTTCCATGATAATTTATTATGAATCTCAAATCATTTCCTTCAAAATTGTGCAGAAAAATCACTATCAAAATTTAGATAGAAACTCACTTTCAAAATTCATCACAAAAGACTTAATTTAAAAAAATAACTCACCTTAAAAATTCAACACAAAAGGCTTACTTAAACCCGAAACACTTACTTTAAAAAAACTCACTTTAAAAAGTGTGCTTAAAAAAATCATTTTTAAAACAAATCTCAAACAATTTTATTCAAAGTCCTACAAAAAAAACTCACTTTACAAATTTAGAGAAAACTCACTTCAAAAATTCATCACAAAGTACTCAATTTCAAAAAAACCCACTTCAAAAATTCAGCACAAAAGACTTACTTCAGCCCAAAACACTTACCTGAAAAAAAAAGTCACTTCAAAAATTCTACCAAAAAAATGTCTTTTAAAACTGAAGCTCAAAAGATTTCCTTCAAAATCCCGGAAAAAAAAAACTCATTTTCAAAATTTCAACAAAAACTTAAAAAAATATTCACAAAAGTCATAATTTAAAAAAATATTACTTTAAAAAATCAACACAAAAGACATAGTTCAGGCCAAAACACTTGAAAAAAAAAATTTCTTTAAAGATTTTGCCAAAAAAATGTCTTTTAAAAATGAAAGTCAAAAGGTTTCCTTGAAAACTTCATCCCAAAAGATTTATTTTCAAAATTCAATCCAAATGAGAAAAATATGCGAAAATAATATTTCGGTTTCGTTTATTTATAGATTTTCATGATTTTTTTTTTGTAGAGGGCCTCCTCTTTTTTTTCTGTGTCCGACAGAATGAGAAACCAAAAGTTTGGCTGAAATTTTGAAAAAATATCTTGCGATATTTTTTTTTCGTTAATATTGATGGGACACGACACTGAAAAACGTTCTGCCGAATTACTAAAAATGTGTGGCTAAAATATCTGTAACTATGCTGCAACTCATATCTGATCACATTTATTAAACTTTAGATTAGTTAAACTCCATCATATTTTATGAATTAACTTTCCAAACCAATACTAGCATTTGTATAATTGAATCTACTTTCAGTAGATATAAATTTTATGGAATTTCATAGATATTTACTAATTTTAATTTATTTTCTAATAAAATGGGATCATAAATTGTTTGAAGGTCAGTATGATTCAGTGAAATCAAAATTCGGTATCTTCCAAAATACAATGCCACATAATTTGAAAAATTTATGGCCCGTTACATTTGTCCTTCGTCTATAATGGTGGTTTTTGTATTTTTAGTTTCTAACTAATATGTTTAGAAACTTGGTGCTAAAATAAACATATTCAAAATATATAGTTATTTCATATTGGTTCAGTTCAAAAAAATTAGTAATTATGATATGCATCAGTTGGTTTCGTAAATATAACCATATCGAGGTAGAGTATGTCTAGATTGTTGCAACACATTTTTTTCTCAAAAAAATCAAGTTAACAAAGAATACATTAGAGATAAAAAAGGCATGACCTTTATGAGTCCGTTGATTGTTAGAGAACACACACTCAAAGAATTTCGAAGTTGACATATCAAATGTGAATAAAAAAATTCCAAAAAATAAGTAATAGAAAGCTAATAAAATTTGTTACAATGTTTTTTTATTTCTAAAAAATTATTTTGGCTTACAGAAAGTTGAAGAACTTCTAAAAATAATTTTTTTTTCTCAAAAATGGGAAAAAAGTGTAACCCATATTCACATTTTCACGTAAAGACTATTTGTAAAGTAAGGTTTGCAACAATATAAATTTAATAAGGGACAAAGGGGCCTTAACCCATGTGTGTTTGCCAAGAATGTAATGTCTAATTTTTTTTATTTCTTTTACCAATAAAAAATAATATTTCTCAATTAAGTAATATTTTAATTATTCATTTGTGAAGCTTTGAATCATAAAGGAAATTAGATGTTGTTTCCGTATATCACCTTTTCTCTTGAGAATTCTAGACAAAACCTGCTTCCTGACATTAATATAAATGATGATTTCTTTTGTAAACTTTGGTTTCGATAACACTAGAGAAGATGAAATAACTTCTTTATACCTTATAAAATAATATTTTGCGGAATCATCCCACTTGAGTTCTTGATTACTCTTAGTTATGTTATGAATAGGTTTGACTATCTTAGGAAAATCACTAACAAATCTTGACACAAAGCTAATACTACCCATCAAGGATTGGATTTATTTCTTGCAGTTTGGTGGAGCAAGGTTTTTAATTGTAGTAATTCGATCAAGAACAATGTTGATGCCTAGTTATGGCACAACATTTCCTATTAGTTTCACATTTGTGACATGAAAGACAATTTTTTATACGCTTGAGGGAAATAACAAAGAATCAACTTAGCAAAAGGACACATCTAAGATGGTCAAAGTGATAAGTTTAGTACTTGGAGTAAGCACTCATATCATCAAGATATATTTGGATATTATTCTCAATGAGGTCATCAAAATCTAATTGCATGGCTATCTTGAAGGTGCAATATGCATTAAATAGGCCAAATAGTATGCATTCATAATAAAAGGTGCCCCAACATATGGTAAAGGTGGTTTTGAATTTATCATCATTTTTTAGGTGAATCTGCGTGTAACTAAAGAACCTATGTAGAAGTGACATCATTTGAGATCAAGGAACCTATTTTAAAATTGGATCCATATTTGGTACGGGAAAATTACCCTTCACACTTCCTTTTTTTAAGGAGATATAATCAACACAAAGGAGAATATCCCTATTTTTCTTCCTAACATGGACAACATTAGCTACCAAATCTAAATAATTTCTATGAAATATGACATGTGTGTTAAGCATCTTCTTTATCTCCTTTTGGATGGTTGGTTCAAGAGTGTGACTAACAGGCCTTTGTCTTTATATTATAGGTTTGACATCTGGTTGGATAGGAATAACATGTTGTATAATATGAGGATCAAAACCAAGAATATCCTGATATGACTAAGTGAAGAAATCTGAGAATTCCTTAAAAAGGGAAACCCATTTTTCCTTTTCCTGATCAGAACACTGGGCCCCAATTTGTAATATCTTGGGATCATCATGAGTACCAATGTTTATTGGGATGGTTTCACCAATATTTATTTTTCACTCCTATGTATCATTATTTTTTTACGTGGGGACATCACTAGGAGAAAAATAATATTCTAGAGGAGAGATACATGGATAAAATTTGTTGATTTTTAAAGAGATAATTTTATTCTCATCATCTGGTTGGTTTTGGAGGAAGGCACATATAATTTCATAATCTTGAATGAATTGGTAGTCTTCTTTTTCATTTGGTAGATGTGTCCTGTCTAAATATTAAAAAATATAGTTAGGTCTATTAAGGAGGATTTGTCTTGATATACTAGAAGAATAAGTAGAAGTAAGGTCAGCTAAAGAATTCAATTCCCTATGGACATGTGTAATATTAAAAGCATATAAGAAAGAAATATTTTCCCAGACTAATTGGGTATATCATTTGATAACCTTGTTGTTAGGAGAGTAAATTTTCTTAACAATATTAAAAATGCATTCAAAGTCACCATAGGAAGTCAGGACCTTGAAACTAAAGCAAGAGCATGCTCAATCCCAAGGAGGATAGCTTCAAATTCAGCTACATTCTCTAGTAAAAAATGAGAAATTAGTGTATACATGACTAAGAAACTTAGTCATCATAGATTTTCCAAGTGAAATACTTCAAAAAATGAGAAATATTAAATGACCCAACAAAAAATGGCTAACATAAATGAATAATATAGTACTCGGTTAAAATATATAACTAGCTAATAAGTCATACAACTAAAAATTACTAACATTAATCACTAATTTAGTCTAAGAACAAAAACATGACTACCAGACATGTACTAAAATAATACAAACCACTTTTTATGTGATTCATTTTAATTGTGACACCTTAACAATATAAACTGACAATTGATAGGGGATTTAAAGGTTGTTATATATTTGATGAAAGTTTATACTTCCTTAAACTCTTATTTATTGGATTAATGGATAACTAGAGTAATTGAGTTTATTAGAACCTTCAAATTTATAACCTTTGATTACATTTATATGGAATTAAATTCAAGGGCTCAAAAATTATCCAAAATGGGAGTGGGCTTAAAATTGGGTTAGATACATTTATGCGAAGAATACCTACAAAGAGAACTGTTGGTTAATTAATAAAGGACATATTTCCTTTCGAAATTAGAACTTTATAAATAATAATAAACACTATAACCATTCAACCAGATTTCCATTACCTTTAGTAACAAATATATCAACAAATCTAACCTTAATTTAAGAAATAGCCATAAATAATATTAAAAGACTTTATCGCAAAATCAAAATAGCAAATAGTAGAACAAATTGAAATTCCAATACTCTTCACTTATCTTAATTAATTAAATTAAATTAAATGAGATGTGGACATATATGTATAAATAAGATTAAAAATATATACATAGTAATAAAAGTACAAAGAAAATTGATCCATAAACACCTTGCAACTCTGAAACTTGCTATCATTGTAAAGAGTGAGGTCTAGAAAGCTCTATTTTAATTTATGTGGGATTCATGTTTACGAGGATTTGAAGCCAAGTTTTTAAGAATGGTTAGAGTGGTAAAGTTTTGGGAGCTTCAGATGTGCAATGAAAGTGTATTATTTGTTCCTTTAAAACATTATTGACGTTTAACTATTTGAGGTTCCCTGGTTGAATATAGGGCACATATGACACTTAAATTCTAGGATTTTCTCGGAATATGTTTAATATAAACAAAAGGAATTTAGAAGATAAAAATGGAAATGATCAACAAGATCCAAGATCCTGTAGCTGCATGCTTTTCCAAATATCAATGACGATTTCAGGAACATGTGTCTATATAGTGGTGTCATTGAATGTGTCTCCTCCATTGTGATAGTACTTCTCTTATTCGTAGAGTTTTGTAATTTTTCCCCTTTTCTTCTTCCTTATTTTAGCTTTAATTTGTGCACCCCACAATTTATATGCTTTAAGCATTCCCACCTATTCCGTTCCCAAATTGTCATACGTAGTGACGTATTTTGTATGGTTTTAATAAAGAATAATATATGGTTCCTTTTGATGTATTGAATGTTTAGTATACACAAATCTGATTTTTCGTCATGGACCATTAATCTATGATGCATTTAGCTTAAATGTCAGAGTATAATCTATCAACTAGTGGCAATAATCGAAATATCCGAAGGATTTTGTAATATAAAATCACATTCGCATTTCGGGATTCATATCCCTTATATATTCAATTTTTAAATGGTATTTTTGCTAATCGATGATGCATTTGTCTTAAATGTCAACATGGAATTTATCAACTCATGGCGATAATCGTAATCCAAAAATTATTTGTAGGTCGTTGGAATAAACAACACATTCACATTTAAGTATTCATACCTCTTACATATTCCAGGTTCAATATTGGACCATAATCCTCAAGTGAGATTTTTACCTTTACGAATAATTAATAAATTTCATGATCTTAGCACATGATCTTAGCATGTAACAATGTTGCAGAGTCTAGGAATTGAACCTAGGTCTCACCCCTATCTTTTGGGATATTCTAAAACCTTGCTACAAGATATTGTAACGATGGGAAATGATGTTTTCAGATGTGTGTTTATACTCCAACATCCCTCTCAATCCAAATCCATGATTTTGACCTAGATATATCAAATTCCTAGTCACAACTATGACATTTATACCATGTAGATTCATTGGACATCATGGGGATTGAACCCAACAGCAGTCTCTAGTTAGTGGGTTGCTTTATGACGGAACTGCATGCCCTTTTTATGATTGTCTATAGTATGTTCATTTTCGGATTGACACTACCAACAGAGCAAAAAATTTCATTTCCATCATCCTCTCAAGTCTCTTTTTTCTAACAAGTAAACTAAATCGATTTTGCATTGATATGAATAAGTTGTTATCTCTTTTAATATCCCACAACTTCAAACTTTTGTTCAAGCACAAAAGAAAAAAACACTACCATTTAAAAATAATTGATTGTGTTACCGCTATCAGGACCATGGCCATATTCTCGTATATCTACACAATTAGTATTAACAAAACTCTGCCTTCTCCCCTACTTTATTTCCAAATTTTTTTCATGATATTGAAACTTGGGGACTTATTTGTTTTGCATATTATTTTCCTTTAGTTCAATTTGAGGGTTTGCTATCCTATCAACCTTGAAAACTTCATCTAGTGGACTTCACCTTGAGGAAATGTAGCTATTGTATAATTTTTAGATGATCTCACACCCACTACTTTAGGGAAGGTTTGGATAATTGATAGGATTGGTTATTGCAAACTTGTCTTAACATTACTTTCATTCATTACTTCCTTAGGGAATGATCCCATGTATGAGTTACAATGTTACAAATTTTCAAACTTGCCAACCATAATATAGTTTTAAACTTGTGTTCAAGCACACAAAAGAAGAAACACCATCTTTAAAATGAAATTGATTGCGTTGGGGATATAAGGGCTAAGGACATATGATGAAAGTTATTTTAGGATGAGTCTTCAAATTAGTTTGCCACCCCCACCCACTCCTCAATCCATTTTTCATTTCCAAAATGTTTCAACATTTTCATGAAATTGAAACATGTGGGCCTTTCTGGCTTGCATATTACTACCCTTTATTTCAATTTGATGGTTTTCTATCCTATCAACCTTGAGGATTTTATACAAACTTTAGGACATACAACTATTTTTTAGCATTTAGAGGATTTTTCACTCACTACTTAAAGGCGGGGTGAGTGGAGACTATATATGATTTCCAATTACAAACTTGTTTATATTATTTAGTCCAATAAAATTAGGTTATTGGGCCATGACAATTGCACATCATTGCTTGAAATTTCTGTCATTCATTAATTTATTTATGAATGATCCCATATGAGTTATAATGTTTTTCTTTATCAATCCATATAACATAGTGCTATAACAGAAAGAGATACTACAATACAAAATATACGTCACAATGATATATATATATATATATATATATATGGGCTTCAAATTCCCTATTTTAGGTATTTACAAAGTAATTGTATTTCATATCCACATAAATTAGTTGAGTGGCTTTATAAAAATATTTCCTTACTTATCAATGACCATTTAGTAATTTAATACACATATATCTCTTTCATTTCACCTGTTTGGATTATTTTATGATTATATGACAAGAACTATTGAATTTGTATTTTGTTTTTTGGGATATGCCAAGCAGTCTCTCATTATATTATCCCATTCTTTTTTATCAAGAAAAATTCAAGAAAATTTTTTACTTCTTTTGGGGCATTATAAAATAATTTGTACCAAGAATACCTTTTTTCCAGAATCGATACTTTCAAATGGCATATTTCTCTAGTTACCCTTTGTTGTATCATAAATGCAAAACTCTTTACATTCATTTAGTTTTTAGAGGGGATCTTTGGATGGATTGCATAAAGTTTTGGGGTTTCCTGTGACAAGAGATCATGTGTTGAACATGTATTATTGGTTTTTCCTATGGTGTTTATTTATTGGTTGAACAAGTTTCCATTAGGTAGAAGATGTATTATTTTTTTTAGGCTGAACAAGTTTCTATTAGTTGACAGTATATATTGTTTTGTAATATTTACTACTTCTTAAATTCGAGAAAATGATTCGAAATATAAGGATATTGACACATTGTAGGAACTATTTTAGAAAAGTAATGGAGACAATAGAATACAGTTTGAGTCTTTTGAACTTCTATTTCATATTCAAGTCACTAGTTCATGTTTTTTGGAGTTTCCATTCTAGGTCACATGTTATACATCACCAAACAAGTAGAATGGCCAAGTTTATGAAACTCCAATGCTAATCCACTTTCGTTTCCCCCCTTAGTATACTACTTATCAAATTCAGCAATGAAGGTAGGCTTCCATTAGGATATTCTTCACTTTGGCTTGCATGTTGTGAGATAGGGACTCACTCATTCTAGTGCTCTTCTAGGGATCATACAACTAGGTCCTATTAGTCTAGGCCACTTCCTAAGGGATATCTTTTGATAGTTATTTAGTCCTTTTATATTGATTTAGGACTTTGATGATGGGCTCACCTCTTGGCCTCCTCACTCATCCTTAGCCACCAACACCAACAAGTAATGAAATCCTTCCTCTCTTTTTCTTGGTATAGATATTTTCAAAGCCTTTCAATTTCTAGCATTGTTATTTTATCAACACCTTACATTATATTACATGTATTAGTTGTGCTTACTTTAGCTATATATTTGGTGTCTAGTGTCTAGCTTGCACTTTAGAGCTTATTATATTTTTATATTTTTAGCAATTTTTTAATGAAATTTCCCTAACACTTCCATTTTTTATTGAAATTAGATGTTTTATATTAGTCCTATTAATCTAAATTCATTTCCTTTTGTTGTAAATTAATAAAATTAACTAGAATTTCCATTTCTTTTTCTATTTGCATTTTAGGGGATTATTTTATGTCAGCTTAATTTCTTCCTTAATCCTTTTTCCTCGTTATCTCAAAAATTTAAATCTTGATGATGGGTCTAGGTCTGAACTTGAAACATCACTATGGATAAAAATTTGCAAGAAAATTCTTCATATATCATAGATATAACCAACAATTCCCTAAAAACTAGGGCTTTATGGGAAAAAATAATGTATATATATTTTTTATTTGGAAATGGAAGAAAAAAAAACCCTTATCATCGAAATAATATTTATGACTACTTTTCAGTTTGAGTTTCCATTTTTTATGGATCCAAGAGTCAAGGGTTTTGTGATTTGGCCACACACGTGTGAATTATTCTCCCAATATTTTTCGAGGGTTTATCTTGCTTGATGAAAGAAACTACCAAGTTATTGAAGGTATATTTAGTGTCCAGGGAAGGTGACATTGTAGAAGGAATTTCTTTTGTGTTTGTTTCTAGTAGTGGATGTACATAGTCCTATTGACCTACTTTAGTATTCCTTTATTGGAAATTAATAAGATTATCTTACTTCGATATAATGTGATGAAATCTAAAAACCAATACTCGATGAAAAAAATTAAATACATACTTTTCTTAAAATTGAAATGGAATCCATAATAACCCTTAGCATTGGAATGATATTGTGGTATACCTTTTACTCTAAGTAGCCATTATATATGGTCCAAGTTTCAATACTTTTTATATTTTTCAAACCTGCATGAATTTCTCTAATAGGATATGTTTCAAGAACAAAAATACTTTCTTTGGACCATTTGGATGATTGGTGAAGCTTTTGGATCCTATCAAGATCCTAAAAAATATTACTAGTTTATTTGAGTGTTTAGCTTACTTGACAAAGGAAACTACCAAGGTCTTGAAGGTAGCCCCAACTTTTATGGAAGGCTAATTTGTTGGAGCTGGTTCTCCATTGGTAATTACTAACACTCCATGTACTATATCAGTCTCGTTCACCTATAATTGTGGTGTTTTGTCGGACATTGATAACACAATCTTACCCTAACTTATCTATAGATTTATTGTCCCTTAAAAATCAGGGCTTGATAATAAAAACAAAGTATTTATCATTCTTAAGCAAAGAATTGAAGAAAAGAAAATCTTTACACTAGAAAAACATTCTATTTTGGGTTCCCTTTGTTGATGGATCAAAAAGTCGGGGGATTTTTTTATTTGACCACGTCCTCGTCAATTTTCCTCCCAATATTTGATTAGTAAACAATGATTCTTTCCTCTTTGGAGTCTTGACCATTGAATGAAAGATATTATTAGGAAACCTTGTTGGTTAATTCAATGTTTTGAGTTTCTTGATGGAAGGAAATACAGAGTGCTTGAGGGTGGCATCAATTTCCATGGAGGAAAAGTTGTAGAAAACATTTTTCCTTCAGTTGTTGTGGATTAGAGGAAGAAATTTGTATCCAATATCGATTAAGGATGAGAGTCGATACTCAGTGTGATATGCATAGAGGTGATGAGAAAATTTTGTGCAGGTGAGACAATACCAGTAGTGAAGGCTTGGTGAAATTATAATTCCATTCATTCATTTCCTTATGTATGATTTCTTGTTTAAGGTTTACATGAATCGAAAAGTTTTTTTTTTATTAGTATACTTGAAACAATACTGTGTGAAATAGATAAGGCTAACACTTTACAATACTAATATTCCTCATACTAAGATGTTTGTTTCTTATATTTAAATTATTCTATAAAACTTATTAAATTTATCCTTTATTGGTTTCATGCATTTTTCTTTATCATTTCTTAGTTATGATGGTTTTAATCTATGTATAGGTAAAATGAATTGTGTCATTGGCACCCTTGTATCATATATATAGAATCTAAAGTATAATATTACCTCTTTTTGAGCATGCAATATAAATAATCATTCTCTATGTTAAACGAAATGACTTGTATATAAAATGATGATGTTCCAAGAGCATATATGCATGCAGTCTACTAGCAAGTTTCATAAACTCAAATGTTTTGTAGCTTGCAGGTTAACTACATATATGATAGAGAATCAAGGATGTTGCCATATTTAATTTCTTATATTGAGTATAATTTATGATCAAACAATATCGAGCTATACGAGGTGATAACCTTCTATGTGTGATTTATGGGACTCTATTTCCTTCTCCCTAATATTTTTTTATTTATGTTGAAAATTATTTTGTTTATTAGAATTCATTACTCTTTTTGTTATTGAAAATATATTCAATGAATATTTGCAAATATCTACATTAATGTAGAAAATGATAGAAATATACATATGCAATGGGCTATGTTGATAACGAAAAATATTTAAATAAATCCCATTAGGATAGATATTCTTGCATGCCCAACAAGAGGAAATTTTCGATGATCATTATTATATGGCTATGCTTGCACATGTGGGTTTCCTTTAGTGTATTTACTCCCCTCATTTTTTGTTTCTATTCATGTTTAGTATGCCCTGCCTCACTACTTAAAGAGGTTCCACTTTGTTGTTAGTTATATATGCTTCTTGTTTGGGCGCCATATATTGTCACACATTTAACTGGAGAAAACTTTTGGTATCATCGTTCTCTGGCTAGGTTAGGCCATCTGTCTTTGCTTTAGTCGATGGAATTCCACCATATTTTTCTATTCACCATTATTTTATAGTTCCTACACTTCTCATGAAGAAGCTATTGGTGTCCAACTATGAATGAATATTCAAACCCTTTCAAACATTACTTATCAATCTGGGTGCATATATTATTTCAAGGTAACACGCAATGTATATGCAAGAGCATTGACACAATCCAATATTGATCACAGATTTAACAATTAAAACAACCAGAACTATTGTAATATTAATTAAAGATAAATTTCATAATTATAAAAGCATTCACAACAATTAAAGAACATACCATAACATCAGTTAAAATACTCAAACAGAAATGCGAAAGAAAAAAAAGGAAATAACACAACGCCTGATCAGAAGAGTGGGCCCAACTCTCTGACTAGGGCTGCGGTAGACTCACAACTTATAGATAGAATGACAAAATGACTTGCATTCAATTAATTAAGTCTTTTGTTACAAAACTTGATCTCTTGCACGCTAACCCTGTATGTGCTCTCCCTTCTCTCTGATTTGTGTCCCTTTAAATATACAAACAACAAAGGGAAATAGACTGATTACAAAATCTCAATAAGCAATATGAGATTTGAAATATCTTTCCATCATGATTCAGCTAGCACAAGTCGAATCTGGAAATTACAATTAGGGAAATTTGGAAAATGGACAAGAAAAATGCAAATATATCCTTCAAATAACATTGTGTTTCTCTCAATCAAGACTGAATTTAGGGAAAATTCACATTGGAAAACTAATTTGGGCCATTCTACATAAAACCCATGTCTCGGATTTTCAGGATTCTTCTTCATTTGTGCGAAGCACTCAACGCAAAATTGTCTCTTGTTATTCCAGCAAATTTCTGAGTTGGAATATTTAATTATCAGCTGAAGATCAAATCTAAACTTTGGAAGAGATCTTGGAGGCTAAAATAGTGAGTGATGTTATAACGAAATAATAAATAAACCATAATTGGAAAAAACATGCATAATAATCATGAATTTATTAGAATAAAAGAGAACAAGTATTACTTATCCAAAAGAGCATAAATAATTATGAAATGGAATTATATAATAAATTATGATAAATAATGTGATAAAGGAACATTAGACATGGATGAAATGGATGTTAAAAAGTGATAATAATAATACAAAGTAGTGGCTAAACATATCCCCCAAACTTGACATCTTGCATGTCCTCATGCAACCCAATGCCTCTCTATTGACGAAGTTGTAATACTATAATCAAAATTCTCACCCCAACACATGATATTGATGGAAGAGAAGGCTTCTTCCTCAAATGATTCCTTAAAATATTTTTCATGTATACTTTCAACCATATGTATATGAAGTTGCAATAAAGTATGATACAAGTAAATATAAACTTCATTACAAACCAGATTTTGCTGAAATTTTGTAAGCAATTTTATACTATATCAATGCTTCTCCAATCTAAAAATAAAATCAATGCAACGAATGAATTTCAATATATCAGCAAAATAGTTTTATGTAATAATGAATGATTTTTTTGGAATTAACAAATTGTTTTATCTTGAAAATTTTTTGGTTTAATGATACGTCTTTGTTGTCCAAAAATAAAAAGAATCTAGTTGATAGTTTCAAGGATATACACAAACCAATTTTAGGATTGTATACCTTAAATGACGAAGAAATGAGAAATCATTCATCATTCATAGCAACCCTTCCCCCAAACTAGAGAATTAGCATGCCCTCATGATACACTAGAGAAAAAATTGGGTTGGTTTCTACAATCATGGATGAAATCTTTGTTTGGTGTATAACAACATGGAATAAAGGAGATTTTGAGAATGAATAATGAGATCGATGGATGATAAATAATATTAATGGCATGTTCATGATAATGAAAGTAACACCCCCTCAAACTGAAATATTTTGTCTCTGAAAAATGGGAAGTGGTAAAGAAGGAGAAATAATGGTTGAAAAATATTACTGAATTATGCTCAATGGTTTTTCATAACATTCTCCTAAATCTTTAATAAATAAAAACCTTATGCTATTTCACCTGAAATTTTACCTCCATAAAAAAAAAATGTGGAATGACATGTATGGATTGACATTTCTTGAAGCTAATGTGGGCTGAGCTGATGCTGAAAGTGATGCAGAAGGTGGAAGCCATGCAAGATGAAAAAAGTAATGAGAAAGTGTAGCAAGGTTTCCTTCCACCAAACTGATTAGTTTCGTTATCATCTATAAAACATCTCATCAGTATCCTTAATCAATAATTCATCACCTTAATTACCTCATTACATATAAAAGTGACATAATCATATTGTGAATGACATGGGATAACAATGGATAAGAAGGGAAAAGATGCATTCCCTATATCCATAATCTTTGGTTGTTATGAGAATAGAAATTAGGAGAATTAGTTATCTCCATCTTTGCTTATCATGGTTTGTCCAATTACTTGGGATTCAAAATCAAAATCAGGCCTCTTAGTGGTGTTGTTAAGATATCAATAAACAGTGATTGATTGGGTAAAGAAACTATATTTGGCTAAAGATATGATACTTGTAGAATAAAGGAATGATAGATTAGATGATACAAAATGTCAAATATCAAATATGCTAAAAGTTTCATCTCTGACATGTAAAGTAAATATTTATAACTCAATAATAGATATAAACCATAACCACCATCATCTAAGAAATGACTAAATATTACCCCTTGAACTATGAGTTCTCGAAAACCTTGTATATGCAACAGTCATCTTTATCAGAAATTAGCTTTGAAAAAACAAGGTAACCAAGTAGATTATAGCATTAAATTAACTTCTATACAATAAAAATAGTCATTGCTGCCAGCATGCGTCCATAGCCTCGACAGAGATTCCTTTTTAACCCATTGAGATACCAGTGTCCCATTTATTAGAAATAAGTACATAGTTGCAAAAATCCTTTCAATTTACTTAGATTTAAACTCAATATCATTGTTCTGGCATGCTAACTAGTTAATAACGATGCCATTCATGGGAGCTAACAAAATTGAAAAATTTGGCTCATGATGAGACCTTTTGTCCTTCAGTTTTATTACCAAAGGCCATTACCGTGGCTTGGTGACAAGCAGTGGTAATGTCACTTTATTAAGACCTATGATTATGGTAGGTTGCCTCGTGATGAGACCTCCTATCCTCTAGTTGACCATTTATGTTTAAAATTGAACTATGGTTATTGTTAGTCAATAAAATATTACTTAATATATGGGGTGGCAAATCAATTCCTTAAGAGCTAGGGATGGCGTAAAACCTTGTGTAGTAACCATTTTCAACTTTTATATTTTTTCTTCTAAAAAATTGATAACCTTAAATTGACTGTTGATAAATGTATTTTTCATTGTTGAGATTGGGGTTGAGGAATAGTTCATTAGATAATGTGTGACACCCCTAGTTTATGTTTTCTTTCAAGATAGACATTTGAACTTAAATCCAAAGGGGAGTGGAACCCAATGGATAAGTATGATGTGGATGTAATTTATTTATGATTATGAAAAATAAATAAAATAATTCTATGCATATTGACGAAATGAGAAATTTGAGATCACTAGCCAAATCCATGAGGTATGGAAAGAGGCTAAGACTTTCCCCAAAAATCTTTCAAAATTCCTTGAAAGAATTTAATTCTAATTTAGATTTTTGAGGAAAAATCTAGATTTTCCCCAATGAGGTGGAGAGTATTTGGGAAGAGGTAAAAAGCTGGAAAAGTAGAAAGAAGCTTTAATAGTCCCTAAATAAGGGAAGCCTAGGCAAACAAGAAGAAAATAATCCTGTAATTCTAGACGTAGAATTAGAAACAGTCTTTGGGGAGCATAAGCTTAAATCAGCTACTCCAGAATAGATTGGGGTTGGTCTATTCTAGGAGATGATCTCAGCTCGGGGGTGAGTTATGGAGGACAGAGGAACTCTAAGGTTGGGAGGTTGGTCAATTGCATAAGTGGTATGTTCACAATTTTATGAACGATTAAAGTATCTGTTATGGTTATATCCATGTTGTTACATTAAGATCATGAAGATGTTAGTTCCTACATTTAACATAAGTGTATAGGAGGAATTAACCCTCTCAGCTCTGTATATTAGTAGGAATAAAATATATGGGGAGAATCTAGCAGAGACTCTAAACCAATGCGGTTTAAATCTGAGAATACATTTTATTCCCAAAGATGATTGGTTATTTAACTTTAATATTCTTCTGAGTTAATAGAATATCTATTGCATATAGGAAATAAATCATGATAACTTCATAGGTAATAGATATAACTGAAACTAGACATACTTTGAAAATTGTTCCCCGTGGGAAATGAATTAATAAAAAAAAAGTGTATACCACTGAAAGCATAAATAGGACTATAGTATGCAGAAAATTAATAACAATAACAATATAACTAAGGGCTACAAGGAGAAGGCAGAATGCACAATGATAAAACAAGTAGAGCATTCCTCTAGAAATCTACATGTAAATGAGTGTATTAAATAAAAGTCTACAAGTTACTTATGGACAAATACATTTCTATCTGTATTATGAACAACAAATTTGAGGAAAGATAATTGTCAAATGCTCCTGTATGACATATATATATATATATATATATATATATATATATATATATATATATATATATGTATGTATGTATGTATATATGTATGTATGTATGTATATATATATATATATATATATATATATATATATATATATATATATATATATATATATATATATATATATATATATATATATATATATATATATATATATATATATATATATGCATGATAAGTACTGTGATATTTGAGGATAAAACTCATTCAGAGGCTGCCAGCTAGTAGACCAAAATCCTGTGTCATGGAACAGATATGTGAAATGCAACTTAAACAGGTGACATTATATCTATGTACAGGGTGTAAAGAAAATTTAGAAGCTCTAAATCAGACACTCATGTTATTATAATAGATGCTAAAGAAATATTTTATTGAAAAAAAAAAAAAAAACTTAGAAAAATCTTAAATACATATAAGTATGTCAGTGATAATACATCCTACCTGAATTTCAAAAAAGTATGCATATGCCTGAACAAATGTGAAGACCCACATTCAGTGTACATAAACTTTTATCTCTATAACTCTGCTTAAATACATGGGTTGTACTTTAGACACTGCATGCACAGGATATAGATTAAATAAAAAGGGAGTGAAGGTCATTATGTAGACTGAAATTAGACTCTAAAATAGACATAGGATCAGCTAACTGCTGCAAGGAATATTTGCTACAAGATGCCAAGATTTTAACTAGCTGTTCATAAATTAGTAGAAAAGGAGAAGAGAAAAATTTAATTGCCATGAAATTTAGTATTCAACTGTTAGGGAGCATTAGCAAAAATGTTAGGGTAGGAGCAGTATTATTACACAAAATATATAGATAGCACGTATATACAATATGTGTAGAAATTGGCACCATTTCTATAGTCACAAAGAGGTACATCACAATAGGCCAAATTATAATAATAATAATAACTACTAAAAAAAATACTCCTGCCATGGAAACTAGTGCGAACTCATCCTCAATACAAACCACATCTGAACCAACTTTGTAAGTCAAAGAAAATAACAACATAAGTTAAATTATATGGTCACTGCCAAAACAACATCCCCAAGTCCTTGTATAAATGAGCATAACAGTCGTAGAAGCAATACTATGACAACTCATAAATTTCCAATAAAACATGGGCGAGTTTTGAATATGAATGGTAAATGCCAAAACCCTCGCAGGACCCTCAGGGAAGTCCGAGGACATGAGATGCTAGAAGAAAAATTAACTCAGATCACCTACTCAGAAAAGGCGAATAGTCGGAAAGACAAACTCGTGAGTAGAGTAAAAAACGTGACAATACCTGTATAAGACAGAATCACGAAGAAAAAAATTAGGTTATGTATTATGCTACTTCCAAGGTGAATGAATTAATATCTTGAACGTAAGAGCAAATAATTACCTGGCTAGATCGAACCCAATGCTAATGTAAACTGAGGCTTGAGAAAGTAAAAAGTGGTGATTCAGCGTGAAATGATGAGGAAATTTTATTGTTAGCCAACGTACCTCTAACAAAAGGTGAATCAGACAGAGATTACCTATGAATAGAAATCGTTCGGCATGCAGACAGTAGGAATGTTGATTCCAGAAGAGTCGAAATGATCCCCTTAGTCAGGACGGGGAGGTAGAAGCCCAAGGAAATCGTTCAGTCAACAAATCGAGCTTGCATTACAAATGCAGAATTTACATAAGGCAAATGAATGATACGAAGAAGTTATAAGCACTGTAACACTAGCGAGGCATTCGAATGCTAATGTGAATGCAATTTCTTTTACCAAGATATTAGAAATAACCATGTAAAAACCACACATTCAGAGCAAAGAGAAATAGGTACACAGTTAAACCAAATCTTGGCCTTTCAAGATCATATACGCCCTATAACAAAAAAAAATAGGCCAGAGGTAAAACTTACCAATAGCAAAAGACGTCGTGAAAATCTGCATCGTGGAAGCAGTGATATAGACCAAAAGGGACGCCAGATGAAAAATCCAGGAGTATAAGACCAGAGCAAGCACCGCTCAGTAGAGAGACAAATGAATATGAATCCAGAGAATGTAAACAATAAGAACCATAAGGTGGAACGAAAACCTTATTCATTGTGACCCTACAGGTGGTACGCATCGAGTTAATGCTCAACATATCAATGATTCACGGTTAAGAAATAGAAAAAAATATCAAGTGGAGGCCGATGACGATTACACTAGAGAGTAAATGCCATAAATGCGGAGAACAGAAACGTAGGTAAAACCGGCTACAGGAAACAAATACCAACACAAAAATGTAAAAATGGAGGCAGGAACCTTGAAGATGAATCCATGTCGAATGATACGAAGGTACGACCAAATTACTGTAGTCAATTCACATGTACCAATGAAATCTATACGGAATCGACTCACACATCAGTTGCCCTTACCATGGGTTATTATTTAACAAAAACAATATGCATAAGGTCGTATAAGATCAAGAGGAAAGTGAGAACGCCATTAGAACATTACGAATTTACAATAGGAGGGTTCTAAGGCAAAAATGAAAATTTATTATATGGTTTATTCCATACTCATATATAATCCTAATATGTATATTAATATGTACGCATTTTAAACCTCTTCATAAAAATGATAACGGGAAAAGTTTGATTGAAGAGAAACGAATTATATAGTCATCCCATAAAAATGAGGAGTGTTATATGAAAGCTTTGTTTGAAATTCTACCATTGGGTGAAGTAATTGACGTATGTGGAAAAAAAAAATTGTGAATTGGGAGACATGAAAAATGGTATTAGAGCCCATGTTAGCAAAACTGGGTTGTTGTTGTGCTCACAGCATCACTTATTTCTTGTTGGAAAAAAGAAAATTAATAATAATATTTTTTTTACTGATGTTGTTTTGTTTAGTGTATAGTGGTACTGAACCAAAAAATTTCATGGCTGAAGGTGATGAAATTTATGTTAATCTGCATGATGAAGATAACACGCCAGACCCCAACACTCCTTTGATGACTATGCTGCACAGGTTGCAACAGGAGATGGCTGAGCTAAGAAGCCAAAATGACAGGCTATCATTAGCTAGTGAGGAGCAAGAAAATCTCATCAGAGAATTGACTTCACGGAATAGCCAGCAAGGAGAAGGTTCCAGAAAGAGAAAGAAAGGAAAGTTCTTTGATGATTCTGAGGAAGATGACACTACTAGACATTAGTCTAAACAGAGAAAGGAATTACAGGGGGGATTCTGAAAGATCAAACCTCCCTCCTATGATGGGGAGAAAGAGGAAGATGTTGAGGCTTGGTTGTTGAATATGACTAAATATTTCCAGGTCTATGAATATGAAAGTAATATGAAGGCTAGATTAGCTGTTTACCAATTACAGGGTAAGGCTACCTTGTGGTGGGAGGAAATGAAAATGGTCCATGTCATTGATGAAAGGGTAGTGACCTGGGAATATTTCCAAGTTAAATTTAAAAACCGCTATTTGAACAAACGTTATTATGATGATAAAGCAAAGGAGTTCCATGAACTCATGTTGGGATAGCTCACTATCGATGAGTTTGTCACGAAGTTTACAAATCTGCTAAGTTGTGTTCCTTATATTCATGAAGAGAAGGCAAAGGTGCAAAGGTTTTCGAACTGTTCACCTGCTGTGTATAAGGAGAAAATAGAGTTTGATAATCCAAAAAATATGGATGAAGCAGTGAGGAAAGCTAGATTATGTTATCAGCAGTTTAAAGACAAGAGTGAACATGGGAAAAGCTAGGTGAATAAAATTGAATTCAAAGGGAAGAAACAGAAACCAGCCTCCTTGAAGAATTTTGGCAGGACCATCAGCGGAACAAATTTACCAAACCAAAGGAAAGTCAAACTGCTCAGTCCCAAATTGGCTCAAAACAAATAGAGGGAGATAATAAGAAGGAGGGAGCAGTCAAAATTCGGGAACTGTTGAAATGTTGGGGTTGTGGGGAACCTCATCTATTGAGGGATTGTCCCCATCGAAATTTTCAGATGATGATGAGGGATCGAGAAGCTACCACAGTGAATGACATAGCAAGGAATATACCCACTATCTGTGCAGCATTGGAAAACCGACATGCAGAACATCAAGCTACTATGGTCGAGATAGAAGGTAAGATTGCTAGCCAATCTGTTACAATTTTAATTGATCCGGGTGCTTCTTTGAGTTGCATTAGTCCACAAGTTGTAGAGAAATGTAATCTCAAAAATGAAAAATTTCAGCAGTCTTGGCTTGTCCAGCTAGCCACTGGCACGAAGCTAAAATTAACTCATAAGTTACCTCAAACAACAATTAAATTGAATGATGTTCAGATAGAAGTAAACTTAAACATTCTACCCTTAGGTTCATATGACTTCTTGATAGGAATGGACTGGTTAGAAAAGATAAAGGTTATGATGAACTGTTGGGATAAAACTCTGCATTGCATAGATGAGGAAGGGAGACCCTTTATACTCAAAGGAAAACCAAAACCAATTTTTGTAAGACAAATATCATCTCTGCAATTAAATAGGACAGCTAGGAAGGGATATCAAGTATATGTTGTCCACGTTGAAGAATTACGATAGCAACCTGAAGAAAATATGTTGGACACTCTGCCAGTGGTAAGAGAGTTTAAGGAAGTTTTTCTAGATGAGATTCCTCATCTTCCCCCTAAAAGAGAGATTGACTTTTCAATCGATTTGGTACGTGGAGCAACACCTGTTTCTAGAGCCCCTTATCAGATGAGCCCCCCCCGAACTCATGGAACTGAAGATGCAGTTTCAAGAGTTGTTGGATAAAGGGTATATCATACCCAGTGTGTCTCCTTAGGAAGCACCAGTGCTGTTCGTGAAAAAGAAGGATGTAACTTTTAGAATGTGCATTGAATACTGTCAACTGAATAATTTGACAATCAAGAACATATACCCATTGCCCAGAATTGATGATCTTTTTGATCAAGTAAGAGGAGCTTCAGTATTTTCTAAGATTGATCTGAGGACTGGTTATCACCAACTCATAATTAAGGAGGAAGACATTAGTAAAACAGCTTTTCGAACCAGGTATGGTCTCCACGAATTTGTAGTCCTACATTTTGGTTTGACAAATGCCCCTGCCACCCTTATGTGCTTAATGAAAAGCTTTTTGAACAAGTACTGGGATAAATTTGTACTAGTGTTCATAGACGATATTTTGGTTTATTAAAAAAGTGAGGAAGAGCACCAAGAACACCTAAGAATAGTTTTGCAGACTTTGAAGGAAAACCATTTATATGCCAAATTTAGTAAATGTGAATTTTATAAAGAGAAGATTCAATACTTGGGGCATATTATTTCTGAATAAGGATTGGTTGTTGACCCTGAGAAAATAAAGGCTATTAGAGAATGGCCAGTGCCAACTGATGTATCAGCGGTGAGATCATTTATGAGAATTGCAGGTTATTATCGAAGATTTGTAGAAAACATTTCTGCAATAGGATATCCCATAACTTCATTACAGAGAAAGGGCACCAAATTTGAGTGGACTGAAAAATGCCAAAACAGTTTTGAACAATTAAAACTAAAACTCACTACAGCCCCTATACTGAAAATTGCAGATCCTGACAAAGAGTTTGTTGTGTGCACCGATGCATGCAGAGAGGGATTGGTAGGAGTTTTGTTACAGAAAATTCTGTTATTTCTTATGTGTCTAGGAAAATTAAGAAATATGAACAGAACTACAGTGTATATGATTTGGAATTGGTTGCTGTCATTCATGCTTTGAAGATGTGGCGACACTATCTTCTTGGAAAAAAATGTACATTGATGACTGATCATATTATTCTTAAATATTTATTTTCCCAAACTGATTTAAATGCCCGACAAGCCAGATGGCTATATTTTTTGAGTGAATTTGATATGGACATAAAACACATAAGAGGGAAAGAAAATAAAATTGTTGATGCACTAAGAAGAAATGCTTGCCAAAACATAAGCAAGATTGGGAGTAGTGTTAGTCTTGACTTAGAAGAGATAATTAAAAAGGTAGCGGATCAAGACCCCAATTATGAAAATATACAATTGAAAATGCAGAAAAAAGAAATGGCTGAGTACGCGCAAACAAGAGAGGGTTGATCTGCTATAAAAATAGATTGTATATTCCCAATGTAGAATCTTTGAAAAAAAAAATCCTAGATGAATACGATAAACAACCATATGCATGACATCCAGGATATCAGAAAATACTTACAGCCTTGAAAAAGAATTTTTTTTGGCCAAGAATGAAAATGGATGTAGCAGAATATTTAGCTAGGTGCGTGGAATGTCAACTAGTCAAAGTTGAACACCAGCACCCAGCTGGTCTATTAAATCCCTTGCCAATTGCAGAATGGAAATGGGACACTATTTCGATAGATTTCATAACCAGGTTACCCAGGACAAAATATCAGCATGACTCAGTGATAATAGTGGTAGACACTTTAACAAAGGCTGCACACTTCATACCGGTAAAATCTACCTTTGGAACAACTCAGGTAGTAGATGTGTTCCTAAAAGAGATAGTAAGGCTACACGGGGTCCCAAGGATGATTATTTCAAATAGAGATGCTAATTTCACAGTTTCCTTTTGGAAAGGCCTGTTTGGGGGCATGGGCACCAAATTAAATTTTAGTACTGCCTATCACCCTCAAACGGATGGGAAAATAGAAAGAACAAATCAGATCTTGGAGGATATGCTGAGAATGTATGTGATGGATAGGCCATCAAAATTGGAAGACTACTTGCATTTAGCTGAATTTTATTACAACAAAAGCTATCAATCCTCCATCAAAATGAGCCCATTTGAAGCACTCTATGGAAGGAAGTTTCGTACTCCTTTAAGTTGGAGCCAACCAGAGGATAAGCTGGTGTTGCGGCCAGATGCTTTACAAGAAATGGAAAGAATTGTCAAACAAATACAAAGAAACATCAAGACAGCACAAGACAGACAGAAAAATTATGCTGATAAGAAGAGGGTTCATCGATAGTTCAAAGTGGGTGATCATGTGTATTTGCATATTAAACCCAAGAAGAGCACACTTTATGCTAGAATTTGTGCAAAATTGGCTCCTAGATATTGTGGGCCTTTTGAGGTGTTAGAGAGGGTGGGACCAGTGGCTTATAAGCTGGCCCTACCACCCCATGTTAAAGTTCATGATGTATTTCATGTTTCGCTATTAAAAAGATATGTGCATGATGCTTCTCACATTGTTGATTGGAATGTGATACAGGTGGAGCCAGAAGGGGAGTTCCTTCATGAGCCGCTTCGAATATTAGAGCAGGAAAAATTGAATTGAGAAATCGAACAGTAGCAAGAGTAAAGGTGCAATGGAAGCACTTTACTGTTGAAGAGGCTACATGGGAAAGAGAAGCTAAGATGATGGAAAAATATCCATATCTATTTTCAAAATGAACTTTAGTAGCTAGTGGTTAACACCGAGGATGGTGTTTGTTTTCAGAGGGGGAATATGTAACACCCCTAGTTTATGTTTTCTTTCAAGACAAACATTTGAACTTAAATCCAAAGGGGAGTGGACCCCAATGGATAAGTATGATGTGGATGTAATTTATTTATAATTATGAAAAATAAATAAAATAATTCTCTGCATATTGACCAAATGAGAAATTTGAGATCACTAGCCAAATCCATGAGGTATGGAAAGAGGCTAAGACTTTCCCCAAAAATATTTCAAAAATGCTTGAAAGAATTTAATTCTAATTTAGATTTTTGAGGAAAAATCTAGATTTTCCCTAATGAAGTGGAGAGTAGTTGGGAAGAGGTAAAAAGCTGGAAAAGTAGAAAGAAGCTTTAAAAGTCCCTAAATAAGGGAAGCCTAGGCAAACAAGAAGAAAATCATCCTGTAATTCTGGACGTAGAATTAGAAACAGGCTTTGGGGAGCATAAGCTTAAATCAGCTACTCCAGAATAGATTGGGGTTGGTCTATTCTAGGTGATGATCTCAGCATAGGGGTGAGTTCTGGAGGACAGAGGAACTCTAAGGTTGGGAGGTTGGTCAATTGCATAAGTGGTATGTTCACAATTTTATGAATGATTGAAGTATCTGTTATGGTTATACGCATGTTGTTAGATTAAGATCATGAAGTTGTTAGTTCCTACATTTAATAGAAGTGTATAGGAGGAATTAACCCTCTCAGCTCTGTATATTAGTAGGAATAAAATCTATGGGGAGAATCCAACAAAGACTCTAAACCAATGCGGTTTAAATTGGAGGATACATTTTATTCCTAAAGATGATTGGTTATTTAACTTTAATATGCTTCTGAGTTAATAGAATATCTGTTGCATATAGGAAAGAAAGCATGATAACTTCATAGGTAATAGATAGGTAATAGATATAACTAAAACTAGACATACTTTGAAAATTGTTTCCTGTGGGAAATGAATTAATAAAAAAAAAAGTGTATACCAGTGAAAGCATAAACAAGACTGGAGTATGCAGAAAATTAGTAACAATAACAATATAACTAAGGGCTGCAAGGAGAAGGCAGAATGCATAGCGATAAAACAAGTAGAGCATTCCTCTAGAAATCTGCATGTAAATGAGTGTATTAAATAAAAGTCTTCAAGTTACTTATGAACAGATCCATTTCTATCTGTATTATGAACAACAGATTTGAGGAAAGATAATTGTCAAATGCTTCTGTATGACTGATATATATATATATAATAAGTACTGTGATATTTGAGGCTAAACTCACTTAGAGGCTACCAGCTAGTAGACCAAAATCCTGTGTCATGGACCAGATATGTAACATGAAACTTAAATGGGTGAAATTCTATCTATGTACAGGGTGTAAAGAAAATTTAGAAGCTCTAAATCAGACACTCATGTTGTTATAATAGATCCTAAGGAAATATTTTATTAAAAAAAAAAGAAACTTAGAAAAATCTTAAATACATATAAGTATGTCAGTGATAATACATCCTGCCAGAATTTCAACAAAGTATGCATATGCCTGAACAAATGTGAAGACCCTCATTCAATGTACATAAACTTTTATCTCTATAACTCTTCTTAAATACATGGGTTGTACTTTAGACACTGCATGCACAGGATATAGATTAAATAAAAAGGGAGTGAAGGTCATTATGTAGACTGAAAGTAGACTCTGAAATAGACATAGGATCAGCTAACTACTGCAAGGAATAATTGCTACAAGATGCCAAGCTTTTAACTAACTATTCATAAATTAGTAGAAAAGGAGAAGAGAAAAATTTAATTGCCATGAAATTTAGTATTCATCTCTTAGGGAGCATTAGCAAAATTTTTAAGGAAGGAGTAGTATTATTACAAAAAATATATAGATAGCACATATATACAATATGTGTAAACATTGGCACCATTTCCGTAGTCACAAAGAGATAGATCACCACAGGCCAAATAATAATAATAAGAATAACTACTAAAAACAATACCCTTGGCATGGAAACCAGTGCGAACCCATCCTCAATACAAACCACATCTGAACCGACTTTGTAAGTCAAAGAAAATAACAACATAAGTTAAATTATATGGTCACTATCGAAACAATATCCCCAACTCCTCATATAAACGAGCATACCAGTCGTAGAAACAATACTATGACAATTCATTAATTTCCAATAAAACACAGGTGAGGTTTGAATACGAATGGTAAACGCCAAAATCCTTGCAGGACCCTCAGGGAAGTCCGAGGACCTGAGATGCCAGAAGAAAAATTAACTCATATCACCTACTCGAAAAAGGCGAATAGTCGAAAAGACAAACTCGTGAGCAGAGTCAAAACATGACAATACCTGTATAAGACAGAATCACGAAAAAAAATTTAGGTTATGTATTATGCTACTTTAAAGGTGAACGAATTAATATCTTGAACATAAGAGAAAATAATTACCTAGTCATATCGAACCCAACGCTAATGTAAACGGAGGCCTGAGAAAGTATAAAGTAGTGATTCGACATTAAACGATGAGGAAATTTTATTGTTAGCCAACGTACCTCTAACAAAAGGTGAATCAGAGAGAGATTACCTATGAATATAAATCATTCATCATACATACGGTAGGAATGTTGATTCCAGAAGAGTCGAAATGATCCCCTTAGTTAGGACGAGGAGGTAGAAGCCCAAGGAAAGCGTTCAGTCAACAAATCGAGCTTGCCTTACAAATGCAGAACGTACATAAGGCAAACGAATGATACGAAGAAGTTATAAGCACTGTAACACTAGCGAGGCATTCGAATGTTAATGTGAATGCAATTTATTTTACCGGGATATTAGAAATAACCATGTAAAACCCATTCAGAGCAAAGAGAAATAGGTACACAGTTAAACTAGAGCTCAGCCTTTCAAGATCATATACGCCCTATAACAAAAACAAATAGGTCAAAGATAAAACTTACCAAGAGCAAAAGACGTCGTGAAAATCTACATCATGGAAGCACTCATATAGACTGAAAGGGACGCCAGATGAACAAATCAGGAGTATAAGACCAGAGCAAGCATCGCTTAGTAGAGAGACAAACGAATATAAATCCAGAGAATGTAAACAATAAGAACCGTAAGGTGGAATGAAAACCTTATTCATCGTGACCCTACAGGTGGCACGCATCGAGGCAACACTCAACGGATCGATGATTCATGGTTAAGAAATAAAAAAAAATATCAAGTGGAGGCCAAGGACGATTACACCAAAGAGTAAATGCCATAAATGTGGAGAACATAAACGTACGTAAAACCAGCTAGAAGGAACAAACACCAACACGGAAACATAAAAATGGAGGCGGGAACCTTGAAGATGAATCCTTGTCGAACGATACGAAGGTATGACCAAATTACTATAGTCAATTCACATGTACCCATGAAATTTATACAAAATCGACTCACACATTATTTTCCATTACCATGGGTTATTATTTAACAAAAACAATATGCATAAGGTCATATAAGATCAAGAGGCAAGTGAGAACGCCATTAGAACATTATGAATTGACAATAGGAGGGTTCTAAGGCAAAAACGAAAAGTTGTTATATAGTTTATTCCATACTCATATATAATCCTAATATGTATATTAATATGTACACATAGTAAACCTCTTCATAAAAATGATAAGGGGAAAAGTTAGATTGAAGAGAAATGAATTATATATTCATCCCATAAAAATAGGGAGTGTTCTAAGAAAGCTTTGTTTGAAATTCTACCATTGGGTGAAGTAATTGACGTATGTAGAAAAAAAAAATTGTGAATTGGGAGACATGACATAATGGCAGAAAGGTTTAAATACAATTCCATGGTCATCACCATAAATTTTACAAGATCAGGGACTTGACCAATTAGAAAAGTTGAAAGCTGACATGATGAAATCATCTTTGCATAATTATTCCTTAAAAATAAGATTTATGTTTATAGATAAACAAAGATAAATTGACTACCCAACCATTATGTCAAAGAGGGCCTAGACCATTAAAATTATTTCCCATTCACCAAAGAGAAAAACAAATTAGAAAGACCTACATATGTTGAATGCAACATGAAAATTGGCCAACAACAATAGTTGTGACTGAGGTAATAACAACCATGACTTAAGTAATAACAGGGAAAGGGGAAAATAATGATCTAGGAAGGTGACATGAAGAAGGATTAGTAACTTTAGAAAATAATTAGGAATTAAGAGTGAATCATTCCTGACAAGACTTACCAAAATAATCATCGTTCAAATACGAGACCTCCCCCCAAGTAAATTATGTTTGCCATCAGTCATAGTTGATCATCTCATAAGTTAAATACCAAATAAATCCATGAACTCGGTCGAGGATGTACCTAGAAACTTACCTTGGCAGAGTAACAACACTGTAGAAGTAGCAACACCAAGAACTTATAAAAATACCACCATGGAGTAACATCACTGGAGCAATAACAACATCATAGGAGTGATAACAACAGACACTTAGAAAATTTCTCGAAGTAACAACATCATAGGAGTAACAACAACAAAGGAGTAACATCATTGGATACCTAAAAAAAATGGAGTAACAACACTGGAGGAGTAAAAACACCGAATGAGTAACAGCAGTGACAGAGTCAAAGAAGTGGCGGCATCACAGCCATGGAGATATCACAGCACTGACAGAGTAACAGAAGTGAAAGAGTCACAACACCGACAGAGTAACAACATCCAACACTTAGAAAAAAATTTCTGAGTAACAGTAGTGACGGATTCACAGCATCGGCGGAGTAACAATTGTGACAGATTCACAACACCGACGGAGTAATATTATTGATGGATTCACAATGTCGATGGAGTAACAGCAGTGACGGTTCATAGCACTGATAGAGTAACAACAGTGACAGATTCACATCACCGATGGAGTAACAATAGTGATGGATTCACAACATCAATGGAGTAACAACAGTGACGTATTCACATCACCGACGAAGTAACAATAGTGACGGATTCAGAGTACCAGCAGAATAACAGTAGTGACGGTTTCACAACACTTATGAGGTAACAACAGTAATGGATTCACAACGCGGATTCACAACACCAAAAAAGTAGCAACACCAAGGAGTAGCAACATTGTGAAGTAATAACATCACAGAGTAGTAGCATTCGAGGAGTAACAGCATCCGGAGTAACAACATCAGAGGAGTAAAAACGACCAAGGGGTAACAAAATTATTGAGTATCATCATCGAAGGAGTAAAATCATCACGAGTAGTAGCATCTGGAGTAACGACATTCGAGGAGTAACAAGAACCAAGGAGTAACATTATTACGAAGTAGCAACATCCAAGGAGTAACATCATCATGAGTAGCAAAATCTGGAGTAACAGCATCACAGAGTAGGAGCATCCAAGGGTTAACAACATCATGAGTAGCAGCATCTAGAGTAACAACATCATGAGTAGCAGCATAAAGAAGTAACAACATCATGAAGCTTAAGAACTCGCTTGATTTATTTTGAGAACAAAAAAAATTGTGATTTTGAAGTAAAAAATACCTGAAGCATAAAAAATAAAAGAAATCAGAAAATAAACTACTCTTTATGGAAAACCAATAAATAAATAAATAACTTAAGTTACAATGGTTTTGATTTTTGTTGCAACAATGTTGTTTGTGAATGGTGAATGAATTGAAAAATGTTTTTTTTCAGAAATGAGTTGGACCTTCAAATAGAAATCAATTCCCTATTTCTCATGTTATAAATATGTTAATTGATGAAAATTATGCATGTTTTTTTCTCCATGTGAGGAAACCTCTTTAAAAATATTTCATTATCATTGTCTTCAAGACTCACTTTTTCATAAATTGACCTCATTTACTCTACTGGGACCTGCAAAAAATGAGTGTCTACCTACAATAAAACATGAAATAATGGAAGAAGAGAGGTTATTGGGCTCTCATAATCCTAGACATATGAAAAAAATAACAAGTTGCTACTATGCAAAACAAATCCACATAAAAATAAAAATAAAAATTATTTGTCACCTCCAGGAGAGCAGTGGTTGACTATACTAACCAGCAATGTTTCAATCATAAGTTCTTCTTTTTTTTGTTTGATTTGAGTGATTAAAAATCCAAATTAAAGATAATTAAAAGATATATCACGAATATAAACATGTTTTAAAAATTCCATGATATGATATATCAAATTTACTTAGAACAACCTGCATAACAAAGCCATTTTGAATTTCCCAACTCAGACCAACAATTGATATTTTAAGCATAACTTTTTCATTTGATGACGGATTGAATTGATTCAAATTTTAAATTAAATTATATTTACTTATTTATCTCCAATACAAACAAATCATTAAGGCATGAATAATTCATGGGTAAAATTTTCTAGTGAACAACTGGGAAAACAAAGTTTCAAGAGTGCTGATTTATGATAAACAATCAGTATTTTGGTTATAGCTTCCTCATAATATATCGAAATAAAGTGATTCAAATTGATTTGTAAACTATATTCATATGGGAACATACCATAGAAACATGTTTCCAAAATCTAGTCATTTAGGCCTCCAAGAATGGATTGTCCCAACTGTGTTCCTGAGCTGCCTACTAGACATTGTACCATTGTTTTGGTCATAACTTTTTTGTTCCAAATCCAAATAGAGTGATTCAAATTGGATTAAAATGTATATATAAAGGGATATGTAGGATATAAATAATTCTTGAAAACATGCCCATTTGGTCCCTCAAAACATGACTGCCCCGATTTTTTTTCCAGAATTTTCATCTAACCTGCAAACCATAAGATATGATAATTAAGGAATTTTTCCAAGAAAGTGATCAAAATAAATATGAATGTTTGTAGAAATTTTATTTTCAATATAATTCCTCTACATACATAAATAAATTTCAATATTTATCACCGATGTTAATTTTCACAGCGTGTTGCAATAAAAACAACTATTTTTACATATAAAAAAGTTTATTTATTTATCTCTTTACTCATTCTATATTCTACACTGAACTACTATATTTTGAAAAATAAAATATACTTACATATAAGAGTACTCCCAGTGAAGCCATTTTCGAAACAATGCCTCAAGTATACACATACTAGTATTTGAAAAATATATGTTAATAAATACATGGGTATGAGAGACCAACTTCCCTATTAAGGATGGTGCCAAGAGTTGTTGAAGTGTTGAGTGATGCTACAAGAAAAAAACAGAGTGAAACCAACCTTCAATATAGTCTTGATTTCCAATATTTGTCGCATCCTAAATTTCCTTGACTAGGTTCTAAATTGTGTTGATGTTCTTTTCATTGACCTCATCCCGTGAGCTTTGGGGGTTTTCCTCTACCTTTTCTTTCAGATATATGTTCATAGAACCGAAATAAGGAAAAAAAAATTCAAACAATTCTTAAAGATCAGGACCTGGATCAGGGTGAAACTTCCCTCCCCAGGATGGGAGATTGGGTGTTTAAATAGAAACAAAGAAAATAAATCAATGAAATATCAAGCTCAGCACCTGGAGCAGGGTAGAATTTTCCTCTCCAGGGCGAGAGATTGGGCCTTAATAAATCAGCAGAAATAAAAGAAACGAAAAAATTACCAATGCTTAGGACCTAGAGCAAGGTAACATTTCCCCACCAAGATGAGAGATTGGTTTCTAAGAAATCAACAGAAAAAAAAAAACATAAGAAAAAAAAAGACTAACGCTCAAGACCTACATCAGGGTAGCATTCCCATCCCTAGGATGAGGGATTGGTTCCTAATAAATCAACAAAAATAAAAGAAAAGAAAAATGACTAATGCTCAAGACCTATAGCAGGGTAGCATTTCCATCCCTAGGATGACAGTTTGGTTCCTAAGAAATCAATGAAAAGGAAAAAAAGAACAACTACACTAAGGACCTAGTGTAGAGTAGCATTTCCCTCCGTAGGATGAGAGATTAATCCTTAGATCAATATGAATCGTGTTCTTGCACCTTTGTTAGCCTCCCCAAGAACGACGCTAATATTTTGGTGTCCAAGTGTGAATGAATATTCAAACTCTTTCCCACATTAATTATCAATCCAGGTGCGTACATTATTTCAAGGTAACATGCAAGGTATATGTAGGAGCAATAAAACAATCCAATATTGATCACAGATTCAACAATTAAAACAATCAGAAATACTGTAATAGTAATTAAAGATAAATTACAGAATTATAAAAGTATTCACAACAATTAAAGAACATACCATAAGAGCAATTAAAATACTCAAACATAAATGTGAAATCAACAAAAGGAAATAACGTAACACCTGATCAGAAAAGTGGGCCCAAATCTTTAACAAGGGTCCAAGTGGACTCATAGCTTACAGATAGAATGGAAAAAATCCTTGCATTCAATTAATTAAAAATCTTATGTTACAAAACTTGATCTCTTGCATGCTAACCATCTATGTGTTCTCCCTTCTCTCTAATTTTTATCCCTTTAAATATACAAAAAACAAAGGGAAATAGTCTGATTACAAAATCTCCATAAGCAAGATGAGATATGAAAGATCTTTCCATCATGATTCAGATGGCACAAGTCAAATCTGGCAATTACAATTGGGGCAATTTGGAAAATGATCACAACAGAAAATATGCAAACATGTCCTTCGAAGAACATTGCTCTCAATCAAGACTGAATTTGCGAAAACTGCTCATAAAAAAACTAACTTGTGCCATTCTGCACAAAACCCATCTCTAGAATTTTCAGGATTCTTATTTGTTTGCCTAAAATGTTCAATGAAAAATTGTCTCTTGTTATTCCACGAATTTCTGAGTTAGAATATTTAATTATCCACTGAAGATTCAATTTGCAATCTGGAAGAGATATTGGAGGCTAAAATACTGAGTGATATTATAATAAATTCATTAATAAACCATAATTGGAAAAAACATGCATAATAATCATTACTTTATTGAAATAAAGGTGAACAAGTATTACTTATCCAAAAGAGCATAAATAATTATGAAATGGAATTATATAATAAATTATGATAAATAATGTGATAAAGGAAAATTAGAAATGGATGAAATGGTTGTTAAGAGGTGATAATAATAATACAAATTAGTGGCCCAACATAAACCACTTTGTTGATTGTTATAGAGGGGAGTTTGATACATTTGGATGAATTGGGATCACTTTTCTTTTCTTGTGGTCGCTCCCATTACTGCCTCCTCTCTTCTCCTTGGATTAATACTTGGACCTCAATGTACTTTGTGCGATGTTAAGTTTGGTAGGATGCAAAATACTCGTTGATCATGGTTACTTGTGACCCAGGTACTAAAACTGTTAGTTTTTTTTTCCCTCACGCAATCTATTTCATCATCAATTATATTCATTCTTAATTATTTATACCATTATGGATGTCTTTACTATTTCGTCGTACATAAATCATTAAATGTGTTTTTTATAGTCAGTGATTGATTAAGTTTTTCTCCATTGAGGCGTATGGTCTCACCTACCTGTGGAAAGAAATTCTTGGCCAAAATTATCTCTGGCCACTAACCAATGGTTTTATCATATCATTTAATGGAAGGTGACAAAGGTATTAAGAAATGGTAAAAAAAGTGTAAACAACTATTTGAGTGATGTGATTGAGCTAATGCGACATTTATTCATAGACACCTATAATTTTATTACTAAAAGGAGGATGTGGGTAGATGTATTATACATTGTGGAAGAAAAACTAAAGAGATTTTAGTGTTTCATTTTCCTAGAAATTTATCATCTCAAATAAGTTCAGGATAAAAGTTATGTAACGGGAGAAAAAGGTACATGTAACAACATCTAAGGAATCAAAAAAAATTAAAAGTATTCCTAATCTTCGTATTTTAATAGCAATTTTGTTAATAGGTGTGCTTCGTTCAGTTTCTAATATCCCAAACTACCTTTTGTTTTCAAGGTACAAACTCTTGTTGTCAAACAAGAATAAATTAGTATTTCCCACCAATGCATATCACTCAATACTTGTCACCCTTTCAAATTTTCACCACTAAGAAAAATAAATCATAGTTAAAAGAAATGGTAACCCGTGGTGAGTGAAACAATACTCATGAGGAAGGAACCACCTCTCCCAAATACCACCACATACTCATACAGTATATTAACATTCTAAAGTGGAGCTTTAAAATATTTTCAGAAAAAACAATACAATATCTAATCATTGTTGGGTAATTTATGTATGAGTGAATAGGAAAATTATAATATAGGAAATAATTAATCAGATATACCCCTTTTTTATAAAAATATTAAAATCACAATATATGAAAGAGTATTCTTTCACGAAAAAAATTCCTAGTCCCAACGTGTGAAGAAAGGGTAGATGAGACTCTTGAATGTTAGAAATAATTAAAGGTTCAATAAAAAAATATGCAATTTGGCACATGAAAAGACATGAAGTATTCTATATGTGGTTAAAATAATAACAAATCCCAAATAATTTAATAAAGAAAAGAGTATTTTTGAAAAAAAAAAAAAAAAATTGTTCATAAATTAGGGGAACAATCTCTATCAAACTTCTTAATTCAAAAGTGTTATTCAAATTGGAATAGCCACTTTTTTATATTAAGTAAATTGGAATAGACACTTTTTAATTCAAAAGTGTTATTCAAATTGGAATAGCCACTTTTTTATATTAAGTAAATTGGAATAGACACTTTTTTGTATTAAGTAACTATTAAAGTTTTCCATATTTAAGAAAGGGAAGATAAATATATATTTAAGAAAGGGAAGATAAATATATATAAAGGATTTGACTTAGTGATGACATTATAAAGGAAATTGGGCCGCATTTTTCCAAAGGAAAAACTTGTGGTACAATCCTCGAGCACTTATCTGCATTTTACTGATGGTACATAATGTAAACCCTTTGGTGTTGATCATGGACCTTGATACAATGGGGACATCGATTGATGAACGAAACAATGACAACCAAGTAAGTGTATACTGTTCTTTATGGAAATCCACATGTTACTTTTCCAAACTCATACCAATTGTGGATTTTAATAATAAAGACATGAGTTTCTTGAAATGACCTTAAGACACATTCTAGTTAGTTGTGAGATGAAAACCAATACAAATATTTCCATTTATGACTGTCATATTTTGGGAAAACGTTCAAGTCATACTTGATAAGTATGTTGTAGCTTCTTATCATCAATACTAACACTGAATCCTACTAAGAATTAGTCCTCCCGGTCCTTATCTAAAGGTGAAAATATACTATTTTAAACTTTGTTCATGGAATAAGTTCAAATAAATCATTATTTTCCAATTTAGGAATTAGTTTCCTTTGAATTAATTCTTTATTCTAGTGTGGTAAGCACAAGTAGTGGCCAAAAATACTCACATCCTATAGTTTTAACTCTTCTCCAATTAATTGGGAAATTAGAAAATAGATAGGACCCCTTAGAAATACCCTTCCTTAGTGCTAATGTCTTGTGGTAATGCTTAGTTTTAGAAAAATCCTTTGGGACAAATTTATTGATATATCACTTCGAACTACTATAAGGAATTCAGTCCAACATTTACTCTTTGGAAAATCTCCAAAAATGGACACCTAAATTATTGGATTTCGTCTTATCTGTATACTTAAACTAAAATTGGTAATTTCCTACGTATTTAAAAAATATGAACGATTCCTGAAGTAGACATTCCAATGAATTTCCATTCAAGAGTTTGTTTTTCCTAAGATATATTTCAAGACAATTTTGGCCAATAAAATTTCTAATTTCATGCAAGGATAGATAGAGAAATGATTAGGCTCTAAGGATTGATAAGATTAGTGATTATAATTGAAGGTTTGATAATTATATAAAGGAGTCTAACTTAGTTTATTCTTGACGAAGTTAGCATGATAAATTCACTTTAGAGCTCTCTTACTTTGTAGCATTAGCAAAAGAAACTAAAGAAAGGAGTTAGATTGGGTAGAATTAACAATGGGAACTATGGTGTCGGTATTTCGCGAATTATAAAATCAACTTATGATTTTGTCTAGGAAAAAACAGGAAGGTGAGTTAAGGTCATTTACTAAGTCAAATTAGAAAGGAAGGAAAATAAACCTAGAAATGTCAGTTTTGGTTTACGGAATCAACTTAGGGGTTTATAAAAAATCATTTTTAGCATGTAATATAAATATAAACCCTCCAACTAGCTTCCACATGTCACCCTTAGAGAAAAATCGACTTACCCAAAATTGCATTTGACTAATCATCCTTAACCCATTTTAACCTTGGAACTACCCCATCGTTGCACATTGGAACCATACCATAAAGTACTCTATCTACTATAAATAAAAATTTCGAATATAAAAATTTACAAGAAGAAACGTAGCTCCCAAAAAGTAGGAAAGTGTGAAAATGAGGTGAACATGTTTTTTATTATTGTCAAATAGAACTTATAAAAATAGACATTTTCTAAAAAATATAAACATCTCACATGTTGATGGAGACAAACAATTATACCTTATTTTTTTAAGCAACCCAAATATGTTCTTAATAATGGAATGCAATCCTAACATGTGATATGCTAAAAGTAACAATGTTGTGAACTACTCGCATGTCACCCTAAACTAGCTCATCGGGGTTGTGAGATTGCAAGGACATGCATGATAGGTACATGACACCACATGTACACAACACCACATCCACATTGCACCAAATCTACACTCATGCACACAACGCTGGATGTACATAGCACCATATGTACAACATGAACACAATGACATATGTACATAACACCATATATCTAACATGCATACATTTCCATATGTACACATAACTACATAACAAAGATGTACAAAACACCATATATACATAGAAATGCATAAACAATATGTTCACAACACTATATGTACACAGTACTACATATGCAACATGCACACAAAAATATATGTACACAATACCACATATGAAACATGCACACAATAATAGAGGTACAACATATACAGCATATGCACAACAATAATACTGCACATCAAGAGACAACACACTCACTCCACCAAGAAACCTCGTTTCTAGTGTCTTTCGACTATCCATACTTGTTCCAACATGTCGCATATCACACTGATTTCATTCTTATGTTCTATCCATCAACATAGCTTATCCATAACATAAGCAGATACATAGTATAAACATATAATATCAAATCATATTCTGGTCATAAATTGGTCTAATAATTTGTGCATGTGGGAATGAGTTGCAACGTACGAATTAATGGTAAATGATAAATAACATCGAAAACTGAAAACAAACCCATCCCTCTAAAATCGACATAAAATATGTATAGTCCAAAGAGGCCATAATTTTTCTTGGAAAACAATAGGACTCTAGCAAGATTTTGAGAAAATCGTGCAAGAATTTCTGAAAATCCAAGCTATATTTGTAAAGCTTAAGGATTTTCGGTGCCCCTATGGTTATTAATAGTCTTGAATACATTTTTTCGATGAAAACTGATTTACGTAAATTTTACAAAAAAAGATTGCCATATTCTATCCATAAACTGGTCATCAAGGTAAAATTGAGGCATCGAAGAGAGGGTTGATTGAAATCATCTATTATTCATTTTTAACGGTCTTTGTCCATGCCCTGTTGTGTATGAGAAATATTTCGTTTCCATTGAATTAATTATAAAATTGCGATATTAATTTTTTGTTATAAAAAAAAAGAACCAAGCGATCCAATTGGAGATGTTTCAAACCACATAAAGAAATTGAAAATTAGTTGAAGTTATCTTTTGATGAGCAAACACCGGCAACAATGAGTTGAACCTCTTCTCGACTCACTAACAATGACCACTTTCCATTTTGTGTGAAAATCATTATTTAATTTATGCATTTCACTTGTTTGTTCTGATCGATCCCTATATGCATCTTCGTTGTTGCTTGAATCAGACAAAGTGCCTTCAAATCACCACATTGTTTTACAAGATAAGCCTCTCGAAGTAACTCCAGTTTTGTTTTTGAAAATTTTGATTTTAATGTAGTCTCATTTTTTCTATGCTTTATTTTGTGCATATACCCTTTAAGGACTTATGAATGCATCCCTTCATTTTCAATATACATAGGATTTCTTATGTTGCAGACTTAGGTTAGCAATATAGGTTAAAGGAACAATTATTTGAGGTGATAGTTGTTGAAGAAGTAAAAATTGGGAGAATTAATTTTAGTGTCGAACTCGAGTTTATGGGGATCATGGCTAACAAAGATTGAAAACAAAACGTTGGGCAGATCTTTCTCTTCTAAGTATTCCAAAATAGTTAAATAATATTACTTTTGATACATTAGTAATAAATGACTGTAGTGAGAATGAAGCACAACTCAACCAAACTGGATTGAACTCAACTAACTATGACACTTGGATGGATGGCTATGCCACCTAGCAGGTGGTTGGAATTAAATTATCCGACAGTCTCCCTAAATGACAACTACTAAACTTTAAAGTAAGATGCTACGTAGTCTATGTCTTGGCTAGGCTTACAATTTATAAAATTTACAATTTCCTTTTATTTTTATTTTATTCTTCTCTTCTTCGAGATCCTGTAGCCTCTAAATGGTTTCACATTTTTCCTTTTTTTGTATCCTTCAAACCTGAGTTTATTCATTTGTTGGTGCATGTATTCCATTGTTCTAGGATGACCACGCATGTCCTATACTTCTTAAAAAAACATCTTGCATGCGGACTCCTACCACATGTCATATATTGTAGTGTGATCTTCATCGTCAGTTTTTTGAATATCAATTTGATGCAAAATAATATGAGAATTTTTTTTATCTCTTTATGAATCCAATACCTGAAAATTCCATTGATGTTTTCATCATCCAAATGGTCTTCAATATTCATTTTTGCAGCTTCTATGAAGACTTCATCAAGGCATGGTGGTGCAACCCATGCTTCAATGAAATTTAACTCTTCTTCATAATCATTTTGTGTACCTTCATATTGGAAACAAATGTTAGGAATAAAAATATTTGTAGAACCATATTGGTTCTATTGTTTATGCTCATTTCTTTGGCTACCAGAAGGAGGATTTCTTCCACTTGGTTTGCAGACTCAATTTGGATTCCCTCACCAAAAATTAGCATCTCGATATCAAATTTTTCTTGTATCATCTCCAACCATTCATTATTAGGAAACAAGTATTCATCAAACTTTACATCAACAAATTTCATCGTTGGATTCACTATACAAATGCCTGCTTCAATTGAAACTTCATTGTCATTAGCAAGCTCTATTGTTGGACTCACCAAATCTTCGTCCAATTGTAGTTGTTCATGGTGAGATTCATGGGCATGTATGTGTTCCTTCTATGTTGCTTCTACAAATTCTTTACAATCAGCATTCACTTGTGGCTAAGCGCAATGTGATTCACCAAACTCTTCATCTTGATTACACCCTCATACGTAAAAAATCCTCTCAAGGGTGTCCCAAGACTCCTTAGTTGTAGGCAAAAAATTTTATCATCTTTGCATTCTTTTATGCATTTCAACTTGAAGACATTATTTTTCCTTTTGGTTTCCAAGTATTTCAAATAAACTAGAAACATCTTTTGTTGTTGCATCGTTTCAGAGCCTCTTAGTTCTTCCCATTACTTATTTGGTCCTTAATTCACATAGAGGTTGAACACTTCTAGTCCAATGCTTTTTACTATGACTTCCACCATCTTTTTAACTTTTGTTCTCCTAAAATTATCTACCTCCTTTAAGAAATACATTTTTTTTTTTTTTTTGTAAATTTGGTAGGACCTCGCTATTTTCTATTTATAATTTGAAAGCAAGTTACAAAATATAAAAGTCCAGATTGTGGCCTCAACCTACCCATAGGAAACCAGGTCTGTTGGCCACCTTAAAGCATTAAAGGCAAGCCAAAATTGAAACTGTTTCATTCCTCTAGAGGACTCCTTAGCTAACTGTTATAGAACACAATTATCGACAAGATGGGGAATTAAAAGATCTCCATACACAAAACCAAAAACATGTAAAAGCCATAGACAATTAAAGTTCAAACTAGCCATCAGAGGAGTAAACAGGAGTTGGATTCTTGACAGTGGAACCAGACATATCCACTTGCCGCAGCTGTTGCAGTTGTTTTTCCATTCTGCCCACATGATCATCAATTCGGCTAATACGATCAGTAGCTTGATACTGAGTAATTTTGATGTGATTCAGCTGGTTCTAAATTTCCTGGAGCGTGTTAACAATTTCTAGATCAAGCTTTGTGGAAGCAGGAGGAAAACTCTGCATGGCCTTAGCCAAAAGGAACTTGACAACCTAGTAGGTGTGGACAGTTTGTTGAAACAAAGTTAGGCATCCCCTAGTGTTACCAGGATCAATAATAAAATTCTGTATTTTAGCTTCCACTTCATTATCTTCAGTTTCAGTATTAATATCATGCTCCCAACCTCGAATCTCTTGCCGAACAGTGGGGGAATTACCAAGAACATAATTGACTGTGAGGGTTTCTAAAACCTCCCGCCGAGACTTGCGACCACGTTTTTTTGAACTAGTCTCACGTTGGGCCTGCTTTTTGTCTTTAGCTGAGATATGAGGAGAACGACACTTCCCCATGATGGAGAGAGGCATATGTATGGACAAATACAAATAGGAATGGAGAATTAAAACCTTGGTGACTATTTGAATGTAACTTGTGGGATGGCAGAAAATGCCGAGACAGACATTACCCAATTGACAAGCGCAAGGGCGTTGTTTTAAATTATAGTAGACCCAATCCCACAAAAAGAACAGTGGGAAAATAGAGAAAGAACAACCCAGAATGAAGAGGGCAGCAAGGCCCACCATCCTATCAATGAATGTGCCTAGCAAAGGACGTAGAACAAGGTCAATTACCGAGCAATTCAAATACTCCAGATTGCGAAGATGGATACACAGATATCTTCCCTCCAAAATACCACCATGCAGACAAACTACCATAAACCCAACGCTTTGACGTCACCAAGAAGCAGAGTTATATAGAACCCAGTCGGGAACACAGAACAACTAAGCCGAATGAACACAGAAAAGACAATGCTTGAACCTTCCACAGCAACAATACTGAGGAATGAGACTTCCCCGAAATAGAAAAGCAGAATGGATGCAGAAAAACCTATTCTGAAACCATCCATGGGAACAAGACAGAGTAAAGGAACAACCCCAAAATCCTTTCGACGTCTGAGCATAGACTTGACACCAAATTCACTAGACAAATTTATTTTTCACATTCACTCAAATGCATCACCTTCTGCCCTTTTCCTAATAGAGCGTTTCAATTTTTTTTTATGAAAGGAACTTTAAAACCATTCTTTGTGGTTTTGTGTTTTTACTTTTTCAATGAAACTTTATATCACCTTTTTAAAGCCTTTTTCCTTTTTCAATCTTCATACCTCGTGCCTTTTCTAGAAACAAAATACACATTTTTTTTTAAAGCACTCTTCATTCACAAAGTACATGAGCCTTTTAACACAATATTATTCGAGCCATATAAAAAGAATCCTTTAAGAATTGCACTTTAAAAATAATTTGTGATCATTTAAAAAGAAAATACCTTTTTTTTTGTTTGTTTTTAATCTTTAACCATCGTGGTCCCCCTCTTTCAAACTCACTGAGCCGCCTTTGACTTGGGATGCAAAACTTGGAATTCCTTTTCAAAAAAATCTCTACCGCAAGACACAAGCATGATTATAAATTTAACCCATGCTTGAAACCTGTTAGAGATATGTGCATCCATTTTGAGAGGTAACACGTGATGCTCGAGCTGCTCAAATTCGTGTTCTGCGAGCCTCTCCGCCTTTTTAAAAGTTCGTCTTCATCTTTTTGCGCATGGTCAGCAGAGTCATTTTCGTCTTTCTTGCACGGTCAATGCCTCTTTCGACACGGTGATGGTGCACTGGGTTGCCGAATTCGACCCTTTCATAACTCTGCGTTGATAAACGCACTTAAGAAGAGATATTAAGTGTTATTTTTATATATATTGGTTGGCTTTCAGCAACATCTCCACGACTTGGATTTTCAGTCTTCCGGCTTCTCTCATCCTTTGCGTTGACACATATGACGGCATGCTACATTCTCTGCAGTCTTGAATGACTCAGGGCTCTGATACAATGACAAAGAATTAAAACAAAAGGTGAAGTTGATCGTTCTTTTTGATAATGCAAAACAGAATAAGAAGATTACATTAGAGAAATTAGTAATAAATGAGACATCACTAATAAATGATTATAGGGGAACTGAACTAGAACTCAATCTAACTCGATTGCAATTATGACGCAATTATGACACTTGATCGACATCAATAATACCTAATAGATAATTGGAATCAGATTCTCCAGCACTGACCACGCTAACATGAAAACTTGAAAAAATTTGATGCACCAACAATTGGTATCTTTCGTGCACTGGAAGACGTCAGCTTGGGAAAGCCAGTCATGTGAAGTGGGATGATATGTGACGTTTTTCCATAGTGTGACCCATGAATGTAATAAGCTAATTGGATGTGTGGCTGTGATGGGGTTTGGATCCCTAATGTGGAGCTCTCAATAAGTTATCCGTAGAAAATTTGGAAACCGAAGATTCATTTTAGGAAATGTTTAAAATTTTGGAATTTGTTTTTGCTAAGCTAATTGATAACTCCTAAGTGATCCTATATATTCTATATAGTTGAGGAGTGGAATAATAATTATGTAAATAATTTTAAACTAATATTTTTCTTTTTATATTATTTTTTATCAAAAGATGATAAATTCTTTAATCTTAAATTCTTCTAAGAATGGTATAAAAAATCATTTTAAAGTCTAGTGCATAAGAATTAATTTTCATTTTAACAATTTTTTTTTCAATGGTTTAAAATATAGAAATAATTTTAAGAATTTTAAAAATATGTTAATTATTAATAGTAATATTTTAATTTTAAAAAATTTTGAACACCTTTTATGAGAAACCTTTTAGTTAATTTAAATTTAAGAAATATAATAGTATCATCATTATGATTTTAATAGTCTAATCTTATAATAACTTTATATATATAAACATAATCAATTTTTTTAAAATCAGTCTAAATTCATCTTAACTCCGAATCTATCAAGCGGCGAGAGGGATCAAATCTTTGGAGGCGAAACCCTTTCTTTTTAGTGCAAAACATGAGGAAAGGTTTGCACCTCATTTGATCCCCATCGACACTTGAGAGATCCAGAGTTAAGGTGGATCTAGGCTAGTTTTAGTCTTGTGTGTCAAAGAAAAATCTATCGCTAATATGAGCAACATATGATTAAATTTATCAATAATATGTAAATACATCTAATATTAATATTACCATTTTAAATATGCTAAATATGTATGAGATTTATCGATTCATTTAAATTTTAAATTTACTTAATGATAGAAAATGTGAGTAATAACAATGTAGTCAATTACAAATAATCTTCATTGTGATCAATTTCAAACTATTCGTATTGTCGCCATTGTTAGTTTTGTAATCTTTTCCTATCGATTATATAAAAATGACACTTGGACTAGTCAACCTTTTAAATATTTAGCTCTAGTTGTTGTAGTAAACATCATACCTTGTCTCTCTTTCTCTCCAATATTAATAGATTTAATTACTATAACACAAAAATCAATGTACACTGTCAATAATTTTGTATGCTTACACTCAAATCAATGCACACTATTAATCCAATGACTTTAAAATTAATGTACCATCATCCATCCAATTACATTGAATAAGAAATCAACATATCGACTGAAATCAATGGATTTAATACAAGAGATTAAATAATATTAGAAAACAACATCTACACTCATGCATTTAATGCAAGTAATCAAATAGGATTAGAATTGAATATCTACACTGAAATCAATGCATCTAGTGCAAGAAATCAAGTATGATTAGACATCACCATCTACACTGAAATCAATGCATTTAGTGCTAGCAATCAAATAGGATTAGAAATCATCTAGATTGAAATAAATGCATCTAGTGCAAGCAACCAAATATAATTATAAATCAACATCTACATTGAAATTAATGCATCTAGCGGAAGGAATCTAATAGGATTAGAAATCACCATCTACACTGAAATCAATGCGTTTAGTGCAAGAAATCAAATAGGATTACAAATCATCTACATTGAAATCAATGCATATAGTGCAAGTAATAAAATATCATTAGGAATCAACATCTCCACTAAAATCAATGCATCTAGTGCAAGCAATGAAATAGGATTAGAAATCACCATTTACACTGAACTCAATGCATCTCGTGAAATAAATATTCTTCCCTCTCTCCCCGCAACCTCTATATGTATATCTCCCTCCATCTCCCCTTCTTTGTATCTTTATCTCACCCCGCCAAACACATATGCTCTCTCTTTCCATAACTATCAATCTCTTTTTCCCAATCTCCTTGTCTCTATCTATCTCTTCTTTCTCTTCACCCTACATATATATCTATATCTCCCTTTGTCTCTCTATATCAACCCCAAAGCATACACTCTTTTCCTCCAATCTATCTGTCTATCACTCTCTCTTTCTCTCCCTCCCTCTCTCTCTGTGTTCCCCTTCTCTCCTACCTCCCTCTCTCTTTCCCCATCACTCTCTCTCTCTCTCTCTCCCCACCCCCACGAAAATCCTCTCTCTCCCCATCATGTTAAGATGTTTACACCATTTAGATTGAGTCATATAATTATATTTTGTTATTATTATTATTATAAATATATCCATTACAAATATATTGAGTTGACATTAAAAAAGTTTAAAAAATTTATTACATTACATCTACACATTAATATGAAAATTAGATAACAGTTTTAATTTGGCCCATGGTATTTGGCCCATAGCCTTCACCTAAATTAAACATCCTTTTTGAGTGTCCTTAAATATAAAGTTGATTACGGATTAAATATAAAAGGAGAGTTTATTTATGTATCATAGCTCTCATTTATTTATTTACCATAACTATTTATTCCTCATTAATATTTATTTATTTAAATATGGTATTTGACCCATGGTATTCAGCCCATGGCATTAATAATAATTTGTTCCACGGTATTTGGCCCATAGGCTTCACCTAAATAAAACTTATTTTTTGAGTTTTCTTAAATAGATAAGGAGGTTTATGGAGTAAATATAAAAATTGGTTTTATTTATTTACCATACCTCTGGAGTAAGTATAAAAATAGGTTTTATTTATTTACGATGCCTCTGTTTTATTTATATTTTTATTTATTTACCATATTTTTTTTAGCGTTAGTAAATATAACATCCTAAATAAACCTAAACAAAACATGCTTATTTTGGCCCATGGTAAAAAGAGGGTTTATTTATGTATCATACCTCTCACTTATTTATTTACCATATCTATTTATTCATCATTAATATTTATTTATTTGAATATGGTATTTAGCCCATGGTATTAATAATAATTTGTTCAATGGTATTTGGCCCATGGTATCAATAATGATTGTAGAAATTTACAAGGTAGGTTTCGTAGATGAAAAAAAAAAAGGTCATTGCTCACAAATAGATCACAAATCAGTACACCAATATTATCTATCACTTGGTCCACGGCTTGAGCCAATGTGGCCACTATAGGAAATTTATTAATATAAAAATAAACGTTACATATGTTTCTCTCATAAACAGTTACCGGACAAATGACCCTCCATGCTCTTTAAATAGAGATCATGGAACAATCGAGTGTCAAGCAACAGATCAAGTGTTGTTAATACAAAGGAGAGAGTGAAGTGTCGAATCACTACAAATCATGACCGTCGGATTATAAGTTACAAATGTACACAGTAAAGAAACACACTTCACCTAACTCTACACTAGACTAAGTTTTTGTTAACTATTTCCTATGTGTTCAAATATCCTAACATCCCCCTTTAAGAACAACTTGGGATAGGATTGAAGGATTTATAAAGGTGAGACAAAAGGAGCCTATTTCCTATGTGTCAAAATATCCTAACATCCCCCCTTAAGAACAACTTGGGATAGGATTGAATGATTTAGAAAGGTGGAAAAATTGGAGAAGGAAGGAGGAATTAGAGCCTATCCCCCCTCAATGATAACTTTCCTAAACTCCAAGCATGGATCGAAGTTTGGTAAACTTCACTTCCGTGAGAGCCTTTGTAAATATATTGAATACTTGATCATTGGTTGGACAATACTTCACTTAAAGAACACTATCATGAATGAGCTTTATGATGAAGTGTATGTGGAGCTAAATGTGTTTCATACACTGATGCTGAACTAGATCTTTACATAGCTGAATGAAACTCTGATTATCACACCAAAGTGTAGTTGGATGCTCCTGATGAAGACCAAATTCATACAGGATCTGACGAAGCCACATGGCTACCTTGTTGGCTTCAACTACATCACGATACTCTGCTTCTGCTGAAGAAAGAGATATGGCACTTTGTTTCTTACAAGAGCATGTAATAAATCCTGAGCCAAGAGTGAATACATATCCTACAGTATACTTTCGACCATCAGGGTGACCAACCCAATCAGAATTAGTGAAACCAATCAACAATGGAGATGCTCCTACAATGTAATGAATCTTAAACTGAATTTTACCTCGAATATATCGAAGTATTATTTTAACTTCTTTCTAGTGAATTTCATGAGGTTGGTGCATAAACCAAGCAACAAGACCAATGACAAAGGAAAGGTCAATATGGGTATGGGTTAGATACAAAATTTTACCAATAGGTTGATGCTATAAGGTAGCATCAACTTTAGGGGTAGTACAAGTGACTGAAAGCTTGCCTCTAGACTGAAAAGGAGAAGGGGTTCGTTTACAATATTCCATGTGAAAGTGGTGTAGAAGATCACAAGCATACCTAGAATGAGAGAGGGCAATACTTTCCTCGGATTGCAAGACTTGAAGACCAAGGAAATAATGAAATTCTCCTAAGTCTATCATTTCAAACTTCTTTTTTAGGCTAGAATTCACATGTTTTATATGGTTGGCATCACTAACAATAAGGATAAGATCATCAACATAAAGAACAAGGATGGTGAAGGACTTACCCAATTTCTTGGTGTAGATGGTGTTGCCAGAATGACACAAAGAAAAGACATTATCTAATAGAAATCTATCCATTTTGGAATAGCAAGCTCAAGGAGCTTGTTTGAGACCATAGAGAGACTTCCTAAGGTGAAAAAAAAGGCTGGAGTCATTTGGGATAGAGTCGAGGGGTTGTTCCATGTAGATTTCTTCATGTAACTATCCATGTAAGAAGGCCGATTTAACATCCATCTGATGGAATCCCCATTTAAAGGAGGCAACATGGGAAAGAACAAGGAAGATAGAATTCATTTTGGCAACAGGTGAGAATTTTTTAGTATAGTCAATGCTTCCAACTTGTGAAAATCCTTTAGCGACAAGACAAGTTTTATGTCTATCCACTTTTCCATCTAGTCCAAACATGGTTTTGTAAACCCATCTCAATCTAACAATATTTCTTCTTTTTGGAAGAGGAACAATATCCTACGTATTTTTTTCCAATAAGGAATGATATTCTTCATTCATAGCTTCTTCCCAATATGGATGATCGGAGGTTTATTCAAAGGTTTCTAGACTAGGATTTTCTGGAACTTGAGCCAATAAAGAAGAGGCTCTTTCGAACTGAGAACGTGTACATCGTCGATTTGCAGGGTCACTTGCAAGAGAACTTGCTGCATCCCCAGTAGAGCATACCCATCTTCGAAGATGTGGAGTAAAAGAAATAATTTCAAGAGGTGGAGGAGGATTTTCATCCCCATTGTCATCATCTGAACTAGAAGGAATGCTATGAAAAAGAGAAGAGAGATAGAGAGGTGGCACATATGCCAAATCAGGCTCACAGGCCAAAGGTGGAACACCCATAAAACTAGGTGGGTTGGCCGATATATTTTAATCAAATTTTACATCTCTTCTAACGATTATATTTTGGATTTTGGTTGAAGAAGTTTATATCATTTGACATCTTCAGAATATGCAACAAAAATGCATTTTTCACTCCTAGGTTCTAAGGACTTATGTTTCGCATTTGGAATATCAGCCCAAGCATCACTTCCAAAAACATAAAAGTGACTTTAGTCTAGTTTGATTGAGATACAAACCTCTTCTCGAGTTATATTCTTTAAAACCTTAGTACGAGTGTGATTTAATATGTAGTTTGCATAGTTAATTTCTCCTGCCAAAAAGTTGAGACTAAGTTCTTTAGATTGAAGCATACAATTAGCCATTTATTTTAAGGTGTGATTCTTCCTTTCCGCTACACCATTTTTTTGTGTAGTATATGGAACGGTATGTTGTAATTGAATGGCATGCTCAGTGTCAAATTTGATAAATTTGTTGTTAACATATTGTCCTTTATTGTCTAATCTTAACTTAAGAATTGGATGTCCAGATTGTTTCTCAACAAAGGACTTAAAAGGCCAAGAACATGTTAAAACCTTCACTCTTGAGTTTTGAGAAGTATACCCAAGTGTGTCTAGGAAAATCATCAATGAAAGTTAAGAATTACTTGCAACGAGAGAAAGAAACAACAAGAAGTGGACCACATAAATAACTGTGCACAAGCTACAAAGGGGTTGAACCGTGCCAAGAGACACGTTTCTGAAAACTATCCCGATGATGTTTCCAAGTACACATCCAGAGAAAACACCATCTCGGCAAGATACCATAGGAAGAATCATCACCATATTTTCCTTACATAGAGTTTGAAGAGAGTGATAGTTTAAGTGACCAAATCGCTCATGCAAAAGTTTTCTCACTTCATCATTATGAGCAACAAAAATAGAGAGAAGGCATGAATACCCAAATTTTTCAAACTTATAGAACCTTGTGGAATCATCAGCAATTCCAGTAGCTAAAATATGTCTAGAACCTTTGAGGTCCTTGATTACAAGATCATGAGGTGATAATTCTACTATTTTCCCTTCACCTGAATGAGTTATCTGATAAATAGATAGAGGGTTGCATGACAAGGTAGGAACACATAGTACATCATTAAACTAACCATTATCTAGATGAACGGTTGTAGATCCTACAACACTAAGAGATCTATCATCACCAACATAAATATTTTTGTCCTTAAAATCATTTAAGGAAGAAAAAATGGATTTATTTTTGGCCATGTGGTAAGAAGCTATAGAATTGATGAGCCACTCGTGAGAATGAGAAGAATAAGATACATTTAATGCATATCCAGATCTTGATGTCTGACAACCACAAGTAGAAAGTTCCATTCCTGAAGATGAAGGTGAAGAGTGCTCCAAATTGATGGTTTCCTTCTTCATTGTTGCTTCTAAGGCTTCCATATTATTAAAAAATTAGACTCTATATGGCCATCATGATTACAAAAGTTTCAATGTCTATCTGTCTTCTTCCCTTTGTTTTTATTTTCCTTATCCTTTTTGTGAGTTTCTTTTTCAGTTTTCAGCTAAAATTGCTTAGGACCCTTGTCTGGTTTCAGACCATACTTGTTAGGATACTGCTTCTTGGGAATCTTTTGATATTATTTTTGTTGGGCTACTAAGGCTTTCTTAGAAGCATTTCGAGATGTGATAAGAGCAAGGTGTAAGATTTATTCTTTTTCTCTTATCAAAGAATCACAAAGGGCATGAGAAGAGGGGTTCTCGTAGGTGGTTCATGAAGAAATGATGGCTTCTCTAGTGGAATGGAAGGTCGAAACAAATATAGAGTATGAAGGGCCAAGATTAGCAAGAATGCAATAGATGACGCTACCATATTCCTTTTTTACCTTACAACCTTCTAAAAGAAGTTTAAGGGTCTTGAATTTGGACAAAAAATATTCAATAGAGGAGAAATTATTGGGGTCCAAAGTAAGCAACTCATTTCCAAGTTGGTGGGACTTGATTTGATTTTCAATGCCGAAGGTAGTATTTAGCTTTTCCAAGGCTTCATGAGGGGTGTCAATGTCAAGTATATGAAATCGAAGATCTTGAGGATTGGACATTCCTATCAACCCTCGTGCTTGATCTTGTTTATTTTCCCATTTAGCAACTTTATCATCATTGGAAGGTTTAGTTTCATGTCCTGTGGCTATTCTATAAAGCCCATTATTTCTAAGTATATCTACCATGTGAGGTATCCATTGGAAATAATTGGTGCTATTAAGAATAATTGGTCATGCACGTTTCATTTTTTTAAAACTAAAACTGAAAAAAGATGAAACTAATTGCTCCACTAGAAAGATCTCAAAAAATTAGTCTGATTAAAAAAAAAGAAGCTAGAAAAATGGCTCCCGGATGAAGAATTTATGCCTTTTTGAAAACAAATGAGTTGTATATGCTGAATAGTTATGGGAACGGTTTGAAATTTGATGATGAAGTTCAATTTTGTTTAAAAATTCCTACCCATTTAACAATTTTTTTTTTTACAAAATAAGCTTGAGAAAGAGACTTCAACCCAAGACCTCTATTCGCATAAAATAACTTCTCACCAAGTCAGATAGTAAGAGGATTCTATAATTGTTTGAAAGGAGGAAGGGTTTATTTTTTTAGCCTTCGGTGTGCGTGATTTTTCCTGCACAAAAAACCGAGAAAAAAAAAATGAAATGCAGGCTTTACGACAGAACATTGGGTTTTCAGTTAGCCTTACTGGAAACTACCTATTTTTTCACTATTTCTGATTTCCTGAGATCACACAAAGACTCGGGGAAGGAGCATACATAACAAAGAAAATCCCTTCTTCTTGTTTCTGATTTGCCGAGATCGCACATAGCGCAGAGGAAAGATCATACACAGAATAGAGAGTATATATCTAGCAAATAAATAAAACCTAAAAACTGAAATAAACATAGGGAACTGAAATAAGAAAAACTATTAATAAATATAATTGTAAAACAGATACTTTATAACTCCAGATCTAAACTGACATAACTCGGGCAACCAAAAACCTTTCCGAATGAAACAAAAGGCGTTCCTCATTGTAACAGATGCTACAGATGCAACAGAGTAGCTATCAAGGCCCAAAAATGTTCAAAAATAGTAAATCTAGAAAAAGGCAGTAGCATGCAGTCAAACGGGCTTCATATTTGGATTAACAACAGATGCGACCCTCAAAATAGCTCTGACACCATGTAGGAATTTATAGGGTAAGTTCCATAGATCAAAAACAAAAAATTCACCATAAAGAAATAGATCATAAATAAGTACACTAGTACTATCACGTGGTTAAAACCCTCGAAGGGGGAAACAGTCCACAGCTTGAGCTAACGCGGCCACTTCAAGAAATTTATTAATATAAAAAAGAAAAGTTACATACGTTTCTCTCATAAATGGTTTTTGGACAAATAACCTTCCATGCTCTTTAAATACAGATAATGGACCAATCATGTGTTAAGCCACAAAACAAGTGTCATTAATACCGAGGAGAGAGTGAATCATCGAATCACTACAAATCATGACTGTTGGATTATAAGTTACAATTATACATAGCAAAGAAACACACTTTATCTAACTCTACACTAGACTAAGTTATTCTTAACTATTTCCTATGTGTTGGAATATCCTAACAATAATTTGTTCCATGGTTTTGGCTCATAGGCTTCACCTAAATAAAACTTCTTTTTTGTAAGTCTGGAGTAAGTATAAAAATAGGTTTTATTTATTTACCATACCTCTGGTTTATTTATATTTTTATTTATTTTCCATAGTTTTTTGAGTGTTCCTAAATATAAATTTGGCTTAAAAGGTAGGGATAATTATTAAAAATATATTGATTACAATTAAGACAACATTACAAAATTTTACAAACTTTCTTACATTACATCGACACATGTGCCCTATACTGGGTTGTAGAGTGACTCTCGGCGCAATAAGTAAGTTATCATGTTATTATAACTAGATAAATATAGTGGATATCAAAACATGAACTAAGCTACAACCAATAGTTATAGCATGGAAGTTGAAACTTGACATATGAAAATACAATAAGAATACCATCGAGCACGAATAACAAATTTGAGTTGTCTTGTAAAAATTACAAACCAATCCAGGTACAAAATAAAGTGGAATGAGTGAATATCCACACTATAATTAGCTCAATTGTCTACACACATTTCCCAGAAAATAAATGTTGTTTTGGTTAGAGGAAAAATATGATTTCGGACCACCAACCTTCTTAAAAAAATATGCAAAACCAGAGATAAGCGCCTCACACATCAATTGAAAAAACCCATAAATCTATAGGTATATTTTCAATTGCTAGTAAATTCCATTTTTTTATGTTAATAACCCAGAAGAGAGCTCTGCATCCAACCAACAAACTATTGTTGCAGATTTCTCTAAATCCTCCCTCAACATGTTGCTAGAAAATTACCCTGTATAATTTCTCTAGAAGGGGTGACAATACTACTCCATCTAACTTTCAATATCCCTAATTAAATTGTGAGGTAGAAGTGCTCCATAAACACCTGCGTAGGCCCTCAAAATGTTCAATTCAACTCTCCCAAATGTAGTCATCTCTAGCTCTTCCAATCACCCAAAAAATTCCTCCTCCCTCAAGGAAAATTTCTGTAATCTACCCAAGTACTACTCCACCGAAAATTATCCCTCATATCTTTGTTAAATCATGCCTCTACATCATCCACAAAATTATCACTAGTTGGAGCACCAGATGAATGAATCACAATTTGTGGGGAAAAAATTGATTCAGATTTATGCAGGAATGAAATAAAATATAGAAATAAACATAAACACAGAGATGCAGTAGAAAATATAGTTCATTTCATTAATATCAAATAACTAAAAAAGCTTACAGACAGAATGGAAACTAGCTCGGGTGATGGTAGTTTATCTATGAGAGGAGATGTGGTAGCTAGACACCTCTTAACTATGTTACAATGAGGCTCTAAGGCCTATTTATTATTGAGAAATAATGGAAAATCCCAAACATTCAAAAACCTAACCCTAGGACCTCAAGCACCAAAACTATGGGTCCTGTTTGGGTAAATTGGTACATCAAATTCCCAGGATCATAAATTTGGCATACGATCTTTGTTTGACCATGAAAATACCTTGTTAGAAATATATATCCTGGGACTACAACTTTCATTTGACCAATGTCAATCATCAACCCAGGTTTCTCCCAATTTTCCAAAAAAAAATGACGTTTAGTGCCTGAAAACTGTTGGAAATATTGAGATGGGGATGAATCAGTATTTATTGCAATTTTTATTATAACCACTTATATTCTACACAAAAATAGAGAAATGAGTAATTTATTAAAGAAGGAAGTATAGTGATCCTTTTACAAATGAATGAGTACAATATTTTTTAAGGGCACTAACCCTTCAACCTTCCAAGCTCCAACCTGTTGCCAAGCACCAACTTGGACTTTAGTGAGGCTCTAACCTCTAGGGCTACGACCCTATCCTTTTCAAGGCTTCGACCTTGTGTTCAGAGGCACCAACCTCGAGGACACCGATCCTTCAGTCTTCTTTTGATAGAAAAAAATGTGATGTACTTATTTGAGTGTCTTAAAAAATATTCTTCACTGTTCAATTTTTCAGATGTTTAATCAGCTCCAAAAATAGCTTGTGCTTGTCTTCACTGTACTTTGTACTCATCTTCTTGTGCTTGTCTTGTCCATGAATTCACTTGAGCTTGAATTTAAATAGCTCCACCAATATACTTCACTGTTGATAGACTGCAATTATAATTTGAATTTGGAAGTGTAAACTAGGTAGAAGTCACAGTCTGATTACCATTCTCATAGGCACAGTCCGAGGTACTAAAATACTACAGGATTACTAAGCTAAGCCAAAAACCAGCCTTAATTTTATCTTAGTCACAGTTCTAAAATGTCACAGATCCACCACAGTCCAAAGTTTAGTGCCGTAAGAGTGCACAAATTGATGACCATAGAGACTCTGGTTCTGAAATGTTAATTAGAGGTCCGAAATGTTACAGATCCACCATAGTCCAAAGTTTATTATAGTAAGGTTGCACCAATTGATGACCACAGAGACTGCGTTTCTAAAATTTTAATCACAGGTCCAAAATTTATTAGGGCTATAACAATACAGACACTTGGGTTATAGGTCAGCGGTTTTGAGTAGGGTTGTTCCAATACAGAGATACAAGTTCACAGATTAGTCATCCTAGTTTCACGTTCTCACAGTGATTGTATTTACTCCCAAACAGATTGTAGTATATCTATTTTTCTTAATGTTTATGCTCCCTTTTTTCTAAGTTCACGAGTTCTCAACTGTAGATATTTCTCTTTGTAAGATAACCAATATGAGCTGAGTTGAATTAAAGATCTGAGCCCTTATATATATGAATTTTACTTTGAAGTGAAGGGATGTGACCTATGGAAGTATGCCAACATAAGAGACAAGGTGTAGGTTGGCTATATGAATAAATATATATTGTTTAGTTTAAAAAACTAATTTCTCACTAACCTCCGAGAGTATGGGGCCGTGTGAATACTCATTGGAAAGAGGAAACAATCCTCCTTAAAATGGTATAAGGATCATTGTGAAATAATGTCTCTAAGAAGATAAAAATAAAAAATAAAATATTGTTACTGTCCTTGAAATGTTTAATGTAGAAGATGATTAGGAAAACAGGGGTTTATCATAAGGATCATCATGAAACTAGTGTGGTGGTAGTGTACCCTTCATTCGGAGAGCTCATAAAGTATATTTGATCAATGAAAATTATTGACCAACAATCTTCCCCTTTGTCATGGATGAAAATATTGCAACACTTTCTTCCCCTTTGACATCAATGGAAAATGTGGTGCCCACGTGCTTCCTCTATCAAGCTGGCCCCCCTGTCATGTTGCTTCTTCTTTTGTTGATATGTTCTTTTAATGATATGAAAAAGCAGTGACGCCCATATTTTGGCGAATATATTCAAATTATTCTCGCAAAATGGGTTTTATAAAGATATATGCAATTTCATCCTTTGTATTAACATGTTCCAACATGATATTATGTTCATCAACTTGCTCACGGAGAAAATGGTATTTGATAGGAATATGTTTGGTCTTTGAGTGCATCAACAGATTCTTTGAAATACTAATGTAGCTAGCGTTGTCACAAAATAGTGATTATTTGTTGAGTTTCTATGTTGACATCCTTCAAGGATTCCTTCATCCATAATATTTGTGTACAACAATTAGCAACAATGATATATTTAGCTTTAACTATAGAAAGAGATATATATGATTGCTTTTTGTTGAGCCAAGATACAAAATAATATCCCCTAAATAATGCATTTCCATTGGTAATTTTTCGATCATCTACGCTTCCGGCCCAATCAGGATCAGAGTAAGCTGTCACAATAAGAGTTGAACTCTTAGGATACCAGAGACCCATATTAGTCCTTCCTTTTAGATATCTGAGAATTCTCTTTACTGTTGCTAGATGGGATTGTTTGGGATTTGACTGAAATCTTGTTACCATTCCTAGATCTTGCATAATATTTGGTCTTGTAGCAGTTAAGTATAGGGGAGCTCCAATTATTGACCTATAAAGAGTCGCATCTATAAGAGGGGTATCATCATATTTTCTTAATTTAGAATTTGTGGTCATCAGTGTGATCATAGGTGTGCAATATTCCCTCCCATATCTTTTGAGCATGTCTTTAATATATTTTTCTTCAAATATAATCATGCCTACATAGGTTTGAGATATCTGTAGCCGAAGAAAATAAGATAGCTCACCAATCATTGACATTTTAAAACTTTTCGACATATTTAGAGCAAATTCATGGCTCATCTTATCATCATTGCTAGCAAAAATTAGATCATCAACGTATACAAGAGTGATCAGAAGTTTTTCCTCCTCCATCGTCATGTAGAGATTTCTACTTGGTACTCCCTTTTTCAAAACTTGTTTTTGTAGATGGTGATCCAACTTTGCATACCATGCTCTAGGGGCTTGATTTAATCCATACAAGGCCTTTTTTAGTTTGCATGCAAATTATTTTTCTTTGGCAAGATCAAATCCTTCTGGTTGGTCCATATAAACTTCTTCCTTGATATCTCCATTCGGGAACGCTAATTTTACATTCATTTGATAAACCTTGAATCCTTTTGAGAAAGAAAATGCCAAAAACATACTTATGACTTCCAATCGAGCTACTAGTGAAAAGGTTTCTTTCAAGTCAATTCCTTCAATTGGCAAGTATCCTTTATAGACAAGCTTGGTTTTATTTATGATGATTTTTCCATTCTCATTCATCTTGTTTTTGATTACCCATTTTGTTCCAATTATATTTTTATCTTTGAGAAGGTTCTCTTTGAGGTTCTCCATCCTCCTCTTCCTTTTTAAGTTTATTCTTCCCTTTATTTAAAGAAAGGCTCAACTTCATGATCTTCAATTCTCTTTTCTAGAAATCCTTCATCAATCTTCACATCACTGCTTTCCAATATTCTCCATAGATGATTTTTGTAGCATTTTTAAGCTTTTCTTCTTATGGAGTATCCAAGAAATATTCCTTCGTCAACCCTAGAATCAGATTTTCCTAGTGAGTCATCGTTTATTTTTATGAAGCATTTGCTTCCAAAATTCCTGAAATATTTTACTAAAGCAGTTCTTCCTCTCCATAGTTCATAAGGAATTTTTTCATTATTTCTCCTTATTTGAGTTCGATTTTAGGTATAAATTGTCGTCCCAATTGCTTCTCTCCAAAATTTTGGTTGCAAATCAGTTGCTAGTAGCATTTTCCTTGCCATTTATTTAATGGTTCAGTTCCTTCTTTCACCTACTCTATTTTTCTTGGTTGTCCTAGAAGTAAAGAGTTATCTTTTGACTCCATGATATTTATAGAATTCCTCACATTCTTTTGAGGTGAATTCTCCTCCTCTATCAGTTCTAAGACATTTAATCTTAGAGTCTTTCTCATTTTCAATGAGAGCTTTAAGATTCTTAAAACATTCAAATGCTTCAGATTTATATTTTATGAAATATATCCACATGATTGTAGTATAGTCATCAACAAATAGAGAAAAGTACCTTTTGCCTTGAAGAGTTGGAGTTATAGTTGGCTCATATAAATCTGCACGAATTATTTCCAGAGGTTTTCATGTTGAGAACTCCTTAGTTTTATGGCTATTTCTAGTTCTCTTTCCATGTTGGCATGGGCCACATACAACTTTATTTGTCTTGCACATTTTTTGAATGTCCCTTTTTGCATTAATTTTGCTGATGTTGACTAGGTTATCAAAACTTTCATGCCCCAATCGCTTATGCCATAACCAAATTTCATCTGTTTGACTTATGTAACATTTATCTCCTTCTATTTTACTGATAATGTAAACATTATCCATTGTTCTTACTCCTTTCTCTACAATTTCTCCTAAGGATGAGTCTCTTATTTCACAATTTTTAGTAATGAAGGAAACATTATTTCCTTGGTGACAAATTTGGTTAACACTTAAGAGATTGTGTTTGAGCCCTTCTACCAGCAAGGTATTTTGAGCCTTTCCTTGTCCATTGATAAAGGTAGCAGTTCCTTTTCCATGTATTTTAGCGGATCCACTTCCAAGGGACACATTTCCATTTTTCTTATTTAATGATATAAACTTCTTTTGGTCACCTGTCATATGTCTTGAGCATCCACTATCCCCAAACCAATGATTTTCTTCACTATGAGAACATAGAGCTAGGCCACATTTATCATTTTTGAGATTTACACTTTTAGCTTCCTCCCTTTTGAGAGGGAAATTTTGTTCATTATGATCATAATTATTACATAATGAGAAATATGGTTCATGCTCTTTAGGACCACGTAGTTTTTTGTTTGATATTTCATTCTTGGTGCTTCATTTTTATGAGGCTTGCAATGCTTAGCTTGATGCCCAAAGTTTTTACAATAATATCAATACCCAAGAATATAGTTTGGTACCTATTGTAATAGCCATAGCTTGAACTAAAATTTTTCCTTGGAGTTTCTCTTTCTTCAATTATTGGTTTTGAGATTGGGCCACTATAAAATTTGGCCGAATTTCTGATGGCCACTTCATCACTATTCCAACACATAGTCGTCGTAAGAGCGACAGTTTGAGGCCGGACAAAATGTGGTTAGCCATTATGTCACAATTTCGATGCTTTTCCAAAGTGTCGCAATACCGACACTTTTACGACATTTTGCACAGTGTTTCTCTTCTGACATTTTATAAGCATCGGTCTTCTGATGAACCAAAACTGTCGGTCTTCTAACAAGCACCAATTGTTGGTCTTCTGACACTTTTCATGTTTCAAAAAATTTCGTAATTCCGACGCTATGGCATCCAACGTTTAATTCCAACGTTTTACAAACCATCATAATTCCAATGCAATGGCATCCAACGTTTAGAACGTCGTTTATTAGACTCTTATTTAACTTTGCTTTACAAATGAAAAAGTTAAAAATATTTAAGAAAAAAAGTCGCTTTTCCGACGATCGAGGCATCTGTCTTCTGACAAAAGAGTAAAAATATTAAAAAAAATAATGTCGATTTTCTGGTGCTTATGAACTGTCGCAATACCAACGAGCAGTTAAAAATATATATAAAAAAATGAAGAGATTCACGCATAGCAAGCTCGATCTCATGCCACGGATTTGGTTGGTAGGTCAGCGATTACATTTTCAAATTTTGTGGGAAATAATTCCTAGCTCTCCACTCTAAAATTCGACTCTTCCACAATAGCTACATGTGCCCAGCTAACAGATATATGCGAAGGCATGTAGACATGTTTTTGAGGGGATTTATCACAGCAATCTAGTGCAAATTTGGAGGGAGCTTGCCTCCCTTTACCCCATTCAATCCACACTTGGCATCCACAAGAAATATGCACATGGTGAGAGGGTAATACACTAGGCAGCAGAGAAATAAACATAGAGATTCATGGACACCTACAACCAGTTGACATGGATTTGTATTGGAGATTTCTCTCATAAGCTTGACATTCCTTGAAGCATGAAGATCATCATTTCATTGCCACTTGTGGTTTTAGTTTTCAGTGGGATTCATTCCCAAATTTGTATTAGTAAATTAGCTTCCAGTTTGACATGGTTGGAAGCTCTATGCTTGATGTTACTATGGTTGGCTATAGAAATGACTCTCCATTTTTTTCAATATAGCATGTAAATGGCCCTCCCTAACACCTCGAGTATCTAAAGATGTTAAAAAAGTATCAAATGCCCGCATTTTCCAAACAGTAAAAATATATTATACTAAACTTCAAAAACAAACATATAATCTTCCACACTTGTTCACATTTATATAGTTATTAAATTGTGTGTTACTGAAAGATCCATCTATGAATCCTGTGAATAAATGTGAGGAAGAAAAACATGTTAAAGGATAATTTAATAATAAAGTGGATATAATCATGATTCATTACTATAAAGTGGCAAGAAACATTGGATAACCATAAATAATCAAAGTGATCCTGATGTTATTAATCCTTGGATAAGAAGACTTTATTGCTAGTTGTGAGAATTTGATGCTTTAAAAACTTAACAATCCATACTTTCTATAAAAAACAAGAGTATGTACAATTCTGAAGAATTTATGTGAATGTCAGCAAACAAATTGCAAGATTTAAAGTGAAAGGTATTCCTGCATCTTCCCCCTCTTTAGAGTCTCGTTCCTCTGAGATACTGTGAACCTTCCACGTGTTGGCCTTTGAGAGGGCCTCGTACAGGTATCACCGCACCCTCTCCCTTCAATATATATCTTCATAAGACCAGCTTCAGGCCCCTTGAGCAAAGAACAAGCTCTTAAGACCGACGTCAGGCCATTTGAGCAAAGAAGCTCTTATCTCTCATTCACAAGATATAATTAGACAAGGATCTCCCTAAATCACAAGCTGCAAAGCTTAAAGCTCAAAAGTGCATGTTGTAGCAACACTGTATATAGGAACATGTGCAGTCATTGTGGATCTCAAGGCAATCATTTAGGACCCCCAACCTCATGGGTGGTCCCTGGGTTCTCTAAATAATAGGCCCACTAGGAGAGGTAGCAAGGGTAAAGGATTTCAATGGATTTTTGAAATGGAATTGAGACATTTTGGTCTTTTTTGGGCATAACATTTGAATTTGATACTCTTATTCAGTGTTGCAGCAATTCTCCCCCAGTGCCAACTGATACTCATAACATTTGAATCTGAATATGAAGAACAAAAGTAAATCTTAGCAGAAAGTATTTTTTATTTGAAAATAATATAATCCAAAAAATAAGTAATTTGAACAGAAACACTTTGGAGAAGATAAGGATGTGAACTTTGTGCAAAACCAAGGCAATACGAACACTTATTTTGTATAAATTAGTCCTTTCCAAACAACCTGCTATAGCACTAAGCACACCTTATCAAAATCTCTTATTCAAATGCCCAAGAACCATTTTGTAGGTGGTGGTTCCACTCTTTTTAGAAAATGCATGGATCAAAAGGGGTAATGCATGATTGTGTATGGCCTTAGCATGCTGAAATTTGATGCAGAAAATTATCCTTAGGGAGATAGGGGTGCTACTTTAAAACAAAGCCATAAAGGTGATGTTATATTGGTTCAAGCAACATTATAGTTTGTTATATGCAAAATGAACATGAGTTGAATTAATACTCACATTACATTTTTACTTTTTAAATCGTAATGAGAATTTTTGTATTAAGTGAAAATCTACATTTGGAGCATAGCGGTTACATCAATATACATAAAGAGGTTGCAAAGACTAGCTGGCAGACTAAAACAAAAGAGATTTTCCAAGCTGCCAATGTGCCCAAAATGCCAGCCTATTACTCAGTCAAAACTAATTTACCTAGAAGCAAACACTTTCCAAAATACTCCCAAAATTTTACAAGATTTAACAAACATACTGCTTTGTAGACTGATGGGTAGGATCGCCATGGTCTATACCCATATCCTTAATAGGGGCATGTTCATTAATTCCATGGACAACAAACTTGGTTATGTTTTAATTGAAAAACTTGGATCTCCTCTAACATTTGGTGCATCTAGTCCAATAGCTATTGATGAGAAATTCCTGAGCTTGACATGTGGGCAGATTGAAATCCATTACCTGACAAATCCCTTTGAAAATTAAAACCTAGATGAAACAATGAAATCTACCAAGTCAAAACTAACATAAATAGACGTAAACACTTTCCAAAATACTCTCAAAATTTTACAAGCTTTAACAAACATACTACTTTGTAAATTTGGCCCAATTTCATCATGTAAATGGGCCTCCCTAACACCCCAAATCTCTAAATATGATAAAAAAGCATCAAATTCCTCCATTTTCCAAAAAAAAAACATGAAGTATTATAAATAGATGAACAGTAAAAATATATTATACTAAACTTCAAAAACAAACATATAATCCTCCACACTTGTTCACATTTATACAGTTATTAATTTGTTTGTTACCGAAAGATCCATTTGTGAATCCTGTGAATAAATGTAAGGAGGAATCGTAATAATAATTTTTATATTAAGTGAAAATTTGCATTAGGAGCGCAACTGTTACATCAATATACATCAAGAGGTTGCAAATACTAGTTGGTAGACTAAAACAAAAGATATTTTCCAAGCTACCAATGTCCCCAAAATATAGAAGCAAACACTTTCCAAAATACTCCCAAAATTTTACAAGCTTTAACAAACATACTTCTTTGTAGAATAATGGGTAGGATCAGCATGGGCTATACCCATATCCTTAATAGGGGCATGTTCATTAAGTCTAGGGACAACAAACTTGATAAAAATGACAGAGCTGATGGGTGAGGAAGGACTGTATTGACTTTGACCAAAAGAGAATTGCAATTCCTCCAATTGTTGATGTCGATTGGAGAGTTCATACTTAGATTTTTGGATTAGAATTTGGTGGTAGATAAGAACCCCCATGGTTGTTGTGATACTAAAGACCAGCTGATTATGTTTTAATCGAAAAACTTGGATCTCCTCTCGCATTTGGTGCATCTAGTCCGGCAGATATTGATGAGAAATTCCTAACCTTGAAATGTGGGAAAATTGAAATCCATTACCTCACAAATCCCTTTGAAACTTAAAACTTAGATGAAACACCAAAATCTACCAAGTCAAAACTAACATACATAGAAGTAAACACTTTCCAAAATGCTCTAAAAATTTTACAAGCTTTAACAAACATACCACTTTGTAGATTGATGGGTAGGATCACCATGGGCTATACCCATCTCCTTAATATGAGCCTGTGTGTGAAGGTTAGGGACCAAAAACCTATTAAAATTGACAGAGCTGATGGATGAGAAAGGACCGTATTGAATTTGACCAAAGGAGAATTGCAATTCCTCCAGTTGTTGATGTAGAATAGAGAATTCATCCTTGGATCTTTGGTTTAGAATTCGATGGGCAATAAAGTTCATAAGTCAAAACACAAATTCAATGTGTTATTGTATTTATCTCAGTATCACTTATTTCATTCCAGAAATTCCCTTGGGAGAGGATCAAACAACAAGGGATAATTTATTGCTATGTGTACATTGTTTTTTTTTCTAAATTAGTTTAATATATTAAGAAAAGAAAAATATGTTACATCTAGGTCTCAGCCCTATCTTTGACTATGAGAGAGGCATATTTAGCAAAAAATAGACAAAATAGACTCCCCATGAATGGAAACTAGTCCAGTCCAGATAGAAATCAACCATACTGCCCGCGCAGGAGCAACAACAATGTTGTCCACTGTAAAGTTCCAAGTAGATTATTGAGAAATTGAGAATACTAAAATTTAAAACAGGAAAGACAAAAACAATTCCATCCATATGGGAATCCTGAAACAAAAAAAAACACTGCAGTAAAGACTAAGCATCATGCTGAGAGGTTTCCTCCAAGATAAAAGACCTCTAAGCCTCCATACTATCTTCGTCCTGTTGCTTGTCCTCGCTTGGGTCGTTACTTTGCTTGGAGCGCTTAACGTCGGCCTTCTCTTCTCCCACAAGTTCTTTTCCTTTATCCTTGGGCTCCTGCTACTGTGGCTTGTCCAATTCCTAAGCAAGATTAAAGAAGAACATGTCTGAAGCTCCCTGGGAATAGCTTGCTGGGGTTCTTCCATGAAGACAACCGAAATCGAGGCAATGATACGGGGCCTGTTCAAAGAAAAATTAAAGAAAAATTGGGTTTTTTGAGGAGTTTTGGATGACAAATTGACAGGGGGGTGCAGAGCAGGGTTGACATGGTGAAATCTCGCTCACCCACTATGATTGTCTGGATATCTACCAAAAAAATACTCCGAGGAAGGCAAGGAGGAATCCTAAGTGGAGGTGGAAGGTGTACAATGGACTCAGCCCCTGGAGCTTCCCCTTAGACATCTCATGTGATTTCTCAGGCGCGGCATGGTGGAGGGAAAAGACAAAGGTGACAAGGGAGGTGGAGTGATAGAGTTAGACAGGGAGAGGAGAAAATCCAAATTGACTACAGCTCTATTGCAGTGGCTTGTGCGTGAGAGGTGGAGCCTGTCCCCAAGATCAATGCAGTAGTTGAGATGGATGCGTTTGCCAGTGGTAGTTCGAATCTAGGGTTGCACTGCCAAGGCCAAATAAATTCTCTGCAATAGTGGTGGAGGAATGTCTGGGCCTCGATTGCCAACATCCATATTTAAAATTTGAGTGTCTCTGTCTCGAGGCTCTCCTTGCCTTGAGACCTCATTAAAGTTCGCAGCTGTGATGTGCAGAGCATTCATACCAGAGGATCGACTGAGTGTATAGGAAATATCTCAACCCCATCAGGGCATTAATGGTGTGTGGTTTATTACACCTGGAATGATCTCGACTTGAATGCCAACATGGTGAGTGAGCCGGTTTAAACTAATGGCAGGACTGTGGGTGGCCAAGTGGCTTCCCCACTTGTTGTACGCATGTCCCATAATCCCCTATTCATATGTTTGCACCCGCATCTGGAAAATCCATATCAGACTAAAGCTATGTGTACTTTGTTATTGTTGCATCACAAAAATATTTTAATAAATTGCAAGTTATGGGAGATTCTAAGTTTATAGTTGACTCGGTTAAAACAATAAGTTAGATGTTGAGAATTTCTTCCTTCAACCCTTGCTTTAGGATATTAGAAAACCTCTTCATCCCTTTAAATGGACCTCCTTGACACATGTGATCAAAGAATTAAACATGAAATTCCGCATTCATATCGGTGATCTGGACCTCCTTCACACAATTGCGCCTTGTACGTCATGGAAGAGGTCGGCATTCATATCGGTGAGCTGGTGTTTATTGAATGAATGCAACCCTATGAATTGAATTTCTGTGCGGTTGGGTTTTCAATGGACAAATGAACAAGGGGAAGAACCTTTATAAGGACTCCCTGTATAAGGCAAAGAGAAGTTTGTTGCATGAACAGAGTGTGGTTTTGAATATATGCTATAGACACCTAAATTGAATGAATTGAATGTATTGAATACAAGAGAGGTTTAAGAGGAACCTGTTAGAGGAATGAACCATTGTCACACTCTGGTTTCCAAAGAATTGCGAAGCTCTGTTGTGAGAATTATCTCTGTCCATTGGGGGAAACAACATTGTTTGTTATCAGTGAAGCAACTATATTAGGAGTTTACCCCAAAGTTAACGCCTAGAAATAAGACAAGAAAGATGTTAAACTGCAGTGACAAACTGAGCTAAGTACTATGCAAATACCGGGAGTGGGTTTGTGAAACTGATACCACCTTTGTCACGCCACTTTTGGCCCAAGACGAAACCACTTCAAAAAAATCTGATCCAACACATTTGTGCCACGTCACAGGACAATTACCGCCCTCATCATGTTTTTTTGGAATGATAATATTCAACTGAGGAAAAAACGTGATATCAACTTGGTTTGTCCGATCAGGAGGCCAGTAGATCAAACGATGGTTGCACAATAAGTTGCACGGGAGATAAGTTAAGGTATGGCTGGTTGTTTTATGTTGAAAGCCATTCATTTACCCATTGAGGTGTGGGGCCCAGGGGCAAAATATATATTAAAATTGTTGTGTTGATAGCGAAATTGGGTTAATAATACAAGCCTAAAGATTGGTACATTGTATTAAGGTTTTATTATAAGCTGAGGTGGGAGTTTGTGAAAAAGGGTCGAACCATTATATAATGTTAAGTGCTAAGGTCAGAAATTAATGACCTTTAATTTATTGAGGTTAGTATTATAATTCTACGATCGGGATTTTGAACAAATCAAATAAAAGGCGTGGACCTGTGGTTTGAGGCAGAAAGTTGATGTATTTCACTATATCTTGGTTAACCTTAGGGTGTTATTTAAAAAGGGCTGAAGTCATATTATTTACCCTTTGATACAATTTACAAAGGAAGATTGCAATTATAAGTAAAAGCAGTTTGTAAAAAGACCAGGGTTTGTAATAAAGAGAGACATAGTCTCGGTGCGCTCGAGTGTTTTATTTAAATTATCAAAGGTCTTATTTTCCGGGGGTTATGTATAGAATTTCTTTGGTAATGGTCTATATGCAGCTGTCAAAGGCATTTCATTAATCAAATTTAGTAAATTTCATGAATGAAATTGAGAGAAAAAAAATGAGTAGGACCAAAGTGGATGAAATTTGCAGCACAGGAAAGTGGGACTGTGGGTAAACAAACTTGAGAAGTGTACAGATCTATCATTCTGCCAGTAAAAAAAACATGAGAAAGTGTGCAGATCTATCACTCTTCATTATCTACTAATTCAATGAGGAAAATATACACCAGACAGATGTATCATGCTTGGAATAAACAAATTTGAAATATGCATTTTAAATAGAGGACAAAGTTTGAAATGATTGAAACACTTACATGAGGAGATAGCTCTAAGAAAATTTTAATCCGTGATGTTCCTCATCTGCTGCAAATGATTAGGGAACATTCATTTTTCCTCAGCAATATTTCTGCCAAGATATTTTTCGTGGTCAGTTGTTTTTATTGGATTTTGTTATTGAAATTTGGAAACCACATGTGCTATACCCTATCTTTTCAATGAGAAAATAAACAATATACTGAGAAATTCATACATTCACTTACGAGTAACCTATAATTTTCTTCTTACAAGCCTTCCAAGAACTTTAATTAATGGATAACGAAAATCCGTCACAAGGTTTTATAGACTGATCTACCAAATCTATACGAACAGAGGTTGTTTGAACATCGACTTCTCTTCGATTCAATTCTGAGAGTTCTGAACAGAGGTTGTTTGCCATGCTCAGATTTCATGAGAAAAAGGTCGAACATATAGCTTCTTATCTAAACAACTGTAAATGTAGCTCACATTGCCATATTTGTAGACATAAAAATACAGGATGCCCAAGTTCAAAGCTTGTAGCCCCACTGCTACATTAAGTTTGATGCAGAAAAAGATCAAAGAAATCCCCACCAATAAAAGAATAGCCGACTCCCATGCTATCATAGAAATGTTTTTTGGCCCCAGGTTCGAAGCCCATGACCCCCATTGGAGCTTTGAATTTAATGGAGAAAAAAAGAAGCAAAGAAGCTAGTTGAGCGGGAAAAAAAAATTGAATAGGGAAGAATGGAATCATAGGGTAGAATGGGAAAGAAGGCATAAAGGTCGAACAAGATGAGCGGGAAAAAAAAAATTGAAAAGGTCGATTAAGAAAATTTGAATAGGTCGAACAAGCTGAGCAGGAAAAAATTGAAACTATGACATGAAATCATATGACAATTTCCCACTCAAACATTAGTGAATAATTTATTTTATTTAAATTATTTTATATATTTATTGTAAACTGCTGTGATATTTTACAAAATAAATGTATTTTATTTTATTTAAAAGCAATTTATCAATATTTTTGGATGTAAAATTCATTACTTATAATATTCATTGTAATTATTTTTATAAGTAATAAAAAATATTAATAAATATAATATTTTTAGGTAGAATAATTACTTTCATCATACTTTATAGGTTTCTTCAAAATCACTTTCATTATTACCATAATTATTCAACTTCATTAGTTTATTGCCAATATTTTCTTCGTTATTTAAGGCATCCTTAAATAGACCTTTTAGTAATTTTCATAATGTTCGTGTATGGAGATAATTCTATGATTCCACAACCATTTTCCATAGAGTTGTTCATTCAAGGGATACCTTTACAGTACCAAGTTATGAATATTCCAACATCTTCCATATGCTCTAAAATAAGCGTCCTCTTCTTATTTATTTCTTACACTTGTTGTGACACTTCCACTCAACCACCTGAAGTATTTAGCTGGCACTTTTTTTGTGTTCATCTCATTATTACAAGCTCGTCATAATCACATGAGTTACCATCAATTATCATCATTAGAAATTTTGAAATTTTTTCCTAAAATTTACTAATTAGTCTACAAACACATGGTAATAATGGCATTACCCACAAACACATGATACCCTCATAACCTAGTATTGTGTGCTAGGAAGGCTTTCCAAAGAAGTTGGCTAGCATCACTATGACACTATTACAGAATTAGAAGGGAAGAGAAAGGAAAAGGCTTAGGTATCATATGAGAGAAGGAAGAAATTGGAAAAATTGAGATCAAAAGTAGTGGGGTTAGCCGAAAAAAAGCTTGCCCCAGACATGGATAAGATAAAACTTAACAACATTTTGGTCAATTTCCTTGACCCTTTATTGGTTATTCAGAAGGAGTATGAATACACCACCATTAATATCAAGGTAACCGGCCCCTAGCAGATCAATGGCTACAAGTTGTAGTTTTTGTCTGAACATCAACATGCCACAACCATGCTTACAACCATAAGCCTTATCACATTCATGATCTAATTGTATAGTGAATTAGATAGAAGTAAGAAAAAAATTACTTCTTCAAAGATAATTAAAAATTTGAGGGCTTAGCCAGGGATTGGGAGTTAGGGGTTAGGGATTTAGAGGTTTAGGTTTTAGGGGGTTAAATGGGTTATGGGTTAAGGGGTTATAGGTTTAGGGTTTAGGGGGTTAAATGGGTTATGGGTTTAGAGGTTTATGGTTTAGGGGGTTAAATGGGTTAGGGGTTAAGGGGTTATAGGTTTAGGGTTTAGGGGGTTAAATGGGTTAGGGGTTTAGGTGGTTAGGGGATTTAGCAGTTAAGGATTTTAGGGGTTAGAAGTTAGGGGCTAATGGGGTTAGGTTTTAGGGGTTAATGGTTTATAGGTTTAGGTTTTAAGGGGTTAGGGTTAAGGGTTTAATGTTTTAGGGTTTAAGGGGTTAGGGGTTAAGGGTTTATAGGTTTAGGGTTTAGGGGGTTAAGTGGGTTAAGGGTTAAGGGTTTAGGGATTAGGGGTTAAGGGTTTAGAGTTTTATGGTTTAGGGGTTAAATGTGTTAGGGGTTTACTAGAGGTTTAGGTGGTTAAATGGGTTAGGGTTTGGGAATTAGTGTTTAAGGGGTTAGGGGTTAAGATGACACGGTGATTAGAAGGCACGACATGGTGTGCCCGGCCGCACGAAGGAACAATGATAACGGGGTAAAACCGACAGTCCATGTTGACTCAAAATTTCAATATCAATCTGTGTGTGAAGTACCTTCAATTTTTTCATGCCCAAGAAATTCACAATTTCGGCAAACTCACACTATTCTAATTACTTGAATTGGAAAATTAAATAAACTCTGTCTAAATGTTTTAATATCTCAAATTGGAGATTTGAGATATTAAATTAATACTCTCCCTCTACCTATGTGCATATAGAAATTTATCTTCTCTTTATCATTCAAATCAATGCCCACATTTACACTTTCAACCATTAGCTTGCGGACACTTCTTTCAAATTCACTAACCATAAGTTATAAGGCCATACACCTAAATATACAAACGAAGCTTTTCTTTTTTCACCAATGGTCAAATTCCAACTCTCTCTTACCTTTTCTTCAAAGGTTATAAAACCCCTTCATGTATATAATATGCTCCTTTATTGAAACCATACAATCCACCCTCGGCTTATTACATTAAACTCAACTCATCCTTAAGCAAGAGTTCTTTATCAAAGGTTTCATTCTTTACCTTGAGTCTCCACCCAAAACTTGTTATTTGCATCAAATACCATATATGTGCCCTTAGTCCTTTTAATGATGTGCTTCTATCATATCTCACTTCGAAAGCTCTTATATTCGGAGCCTCTTTTAATTTTGGTCCTTAATTCTTTTAAATAACGCACCTCGACTATGGTGTCTTCACCTTAACCACTTTGAATATGGTTTAGCCCCTTTTTATAAACAATAAAATTCAACTCATAGCATTAAATGGGCACGATATTTTAATACACATTGCAGTCATGGCCCCACACATGAAAATTATCAAATAAAAATTAAAATGGCGAAAACTGTTGGGCCATACCTTAGTTAACCATCGAATGAATCCAGTGATCCATGTTATGTCACGCCCCAAACCTCTATCCAACGACGATAAAAAAAGTTTCACAAAATCTTTGGTTTCGAGCGTTAACACTCAAAACAAATGTGAAACTCGCGGTTTTACAAATCCGCTCAAGGACACGTGTTGGTCTCAGGAGCGTATCGCATTTTTTTTTGAAAACAACTAACTCCCTTTCAAAAACACCAATACCATGGTTTATTTCCTCAAAACCACCTTCAGTAATGGTGCTCACGATTCCACATCCTTCTTTGTCACAGTTCCACCTATTACATTCAACGCCTTATTTATGTTTTTCCTTCAACATTCTGTACAGGTTTTATCAACCTTTCACATAGAATCATATTCTCCATTAATTACTGCATTGTGGCTTGGAAGAATTTATGTCGATTTTGTGAATCAGGTATACCAATCCCGACATAGATGTTGATCTATGTGCACCGCACATTCAAATTAATAGAGGATCTATAGAATCTAGGGGAATTCGAAAGCAACCAAGTCCTTCTTCAGGCAACAAACCCCTAAGTTCAATTCATTGTCATCGCCCTACACAGAGGCCTCAATTTCAATGAGACTCACCTCAATTGTTCAATTCCTACACATACACCTAGAACATATGGTTTACTCCCAAATTTATGATTCGACCCCACTATTCAATCAACCATTTCTTAGATACATACACATGTTCCCTATTAACTCTTATCACAGAACTATTCACGCATTCCTCATATGCTTTTATCACTGAATATATAGACAGACCTTAAAACAATCACAGAGTCTACCTCATACTCAGTTCACGGAGACTCGAGGCATTCTTACACAGAACTAAATCAACAAAATGCACGAGAAGTACTGAAATAATTCTCCTATGACATATACTTGAAATTAGTTACAGCTTCTGGTCAGGCCAGATATTCGATTCAAATGGCCTCCTACTTCGATTCTTCGATTCTGTCAAAACTATCACAATAGCAACACCTTTGCCTGAATTATTGTAATAGCGACAATTTCCTCAAACGTCGCAATAGTAAAACTTTCCTCTATGCCATTGCAATTCTGATGCTATTGCCAAAACTGTCGCAATTCCGACGGATTCCTCCAAACGTCGCAATTGCGACACTTTGTTTAAGTGTTAGTATTGCGACACTTGTCTCTAAACATCTGTATAGCGACGGTTTTGGGCGGGATTTGAAAAAGTTGAAAATTTTGGGGAAATTTTTGACATTTGGTCAAAAGTGTCGGAACCAAGTGTCGGAATTTCCACCAAATGTACTAGTGGGCTTTGTTCTTGATGATATGGCTTTTCTTCTTTTGGATGGAAAGAGAGTATGTCAGCATAAGTCCTTGCATTACTATTTGTGCTTGATGATTCTCCTTTGAAACCAATTCCATATTTGTCGTGTTGAGGTTTTTGAGTATAAAGAATGTCATCAAGTGCTAGAGAGATTTTCTAACTCCTTTTTACTTGCTCCAATTCCTTTCTTAGAGATATTATTTCAAATTCACATTTTTCACAGATATCATCCTTCACTTTTACCTTATTGTTCAAGAAGACTTCCCTTATTTTTTCTTCCTCTTTTTGTATTTTGAGAGAAATTATCTTCTTTCATAGATTCTCATTTTCTTCAATGGCACTGATCATTAATCTATCCATGTTTCCTTCATCTTGCAATTCTGAATCATCATCATTTGTAAATTCCATGAATAACGTTTCTTTTCTTCCAACATAGTTACTTTACTCATCTAATTCATCATCGCTTTCTTTGTGATGGCGCATAATTCTAGTTGATTTCTTTTTTATCACTAAAAATTCATATTCATCACACTCATCTTGTTTGGAGAAGAATTTCTTCTTATTAAGCCCTTTATTTTTGTACATCATTCTTTTAGAGTCCTCTTCATCATAACTATCATGTTTATGAGGACATTTTATAGTGTAATGACCTATTCTTCCAAATTTGAAACAAATAAGGGGGTACTTACCTATTAGCTTCGATCCCTTCTTAAGTCTTCGTTTGAATTGAGCTAATTCGGTTTCAATATCAAATTCATCGATGCTGCAATTGCATCCTTTTCCTTTTCTTGTTGATTTTGAGGCTTTGAATGTTTCTTCTTTGAAATTTGGACTTCCTTTCCTCATCTCATAGGCAATGAGAATGCCATGACTTTCATCCATATTGAGATTATCTAGGTCCTTCATCTTTTGTATGGAACTTACTTTGACATCAAATCTATCAGGAAGTGATCTCAAGATTTTTTGAACAATAGTGCTTTCTTCAATATTTTCTCCTAGCCCTTTAACAGAGTGTTGAAGCCCCAAAAATTGGGTCTACAACAAGGGGGATACCCACCCGGTTTGGACCTTGGTTAGCAGCTCCTTTTCCGTTTGGTGTAGTGGGTCCGACTGGATATAATGGGACCAGTTTCCCAATTTGTGTCTGTGTGTTAAGAATAGATATTTCCTTTCTAAAAAGGTTCCTAAGTGAAATGCTTTTATTCTATTTCTAATCTAATCATATGCAAATTGTATTCTAATTTAAATAGAAATATCTAATTTTAAACTAAACCTGGGATAATATCTTGTTTATTTGATCTAAAATGATTTCGAATAACAATCGGTAATATAGATCATTCAACTGTTATAAGAAAAGAATTCAACAAAGATAAACCACTTCATATAAAAATATAGATGAAACAGTTGTGAAAAACATATCGCATAATAAGCTATTCATACATTAAGAATAAAAAAATAGTCATCACTGTACAAAAGTGCCAAATGATAACTGAAGCGTTCAACCATCAATATATAAATAACTGAACATAAATATCACTTCTAACACAGAAGAAAAAAAAAGTTAAGAGATAAAAGTACCATTTATAACTAGTTCTACTCATGAGCTAGAAGCAATAATGATTTATCTCTTCTCAATCCAACATCTACTAAGAGTACAGAAATGCAACATCAGTAGCGGATATTAGAGACAGATATCAATAAATCTCGTTCCATTCATTCATCAAAACCTCCTCTTAGGGTGCAGAAGTGCATGTTCTGAGGATAATTTTTTGACAAATTTCTGGACCCGTCTCTAAATGGATCAGAAGGGTTTAAATACTACTAACTAAATCTAATTATAGTTTATTACAAAAATTTAGGATTCAGTTTAAATGACCATCCTTTTTCTAGGAAAAAATAAAGTAAAACTAACACTAAATCTAAAACTAAAATTAACAACTAACTACTTGTGAATTTGGTCTTTGAATTTGCAAGCATCTAGCATTGATTTGAGAAGAGGGGGCTGGCCGACTTCAGATTTCAATTGTCCTGAAAAGACGGAATCAGAAAGTGTGGGCGCGATCTTCTCAGCAGAATTAATGATGCAATTAAGAGTACTGCATTGACTGTGTGGTTTTACTAGACAGGTCCAGTAAGAATGCCAGTTTAATTTTGTCAATCATTGAATTGATTTTTCCTTCTCCTCAGCTTTCTGTTTCCACTGTTTGCAATTGCTGCGCTTGTGGTAGGTATCCCGGAATGGTTTCTGAAATTAAATTAACCTTGTGCAAATTTTCATTTACACAATCAGTAATGTGGCTCGCTGTTGTAGCTGCTTCCTCTGCTGCTTTTTCTGCCTCTCTGATCTATGCATCCCATTTATTGAAGAGAATTTATTTATGACTGTCATTGATAATTAGTGCTCCTATTCTTTGTCCTTCCTCTGTCTTTTGCCATGCCAAATAATTAGTAACTCTTTCATTATTTAAATCATAATCATGTTCTAATTGTACGACATGATTAGTGATTTTATCACTTTCTTGAGAAAAAGAGTTCCACTGTGAGATTTTCTGGCATAATATATCTTGTTGTTGCAGCAGTTGATTATTCAAAGAAATAGAGTCTGAAATAAACTCTGTAAGCTTGGGGTCTTCTTTATGTGTTTCTTGCATAATCTGTATATCTTTCTCTTTTTCAGCCAAGATTTTTTGATACCTGATTTGCATTTGTTGAAACTCTTGCTATAACTTTTCAAATCATATTTGCGCTTCACTATTGGCATGTGCTTGTTGCAATTGCTATTGCAGAACTTGTATTTGATCCTATTTTTCATTTAATAGTAGCCTTACCTCAGATGCTTTGTCAATAGTCGTGGAGGCATAAGCCCCTCCTATCTGAGATAATTTAGTAAGTTTTTCAGTGGGATCTGTAGTAGGATCTTTCCATAAAACATCCAATTGTTCTACATCAGTAGAGAGGGCACTTTCTAATTTTCTCTTCTTTCTTTGCTTCCTTACTACTGCTTTATGTTGCGGGCTGTAGAATATATCCAGAGGATGAATTTCCTCTACTTTAAGTACAAGCTCAACAGAGGGAGTAATGGGTATATGTTCTTTTTCTGTGATGTTGCCACTTATTTCTGTAACCAAAACTTTTGCTGTTTGTACAGGAGTTTGTATGTTCTGTTTTTCAACATTAATCAAATCATTAAATGATTCTCATTTTTTATCTAACTGAGTGCTGATAGATGTTTGCTGTACATTAGGAGGTGGAAGAATCAACTGTGGGGTAGTTGAAGTCTGTTGTTGTGAAATCTCTTTTGATTGAGTTGTATCCTTGACTGAGCCTTCACTTTATCATAATTAGATTTTTTAGAATATTCAGAAATTTCTTTGTCAGACTTCGACTTAGACCTTTCTGAATCTGAGCTGCCACTGAGACTAACACTAGGAGTTCGTTCCCTTGTGGGTTCGAAGTGCAAATTATCTAAAGGAATAGTGGTCAATCTTTTTGTCTGTATACTTTAAACTCTTGAAATTCTTCTGGGGAGAACCGTGTTTGAGCTAAATTCAAAATGTCTTTAAATGAACATTTTTCTTGAAACATATCATCAAAAATATCTTCTTCTCTAGAAAATACTCTTACTTTAACAATAGTGTTGAAATCCTTGACAATACCATATGGATCAAATAGCCTTCTCGGAAACTTAAACAATTTTAAACGTGTAGCATTTCTTACTTCGTTAAATGCATGAACAACATCAAATAATGAAAATGCTCCGCAAGAAACAGGAAATTGTGGCCAGATGGCCTTCTTTTTATCCTTTAATTCTTTTGTCAAACCTCCGTCTCCATAGGTTTGATCTGCAATTTCCCGATCTATAAGTTTATCCGGAACATATAAGGGAAAAACATGAGGAGAAGCAAAGCTCCCAAAAACCTTCACATAAGTAAACAGTTCTTCTCCAAACCATCTTGCGACAGGGAGAATGTCTACCTTTGCTTCAGGAGACAACCTTGGAGCATCCTTATTATATAATACTCTATACAGTGGCAACATTATGCCATGGAAAATTTTATAAAAATGAGGAATGAATTTTGATTCCCACAACTCTTTGTGATAGACATGAATGGGCAAGGGATCCTGAATTGTCCATTGCCAACCCATTAAAGGAAACTTCGAAACAAAGCAGATTGAATCCATAACATAGGCAGATAGATAAAAAGGAGGATAAATCCTGTGAGACACAGTCTGTTTAGACCGGTAATTAAAGATAGCCATGGATAAATTATCAGACAATATTTTGGCCCAGTCTACAATGGCGGCATTAACAACAGCATTCAATGAGGGAAGCCATTCAGGCAAAATATTATTAATGTCAGGCTTTCGAAAAAGCCTGCATAACATAGCAGCAGCAAAACAATATGGAAAGGTGAGTGAACCGGTACTGTACATACCGTGCTTATCTTTCTTTAGTGGTTCATCTCTTCTGGTACATGCTTTAGTGCATTCTGCCAAATTTGCATTTTCCTTTGCCAATTTCTACATAAATTGCTTGTTGTAAGTTGCCTGAGGCTCCGGAAAATGATACATAAGCGTCAAATCTTCTAGAGTGAATGACCCGATGAGCTCTTGACCTGGAGTTTTGAACTGTCTGTCTGTGATATCAGTGCTATCCAGCACCCATGTTACCATGTATTTATACAGAATAATTCTCGGTCTTGCTGCTATCCGGTGTAGAGATGAACAAGCTAGTTCTGTAAGAGATGCTTCAGAAGAATTACTTGAGGCAGTGGTAGCTGAAACATCCATTACCCTTGGGTTCTCTTCTTCAAGAAAACTAAACATACCCTCCTAGGTGGTGATACCAGCGTCCTTGTTGCAAGCAGTGTCTACGTATAAGGAAGCCATCTCTTTATATTCATAACTTAGAGCTTTCTCTTTCTTTCTAGAACTCAGAGCTTTCTCTTTCTTTCCCTTAATGCTTTGAAAATTGATTTGTATAGTATCATGTTCTTCGCGCTTGCAGTTTTACGAATTAAGTGAGAATAATGACATGAGAAAGGTGACGTGATAGTTTTAAATGCTGAAGGCGTATGAACTATATTATTTAATCATGAAATAACCCTTCGATCAAAACAAAATCCTTTTTCATTAATAATTGACAATCCATTCATTAACTTGACATTAAGGCGCATAACGGGTCTCGATTTATGGAAAGATTTACTTCGTATAACAAGCTTTCAAGAATCTGCCATAGTGTGATCTACGATTTTCTTTTCAATATCGCAAATTGCAGCTTTCGCAAATCAGAAAATCCGCGTCATCGCCATATCACAAGTCACAACTTTCTGAAATTGCAATGTCTTAACATCGTGAAATCGCAATATCGCAATATCGCAAAATATAACATATGAATAATATCCGTTAATATGTTTTCAGCGATATTCGATTTGCGATAAATATTTTAGTGCGATGTCATTGGATCGCGCTATCGCAATTTTGAAGATTCTGCTTTTCTCAAGATATATTCTACTTTTTTGCGATGAATGCGATGTTTCCTTCAAAGAGAGATTTTATTGTAGTCTATCATAAACTTAAGTTTACTTAAAGATTTCCCAAAGAAATCTCTTTAAGTCCATGATAGTAAGTTTTATTGAAAATGAAAACAAACACCAATAAGTTTTTTGGATTTTTAAACTAAGGGTCCCCACTTATTTAGTATTATTACTAAAATTAAATAAGAAGGGGGGTTGTTGCTTTAAATAAATTATCTCTGCTTTTATTTTGAATTTTCTAAACTTTTCAAAACAGAAAATTTTCCAGAAAATCAAACTCTATTATAAAAAGACAATGTACATTATGCTTCAATCTATGAATGATATTTCATTTCTTCTATGATCAACTTTGACTCTTCACTTCCTACAGCTAGTCCTTGTATCTACATCAGTCATTACTTGGTTTTAAAGATAAAAACAAAAGGCTTCTCTGTAAATTAGTTTTAAATATGCTCATTTGTCGTAGGTAGAGCCACTGCTACCAGCAAGCATCTATAGCCTCGGCAGGGTTACTTGTTACCCAACAATGATCCTGTGTCCTACTTAGAAAAATATACAATTTTCAAAGAGAAATCCATATTCACACTTATTGCTTTTATTTTATTTTTTATCCTTAAAGAACAATGTCTTGGTTTGATAGCCAATTTATGACAGTGCCATTCACTTGATTTATAACTTTGCTGAACAAGCTCGCTCGTGATGAGACCCCTTGCCTTTTGATTGCAATAATCTTAAGTCATTGTCTTGTTGTGGTATGCAGTATTGGAAAAGTCAGCAAGCTATAATATCTATGATCATGATAATTCGGCTCGTGATGAGACCTCTTACTCTTTAAGTTAAAAGTGTATGATTGGATTATTCCCTGAACTTTGTAATTTTCTAGGTGGGGAGGAAGTCATTGTTTCCTTAAGATAGCTCTGGACGACAATAATATAGTTTTTGGAAAAGAAATTTTCTACAGAGAATATTCATTTTGTTATTGATACCTTTTGTTGGACTGATATAAAACAATCTTTCACCAAAAGTTGCTTTTCATCAAAATTTTCAAAGTTGAAATTAATATCATTTCTAGATTAAAAACTTTTAACTATATCTTTGGATAATAATGATCAATATTGTGAAAAGAATTCTATTTATATAAGTGAAGAAATAAAATATAAAAAGAGAATTAGTATCTTTCTGATGAATTCCAAATGTAACCATTAACAACTGGTTTTATTATGACAAATAAAGGAAACTAATCTACAAAATAGAAGAATGATCTCCTATGGAAAATATTTTTTAAGGATCTATCCATTAACAGGTAAAGATTCTCTTTTCCTTGTTAAATCTTGTAACATGAAAGTAGATGGACCTATGATCTCTACAATTTGAAAAGGACCAAGCCACATTCGTTGAAATTTCGTATGTTTTTTTTTTTTCCTCATGAGCCTTGTCCCATTTTAAAACTAGATCTCCTATTTGAAAATCCTTTCTGGTTATCATGTTTGAATCAAAGGAAGCTTTAACTAATGCTTGATGATGAGCATGAGTTACTTTTTCCTTTTCTCGTTGTTCTTCTAACTTAATTATTTCCATCTGCCTTAATTTTAAAGAAGAAGTTGGTTCTTCATCAATATATTGGACTAAGGCTAAAGAAGGGATTGTTAGATGAGTTGGAAGAACCACTTCTCTGCCATAAACTAAATTAAAGGGAGAAGTTGCAATAGAAGCCTTCTACATTATTTGATTTGCCCATAAAGCATATATCAAATACTTATGCCAATTTTTATGATTTTGATCAATGGTTCGCTTAATGATTCTGATTAAGTTTTTATTCGTGGATTCAACTAACCCATTTCCCAGTAGATAATAATTGGCAGAATATTTAATTTTGAAACCTCTCTTGAGTGCAAATTCAGTCACAGCATTACCAAAAAAATATGATGCATTATCAAACATTAAAGAGGAAGGTAAACCAAACCTGGTGATTATGAACTGATCTATGAATTCGATGATGTGTTCAGCTTTAACAGTCTTGAGAGGGACTGCTTCTACCCATTTTGTAAAATAATCAGTTGTTGTAATGATATACCTATGTTTTTTAGAGGAGTGAGGAATGATCTCACCTATTATGTCCAATCCCCATTGATCAAAAGGTTGCTCAATTTTGACTGGTTGTAATGGAAATGATGGTTTCTTTTGTCTTCCAGCTGTAGTTTGACAAATTTGACATTTCCTTGCATAGTTATGTGAATCTTTAAATAGTGTGGGCCAATAATAGCCTACACGGAGGATCTTATGTGCAGTAGCATCTCCAGCACAATGTCCACCTGCTGGCCCATCATGAAGTTCCTGCAAGACCTTTTTAGCTTCAGATTTCTCTAGACATCTTAGAAGAACAGAATCATAATTCATCTTAAGAAGAACATCATTCACAAGCTGATATTGTTTAGCCTTCAACCTTAGAGCTTTTTTCTTGGTATGATCAAGATTTGGAGGAGCATATCCATTCTTCAGATAAAATATGATATCACCCTATAATGATTCAAAATCGTTTAGGTTTACCTCAGATGTTTGTATCTCTTCAGATGGTTTTTCAGAAATAAGCGATGCTCCAGCTAGTATTTTGCAAAAGCCTTGACCTCTTACAATACTTGCCGGTTTGATTTCTACATCATATTCTTGTAAAGTAGTAACCCAATTGGCTCTTTTCTCACCCACATCTTTTTGGACTAAAATATTTCTTACCGCTGGAAACGGTACTATGATTTTTGTATGGGTTTTGAGTAGAAAAGGTCTGAAATATTTAATTTCTTTGAAAATAGCATAAGCTTGTTTCTCCACATCTGAATAATTCAATTCATCTCCCTGTAAATTTGAAATGAAAAAGGAAATTGGAGCTTCTGCTTTGTCTTGATTTTCTTGAGTGAGTATTGCAGCATAAGATTTATCAGAGGCAAATGTGTAAAAAATAAAAGGATCGGAAAAATTTGGAGTTCCTAAAGATGGAGCATTGATAATTGCCTGTTTGATCAGATTAAATGCCTCATATTCATCTTTGCCCCATTTTACGTTTGAATTATTTTTAATCATTGCTTGCAAAGGTGATACAATTCTCGAAAAATGTGGCACAAATATTTTTACAAAATTAATCTGACCAACAAAATATTGCATAGCTTTTTTGTTGTAAGGTAAAGATATTTCAGAAATTTCCTTGATTCTATCAGGATCAATATGAATTCCAGATTTTGATACTATAAATCCAAGAATTTTTCCTTCACTTAATGCAAAAAAGGACTTTTTCGAATTAAGTGAAATTCCATACCTTTGATAGCGTTGGAAGATCTGCTTCAGATCTCTAAGATGATTGCTTCATTTTTTGGAATATATAGTTATATCATCCAAATAAATTACCACTGATTTGTTAACTAATCCCTTGAAAGCAACGTCCATAGCTCTCTGAAATGTGGCACCAACATTGATCAGACCAAAAGGCATATTTTGATATGCATAAGTGCCCCATTTGGTTCTGAATGTAGTTTTCAATTGATCATCAGGATGGACCAACACTTGATTGTATCCAGAGAAACCATATAAGAAAGACATTAATTCTGATCCTGCAATTGCATGTAATATTTGCTCCATAGGAGGCAAAGTAAAATTATCTTTTTGGCAGGCTTTATTAAGATTTCGAAAGTCAATGCAAATTCTAATATCTCCGTTCTTCTTTCTAACAGGAACCATATTGGAAACCCATTTAGAATGTCGAACGGGAAAAATAATCATGGCTTTCAATAACTTATTGAGTTCAGATTTGATTTGGTTTTCTAGATTAGGGTGGATCTTTCTCAACTTCTGTTGGACAAGTTTTTCATCATTGATCATTGGGATAGTATGTTGGATGATATAAGTGTCATAAGTTTTCAGTTCATCATAGTTCCAAGAAAAGACACTTTCATATTGTTTCAAAAGATGAACGTATGCTAACTTTTCTTCAGGAGCTACGCCAAGGCCTAGGTTGATATTATGTGGTTTGACATCAGTTCTTAGATTTACTAATTCATAATTCAAATTTGAACTTTGCAGTTTTGAATTGGTAGATCTTTTAAATTGATGTTTCAAATCATAAAGGTCTTCTAACTTGACTACTGACTTTGGCATAGCATTATTGGTGGTATCTTGGAGCAATTGTTTGTCATGTTGGTCTTCATCAATTATCTGATTGGTGTAAGATCCTTCAGATGTTAGAAAGTTTACAATATCAGGATCATCATTGAAAATCCTCCAATTGGTAACGTTATCAGGAATCAAGGGTCTAAATATTAATTCAATTAAAAATCAATCAGGACTAAAGTCTTCTGCAGGAATGAGCTTGGAAGCTACATTAGCTAGGAGGTCTGAACTAGCATTCTGAATTCTGGGAATTGATGAAATATTAAATGATATAAATGTTCAGTCAGATCTTGGACTAAAGATTGATAATGCTTTAAATGACCTCATAAAAAATGTATGGTATTGTGTACCTATTTAATTACAATTTCTGAATCTCCGAAAACCTGTAGATATTTGATGTCTAATCCGATTTCTTTATATAGTCCTTGGACTAAAGCCTCGTATTATGTGGTGTTATTAGTACAATCAAATTTGAGTCTGCAAGATAGCATAATTTTGTTTCCCTCTGGACTAACCAAAACGCATCCTGCTCCTGCTCCTTCATTAGACTTAGAACCATCAAAAAATAATTTCAAAAATAAAGATATATTTACAGGAGTATCTACAAAATTAATACATTTAGAAATATCTGTTTGAGAAAAAATTTCTATTTGAGATAAAACAGAATGTTCTAAATAAGATGAAGTATGAGCATTGAAATTTCCTAAGAAAGAATCAACTAAATAATTGCCAATGATATTACTACTGTATGCAACTAGTTCATTCTCTCTTTCCAATTCTGTTACTATGTATTTCTGATGTTTTTCTCGTTCAACCTTTTTCTGATTTGGTTTACCATTGTAAGGAAGCCACATATGTGATTAATCAGTTGCGAAATATCCATGAAATTTTTCTGACCAATCTCTTCTAAGAATTAAGACATAAAATTCTGGAATATCTGCAACTAAAATATCAATGAATTGACATAATTTTGGATTAGATGACAATCTTATGGTAACCTGATTTAATTCGCCAATCACTTCAACCTGCGATCGATCAAGCTAGACTATGCGCACAACAGATTTTTGTGGTTGAATGTTGAGTTTTGCACATATTGATTTTGGTAGAATATTAGATGAAGCTCCAGAATCCACTAAACAATTATGCAAATTTTTATTGAAAACTTCATAAGCAAGAAGAAATGGAGGAGTACGAGATCTTGACCTTCCTCCAATTAAAGCGATATTTTCTAGATCAACTTTACTGATCGCATTAGCTAGAGGTCTTCCCATCTCGTTGGAAGCTTCAAAAATCACAGAATTGGGCAAAGGTTTTTCTGGTACAGCATGTAATTCTTTCAAAAGTACCTTTTGTTGGTGTTTTAACTTGCTCAATTCATAAAAAGTGATGTTATCCCTAGTATTCTTCATGTCTTCTATGATATTATACTCCATTTCATCTAGAATAATCAGTGTTCTAGATGTAGTTGATGAATCTGTCTGGACTGGGCTAGTTTGAATTGCTTTAGATGTCATTTTCTTGGGTGCAACTTTATCTTTATTCAATGAGCTTGTGCTCTTTGACTTAGGAGTAGATTGAGGAGGATCAAGTTGATTTCTACTTCGAGTTCTAACTGGGGATGCTTCTTGATCTTCCTCATCTGGAAGGATGAAATCCCACATACCTTGTACTTCTACAACTTCTTCTTCATCAGTAGTCTCTTCAGTAGAAATTTCTTCTTCTTCTTCTTCTGATTCAGCATTAGTAATGGCATTTGGTGGTTTTGAATCAGTTGAAGGGTTTCTTCTAAAAGGCTTGAAAGATTTTTTAGAAGATGTTTCTGCCACTTGTTTCTTAATGTCAACCATTTCGTTAGACATGGTTTTCAAAACTTTTTGTAGTCCTTCTAAATCAAATGGATCTTTTGATTGCTTTTTCTTGAGATCTTCCTTAAAAGTGACTTTCTTGGATTTTCGTTCTTCTATCACATTTTTCTTGTCTAAAGCAATAATACGTTTTTCTATTGCTATTGCCTCCTTCATGTTAGTTGCTAAAGTTGTTTTGTTAGCCCTATCAACAAAGATTGCTATGTTTAATGGTAGAACAGAAATGTACCATTCACTTTGCACTTCTTCACTAGGCTTGGAGGTAGTAGGAATTTTGTTTAACAATTTATTGAAACGTGAATTGAAATCCTTGACAAGTTCCTTTGAGTAAGCTCTAAGATTAGATAGATCATTAATCAATGTTGTTGTAGACCTGTCCTCATCAAATTTTGTCAAAAATTGATCTTGAAAGATATCCCAACTAGTGATGGATGCAGATGGTAATGAAAAATACCATGATCCAGCTGCTCCTTGCAGAGTATAAGGGAAAAGTCGAAAAATAGCATCTTCATTAATAACTCCATTGAGATTTATAGACAGAATAAAATTGTTTATATGTTCTTCTACTAACATGCCTGCTTTAGGATTAAACTTAGGCAACCATTTTTCAGGATGGGCTAGTAATTGACTCAAGGGTGCAGGCATTAAGACTGCCCCTGGATTATTCCATGGAATTTGGGACATCACTAAACTACTAACAAAGGAAAGTGTAGAAGATGATGTCTGTGATTGGGAAGATGAAGATTTTATGATTATAGATGATTGAGAAGGTGATGTGGAAGTTCCAGTGGAATGAGGGACAATAGTCTGAAGTGGAGGGGTGGATGGTTGACTTCGTGGTGAGGAGGTTGAGATGGATGATGATGAGGAAAGAGTCTCACTTTCAGACCCTTTAGGTGTTTTCCTTGCTCTTTTCCTTGTAGCTAGAGGTAACTAGGTTGGCTGACTGCCAATTTTTTCACTCTGTAATCTGGTAAGAGGATGAGCAAGGTTATATTGAGAAGTTACACTGCCTTGAGATTTATCAGATCTTTGAGGTGATATTGAAAATCGCTGAAGTTTATGAATCAAATATTCAACTTCAGGAGGTTCAATAGCAGATTCTTCTGAAAAGTCAAGGTTTGTAGCAGTCTCTGTTCTTTTGCTGACTTTTGGCTCTAGATTTACAATATCTGAGTGCGATGGAGAAGTCAGGGGAGATGGTGAGGGTGATTCACTCTCAGAATGGTATTTAGATTTACATTTAATTTCCATTCATAGTTCGTGGCCCTCCTTCTAGCGCCAAATATGTTGAAGCCCCGAAAATTGGGTCTACAACAAGAGGGATACCCACCAGGTCTGGAAATTGGTTAGCAGCTCCTTTTCCGTTTGGTGTAGTGGGTCCGACTGGGGATAATGGGATCAGTTTCCCAATTTGTGTGTGTTTGTTGAGAATAGATATTTCCTTTCTAAAAAGGTTCCTATGTGAAATGATTTTATTCTATTTCTAATATAATCATATGCAAATTGTATTCTAATTTAAACAGAAATATCTAATTCTAAACTAAACCCGAGATAAGATCTTGTTTATGTAATCTAAAATGATTTCGAATAACAATCGGTAATAAATATCATTCAACTGCTATAAGAAAAGAATTCAATAAAGATAAACCACTTCATATAAAAAGTTAGATGAAATAGTTGTGAAAAACATATTGCATAATAAGCTATTCATACATTAAGCATAAACAAATAGTCATCACTGTACAAAAGTGCGAAATGATAACTGAAGCATTCAAGCATCAATATATAAATAACTGAACATAAATATCACTTTTAACATAGAAGCAAAAAAAGTTAAGAGATAAAAGTACCATTTATAACTGGTTCTACTCATGAGCTAGAAGCAATAATGATTTATCTCTTCTCAATCCAACATCTACTAAGAGTACAGAAATGCAACATCAGTAGCAGATATTAGAGACAGATATCAATAAATCTCATTCCATTCATTCATCAAAACCTCCTCTGAGGGTGAAGAAGTGCATGTTCTGGGGATAAGCTTTTGACAAATTTCTGGACCCTTCTCTAAATGCATGAGAAGGTTTTAAATACTACTAACTAAATCTAATTATAGTTTATTACAAAAAATTAGGATTCGGTTTAAATGACTGTCATTTTTCTAGGAAAAAATAAAGTAAAACTAACAGTAAATCTAAAACTAAAATTAACAACTAACTACTTGTGAATTTGGTCTTTGAATTTGCAAGCATCCAACATTGATTTGAGAAGAGGGGGCTAGCTGACTTCAGATTTCAATTGTCCTGAAAAGACGGAATCAGCAAGCGTGGGTGCGATCTTCTCAGCAGAATTAATGATGCAATTAACAGTGCCGCATTGACTATGTGGTTTTACTAGACAGGTCCAGTAAGAATCCCAGATTAATTTTGTCAATCCTTGAATTGATTTTTCCTTCTCCTCAGCTTTCTATTTCCACTATGTTTGCAATTGCTGTGCTTATGGTAGGTATCCCATAATGGTTTCTTAAATTAAATTAAGCTTGTGCAAATTTTCATTTACACAATCAGTAATGTGGCTAGCTGTTGTAGCTGCTTCCTCTGCTTCTTTTTCTGCCTCTCTAATATGTGCATCCCATTTATTGAAGAGCATTTATTTATGACTATCATTGATAATTAGTGCTCCTACTCTTTTTCTTTCGTCTGTATTTTTCCATGCCAAATAATTAGTAAGTCTTTCATTAGTTAAATCATAATCATGTCATAATTATATGACATGATTAGTGATTTTATCACTTTCTTGAGAAAAAGACTTCCACTGTGATATTTTCTGGCATAATATCTCTTGTTGTTGCAGCAGTTGATTATTCAAAGAAATAGATTCTAAAATAAGCTTTGCAAGCTTGGGGTCTTCTTTAAGCGTTTCTTGCATAATCTGTATTTGTTTCTCTTTTTCAGCCAAGCTTTTCTAATACCCAATTTGCATTTGCTGAAACTCTTGCTGTAACTTTTCAAATCATATCTGCGCTTCACTGTTGGCATGTGCTTGTTGCAATTGTTGTTGCATAACTTGTGTTTGATCCTCTTTTTCATGTAATAGCAGCCTTACCTCAGATGCTTTGTCAATAGTCGTGGAGGCATAAGCCCTTGTTATCTGAGATAATTTAGTAAGATTTTTAGTGGGATCTGTAGTAGGATCTTTCCATAAAACATCCAATTGTTCTGCATCAGTAGACATGGCACTTTATAATTTTCTCTTCTTCCTTTGCTTCCTTACTACTGCTTTATGTTGTGGGTTGTAGAATATATCTAGAGGAGGAATTTCCTCTATTTTAAGTACAAGCTCAGTAGAGGGAGTAACGGGTATATGTTCTTTTTCTGTGACGTTGCCACTTATTTCTGTAACCAAAACTTTTGTTGTTTGTACAGGAGTTTGTATGTTCTGTCCTTCAACATTAATCAAATCATTAAATGATTCTCCTTCTTTATCTAACTGAGTGCTGATGGATGGTTGTTGTACATTAAGAGGTGGAAGAATCAGCTGTGGGGTAGTTGAAGTCTGTTGTGAAAGTTCTTTTGATTGAGTTGTATCCTTGAATGAGCCTTCACTTTTATCCTAATCATATTTTTTAGAATGTTCAGAAATTTCTTTGTTAGACTTCGACATAGACCTTTCTGAATCTGAGCTGCTACTGAGACAAACACTAGGAGTTGGTTCCCTTGCGGGTTCCAAGCACAAATTATCCAAAGGAATAGTGGTCAATCTTCTTTCTCTGTATACTTTAAACTCTTGAAATTCTTCTGGGGAGAACCGTGTTTGAGCTAAATTCAAAATGTCTTTAAATGAACATTTTTCTTGAAACATATCATCAAAAATATCTTCTTCTCCAGAAAATACTCTTATTTTGAAAACAGTGGTGAAATCCTTGACAATACCATATGGATCAAATAGCCTTCTCGGAAACTTAAACAATTTTAAACATGTAACATTGCTTACTTCCTTAAATGCATGACCAACATCAAATAATGAAAATGCTCTGCAGGAAACAGGAAATTGTGGCCAAATGGCCTTCTTTTTATCCTTTAATTCTTTTTTCAAAACTTCGTCTCCACAGGTTTGATATGCAATTTCCTGAGCCATAAGTTTATCCGGAACATATAAGGGCAAAACATGAGGAGAAACAAAGATCCCAAAAACCCTCACATAAGTAAAGAGTTATTCTCCAAACCATATTGCGACAAGGAAAATGTGTACCTCTGCTTCAAGAGACAACCTTGGAGCATCCTTATTATATAATAATCTGTACAGTGGCAACATTATGCCATGGCAAATTTTATAAAAATGAGGAATGAATTTTGATTCCCACAACTCTTTGTGATAGACATGAATGGGAAAGGGATCCTGAATTTTCCATTGCCAACACATTAAAGGAAACTTAGAAACAAAGCAGATTGAATCCATAACATAGGCAGATAGATAAAAAGGAGGATAAATCCTCTGAGACACAGTTCGTTTAAACCGGTAATTGAAAATAGCTGTTGCTAAATTATCAGAAAATATTTTGGCCCAGTCTACAATGGTGGCATTAACAGCAGCATTCAATAAGGGAAGCCATTCAGGAAAAATCTTATTAATGTCAGACTTTCCAAAAAGCTTGCATAACATAGCAGCAACAAAACGATATGGAGAGGTGAGTGAACCGGTACTGTACATACCATGTTTATCTTTCTTCAGTGGTTCATCTTTTCCGGTCCATTCTTTAGTGCATTCTGCCAAATTTTCATTTTTCTTTGCAAATTTCTCCATAAATTGTTTGTTGTAAGTTTCCTGAGGCTCCGGAAAATGATACATAAGCCTCAAATCTTCTGGAGTGACTGACCTAATGAGCTCTTGACCTGGAGTTTTGAACTGTCTATCTGTGATATCAGTGCTATCCAGCACCCATTTTACCATGTCTTTATATGGAAGAATTCTCAGTCTTGCTGCTATCTGGTGTAGAAATGAACAAGCCATTTCTGTAAGAGATGCTTCAAAAGAATTACTTGAGCCAGTGGTAGCTGAAACATCCATTAACCTTGGGTTCTCTTCTTCAAGCAAACTAAACATACCCTCCTAGGTGGTGATACCAGCATCCTTGTTGCAAGCAGTGTCTGCGTATAAGGAAGCCATCTCTTTATTTTGAGAACTAAGAGCTTTCTCTTTCTTTCCAGAACTCAGAGCTTTCTCTTTCTTTCCCATAATGCTTTGAAAATTTATTTGTATAGTCTCCTGTTCTTCGCGCCTGTAGTTTTATGAATTAAGTGAGAATAATGAGATGAGAAAGGTGACGGGATAGTTTTAAATGCTGAAGGCATATGAACTGCATTATTTAATCATGAAAGAACCCTTCGATAAAAAAAAATCCTTTTTCATTAATAATTGACAATCCATTTATTAACTTGACATTAAGGCGCATAACGGATCTCGATTTATGGAAAGATTTACTTCGTATAACGAGCTTTCAAGAATCTGTGATAGTGCGATCTACGATTTGCTTTGCAATATCGGATAGTTGCAATATCGCAAATTGCAGCTTTCGCAAATCAGAAAATCCACGTCATTGCCATATCACAAATCTCAACTTTCTGAAATTGCAATCTCTTAACATCACAAAATCGGAATATCACGAAATCGCAATATCATAAAATATAACATATGAATAATATCCGTTAATATGTTTTCTGCGATATGCGATTTGCGATAAATATTTTAGTGCGATGTCACTGGATCGCGCTATCACAATTTTGAAGATTCTGCTTTGCTCAAGATATATTCTACTTTTTTGCGATGAATGCAATGTTTCCTTCAAAGAGAGATTTTATTCTAGTCTATCATAAACTTAAGTTTACTTAAAGATTTTCCAAAGAATTTATTTAAGTCCATGATAGTAAGTTTTATTGAAAATGGAAACAAACACCAATAAATTTTTTGGATTTTTAAACTAAGGGTCCCCAATTATTTAGTATTATTACTAATATTAAATAATAAGGGGGGTTGTTGCTGTCCACAACACAGAGTTAACCACTTTAGCTACTCAGACGAAGTATGATGCAATATCTTCTTCATCATCCATTTTTGGACTCTCGAATTGTCTTCTATATAAGGAAACCAACTCATCCCATACTTCTTTGGCTGAGTCACAATTCATGACTTTCGTGAATTCAGAATCGGTAACTCCACTAGCGATGGAATTTAAAGCTTTTGCATTATAAATTTAGGCTTTTCTTTCGTCTGAATTTGTTGGAAGACCAGAGGCCTGAGCGATATTTGTACCCATCCAAAATGGAGTGCCATACTTTAGGACCAAGATACATTAGATAGTAGGACATCATCTTTTTCTAAAAACCAAAATTTGTTCCATCAAACATAGGCATCTTCCTTGTTGCTTCTATGTTCTTCATTGTGCCTAATAATCCTGCTTCTAGCTATTAGGCTGATAATGAAGAAGATGGCTTTGAAACCAATTGTTGGAAATACTGAGAGGGGGGTGAACCAATATTTCTTTTTAATTTTTATTATAACTAGTTAGATTCTACAGAAAAATAGAGAAATGAATAATTGATTATAGAAGGAAGGATAATGATGATTTTACAAATGAATGAGTACAATAATGTTTAAGGGCACCAACCTTTCAACCCTCTTGGCTCCAAACTGTTGCCAAGCACCAACTTGGACTTTAGTGAGGCTCCAACCTCTAGGGCTATGACCCTATCCTTTTCAAGACTCCAACCTTGTGCTCAGAGACACCAACCCCTAGGACACCAATCCTTTAGTCTTCTTTTGATAGAAAAAAAATGTGATGTACTTATTTGAGTGTATTAAAAAATATTCTTCATTGTTAAATTTTTGGGATGTTTAATCAGCTCCAAAAAATAAATTTTGATTTTCTTCACTATACTTTGTACTTGTCTTCTTATGCTTGACTTGTCCTTGACTTCACTTGATCTTGAAATTAAATAGCTCCACTACTAGACTTCATTGTTGAAAGGCTGCAATTATAATTTGAATTTGGAAGTGTAAACTAGCTAGAAGTCACAATCCAATTAGCATTCTCATAGAAACAGTCTGAGGTACTGAAATACTACAGGATCACTGAGTTATGCCAAAAACCAACCTAACCATTATCTTAGTCATATTTTTTAAATGTCAGAGATCCATCACAGTCCGAAGTTTATTGCACTAAGACTGTAGCAATTGATGACCACAAAGACTCTGGCTCTAAAGTGTTAATGACAAGTCCCAATTATTACATATCCACCACAATCTGAAGTTTATTGCAATAAGAATGCACCAATTGATGGCCACAGAGACTGCGGTTTTGAAATGATAATCACAGGTCTGAAATTTATTAGGGCTACACCAATACATAGGCTGAGGTTACAGGTCTGCATTTTTTAGTAGGCCTGTTCCAATACATAGGTATAGGTCCACATTTTAGTCATCATGGTTTCATATTCTCACAGTGATTGTATTTATGTCCAAACATATTGTAGTATAACTCTTTTTCTTGAATTTTATGCTCCATTTTGTTCTAAGTTCACGAGTTGTGAACTATAGATATTTCTTTGTATTTGATAATTGAGCCAAGCTGAGTTGAATTGAAGATCTGAGTGGATATATATATGAATTTAATTTTGAAGTGAAGGGACGAGACCTATGGAAGTACGCTGACATAAAAAACAAGGCGTAGGTTGGATAAATGAATAAATATAAATTGTTGAACTTAAAAAATCAATTTCTCACTAACCACCTAGAATTTGGGGGCATTTGGATACTCATTGGAAAGAGGAAATAATCCTCTTTTCAATGGTATAAGGATCATTCTGAAAGAATTTCTCTAAGAATATAAAAAAACATTTTTTTATTGTGACCGTTCTTGAAATGTCTAATGCAGAAGATTATTAGGACAACAGGGGTTTATCATAGGGGTCATCATGAAAATAGTGTGGTGATAGCATAGCCTTCATTTGGATATCTCATAAAGTATATTTAATCAATGAAAATTATTGACCAAAAAAAATGACTCTAGAAGTTCAACACCAAAAAAACTACCAGAAATAGTAAATTGTGCTACAATTAAGTAAACTGGAAAACTAAAAGAAACAATGGTGGGGGCCTAAGTAGAGTAGGCCATTAGACACAAATATATGTGTGGATCACTACTCCCCAATATGTAGTAATGGTCCCCATTGCATAGAGCTCCTCCATGATATGAGGAAACTTTCTTTGAACTTGGTCCCTCGTGAGCCGCTTTCCATTGCGCAGGGTTTGTCCATATCTGACAACCTGATACAGTTGGACCTTATGGGTATAATTGATCTTGATCTGCTTGTCCATGACCCGATTAGTTGTGGCATGTTCCTTGTAGTCAATTTTTAGAGCTATTGATGTGAGTTGTGTCATGTCTGATGTGTATATTAATGGTGGAAAGTAGGGCCGAAGGTGATCCACATTGAAAATGAGTGCAAACCAAGGAATGATGGAATAATGACCTAGAATTTTTTGTCCTCAATAGCCTTGGTGATGGTGTATGGCCCATATCAGAGCGAGCAAAGCTCGAGTCTAGATCCAAAGAGATGCTCCTTCTACAATGTAGCCAAACTTTTGTTGCCACATAGAACATTTGTGCCACCTGATGTTGATAATGCAGCTAGTTGTAGTTAGGATTGGCTCTCTACAATATGTCATGGAACTATTGGTGAATGTGTTGAATACACTCAATGAAGTTGTTCAACTTCTCAAATTTGGACATGAGCCAAATATTTGTAACTAGCTATAAATGGTATGGGAACATCAATGGGACATAGTGGCTAGAACCTGAAGATCACCATAAAGGGGTTGTGACTAGTTGAGCTATGGAGAGCATAGTTATATCTATGATGGACACAGTGGAGGCTTTCATCCCATATGTGTGGATGCTTCAAGTTGTACATGCGAACAATATATACGATCATCCTCTTGAAGACCTTTGTTTGGCCAGCAGTTTGGGGGTGGAAATTTGTGGACTTAGTGAGCTTTGTGTCAGAAATAAACCAGAAACATGAAAAAAATTACTAAGGAACCTGTTGTCTCGATATGAGATAACGAGCCATGGATTCCAAAGTGTACCCAAATTCACTCAAAGAAGAGTTTAGTAGTGGCTTATGATGTGATATTCTTCTTGCAGGCTTCCATAATGACCATCTTAGAGAATCTTTCGATGACCACACGTTATGAAACTAGCTCCAAAAATAGAAGAAAAGAGAGATCAACACCTTAGAAGTCAGCCACTTCGAGGGGGAAAGCTTCAATAAATTACATAAATGAACAAATATTGGATGATTCAAATGACCAAAGCCTCCTTTCTATATATAGGAGTCCATGGGGCCACAATGTAATCCTAGCCAACTTACCAATAATAATGTAAGGGCATAATAATAAAAATATAGGGGTTACAGGGGTACAACGATAACAATAAGGGGATTACACTAGCAACAATAAGGGACTATACTAGTAATATACGGACCTAACATGCTCCTCTCCTTTAGAAAAGTGTTGTCCTCAATTATTGAGTAGCTTCAGGAAGTTCTGTATAAAATACCCTTCCTCCCATGTAGAATCTTTAGTGGGCATGTTCTTCCATTTGATGAGATACTCTGAAATTGATCGATTTCGTAGCTGTCGATTTCCTATTTCCATGAATACTTCAGCTTCCAATATGGCTTTTCCTTCCTCATCAAGTTCTACCAATATTGTTTGATCTGGAAGCTTGTCCCCTATAACCTTCTTTAAGCATGAAACATGGAAAACTAGATGCACTTGCGAAGAAGCAGGAAGCTCCAATTTGTATGCCATAGTACCAATATTTTCCAACACCTTGTAAGGACCATAGTAATTTGGCGATAATTTATTATCCTTCTTAGCTTTCTTGAGGGAAATGTTTTTGTATGGTTGTAGTTGTAAAAATACCCAATCTCCTACATCAAAAATTCTCTCACTACGATGTTGATCTTCCTATTGTTTCATTTGATTTTGTGCCAAAATTTAGGTTATCCCTTAAGAGTTGGAGAACTTCTTGTTGATGCTCGATGAGATATTCCACTACATGAACCCATGGAAGGAAGTGTTATACCACCATTCAGCGAGAGGTAACTAATTGACCCATTTTTCTTGCTTATCAGATACTAAACAACGAAGATATCCTTACAAATGTTTATTCACTATCTCAATTTGACCATCAGATTGAGGATGATAAGATGAGCTATGAACTAGTTGAGTACCCAAACAAGAAAATAATTTCGTCTAAAAATTTCTTGTAAAAGTGGGATCTCTGTCAATTACAATAATCTTTGGGTTTCGATGTAGCTTTTGAATTGTTTCCTTAAATGCAGTACCACCTGTACTTTCTTTAAATGGAGGAGATAATGCACAAAAGTGTGCATACATGGTAAGTCTATCAACTACCACCATGATGACACTCTTTCCTTCATACTTAGGTAAACTTGTGATAAAATCCATTGAAATCTCCTCTCATCGTTGACTTGGAATGGATAAAGGTTGTAGAATACTTGGGATCTTAATTGTCTCAACTTTATTTTGCTAGCAAACCAAACATTCCGCCACAAAATTTTGAAAATCTGATTTAAGGCCATCCCAAAAAAAAAATTTCTTCACCCCATTGTAAGTTTTTGAAAATCTTGAGTGTCCTCCTAGAGGAAAAGTTTGTGATTCCAAAAGAATATATTTTTTTAGTTTGGAATTCTTGCAAATATATAAGTGATCTTTGTACCATAAGGAATCATTTTTCCAACTAGATGTATGAGATGTACTAGGATCTTGCTGCAAATTTTGAATGAGTGTCCAAACTTTTTCGTCTATCTTCCATTCATACCTTGATTCAGTTATCCAATCTGTTGGATAATAGAAATGGCATAAAGAAATGCTTCCACCTCTTCATCCTTTTGTTGAGAGTGTCGCTGCAACAACATTTAGCTTCCCTTTTTTGTAGATGATTTCAAAGTCATAACCCAACATCATTGTGACCGATTTTTACTGCTCTTCTAAAGATAGTCTTTGTTCCAAAAAGTGTTTAAGACTATCATGATCAGTTTTTACCTTGAAGTGTCTTCCCATTAGGTAAGGTCATCATTTATTTATTGCATGTAGTATTGCCAACATTTCCTTCTCATTAATATCCTTTTCTAAATACTTTCCTTTGATAGGATGATTTTAGAAATCAATGGGTCTTCCTTCTTGCATTAAAACATCACCAATTCCATTTCTTGAGGCATCACATTCCACAATAAATGTTTTTGTGAAGTATTTTGTAGCTAATACTGGTACTAGGCTCATTTGCTCTTTAATATGTTCAAAGGCCTTAGTTGCTTCAGGAGTCCATGAAAATGCATCTTTCTTCGATAATGTTGTTAGAGGTGCTTCTATTCTCCCATAACTCTTAACAAAATTGTGATAATACCATGTTAACTCGAGAAATATGTGCAACTGCTTTATGGTTGTGGGTACTTTCAATTCCTTGATGGATTCAATTTGGTTCGAGTATACTTTAACACCATCGTCAGATACAATATGACACAGATATTCCACCTCTCGTACTCCAAAGAAAAATTTCGATTTTTTTGCATATAATTGTTCCTCCTCCAATAGTTTGTTCACCCTGTCAACGTGTTGAACATGATCCTTCCAAGACCTAATGTAGATTAGTATATCATCAAAAAATAGTAGCACAAATTTTCTAAGGAAGGGTTTGAAATTGAAATTCATCAACCCTTGAAATGTAGAAGGTGCATTGGTAAGGCCAAAAGGCATGACCAAAATTCATAATGACCCTCATGAGCTTGAAATGTTTTTTTTCAGAATATCTTCGGTCTTCATTCTAATTTGATGATATCTTGAATGAAGATCCAACTTAAAAAAATAAATTTCTCCATGTAATTTATCCAATAATTTATCAATCACGGGAATGGGATATTTATCTTTAATAGTGTGCTTATTGAGTTCCCTATAAAATGGACACATGTGCCATGATCCATCCTTCTAGTTCACCAATACTACTGGAGAAGAGAGATAAATTTGACTAGGTTGAATTATACCAACCTCTAACATTTCTGTAATCATACATTCAATTTCACTCTTTTGGACATAAGGATATATGTTAGGCTTGATGTTTGGAGGAGCACTTCCTGGAATAAATGAATAACATGATCATGATCACGAATAGGTGGGAGTCTTTTGGGAGTTTTAAACATCTTGGAATGATTGTCCAATATTTTTTGGATATCTAGAGAAATAGATGATTTTTATGTTGGAACTTCTACTGAGCATAATTATACAATTATGCCTCATTGTTTTTTCTTCAAAAGCATTGGCATGAAATTAGAGATTATTATCTTTCCTGGCTTCCCTGGGATACCTCATAATTCAATTTTCTTTCATTTCGAAAAAAATTTCAAGAAAATTTCTTGAAAATTAAAAGCTATCATCCCCAAAGATTGTAACCATCATACTCCTAGTACAACATCAGCACCTCCCATTGGAATGGAAAGCATAGGACTGTTCAATACATATTTCCCCATGGCTAGCTTGAGATTATGGCATTTTCTGGAGAAATTTATAGTTCCTCCATTTTCAACCATCACTTGACATTCTGGTGCTGGGTATAAGAAGAAATTCAATTAGTTGGCTACCTTACAATGAATAAAATTATGGGTACTACCCGAATCAATCAACACAGTTACCTTTTTCTTCTTGATATGTCCTTTTATCTTGAGAGTTTGAGGAGTGTTAATTACTGTCAATGCATTACATGATATGTTCGGACTCATTTCTTCTTCTTATAGGGTTGGTTCCTCATGTATATCCTCTTCTTTTAAAGTTTCTTTTTCATTTTCTTCTTCCTCTTCACAATCTCTGTAAAATTATTTCTTCTCAGCACACTTATGACCTTTATTGTATTTGCTATCACATCAGTATCAAAGCCTTTTTTCTCTTTTTTTTCCCCAATTTCTATGGTGTCAGCCTTGTAGATTGTGGAAGTATAGTAGTAGGAGAACTTCCATATTTATATATGTGAGTGGTAGGCTTCCTTTTTTCCATAATTTTACATTAAATTTTTATTTCCATCTTGAATGCCTTATCCAATGAATCAGGTTCCCAAACGCAAACTTCATGTTCGATGTTATATTTTAAAGTCCCTATGAGGACATCAATCCTGTGTTCCTTTTGACTATCAGTTCCCTTATATTTAATTTTTGGAAGTCATCAATGTGCTCCCCCACTAAACCCTTCTGTTTGAGATTTATCAATTGGCTAAAGAAGGTGTCACTCTTTGTATCCTCATAATGTGTTATCATTTCCTCCGTAAAAATTGACAAAGTGAAATTTTGTTACGAGTTAAAAACCATAAATACCATACAAATGTATTTTGTTATAAATGTAAGGTTGAAATGTGTACCTTTTTTGTGTTTTGCACATTATTGAGATCTAAATATTGCTCCATTTGTAGTATCCATGTTACAGGATCCTTGGCACCAAACTTCCTCATATCCATATTTGGAATATAGTGGTTCTTCCATCCAACATTATAGTTTAATAAATCATGATTAACATTTATTTTGTTCTCATCATGAATTTCCTCTACTATATTTCCTCCATTAGGAAACATTTCTTGTATAAAAATTTTCAAACCTTCTATGTCTGCTTTTAGATCATTCTTCATGTTTTCAATGTTTTCCTTCATTTTTTCTTCCATGTCATCCATCTTAGCTTTGATTTCAACTCCTATGCCATCCATCTTAACTTCCACGTCTTTCTTCAAACCATCCATCTTCGCTTCCATACCTTTATTCAAAAATTCCATTTCATTTTTTGTTTCTCTTTGTGAGAGTGAAATTTGGTGCAATTTCTGTTGTGATAGGTCATGTTGCAATTATTCATCTTCATGAGTCATAGTAGAGTAATCTGAGGGATTAATGGGAATTGAATTATTTTTAGGAGGCATTTTAGAACACCATACTGATATCTATTCTCAGTAGGCTTTTGGAATCACTTAAAACTGATTTTTCAAGCAAGACTTATGCAATTTGAAAAAATAAATACACACATTTTTCTTGATTTTGAGGAGCTCGATATTGAAACTAAGTTATCGCTATGATTTATGATCTTCAATATCTAAAATTCGGTGTTGAAGTAGCCCTCTGAATATTTTTTCCAATGCCATGGGTCTTAGGTTCTTGAAGGCAATGTTATGCCCAATCTCCTAAATGACCTAATTATGGATTGGTTCAGTAGAGAAAAATTTTACGACTTTCCACATGCCACTGTTTTCTCCTTCGGCTTTGAAATTAATATACATGAAACTATAGTCTGTGTACTTGTGGCCACTTTTTACATAATTCCAATATGATGCTGAGAGAGAGAGAGTTATAAAATTTTTCCCACGATCACCTCTTTGAGATGAAATTAAAGAGCCTAAAACAATTCTAACTTCAACAAATAATATCTCCAAAAATAATGTGAACCAAGATATGAAATATTTACAGGAGGTTCTTCAAGATTTCGGCTTCGCTCTGTATAGATTTCAGCTTTTGAAACTTAGTATACGCAAATTTATAGCACAAATTCCATGATGACCTAGTTTAGTTGAAATTTGGGACCTGAAAAAACCTAACTTCGGTAGATCATATCTCTGGAAAATATTGCAAACCAAGATCTGAACATTTTACATGATCTTCCCCAGAATTTTGGCTTCGCACTGTAAAAATCTAAGCTTATGAATATTCGTAGAAAATAATTTCTAGCTAAAATTCCACAATGACCTTTTTGGAGCAGTGAAACCTTAGAAGCCAAAGCTCTGATACCCAATGTTATGAAACCATCTCCAAAAATAGAAGAAAAGAGAGATCAACACCTTAGAAATAAACCACTTCGAGGGGAAAACCTCCAATAAATTACATAAATTAACAAATCTTGGATGATTCAAATGACCAAAGCCTCCTTTCTATATATAGGAGTCCATGGGGCCACAATGTAATCCTAGCTGACCTAACAATAATAATGTAAGGGCATGATAATAACAATATCAGGGTTACAGGGGTACAACAATAATAATAAGGGAATATACTGGTAATATAGGGACCTACCTAGAATTTCTTATCCCCAATAGCCTTGGTGATGGTGTATGTCCCATATTGGAGCGAGAAAAGCTTGCAGTGGGATCCAAAGAGACACTTCTTCTGCAAATGTAGCTAAAATTTGATGCCCACCTGGAACTTGTGTGCCACCTAATGCTGATCATGCATATATTTTTGCTTAGGATTGGCTCTCTACAAGATGTCATGGACCTATTGGTGAATGTGTTGAATACACTTAATGAAGTTGTTCGGCTTCTCAACTTTGGACTGGACATGAGCCAAATCTCTGTGACTAGCTGCACATGGTATGGCCAAATCAATCAGACATTGTGGCTAGAATCCCAGGCCCACCTCAAAGGGGTTGTGGCTAGTTGAGCTATGGAGAGCCTATTTATAGCTATGATGGACACAGGGGATGCTTTCATCCCATGTGTGTGGATGCTTCGAGTTTTATGTGCAGAGAATCTGTACAATCATCCTCTTTATGGCCTTTGTTTGGCCATCATTTTGGCGGTGGAAAGTCGTGGACTTAGTGAGCTTTGTGTTAGGCATAAACCAGAGACATGACAAAAATTTACCGAGGGACATTTTGTCTCAATCTGAGATAATGGACCATGGGATTCCGAAGTGTGCCCACACTCGCTCAAAGAAAAGTTTAGCAGTGGCTTCTGATGTGATATTCTTCTTGCAAGCTGCCATAATGGCCATCTTAGAGAATCTATCGATGACCACAAAAACGTAGTCATTTCCATGCTTGGTAGAAGGAAGGCTCAAAATCTAATCCATGGATATGGATTCCCACAACTAATTAGGGGTATGAAATTGATTATATAGGCTTTTCTTCTTGATGGTCATTTGGGAAATGGCGTAGGCAGTAGAGGATCTGATGTACCTCCTGACATCATGTCAAAGTTTTAGCCAATATAAATACTTATGTAGTACTACCATTATTTTCTCGACCCAAAATTCCAGTGACTCCACTGTAGTGTGCTTCCAAAATTACCTTGGAATGCTCACTTGAACTAAAATAGAGGTGTCCTAGGTGGCATAACAGTGCATCCTGGAGGTGAAAAATTGGAACTTTATTACCCTCCAGGAGTGACTAGTATGTGTTGTCAAATTATTTATCACTTTTTTAAAGATGTGGCTAACCTAAAGTCCCTTGCCCAGAAGAGACAAGAAGAGTGGTTAATGCCACAATCAGTAGTTGGCTGAGACAATATGCAACATTGATGGTGCTTCCATTCTTCTACTGGATTTTCTAATGGAGCTATTGTAGGTCTGTGGCCCACTTCTGATGGAATTCATTCTGCAAGTTCCATTGTGTTTGTATGAACTGCAGGGGTCAGTGATCGATGTGGATGATTGTTTCCTTCCACAAAAAGTAATGCTTCCATTATCAGAAGGCCTCCACAATGGAATAAATATCTTTTTAATAGGTGGGATACATTCAGACTATGTATGAATGTGTCTCACTAGGACATGCCACTGAATGCTCATGTTGAGTAAGTACTACCCCAATAGCATAGTCAGAGGCATTTATCTCTATCTAAAATGGTTGCTACAAGTCTTTTAATGTGAGAACTTGTGCGGCATAGAGGTTATGCTTCAACTCTACGAACGCCTTTTGTAGGGACGTAGAGCAAAATAATTTTTCTTTCGCTCCTCCCTTGGTGACTTGGCTCAGTGGCCAAGTGATATGAGAGGACACAAACATGAACCTACGGTAGAAATTGGCAAGACCCAGAAAGCTTTAGAGCTCTATTAGAGTGGTTGGGGCTGGCTAATCCGAAATGACCTAGATCTTGGATAGGTCCACAGACACCACTTGTTCATCAATAATGTATCCTAGATATTGAACTTGGGTCATTAAAAAAGTGAATTTCTCAAAATTGGCACACTACTTGTCTTGCAACAATATTTGGAGGACCTATCGATGTGGTTGAATTTCTCTTCCTAACTCTAGCCGATGGTAAGGATGTAATCCAAATACACCACCAAAAATGAGCTAGTGAATGCTCACAAGATATCTTCCATCAACCTCATGAGGGTTGCAGGAGCATTTTTCAACCTAAAAGGAATTACCGAGAATTTAAAAGGGCCCTCTTTGGCTTTGAAGGTAGTTTTTCACACAACGAAGGGTTCGTTTGGTACCTGGTGATACTCGAAGTTCAAGCCAATATTGCTAGAATATTTGACCACCTTGAGTTGGTCCAGAAGTTTTTCAATACATGGGATCATATATCTATTCCATATAGTGATCTTGTCCAATGCCCAATAGTCAATACAAAGTCTCCAGGTCCCATCCTTCCTCTACACCAACACAATCGGGCTCCCACAAGGTGATGAATTCAGACGGATGTGACCTTTCTACAGCAACTCATGAATCTGCCTCTTGATTTCTTCATTCTCTAGAAGGTAGAATCGATAGATTGGCTCATTCGGTAGCATCACACATGGGGTCAGGTTGATGGAGTGCTTGACCTAACAGTGCAGAGGCACCCCTGCAGTGAGGTGAAGATGTTGTCGTACTCCTCCATGACTTTGTTTGAGAAATAGTGGGTGCCTTGCCTGCAGTTCGTGGCCACAACCTTATTCTTTCCCTAAGGCCAGATCATAAGGAAAAATGTTTTCTTAGTTTGAGAAATGGGTTTAGTGCATATCTTCGTAGTGAGAAAAATACATGGTGGTAGGAGGTGATACCTCTATTATCCTGTACAAATTATTCCCTAATTCACAATAACAGTGCAAGGTTGAGACTCAGTCACATCCTTTCTCTTCCACAATTATGATTGGCCTAATAGTACATCACAAGCTTTATTAACAGTAATATCACATAATACCTGACTCATGAAGGGCTTGATGTTATAGGGAAGGAAACACTAATACCTGACACGGAGGTCTTGTTCTTCATGAAGCCACCTGACGGTGTATGGTTGTGGGTGTGTTGTGATCATTAGGCCCAGCCACTTCACAACCACTACTAAAATGAGGTTCTTTTGGCTCCCTCTATAAAAAATGAATTGTAGCATGGAACCCTTCACCCACATCTGGGAATGAAAGAGGTGCTCCCCCTCCTTTGGATATTTAGGTTCTTCCTTCTAGATCTTGGTGGTGGCAATGGTGGAAATAAGATATGCATTAATAATATTCTTCCCATTTTTATTCTCTTTTCTTCATTCTGACTCAGAGTTGAGACATGCATCTGATTTAGAAGCCTTGAGCTCAGCCACTATTGACTGCTGGGCTCGACACTCACTTGTCCTGTGAGTGGAGCTCTTATGGAACTCACATCACTTTATCGTGTCCTTATTTGGCTTCGTGGTGTTTTTCTTTTGTTGCAGCTTCGACAAGTTGTCCTAAGCCACCCTTCCTTGGCCTTTTCGTTTGCTTTATGGTTTGGGGGTGCCTTTCCCTTACTTTCAATTCGTAGGTCCAGGGTACTGCTTCTTTTGTTTGAATTTTTGCTCAATATTGGCAGCATACCTGTCTGTTTCCCCAAGCGAGGAGATTTCAAGGAACTCCATTTCCTCTTGGATGTATCTTCATAGAAAACTGTGGTAATTAAGCACCAAAATTTTCTCTGAATCTTTGATACCCAAATTTGTCTACAGGGTATGGAACAGATTTGTTAGCTCCTGCACATCTTGATCTCATTGACGCAACATGGTCCATTGTATGTACTTATCCTAATAGGTACCCACAGGGAAGTATTGCTCCTTTATGAAGTATCAAAAATAATTCCATGTGTGTGCAACCAGGAATAGGGAGGATTCCCCCTCGTCCATTTTCTCATAGTAGGTTTCCGACCGGTCCTTGAAATGGGCGGGTAGCTTTGAGGAGTCAAAACATAATATTTTCCCAATTAGAAAAGTCATGAACCAGAAAATATCCTTTCAATAGATTGAGCCATCTATTTGCAAAGTCTTCATCTATTTGGATCTCAAATATGGGAATGTGGAAATTAAATTATACCTTAAAAGGAGTGGCGCCTCGAGAGTGGCTGTTGGATGAAGATGCAAAGTTATCCATAATCACATTCCTGTGTTTCCCAAGGTTCTCCTCGAGCAATTATTGGTAGCATCCCCTTCTTACTCTTCTTTCTTTTCCTCCACCATGAGAGGTTTTCTAGGTTTGCGAGGATGATATTGCAAAGGTTCAACCAGATCGAGCCGTAACTCCATATACCCTGATCTCATTGGGTATAGGCAAAGAAATAACGAGAAATATCATATTACTCTGATACCACTATTTTGGATTTATCCAAGACTACAATAAAATATACAAATAAACATAAATTCAAAGATGCAACCGAAAATATACTTCATTTCATTAATATCAAATAACCAAAATAGGCTTACACACAGAATGGAAATAAAGTAGCTCGGGTGATGGTAGCTTATCTCCAAGAAGAGATGTGGTAGATAGATGCCTCTAAATTGTGTTATAATGAGGCTCAAAGGGGTATTTACTATTTATAAATAATGGAAAATGATAAACACACAGAAACGTAACCCTAGGAGATGAAGCACCACTACTATGGGCCTCGTTTTGGTAAATTTATAGATCAAATTCTCGGGGTTGTAACATTAGCATATGATCTTTGTTTGATGTGAAAAAGAACTCTTTTTTAATATATATGCAAGTAATACAACTTTAGAGTAACCATCATCGATTTACAATTCCATGTTTGTCCTGGTTTTCCCAAAAAAATGTATTTTAGGGCCGCAAAACGGCTATGGAAGTTAAAGACTTGAAAAACTCCCAAAAATATTAAATTGTGCTACAAGTAAGGAAAGTGAAAGAAACAATGGTTGTACCCAAATTGGAATAGGCCGGTGGCCACCAATATCCACCTAGATCAAACACCCTACATTTACGTCCAAAAATCCTCTCCTAGAGTGACGCTCTTGGTTCACCAAAGAAGAGTTGGAAATCTGGCTTGGAAATACCTTTGCTAAGAAAAACTAATTGAATTAGCTAAAAAACACAAGAAAACTCTATTTATGAAATTACAATGTCATAAAAAATCCCCCCAAATGATACTCTCTTCTATTTATAGTGGATATTCATCCCCTCCTTGTGGGCTCCACTAATTTGACCACCCTTTTCCCTACCTTCTCTTATGGTTTGATCTCTTCCAAGAGGTTAAATTTCCCTTTTTGGGTCACTCACACAACCCACTAACATTTTAATTTTATTGGGGACAAGATATTCATCACCTACCAGATGTTTCTTGTCCTTAAGGAACTGCAATGTTGTGTGCTACAAAAATTTCTCCCCCTCCCATGTGGCGTCCTCTTTAGGAAGGTCCTTCCACATAGCAATAAAATCCCTAGTTGTCTCATTATTGAGCTTCATTTCCCTCTCATATAAGATAGCCTCTTCTACAAAAAAAAATTTCCCCTCATCATCCATAAGGGGTAAATTTGTAGCAGTTGTCACTGATTTCCCCAATGCATTTTTTTGGAGAGACACGTGTGATACGTTGTGCACCTTTCTCCTTGGAAAAAGCTCCAGCTCATGTGCTACCTCTCATACTCATCGAGTCACCATATATGGTCCATAAAGAATGGCTTGATATTTTTTTCTCCCTTATTCTTGAATAAGGATTTCTTGTATGAATGGAGTTTCATGCAAATCAAGTCACCCACCTCAAAATGAGGCTCAATTCCACCCCTGTCTCAATACAATTTTTTCTCATTCTAGGAAATTTGTAGGTTATCCTTGTCATCTCTAATAATATATCGCTCCTTTATATATAATCCTTGGCTTGTGGGACCCTAATCTTGATGAACACCATATAAGAAAATGTTAGTGCATCATAAATATATAAATTTTGAAATTTTGAAATACCTATGGACATGTCATAGGTTGTTTTTTAGTATTACTCTCCAAGTTTCATCCATTTTACCCATGCTTTCTATATCCGGTCACATAATTGCATAGGTAGCTCTCCAACCACTAATTTGCTATACTAGTCTATGAATATATTTGTGGGTGGTGAATTTTGTTGGGAGTTATCTCCATCCCCATGAGTGGAAATAATTCATATTGTAATCCTCCCATGAAACTTCTATCCAAGTCACTGACAATAATCTGAGGAAGTACAAGCAATCTGAACACTTCCCAAAAGAACAAATCAGACTAGAAATGGGCCTATTTTTCACCAATCTCATCGACTCCTATATTTCCCTCCCAATATCATCTTGATATGCCTTGGGATGCCTATAAGGAGTGGTAATGATGGCATGCACCCCCTCCTCCAACTTGCTTATCTACTCAAATCCTCTATCTCATGGAACGCATAAATGAATGTCTCCCAATACTGCTTAATGATTATCCAATAGAGCCGATATATCTGGATGTTTTGGATACGTTGTCTCCCCTATCTTCAAAATCCAAAAATATATAACCCAAGCTATATCGCCATGTCTCAAGTCATCCTCCATCCTATCCACTAACATTTTCTGAGGTGGATACGAGTCAATACCTCTGACCAGCACTAGCTTCCCATCTAGGCCTATGAACTCCATATCTAATTTCCTATAATAGCTAGTGGCACATCTAAGAGAATACAATCAATAAACTTTAATTGCTACATTGGTGTCTGGAATATCCACCAGAAAGAAGTGATATGCCTTTGAGTAGCTAACTATTTTCATAGTCATAATCGGGATGTATATCATGCAATACATGGTCCTTTATATTGGCACCAATACTGACTATACGTTGAAGGACTTTGTCTGAATTCCTCTCCACTCAACCATCTCTGAATCAATAAAATTATGGGTAGCCCCATTGTCTACCAACATTAACACATGTTTCTGATGTACCATGTGCCTGACCTATGGCATCAAATACTACGAAACACACCAAAGAAAAGTAATAACTGCTACAGTGGGTAAAAATGCTCCTCCACTAGGTCGGGGTGGTGGGCAACCTCCTCCCATGTCCTGGGGTCAAAAATAGCATCTATATTCCTCCTGTTATGTCTCCTCCTCCTCTTGAACACTTTCAAACAATACCTCTATGTATTAGTCCTTTCCCTTGGTAAATTTATTCCATAGTGCCCATGGCTCCTCATAATTGAAGCACAATTTCTTCTCCAGAGGTGCCTCCTAGTCTCATCATCCAGCTATCCTCTCCCTAGCCACTCCTTCTAAGTAGGTCTAGTGTCTTCCCCATTTTGACAGAAAGTGGTTCTAGTAGGTGTTGGAGTTCTTGTATTTCGAACATCATTAAGCATGTGTTATTCTAGGATAATGGAATCTTATAACGATACTAGTCTATAACCATGTAATGGCTCTACCAACCCCTCAATAAACAACATGATCATCCTCACCTTAGAAATTTTTTATACCATCACTGGAAGCCTTTGGAACTCAGCTATATAAGCCTATGCGCTTCATGTCTACTTCAGGTTAACTAAATCCCTAAAGTGCAGCTAGAGGGCCTTCCTATAGAAACTCTCCATTAGTCTATGAGTGAACTTAGTGTAACATGTGATGGAGGAATTCTTGATTGTGACCAAGCCATGATAGAACAACTCCTGATCATCCCACTCCAAGTGTAGTGTGGAAAAAATGATGGAATTTATCTCTTACATAAGGTTTAGATGAAGATAGGTATCTTCCTTCTAAACCCATGTTGTCATTGAACTCCTCGATGACTCATTAAAACTCGTTATTGCCACCTTTCCTCCCAACGTCTCTTTATCCCAACTTGGATTCTACTATCCTCCTCTTGACGAAGTCCCCACCCCTAGCCTGTACTTTTCCTTGAGGTGGCAATAGTCTGCAAAAGTTAGAATCCTCTTGACTCTGGGATCTAATTCGTCATACTCATCAACCCCATTAGTGAATTATCTAATTAGATTAGTGAATGCATCAGGGTTTCTCTCTGACTCTATACCCTCATTGAAGGGAGGCATGGTGGGTCTAATAGTCTCGACATATGTGTGACTATGTTGTTGGTTTGTGCGTGCATGTACATGGATCACTTACCATGTCTATGAACCTCCTTCTACCTCATTATATCCTCCTTGTGTCCCTTCATGCATGTTCTGGAATTGTAGACCCATCATCTTCATCACCTACTGGTTGTAGCTTACCAACTCCTCCAATAGTGGGTCACACACACCTTGTCTTGGTACTTCGTTACCACCAATGCCCCCCATGTATTATCTAGCATCCTCAAACTCTGTGTGTGTAAAATTCTCATGATTTTCCTCTCTACCATGGCCCATACCTCTACCTTTTCCTTTTCCTCTCAGACAATAAACTTCTCCTCCAAAAGACCACGTCAGAGCCTATTATTGAGCCCATAGCAAGCTAAGAACATGCTCTGGTACCACTATATTATTATAACTAGAGAAATATAGTGAGTATGAAAACATGAACTAAGATACAACAAATATTTGTAGCATGCAAGTTGAAATGCCACACATGAAAATACAGTCAGGGCATTTTTGAGGATGAGTAACAAACCATAGCCATTTTATTAAAATTGCAAGGTAATCCTTGTACAAAAAAAGTGGAATGATTCCATAGGGGCTTGCAACAATAAGAATGCAAAAACTATGTGAAAAAGGGAAAATATCCACACTGATATTGGCTAAACTAGATATATGCACTACCCATCAAATAATTGTTGTTGTTGGAGTAGGAAAAATGTGATTTGGGCCTTCAAAACACCTCAAAAAATTATACAAAATGAAGGATAAGCTCCTCACACCCCAGTTTAAAATACCAAAAAAGCTCTGGGTCTAATTCCAACTACCTTGAAATGCAGAAATTTTATGCTAGCAGCCTAGAAGAGAAATTTGCACCCAACCAAAAAACAATTGCTTCCAATATCTCTAAATCCTACCTAAAATTACTATTGGAAAATGACCTTGTATAATTTCTCCAGAAGGGGTGAGAATCGAGGTCCAACTAACTCCCAATATTCTTATCCCTATCCAAAATTTGTGCTAGAAATGCTCCCAAAGCTCCTACACAAGTTGTGATAATGGTTATTTTAGCTCTCTCAAATGTTGTGAGCTCCAAATCTTCATATCACCGAGAAAATTTGTTCTCCCTGAAGGAAAATTTTTGTAATTTCTCTAATTGCTACTACCTTGGAAGACCATCTCCCCAACATTTATGAAATCACACCTCTACACCCTCTAGGAAACTTGCAATAGCTAAAGCACCAGATGAATGACTCATAAACTATTTGGAAAACACCCTCGAACAAACTCCAAAATCCTTTCTTATTTTGAAACTCTTAGTTCACTGAAGAAGAGTTGGAATTTCGGCTTCGAAATTCTTTGTGCTAAGCAACATTTGTTGAATTGGCTAAACAACTTAAGAAAACTCTATTTTAAAAATTAGAACTTCAAGAAAAGGCTACCAAAATGATGCTCTCCTATTTAATGTATAATGAATGCTAATCCCCTCCTTATGGTATGCATTAATTGAACCTCCCCTTTTCCCTTCATTCTCTTCTCATTCAGTTTGTTCCAAGAAGTTTGGTTTCCCTTTTTAGGTGTGTCCCGTAACCCATTAAATAGCAATTCAACATGATCCAAACTCTTATATTTATTACATAATCCTCTAATTATATTTAAACACACTCATAAAATAGGTTTTATTTAGGTGAAGTCCATGGGACAAATACTATGGGCCAAATTAATATCCAAAGATTACTATTATTAGTAGTATTATTAAATTTAATATTCATATTAATATATTATAATATTAACATTATTGAATTTAATAACTTCCTATTAATACAATATTAGATTTTTTATATTATAATATATATTAACTCTATATATATATGGGAGGGAAGAGGAGAGAGAAGGATAGAGAAGGATGTAGGATAGAAATGGAGAGAGAGAAAGTACGACAAAGAGGGTTTAGAGATAGGAGGAGAGAGGGATGGATAGAAAGATGGTGTTGGAGGGGGATAGAGTGGGGTAAGAAGAAAGACATAGAGAGTGAGAAATGAAGAGAGAGAGAGAGATGGAGAGAAAGTGTGTATGTTTGGGGCTGAGATAAAGAGATAAAGAATGATATATGTAGAGAAAGGGAGAGAGAAGGCGAGAATGAGGGATGTAGTAACCAAGTTGGAGGGTTAATAGAGAGAGAGATAGAGAGAAGGAGAACAACATGAGAAAGAGATAGAAGTAGAGGAGAGGGAGAGGAGGGAAGATAGAGATATAGATGGAAGGTTAGAGGAAGAAGAGGTGGAGAGATGGGGAGTGATGAGGAGAGCCATAAAGATAGAGAAGCTAACGGAGGGAGATAAATAGAAAGACAGATAGGGTGAGGAGTGAGATAGGTAGAGAAGGGTAAGAGAGGGAGAGGGAAACACAAATATGGAGTGGGGGGGAGATTGAAGTGGAGAGGGAGTAATATAATTAGAGGATTCGAGGGCAGAGAGAGAGAGATTTAGTGAGAGAGAGAGAGAGAGAGAGAGAGAGAGAGAGGTAGGAGAGAAAGGGAGAGTGAGGAAGGACAAGACAAAGTAACTGAGAGAAAGGAGTAGATAGGGAGGGATAGAGAGATGGATTTGTTGGTGGAGAGAGGTAAGGAAGAAGATATAAATAGAGAGTGATAAATGGAGAGAGAGAGGTAGTGGCAAGGGAGAGATGGAGAGAGAGTTTGTATGTTTAGGGATCATATAAAGAGACAAAGGAGAGATGGAGAGAAGAGGAGAGAAGAGGATAGAGAAGTGGGTTGGATAGAAATGGAGAGAGAGAAAGGAAGAGAGAGAGACTTCAAATATAGGAGGAGAGAGGGAGAAATACAAGAGGAGAGAGTGATGTATATAGAGATGGAGTTGTAAGGGGAAAAAAGGGGGTAAGAATAAATACATAGAGCGTGAGAAGTGAAGAGAGAGGGGGAGTGAGAAGGGAGAAATAGAGAGTGTGTGTGTATCTTTGCAGTGAGATAAAGATATAAAGAAGTATATATGTAGAGAAAGGGGGAGATAAGGTGAGAGGGAGGGATATAGTAACAAAGTTGGAGGGCTAAGCGAGAGAGAGAGAGAGAGAGAGAGAGAGAGAGAGAGAGATAGGTGTGAGAGGAAGGGAGAGGGAGGAAGGAAGGGAGTGGATGTGAGAGAGTGAAGAGAAGGAGGGAAAGAGATATGGAGTTGGAGGGGGAGAGAGAGGGAGGTAAGAAGAAATACATAGAGAGAGAAAGATGGAGAGAGAGAGGTGGAGACATGGGGAGTGACAAGGGAGAGAATAAAAGAAGAGAGAGAGAGGGTAAGGAGTGAGATATGTAGATAAGGGTAAGAGAGGGAGAGGGAAGCACAAATATGGAGGGGCGAGAGAGAGAAGGAGAGAGGGAGGAAGATAATTAGAGGATTCTAGAGAGAGAGAGAGAGAGAGAGGAAGGATGAGAGAGAGGAATTGAGAGATGGAGTTGGAGGGGGAGAGAGGGAAGGAAGAAGAAATAGATAGAGAGTTGTAAGTGGAGAGAGAGAGGGAGTGGTAAGGGGAAGATGGAGAGAGAGTGTTTATGTTTAGGGTTCAGATAAAGAGACAAAAGGAGAGATGGAGAGAAGAGAAGAGAGAAGAATAGAAAAGGGGGTAGGATAGAAATGGAGAGAGAGAAAGGACGAGAGAGAGACTCTGACAGATAGGAGGAGAGAGGGAGGTAGACAGAAGGAGAGAGAGATGGATAGAGAGATGGAGTTAGAGGGGGATAGAGGGGGGTTATAATAAATACATAGAGAGTGAGAAGTGAAGAGAGAGAGGGAGTGAGAGGGAGTTATGGAGAGAGAGTGTGTATGTTTGGGGTGAGATAAAGAGATAAATAAGTATATATGGGGAGAATGGGGGAGATAAGCCGAGAAGGAGGGATATAGTAACAAAGCTGGAGGGTTAAGAGAGAGAGAGAGAGGTGTGAGACGAAGGGAGAGGGAGGAAGAAAGAGAGAGGATGTGAGAGAGAGGAGAGGGAGGCAAAGAGATATGGAGTTGAAAGGGGAGAAAAAGGGATGTAATAAGAAATACATAGAGAGAGAAACGTGGAGAGCTAGAGCGATTGATAAGGAAGTTGGAAAGAGAGAGAGAGAGAGAAACAGCATGAGGAAAAGTGATTATGCGAGACAGCGCAGACATTCACCCCCTCTCATTATTTTTCCCAACAATTAGTATCAGAGGAGGTCCTTCTGCAGAAGCTTGATCGCTTGAAGGAGATCCGTTGCAATGGGAAGTCAAGAAGGAGTAATGTCTATAAAGCCACCTCTATTCAATGGAAGCAATCTGATATTCTGGAAGGTACGAACAAAAGCATATCTGCAAAGTCTTGGTGCAGATGTATGGGCAATCGTGAAAGAAGGTTATCAATACCCGGCAAATATTCCTACTGATGCAGCTGAAAGAAAGAAGTATGAAATCAATGCCAAAGCAGTGAATGTCTTATTGGGAAGCATGTCTGAATCAGAATTTGCTAAAGTGATGCAGCTACATTCGGCAAAGGACATATGGGACAAAATCATTCTAAGCTATGAAGTAGACACAAAGGTAAAAAGTGAAAAACTCCAAACTCTTAGAATTGAATATGAAAATTTGAAGATGCATAGTGATGAGAGTGTTGCCAGTTTCTTTCTTCGTCTGGATGATATTGTAAATCGAATGAGAAAGTCGGGGGAGAAAACCACCACTGCAGTTGCTCAGCCTTCAATATTTTATTATAGAGAAAACATCTTGCAACATATGTGCTGGCGCAGACTTGACCAGCACGCAGGCACCCACCTGCGCTCGTTTACCAGCCTCTCCTGGAAGGGAGCTCCAACCCCCTGACTCGTTTACCAGCCTCTCCTGGAAGGGAGCTACGACCCCCTGATCTCGTTTACCGGCCTCACCTGGAAGGGAGCTACAACCCCCTGACTGAAGGCTACAACCTTCAGCACCACCTTGGACCACGTTTCATCAATTTTCACACTGGATCCAACCACTTCAATAGAACACAACTTGTAGACCGCAATTCATCATATTTCCAGACGGAACCCTTTCCATATTTTTAAGCACTAACATACATCATCAACAGATACATATCAACACAGATCAGATAGCAGAAACACAGCAGAACAGATCAGATATTTCATACCCCTTGCTTCAGCAAACCCTAGTTTGCATACGCGCTTTTACTTCACTGATGTCGCGTATATACGCGCTTCCGTCCACACAAACCAACGTATACCTCAGTGTATATTTTATTGCGCATACGCGCTTTCTCTTCGCTGAAGCTGCGTATATACGCGCTTCCTCCGCGGCGAAGTAGCGTATAGATATTCAATCATTACAGAGCAGCATACTTCATCAGATCAGATATTCAGTTCAGATCTACCCTTTTGCTTCAGACAGATGTTCGCCTAGATGCTCGCCTCATCACGGATCTAAGCCTTCCATAATCAGATCTAGCAAATACAAGAGCAATTCAGATCTAGATCCCCTTCTTCATCATTGGTGCATCATACATTCAGATTTATCATTCAAGTGTAACCCTTTCCATTCAGATATACTTCAGAGAGAAGTATTCATTCAAGCTCAGACATCTTGCACCCACACTCATGATTTGCACAATGAATTTCTTCTCCTTATATATGTTTACCCTTTTTCAATACCATGAACCAAAACAATACCATAAGCCCAAAACTACCTGGACGGGGTCAATTAGGCGGATCATTACCCAATACAATGGGTCAATACCATGGTGGTTACCCTTGGTTTTGCACTTTTTGAGCGCTTTAGCCCATACGCGACTTGGCACATTCTTTTCCGCGTGCATACGCGACTTCCCCTAGGCCAATCCGCGTATACAAAGAGACATACTCTTTTCATCATATTTTGAGCACATTCTGAATTCCTTTCTTCATTGCCTTTTGTACACACTGTAGATACATCATATTTTCTTCATCAGGAACAAATTCTCTCAAGCACAACTTCATCAAGTAAGTTGTCATCATCTTCATCAAGTGGGTTGTCTTTCAAGGACAACACTCATCATCATATTGTCAACAAACATCATATCACATCAGATTTACATCATTTACCAAGTCCATCAAGTCAAGAATAACTTCATCAGGTGGTTTGCCATCAAGGACAACACATGTCAATAGTCGCATGTCTTCATCTTCATTCGGTGGGTTGCCATCAAGGACAACACTCTGCATCATATTTCAACGAAAAAGAGTGATATGAGTGGGGAGAGGGAGAGAATGGGAAGATAGAGATATAGATGGAATGTGAAGAGAGGGAAGAAGAGGGAGATGAATAGTGGGAGGGCGGGATATATAGATTGATAGGTATGGTGTGACAAATTGTGTGTTTTTTGGGGGTGGGGGGTGGGGGTTAAGATAAAGAGACAAAAAAGGAGAGATGGAGGGAGATATAGATATAGGTGGAGATTTGAGTGCAGATGGTGATTTCCAATCCTATTTGATTTCTTACACAACATGCATTGACTTCAGTGTAGGTGGCGATTTCTAATTTTATTTGATTGCATGCACTAGATGAATTTATTTCAGTGTAGATGGTGATTTCTAATACTATATGATTGTGTGTACTAGGTGCATTGATTTTAGTGGAGATATTGAATTCTAATGATATTTGATAGCTTGCAGTAGATCCATTCATTTCAATGTAGATGATTTCTAATCATATTTGATTGTTTGTGCTAAATGCATTGATTTTAGTTTAGATGGTAATCTGTAATCCTATTTTATTTCTTGCACTCTCTACATTTATTTCAAATTAGATGTGCATTTATAATTATAAATCATATTTCTTGCACTAGATGCATTGCTTTTAATGTAGATGATTTATAATCCTACTTGATTTCTTGCACTAAATGCATTGATTTCTATGTAGATGATGATTTCTAATCCTATTTGATCGCTTTTAATGAATGCATTGATTTAAATGTAGATGTTGGTTTCTAATCCAATTTGGTTACTTGAACTAGATGCATTGATTTGATTGTAAATGTTGATTTCTAATTCTAATTGGTTGTTTGCATTAAATGCATTGTTCAGTGTAGAAGTTGTTTTCAAATCTTATTTTATTGCTTTCATTAGATAAGTTGATTTCATTGTAGATGTTGATTTTTTATTTGATATAATTGGATGTCTGATTGTACATTAGTTTCAAAGTGATTGGATTAAGTGCATTGATTTCATTGTAAGCACAAAAAATTATTGACAATGTACATTATTCTTTGTGTTATAATAGTTCAACCTATTAATATTGGAGAGCAAGAGAGACAAGGTATGATGTTTACTGCAACAATTCGAGCTAAATATTTACATGGCTTATGATATGAAAATATGACAAATCTATCAAGGGTGACAATAAGAATACTAGAAGAAAATAGTTTGAGATTGATCACAATCAAGACTATTTCTAATTGACAACATTATTATTATTCACATTTTCTATCATTCAACACTATTATTGTCACTTTGCATTCAAAATTTGTATTTCATATTTTTTCATCATTAAGCTTATTAACAATATTGATTATCTCAACAAGCTGAGGTAACTAACCAAATTCAAATTAAAATGATGAGGTTTATCTTAGAAATATTTAGCATATTTAAAATGATTATAGTAATATTATATATATTTACATATTATTGATAAAAAATTCATACTTTTCCTTAGTGTACATGACTAAAACCAACCTAGATCCATCTAAACTCTTGATTTATAAAGCGCCGAGACGGATCAAATCTCATCTCGCAAGGTGCAAATGTTTCCTCAAGTTTTGCACTCTAAAAAGAGTTTTGCACCTCTAGAGATTTGATCCCTCTCGTTGTTTAATAGATTGAAAATTAAGATGGATCTACACTGGTTTACTCAAATTCCTATAATGATATATAACTCCTTTCTCTTTCTCTTCATTAAAATAAAGAAAAAATGTTGGACCAATAAATTCAACTTTTATGCTTAACAAGGGGATATGAATGGCAGACCATTACTGCTCTAGTTCTACTTAAAATGAGGAAAGTGGATATGGGCTTATTTCGAGGCTCGAAAGGAAATATACCTGTCCAATATTATTATAGAGTTATAATGCAATATTTCTAATAAATATTGGAAAGTATGAGCATAAGTAATTATGATATTTTCAGTAAAAAAATATTGAACATTAATCTTGTGTAAACCTAGTAATTAACATGTACAACTTTCATAATTATTAATTAGATATCTAAAAAAATTTATATATTTTTAAAAATTATAATCTGATTATCATAGTTCATGATTGTTTAAGTGTTTAATGAGGTTTGACAAGTTCCTTCCAATTCCCACATTTTTATTTTTTTAATGTTTTCCTATGCTTTATTTAATGAAGATAATCCACATTAAAAATTAGCTATAGAAGCCTTCTTGTGCTTGATATAATATGTCGATGATTCAAAGGTATCAATTTTATATATGATATAGACAACAGGATTTAGGTTCAACTTATCATCTAAGAGTTTACTCTTTTGTACATCAACATCAACTAGATTTACATTCTAGGGGAATATTATATTAATTTTTGTTTTAGTGTTCAATTTGGCTTTTGTCATACGTACGAGTTCCTTCCCATTGACATATTTTAATGATTCTAATTCTTGAAATGCCCGCATATTTGAAAAAAAAATAAAAAATGATTTATGTGCGGCAGTTCATATTTTTTAAATAATAGTTATACTAGCAGTTTGTAGGTGCAAGGGAATGTGGGATAGAGGAGATGTGAATGAGTTTGTGCTATATGAGGGGTAAAAACTGAATTGTGATTTAACAAAAGAAAATCCAAAGCTGAACAGATAATCATAAATGGTAAATGGAAATATGATCACCTAAGGTGGAAAGGCTATAGCTATTAATGTCTTAATTCTTTTCACGTTCAAACTATCTATACTGTATACTAAAGAAGCAACCTGACGCCATGTCACAAACTGGCCATTCAAATGGCCAGCACATCCTCGAGACTGATGGAATCCTCATATATGAAGAAGGCAATGAGACCTTGATGTGAAATTCTCGTATTTTATCTGTCTGTCCTTGATGTTATGTCTGGGTGGTCGAATTGAGTGTGCTCATTTTGATTTGCAGAAGGCCGAATAGGATGAGTGAACCCATTATCATACGTTGTTTGCCCATAGAACCTTTAAGTTTGCCTCTCTGTACTTAGTTTGTAAAATAACGGCTAGGTTGCCTCAAATAATAAAAATTAATTTATTTTATTTTAAAAAGAGTAAACCAAATGATCAAAGTTTATAATTTGAATTTTAAATATTTATATTTATTTTAATAAAAATAAAAAAATTTAATTTAATATTATTAAATTGTAATTTATGTAATTTTATTTTTATTTCATTTTATTTATTTATTTATTAATCTTTATTTTATTTTATTTCTATTTATTTATTTATTTTTTTAATTAAGAATTTTTTGTATCTATTTTATTTTTAATTTTAATTTTATCTTTATTTTATTTTATTTCTATTTATTTATTCATATTTTATTTATTTATTTATTTATTTTTGTTTATTTTTTTTAATCTTTTCTTATCATAGCATTTAATTATTAAAAATAAAATAAATATATAAATTCAAATTTTAAATATTATTTAATTATTTTTAACATTTAATTTATTCGATAATAATAAAAACAAATGACTATCCTTTGAATAATGCGCGAGGCTATCTCCCTCTTTTATAAAGTGCTCGAATATTAATAGAAATTCTCCCCTAGTAAAGTGTATTAAAAGGCAATATCCCGATGCGCATAGCTTAACACGCACTTATATTTTAATGCTCATCCTCTCATTATATTTTAATTAATTTGTTAGAATGTTGAAAATTATTATTTGACATAAATAATTCAATTGAATATAAAATTGACATAGACAATACTAATTGAATAGTCTAAGTTCAAAGGGGAAAAAATCAATTATTTGATATAGACTAATATTGAATAGTTCAAATCCAATAAAAATAAATTGTTTGACATAGACAATCAAAATTGAATTGTCTAAATTGTAAAAAACTCAATTATTTGAACAATAATCAAAGTAGCTAGAGTTCTAAACATTATAGATATAGCAAAAAATAAAATAAACGTGTGAGTTATGAAGATAATGAAGTGTCTAGATAGATGGGATGCTCTCACTCCTTACAATGTGGTGTCATTGTTAAGCCCATTTCTAGGTGAGAAAGTTGTCCAAATCCAAAAAAAAATTATGATTGTGAGAGTGAAGTTTTTTTTAAATTTGATTCTGTGAGTGTTTGGAATTTTTCAGAAAATTTTATTGTAGCAGTGTTTTTTATGGCGGGACCTTCAGTGTCCTTTTGTTTGAAAATAGGTTTAAAAACAATAACAGTTACCTGAACTTTTTCTTTTATTTTTAGCGTGTAGATTCAGTGATTGTGATTGTTGTATGTTTATGTGTTGGTCCGCTGATGATGGGATAAAGTGACTTGGGTATAGGTTTAATATAGTGTTTATACACAATGGTTTGGAAATTTTTGTTTTAGAAATTTTGGTATATCGGATGAATCAAAAAATATACCTAAACTATAGTTTCGGGGCTCCCAATTAGTTCACTAAAGCCTTTTTCGTCCTTAAAAAACATCTCAGGCTTTTGATTGACAAAGCCCTGATTTAGAGCACATGCATATGAGACAAGTACTAGATTCCAACAAATACCTCATTGGAAAGCAGTTTCAACCTAGTTTAGTGGTTTTGTAAATTTTTTTTGGGTAGTGATTGCAGAATAGTGCTTAAAGCTAAGGTCACACGACGTTAATCGAATGATGCAATATATCTGGCATGCAAAAATTAGGCAAGGAGTCAACCTTTCTCTTCTTTAAACATCGGTAGGCTCCACCTAACAGTGTTACAATTTTCATTTGCAATGAATTTATGAAAGAAGATGAATGCCAAATAGTTTTTGAACCTATTTATTTCATGGATTATATGCACCAGTGCTTTTATTCACTCTCATCTGGCTTTACTTCTGTTTGCAGTGTGGTTTTGCAACTAATGGATTCACAAAGACGTTTAGGGGGTGACAAAACCATGGATCTCACCAACGGGGGACTTAAAAGCTATTCTAGATTCAGTGATCAATGGAAGAAAATGGCAGATGCAGAGAAGAAAGCGACACTTAATGCAAAGATGGACCGTATGAAGGTGCTACCAGGAAGTAGTAACTATGCAGCACATCGCATTTGGGTTCTCAACAAAATTTTAGAGCTTGTGTCGAAACAGGTAATTACAGTCTCCTTTGCCTGAAGTTCTTTTGTTAGTTTTATTTATTTGAGATTATTGACTGCACATCATCCTGGTCATGGTCTGAGGATTTGGAGCTTGTAGTCCGATTCAAACTGAACGTTGATGTTTCTAGCTAAGATATTGTCTACACTATGATCTCAATAATGGAAACCACTAAGAAAGTCAAAATTCTTGCACTCTCGAGTCTCACAGCAGATATTTATTTTGAAGTGTACAAAGCCATAACATTTATGCTTTCGAATGTTTTTAACTTTTTACAAATTCTCAGACCATCCATCAATGAACGATATCGTGTTCCCTCATGAGAATACCGATTACCATTTAAAAGCTGCGCGAGACCACCGGTTTGGATATTTTTGAAACCTCCTTCACGGTTAAGTGTTGTATTGGAGACTGAAGTTTATTAAAAAGACAGAGCAGACGAATTATACAGGTGGCGTTGGCGGAAGAAACGTGTTCTGCTGCATGAGAGTCAATCTTTCTTTCACACTATTTCGCCACCTGCAATTCAATCCGTCGCTTATCAGCCTCAGTGCCCAGACGGTCATATCTTCTTCTTCTTTCTGGCGTCTCATTTCGAGGATTTTTCTGTGCCTATTGGAATGAACCTTGCTAAAAACAGTGGGGCTTATTTCCGAGCGGTACTTGAGAATGAGTCTGCCGGATTTGAACCTAACACCACAAGCATTACAGAGCATGGTGGCACAATGCAAAGGGAGAAGGGCGACTGAAGGAGCCTTGAAGATTGGCTATTCTTTCAGTCCTGAAAGCATGGAGGTATAATTCCAAGACATCAAAACAGGGTTTATTTAATTTAGAGTCATGCAGGTCGTTTCTTGAATTCCAAGACAACAAAACAGGGTTTAATTAATTTGATTTCTTGTTTTTTCAAAGAACCGACAGATCTCTTTTGATCAGAGAGCCTCAGGGCATAATCACACAATAAATCGAAATTTATTTATGATTTTAGAAAGAATTAAAATCATTTTACCTTCTATTTATCACAGTTTCTATGTTTACTTAACAAACATTTAAAAGCGCCATGGTTTTTTTGAATTTCAAAAATTTAAAAGCGTCATAGAAACCACAACGAATACTTACAACTAGTCGAAAACAATATATTGCAAGTATTAATTAAATTGAAACAAATATATGATTCAACCATAAACGGCTTAGACCTTCCTCATGGAAATTTAAAATATTCACACGTAGAATACGGCAGACCCCCTCTGTTAGAGAATAATGTCTCCACGTGTTGTGCTGCATGAGAGTTTATCTCTCTTTCACACTATCCCACCACCTAACTGAATTCTCCGCTTATCACCCGCGGTGTTGTAACTGTGTTGTTTTTTGTTTACCTGTTTCTGATTTTGTTCGCTCTCGTTTTGATGTGTTTTCTCGCTCTGTTTTCTACAGGAGGATGATGTGAAAGAAGATGGAGGAGGTGTTGAAGAGTTTGCCTGTATTTTTTGTTTCCAGAGTTTTGGGGAAGCTTATTCATGGCGATGCTTTGGGAGAGAGCCATGGATGGAGATTTTCCAGAGTCTTTCAGTAGTCTTCAATTTCATGCACATGGAGCAGAAAACATAGATATAACAGCTTTTGCAGCAACTCAGAGATCATTCGGTGATCGACTCTTGTTCAAACCACGAGGTATTGACATAAAATCTTTGGTTAGCCTGCCTGCATATATTAAAAAGTATTCATATGAAGAGCTGCATATGGCTACTTCAGGTTTTAGTATGAGAATTGCCAGCTTCTCTGGTTCATGTCCGGTATGGAAAGCCATCCTTCCTGACAGAACCCATGTAGCTGTTAAGCTCATCGAGAAAGCTAATTCTGAGAATTTTTGCAACGAGGTAACTGTGCTATCTCATCTTCACCATCCCAATATCATTCATCTGCGAGGGGTTTGCGTTGGGCTTTCAAAATATCTGCTAGTATACGATTACATGGCCATGGATTCCCTGGACAAAAGGCTTTTTAGTACAGGAGGGGAACCAGGCCATCAAAGCCATGTTTTAACCTGGATCATGAGAAGAAGGATTGGCCTGGGACTGGCCAGAGGTCTGGCCTATCTTCACCGGGATTGCAAGAACAGAGTTCTTAATGTAAAAATTAATGGAAACAACATTCTTTTAGATGAAAGATTCATTGTCAAGCTCTCTGGATTTGGATCAGCTAGGCCTGCAGAGTTCACAAAGCCGGATTCTCGGTCGAATGGCAACAACAATTGGGTCAAGAGGAGAGGGCAAGAGGATGAGGAAACCGCAAATGCGTATAGTTTTGGTGTGGTTCTGCTGGATATTTTGACAGGTTCCAGATGCATTGATACGCCCTATTCAGACTATTATTGTCTCCATGAAACTATACATGGTATGAGAACCAAGAGTGTCATGGAGTTTGTTGATACTCGTATGAGAGATGAAATTGGTGAAAAGGAGGCAAGAAATGTGATTAACCTCAGGCTCTGGTGCCTCATGAAGGACCCATCTCTAAGACCTAGTATGACCCAGGCAGTACTCGTTATGGAGGGACTCCTGGAGCTCGGCCCCCCTCCTTTGGGTCGAATGGAAATCCTTCCACCTCCTCTCAGATCACATCATTTTCTCCAATATCAAAGGACACATCTAATCAACAATAATAACAACAGCACAAAGGCCTGAAAGCAGCAAAGTAGCAACGTTGAGGAGTGAATGGTTGTTGCAATTTGAGAGAACTTCCAACCAACCATCCCTCTGTGTCTATCTTCTGCTGATGCAACTCTCCCAAGGCATGGTATTATGCTAAGCATGTGGGTATCTACAGTTTTGAACCCTCAACCAGAACAAATCAAAATCAAAATCTCTCATTCACCTCAACAACACCCTTCATTATAATTGCCACAGTTATGCATATGGATTTAAATTTACTTTCAATTCAAATGAAAGTGTCAAGCTTGAACCCACATTCAATCAATCCTTACTTGGGCTGCAAAATTGGACAGGCAATCTGCCACAGGAAGTTCGGGTAGTAACAACTTTCAGTTGGCTGTATTTTATTTCAGTGGTTCACCTGCATAGAAAGATATATATGTATATGCAATATTATTCTTTTGAAATAGCAGAACAGAGTTAGTCATCAATGTATCAATGAATCAGTAGTCTATCAATTAATAGAGGTCATGCAAATGAATCTGACAGAAGTTGAGGAACACGAGTAAAAGAATTAGCTGCATGATTGATTGTAAATACAAATGGAATATGGGTTGAATGATACAAAGAGATTACTTGGTTCACTTGCATACTGTTGCACACAAAAACAAGAACAGAAACTACAGCTTTTCTAGATGTTGTAGGCTGTAGCTATTTTCTTTCTCCAAAGAAAGCTTTTTTTTGGGTTACCAACTATAGAGTTTATGTCACCCACTACTGTCAAGGTGCAGAATATAAAGATATTTTGGATTTTATTCTTCCCTTTAATAACTGCAACAACCTTCAATTTGCTATTATAATTCTATCATTCTGAAAATAGTTGTTATAATTCATTATGCAAAGTTTGGTATCAGGTTCACTAAGCAGGAATTAAGTATTTTATAGACGATCACATAAAGGTCTCCAATCATGCAAATTTTTCCATCTGGGTGACAAAGGACAGCAACTAACGGATTGCTGGATTCGTGCAGGGCCGAGAATTCTTTATATTTAAGCTTTGTATCCTCCGAAGATTTGATTTCTGCTCAATGTCCTGTTATCAATCTGTTAGAGAATCTGTGTATGTAACAGTTCTCAGTAGCTTACAGGTTGTGTACAAGTCCATACAAGGTTTGTTTCAATAATTCATATTAGATTAACATGTATTAGTGCTGCTTCTGTGATTATTTTTATGGTTTTATTCAGTGTCCAAGGCCTTACATGTAATTTTGAGCTACAGAAATGGCACAAAGGGTGATAGGTGTGATACTTTCTAGTAGGGCAAATATATCCCTGGGACAAGTACTTGGCTCAAAATTCTTTGGAATTCTGTCAATACTTGCTTGCTTCCCAGAGTACTGGTGAGTACTCACTGAGTATGCACATTGCAAAGTATCCCCAAATCAATAGTCACTCTATTTCTGTCATCAACATTTCCAACTTCTTCAATCCATTCATGGTGATGAAGCCAGAAAAAATCAGCGAAGAGGTTTGTATTTGGAAGGCCTGCCTCTGTTACACCAATATCTCTTTGAGTTTGAAGTTCTGGTGAATGAAGAGCTGCCTGAGCTGGGTAGGCATTTTCAGAACCAAATGCTCACGCCCTGCATGTATGCTAGCGGGTGGTTTATGACTGATTTCTCTGCAGATTTGCCTCTGCCATTGGCTGTTAGGATTTGGGACATTTTGGTCTATGAGGGCACGCAGAAAACTGTTTTGCAAGTGGGTTTGGAGCTACTCAAGCACTTTGAAGATGATTTGTTGAAATTTCCCTTCGAGGACCTGTTACAGTTCCTGCGACGCTTGCCTGAGGAGAATTTGGATCCTGACATCATATGCCGCATACACCTTGCCCTTAACTGCGTCCAACCACAAGCAAAACTACAGCCGTCTCATTTTGATCTCCACGTGGCGAAATCTGATTAGCGCGAAGGGCAGTACGGGATTTCTCTTATTGGTTGGGGTGAACAGTGTTTGCTCACCCCAAGCCCGCAATATTATAATAAGCATGTGTCCAATTTTGATAAGTTATAAGGACGAAACTAAAACTCTCTGATTGGCTGGGGTGAACAGTGGCTGCTCACCCCAAGCATAACACCTATATTTATACAAGGCTTCGTGTGCTTTATATAAAGTAAAAGTTGTTTAGCCATCAAAACAATCCGTTTTATATGATTACATCTGGGATTTATGTTTAAATTATTATATCAGAACCTATATTTTATAATTCCTCTTCGTTACATCACCTCCCTTTACATTCAGTGGAATATTTATGTGTGGTACATTGAACTGACAAAATTTTTTGTTTGTTTTATTTATTTTTGTAAGGTGGTTCATTCTTGAGATTGAAAGAAGATGTGATATAACGTAAAAATCATAATGGAATATTCTGGAATAAACTGAAATTTGTAGGGTTTGTTAGGGTCCTATAATAATAGGATTCATAATTTTGAATTGATTGTGATTAATCTTGTAATATGTACATACTTTGCTTTATGAAAATTGTTTTCCCATTTTAGAAAATGTAAAGAGAGTAAAATACGAAAAGAAAAAATCAAAGGACTAAAAAGAAAGATCGAAAATAAATAAAATATGAACCCCAACAAAAAAAGAAAATAAAATAGATCATGAAAGTGATGCAAATTCAAATGCCACTACTTTTTACTTTACTTTGCAAAAAATAGAATTGTGTTCGGCTTGTCAAATTATTCCACAATCCATGATAGTCAAACAACTTAATCTTGATTATTCATGCTTTAAATTTTATGTTGATAGATAGAGAATAAAGATCTAGCCAAATTGTTTAATCTTGGAAGATCAGTAGTTAGGTAGAGAATAATAATGAGCTGAACAGTTTAGTATGAGAAATTGGAAGTAATAAGGTTAGAATTAGATAGTTTGTTGTTGAAAGAAAAATAAATGGGGTCTGCAAGCTTAAATGCACCCAAATAATCAAAGAAAAAATGTTAGGGTAGATGATGGGTAGGTAGAAGCAGTTTTCACAAGGCATGGATAGCAGAAATTGATCATTTTATATTTACTGACTTCCCTCTAAATTTATTTTCCTTGTAAAAAATACCCCTCACCTTCATAATAATATTTTCTGTTACTACATTAATTTTTCCCTTACAAAAATCCCTTTTCCTTACTTTAAAAAGCATAGTTACCTTTGGAAAAGTGAAAAATCTCTTTAAAAATTTCAAAATACCCCCTAAAATACACTTTACCCTAAGTATTTTTTTAAAATGATGTATCGGGTCCCACTATGAAAAATCCTTCCTGGTATCAGTTTTGACATTAAACTTAGTGTGTTTAATCTCGCATCATATTCATTTAACCCCGACTGACCCCCCTCCCCCACCCCCCCCCCCCACCGATCATATTCATCGTATTTAATCCTTGTTTAAAATTAATATATTAGTTCCCGTATATACACATTTACCCCGTATTTAATTAATTCTCACATATATATATTATTCCCAACCCCTTATCTTATTATAACATATAGTTATTAAAACCCCACATTGTAAAGTCCCATACCCCACATATATTAACCCATTGCATATATGACATTTAACCCATCACATAATAAAAAAAACACTAGCCCCGTGGCTACCAAATTCCCAACGGATCCTGCTCATTCGCCCATCTGTCTGATCATTATTCCCCGAATCCAATGGTCAATATATCCTATCACACGCCCGAAATCATGTTCTTTAAAATCACTCTGACCTTGAGAAATGAGTGGTTTGTATGTCCCCACACCCCACTACATGGCATCTTTCCATTCCGTTGCATCCCTCCAAATAATACTGCCTGTCAGCTTTTGCCGACACAAAAACCTCCAAGTGATTTCTTCTTCCCATTATGAAAACCGCTCCCATTTGAAAATTAAACCCCATGGATTCAAGCTTAATAAATGTGGATTAAAACATAAATACCGCCCTTTCCATGAGTTTTCACCATTTTGATTACAATTTGGACGGAGAGAGCATTGCTAACCTATTCCTAAGCAACAAGTTACTCTCCTAATCCGTTATGAAGCCATTTCTACCTTAATTCAGAAAATTTTGCTAGTACATCCATTACAGAACTAGTCTAAGGCTATATAAATATCATTTTAAAGCCTATTTCATTTTCAGAAAGCCTCAAAACCCCTTCTAAAACATAAAAGCTTCATTTTTCAAGGTATAAATACCAAGACCATTTCGTAAGCTAAAATAAAGTAACAGTTAATTGAACATGCTAGGATCCTTGCACACCATAGAAAAGCTAATTTTCTCCTCCAAACCCTTTCCGCATACCCAATTCATCTTTTTACAAATATTCCAGAGGTACTAAGTTATTTCTTGATCACAAAGAATAAGTAGTTAATCAATTATTCAGCATTGTAGACCAGAGGAAAAACCATTGTCTCTTCCCAAACCCTTCTAGAAACTTTAATCTTTCAGAGGTGCTCCTAAAGGCTTGAGACTATTTTCCAAGCCAAAAGAGTAAGTTAATTGAATAAAATCAAAACAGCTATGGCTTACCAAGGTATTTTAACTGTCAAAACCCTACAACTTCATGTTGTAGATGTAGAACATACTCCCCTTGCAGACAAAGACTTTAAAATTAGTGACCCTGTCATTTAGTTTAATCTCCTTCAGCTCCACTGTTGGAGCCATGACAAGTCAATTGACCAAGCTGATGATGTATTCCTTTGGGAGTCTAATTTTACCAAGTATTAATCCCACATACCTTCCAGTGTGCAGAGGTTATAAGAATTTTCCAAACTTTCTATTTCCTCGATCAAAGAGCCTTTGTAACCCCTGGTAAAGAAATTTTATTCACGATCATAGCTGACTCCATAAACCAGATGCTAAAAATTCATCCTAGAGCTGATGAAACCCCACTGTCCATTGAGATCCTCACTGAGTTATATTTTAAAATGGACTTCCCCAAGAGGTTGTAGATATTCCAAACGTTCATTCCCTCATGAGTAGCAACTCCTGAAACTAATCCTCCTTATCAAGCAGTTATTTTCTCTAAGACAGCCAGGAATATCATCTCAATGATTTTAAGTATTCTAGGTTATTTCACTAATGAGCATGTTGATGCTTCAGTCCTAGGATTTATTTCTATTTTCTCTCCTGGTCAGTCTCTTGCTTTCATATTCAAATTTTCCTAGTACCTTTCAGATACCATGCATGAAAAATTGGTTAAATTACTAGAGGAGGTAGTATTCAAATACCGTTAAGTCTTATTTCACATGTTTTTATACTTTGAATATTAAAGATTTTCCTTCAACATTAAAAAACTAGCTGTTGAAGGTAATCCTCAGTCAGTAATATTTTGGACTCCATTAATCAGGAAAGATTCCACACAGCCCACATACAAAGACTTCATTGACTTATTCATCCATCCAATTGTCAACATGCTAAACAAAAATAGTTAACCAAGAGTCAGTGATGATATAAAAAATAACCTGCAATTATTAGAACAAAGTAGGACAAAATATCGATACCTTTATCAGAACCACACATAGATTAGGGTATATGGATCTAATCTCTTTCCATATAAGCTGCCCAAATACCTCCCAATGAGGTTATTTTCCCTGGAGCATATCAGGTAGATCCTTAACTCTAATGAAATAAATTTCCTGTCAGCCAAAAAGAAGACAGTTTAAAATAAAGAATCAGATTAGTCCTTTTATTTGCAACAGTAGAGGTGCAGGTCAACAAGTAGAATACTATTTGCAAGAATTAAAGTTCAGTGAATGTTTCCAATGATATTATGATCCTTTAGGAGTGATAAGAAAACTAAGGATTAAGTTAAGTTAACTCCTTGTTTACATCAATCCAAGCCATATATTTATAAATACTCCAATCAGTCTGAATGGATGGAGAACACTTTGAAAGAGGCAGAGAATTAAGGTGATACTAGTGCCATCTTGCAAACTCGAGCCCCACGGGATAGGAACTCCCAAAGAGTCAGCAAAGAAGGATCATACACTGCTAAAACTACCACTAAAAAAAATTGAAAATGATGTACATGAAGAAGCCCAAATTAAATCATATATATGAGGAAGTGGAAAATATTGAGGTCATAAATACATATGTAGTGGTAAAAGACAATTCTCCTCCAGGATTTTCAGAGGAAACTCATCAGCCTTCAACATCTAAAACTTAGATTATTCAGAAACAAGATAGTGTTGAAGTGTTTTTATCCAGTAAAATAGCAGAAAAAGAGTAGGATATTATGTAAAAGTACAAAGAAATCAAGATTAGGAATGAAGCATTAAAGGCTGACACTTATGCCCAATATTGGAAGCAGACACCTAGTGACCAAGGAAGGTTTCTTTCTGCATTTGAATACAAGAATAGGAAGATGCAGATGACTTTGTTATAGCCCACAACGAAGGTTCCTAATTCGTTAGCATATCATAAAAATACATCATATGAATTTCAAGCTAAAGATATTAATCCTATAGACCATGTTATCCATGTCAACCCCCATTAAAATTTTTGGCCATCAGCCCCTCTTGAACCTTTCAAATTTCCTACCGTGGCCCAAGAAACCTTTTTTCTCTTACCGTTGCCCTCCTCCGCATCCAAATTTCATAATCAAGGGTCAAAAGGCTCGCTTTTGAAATATTTAAATCCGAGCCCCTTTGGTCCTAGCCTCCTACAGCTAGTATTTCACGTGACCCGGGCACATAACCCTGTGCCAGATCAAAAGGAGCTCATCGTTTAAATGCTATCGGGCCCGCTCTCAGCCGTCAGATCAAACATAGATCAACATTCCACGACCTGCCGCCCTGGTGGACCCCGCGGCATCGATGCCAAAACCGGCCGGTTTATTTCGCACCACCTTTGCTGGGCAGGTGGTATTCCCCATCGGGCCAGCGATTCCACATGCTGCGTGACAAGTGTCCCAGAGTATGATCCCAATACCGCCCCATTTTGCGCGTTAATGATCGGCCCAGGATGCGCAGCGAAATCGACGAGAACCATCAGATCTGTAAAACATCATCCAACGGTGGTCGCTCTTCAGAGCTGCACGGAAGATAGCCCAAGTTGAACGACGCCCAGGCCCACCATCTCATTGTTCCCCAATACAATTTTAGTCGTCGATATTGTTTTAAGATTGAATGGCCCAGATCATTCCCCTACCACGCTGTTAGTCCTGTACTCCTCCACGTCATCACCCCCGCATATTTGTTATATTTCATCCACCATTATGCATTTCGTTTACTTTTAAATGTTTTACGTTATAAGCCTTCGCCCGTCTCATCCACCATTATTCCATTGTGTCTTCACCACCACCTTGCATACTGCCACCATGTTATCATGTCACTCTATCACATGGCCACCTCCATTGCATTTCCATCCCTGTGCTTGGTTTTATTTAACACCTTTGTGTGTTTTGCAGGTTTTAGCGACGAGAAATCACCATAATTTACAGCCTCCATTGAAAAACCCAAGGACGTGTCAAAAGACAGGTTATCAAGTGCATAATTCATGAGAAAAATCTTGGGCAGTTGCTGATGATACGACATCCATTAAAGAAGCCCAGGTAAATATTCACTGAACCCTCCAGAGCAATTAAGACACAGGTTCCCTGCAGATAAAGATCCTGATGTCGCGGCAAAGGAGTATTAGTTAGGGAGCAGGAAATTCAACATCCGGTGCCGAAGATTTTAAATAAAAATTCGAATTTCAGAAGGCAAAGAGTATAAGTGCACCAAAATCATATCCTCTAGGTTTAATTTCAATAGATTTTTCTCTCAGGAAGGTACAGGATGTTGCATATTTTATTCTTCATGTCTTATCCCCAGAGAAGTTTGCACCTACAACATTTACTTCATGGAGTCGGCCTCAGAGTACCTATAGCTCAGCATATTAATTAAGCCACATGGGCGCGAATGTTTCCGCCATTTTTTTCAAATTAAGCAAATTAAATGTTTCACCTACTTCTTTTATTAGTTTATGTTCTCCTTCCTCTATAAAAAGGAGGAAGAAAAACATTGTGGGGGTTCCAGATTTTTATCAAAGAATTGTGCTGTGAAAGGAATTTTTGTATGCATTCTGTATAAGCTCTTGTGTGAAGGCTCAGAGCCCGTAGAGTCTCAGTGAGGAGGAGTTCTATCCGTAATGAGGATTCTGGTCTTTGGTATTTCACATTATGTAACTTTCTCTTATGTGTTTAATATAACATTTCATTTCATCCACTTTCTTGTATCATGTTTTGGAATGCGAGTGGCTCATTGGTTTGGTAAGGATTCATCCTAGTTGATGCCCATACTTAAATCATTCAAGCGCTTTAAATATGGCTCATGCATGATATACTGTTCCATATTCATCTCAACCATCTTTCTGCTATATTAGTTTCCTTGGGAGGGTGCTTTTAAAACACCATTGTCATGTATGGATTCTTAGATTGATAAGCCCATATATGGTTCTGTTGTGTATCTGGGTATCAGCCCAATGTTGACTAGTATCTTCTTAACTTTTCTTTCACCGCATTCACTTTCTGATATTTGATTTCTGTGGCATATTACTTGAATCGGCCCTCTTTACAGTAAATTGTCTCTTAACTGTCTGATGCTTTTGTGTTGGAGCTTTGCATCTTGTCTCTGCAACATTACTTTCCTTGTGGCAGTTTCTGTAAGTTCTGGTCCCATTAAAATCAATTTCCTTGTTCTACAAGAGATAGCAGGAGAGTTTTGGATTGACACCCCAGTTTTATGATACACTCCCTGCTATGATAAGATGTCCTAGGCACTGGTCTATGGCAACTCTAGGCTGTCTCTAGGAGTGAAAATTTATGTCGACAACATCTTTCTGGCGCCGTTGCCGGGGACGGATTTAAGAATATCAGTTTCCCTGGGCCTCGACAAATCATATTCACTCTCTAATCAGGTGAGCATGGAGAGTTGAAGAGTTGCATATCTCTCACCTTGGCGACTCCACTGTTGTTTATTTGATAAATCTATTTGTAGTCCTGGCTCCTCGTAAGCCATACCTGAGGTCAGATAAGTCTAAGCCAAAGACACCTTCTGTGCCTGACCCTGAAAAGACCATACATAGAAGAAGTTGGAAAGAGAGGGGATCAGTCCGTGCTGAAATCCCTGAATGTTCTGTAGAAGATTATCCATCCTCTTCTTCTCAAGAAATCCAAGTAGAAAATCCTGACCCCACTGTTGGAGATACATAATATTTTTCAGATAGCCCACTTAGAGGAGGTGTTAGAATTGAAGATAGTTTTCACCCTACCCCTGAGGCCGAAGAAGTCAAGGAAGTCACCGAGGTAGCTGTTGTTAACCGTGAGCTATTCCCATCCACACCTCAGGCTGCTGTTCAATATATTCCTATTGTTATTCATACTCCACTTCCACCTCCACCTCTTCCTCCATTTGTACATCAAATTGTTGCACAACCTCCTCCTCCTCCAATGGTTAATGTCCCAGCCTTTTTGTTGAATAAATATGCCCCCCTGGCATTAGCCCAAGTGTTGAATGATATGCCACAGGATTATTTGAAGATCTTGCCCAGATTCACTGGGGAAAATGAAATTGATGCTCAGAAACATCTTGAGACTTTCTGCTCTTTTGCAGAAAACTTCAATGTAGAACACTTGGACGTAGTCTTAAGATTATTTGTGCAATCTCTGGACGGTAAAGCCAAGAAATGGTTCAAGACATTGGGAAACCGTTCCATAGCCACATGGGACAATATGGAAAATACTTTTCTCAGAAAATGGGGAGAAAAGAAAGATCATGGACAGTGTCTTACTGAGTTCAATACACTCAAGAAGAAACATAATGAAGGGGTGTCAGAATTCATCAAAAGATTTAATAAGTTATATCTAATCCTCCCTGCAGATATGAAGCCTCATCAGAATGCTGCCAAAGTTGTTTTCATAGTAGCCTTTGACTCAAATTTCGGTTTCTCTCTCAGGGAAAGAAAGCCTGCCACCCTAGATGATGCTCAGTTAGATGCTCTTGAGTTGGAGGCAAATTTTGCTTCCACTGGAAAATTAAAAGTGAAAACTGAACAAGATACTAGAAGAAGGGGGAAAGAGGAAGTATCTACTTCAAATCAGGACAGAGACTCTGACAGGATGGAGGAAATAAGAAAGATGATTAAAAAGATGGTTAAGCTAGAACTGGAGGCCAAGAATTCAGCCCCCAAGAATTTTTATAATGCTCCAAATAGAGGTTACAACCCTCAATATAGAAAGCCACCCATGCAGATATTGCCAAGGGAAACAAAGGAGCAACAAGATCAAGTACCACATCCCTTGTACTTGGATGATCCAGAAGATAACCCTGCTGAAGATGCTGCCTATGAGGTAGAATGCCCGTTGCAAGAAGAAGAAGAGTTTGGAGATACAGAGGAAGCAGAAGTTGATCATTGTTGTAAACAATTTAAGGACTTCATGCTAGCACAATTCAATAGAAAATATGATCTCAGATCTTCAAGGAAGAGGACTCGAACTCAAGATCAAGAAGAAGAGCCTCCCCAGAAAGAAGTACCTGCTCAAATGTACCCAACAATGCAAAAAGTCGCAGATAAAGGTAAGAGTCCTCTAAACAAACCTCTGCAGTCTAACGATCAAACTCCTTCTTCCTCAAAAGTAGTTACTCCTCCCACGGTCAGAGTTCATGTCAAGAGAATAAATGGAAAACCTCTCCTTCTTTCAATTTACAAAAATAACTTGATAAAGTTAAGATCCAAATCCCCCTGACTGAACTGTTAAAACAACCTGTTTATCAATCTCAAGTCACTTCTTTATTTTTCCCTCCTGAAACACCAATAATTCCAGACAGTCTTAATCTCCAAGAAGAAAGACCCATGGTTGTGTTTGGCCCTCATGTCGAGGAGATAGATCCTTCTACTCCTCCCTTCTATGTGTCTCTGGTGATTCATGACCTCCTGTTGCACAATTGTATGTTAGATTCTGGGGCTTCCCATAATCTTATGCCCCTATCAGTCATGGAACAACTAGGACTACAGATCACACGCACATATAAATACCTCTATTAATTTGATTCCAAAAGAGTTAAATGTCTAGGGATGATTAAGGACCTGGTAGTAAACCTGGCCCAAATTCCAGCAAAAAGTGTAGTAATGGAAATTGTGGTGGCTAACATCCCAGCTCGCTTTGGCATGCTGTTGTCAAGGTCCTGGGGAACAAAAATTGGTGGGTCACTTAAACTAGACTTAACATATGCCACTATTCCAATTTTTGGTGGCCAGGAGAGGAGATTATACAGAGAAACCATATTTGTCAAGATGGTGACTAAGGCTGACAGCTCAGAGAATTCACCAGTCTACAACAAAGAAGGAGATTTCTCATGTTTAATGTTAGAAGAAGATCAAAATTTTGCTCATGAACCTTCCTTCTGCCAAATTAAGACTGAGCAGCCTTCAGAGAACCATGGAGCAGGGGTATGGACTTTACATTTTGATGGAGCAAACTCAAGAGAAGGTAACGGGGCTAGAGTATTATTAATCTCCCCTACAGGAAATTGGATCCCACTATCTTTTAAATTGGAATACGAAGCTACTAATAATGTAGCTGAATATGAAGCACTATTATTGGGATTGCAAATAGCCAAGAGAATGGGGATACAGTGTTTAAAGGCTCTGGGAGACTCTGAGCTGGTGGTCAGACAAACCAGAAATCAATGTCAAACTAAACATCCACGGCTGAGGGCATATAGAAATGAAGTGTGGGACATGGTGGAGAATTTCTTTTCAACATTTAATATCCAGTTCATGCCCTGGGAGCAAAATAGAATGGCAGATTCACTTGCTGTAGCTGCCAGTACATTTCATCCTCTTCAGAACCCTCTCCTGAGGTATGAAATTGAGGTACGTTATAGACCATCAATCCCAGATAATATTAAGCACTGGTAGGTATTTGAAGATGAGGAACAAATAAAGAGATTCCTGGAAATAGTGGGAGAATTCTCTAATATGGAGATTGATGATTGTGAAGAAGAGGAGGTTGAGAATGTCTCAGAAAATAATTGGGAAGAGAAGATGGCAAGAAGTAAAGTGCTGCAGCCAAAAGGAAATGTCATCCCTAGAGGGTTGGTGCCTCTAGAAAGGTTATTTGATAAAAATGATGTCCCAGCGCAGCCTAGTAAAGTGATAGAAGAAGATCAGGTAGAAGATCTAAACCTGGGCACTGATGCTGACCTTAAAATTGTGAATCTATCCAAGAAGGTCCCAGGGGAATATAAATAAAAATACCTGAAGTTATTTCAATCTTATAAAGATGTATTTGCATGGTCCTATTAGGACCTGAAAACTTTTGATCTCAATATAATGTAGCATAAAATTCCTCTGAGGGAAGATGCAAAACCTTATAAGCAGAAGCTTAGACAGATAAATCCTCTCCTACTTCCCTCCATTGAAAAGGAAATCAAAAAGCTGCTCAAGGCCAAAATAATTGTACCATTGAGGTACTCAGAATGGGTGGCAAACCTTGTCCCTGTTCGAAAGAAGAATGGAGAAATAAGGCTGTGTGTGGATTTCAGGAATTTAAATAGAGCATCTTTAAAAGATAATTATCCACTCCCCAAAATGGACCACATCCTGCAGAAAGTAGTGGGAGCTTCTAGGATGTTAATGATGGATGGATTTTCTGGTTATAATCAGGTGGCTATACTTCCAAAAGATCAAAAGAAGACTGCTTTCACCACGCCATGGGGAACATTTATGTATGCCAGGATGCCATTTGGATTGATTAATGCAAGGGCCACTTTTCAAAGGGCCTTGGATATTGCTTTTGTTGGGGAGCAGGATAAATTTTTGGTGGTGTACCTTGATGATATTACAGTGTTTTCAAAAAATTATGCTGAACACATCGAGCATTTATGAAGAACTTTTAAAAAATGGAGAAGGTATGGCCTTTCTCTCAATCCAAAAAAGTCTTTATTTGCATTAGAGGAAGGCAAAATTTTGGGGCATATTGTAACTAAAGAGGGAGTAAAAATAGACCCTAAAAGAGTGGAAGTTATAAATGGTATTTCTTTCCCCAGAAATAAGAAAGAAGTGCAGGTGTTCCTAGGCCGAATCAATTTTCTGAGAAGGTTTATTCCTAACTATGCTGAGATAGTTAGGCATATAACTGATATGCTGAAAAAGAATAATGAAGTAAAATGGTCTCAGGAATCTAGAGATGCATTCACCAGAATAAAACAGGCATTTGCTGAAGCTCCTGTGCTAGCTGGGCTAGATTATACTAAACCATTTATGATCTTTTCTTTTGCTTCACCTCATACAGTAGTTGGAGTGTTATTACAGAAAAATGAAGATGGATATGAGCAGCCAATTGCGTTCTTCAGTCAGGTTCTTCATGATGCAGAACTGAAGTATAATATATTGGAGAAACAAGCCTATGCCCTGGTGAAATCCCTCAAAGCTTTTCGCATATATATTTTGCAGTCTCACATCACTGCATTTGTGCCTACTGCAGTTGTTAAAGATTTCCTTGTTCAGCGAGACAGTGAAGGAAAAAGGGGAAGGTGGATTGCAAAAATACAGGAGTATGATCTGGACATCCGTCCAACCAAGTTGATCAAAGGACAGGGACTTGCAAAAATTATATCCGAATCAAACTATTAGGCTTTGGGCATAAATCTGTCTATGATAGCAACTGGGGAGTCTGAGAATGAAAAAGAACAGCAAGGACTGTAGGTAGCCACTCATAAAGCACATATAAAATATCTCACTAGTCCATGGTATAAAGAAATAGTGGAATATCTTTTAACACTCAGTTGTCCTCCAAGTTGTGATAAAGCAAAATACAGGGCATTAAGATTGAAATCACAGAAATACATAGTTGCTAATGGGCAGCTATATTGGAGAGATCCTTCAGGCATACTACTATTATGCCTCACAGAAAATGAAGTGGAAAATATAATGATAGAATTTCATGAGGGAATCTGTGGAGGACACTACAGCTAGAGGGCTACAGCTCATAAAATCCTGAAGGTCGGTTTCTACTGGCCAAAATTATTTGGAGATGTTTTTACTTGGGTTAGAGCTTGTGATAAGTGTCAGAAATTTGTCAGAAGGAAAAATTAGCAACCGCTAAACACAGAACATATGCAGATGAACCATTTCCAACAATGGGGAATATATTTTATAGAAAGAGATTCACTCCACCCTCAAGTGGCCACAAAAATAAGTTATTGGACTCCACACATTATTTTACAAGATGGGTGGAAGCCATACCGCAAGGAATGCTAATTTCCATTAATCGTCATCATAAAGTTTGAGGAAATATTATATCCGTGTTTGGTCATTTCATTGAATAGGACCATAATGCACAAGCTTCAAGTTTGAAAAATTTGTAAACTTCGCCGCAGCATAATATTACATTGAAGCACTCACAAAATTTACTATCCAGGGAATGTTTTTGCGTAGCCTTCTAACAAAAACTCAAAGAGGCCTTTAAAAAAGACTATAAATGAAAATGAAAATTAGAAGAATTGGGATTCCCAATTGAAATATACTCTATGGGCTAATAGAATCACCAACAAGAGAGCAACTGGGAAATCTCCATATGAATTGGTGTATGGACGAGCAGCAGTGTTTCCTGTGCAGTTGGCCTTGCCAGTAGCACGTTTCATGCAGGAAAGTCAGGAAGAACCTGATGATATGGTCAGAAGAATTAATCAATTGGTGGAATTAGAGGAAACACGGAACCAAGTGAGTCAGAGACTAACAGAATATCAAGAGAAAATGAAACATATATTTGATCAACATGCAAAAGATAGAAAATTGCAGATTGGAGACCTGGTGCTCAGGTGGGATGTAAGGAGGGCTGAAAAAGGAAAGCATGGAAAATTTGATCCCCTCTGGTTCGGCCCATTTAAAATTGTGGAACAGGGAGGAAATAACACGTTTATATTAGAGAATTTTCAGGGTGACCTGCTGGATGCCCCTGTAAACAGCCAATTCCTAAAGCCCTACTTTCAATTCTGATTCAGGCAGGGAGTGCCTGCTGTACCATACTGTATATAAGTTTTGTTTCAGTTTTTGTTTCAACAAGGGATGTGTGCTAATGAATTGTGAAGAGAAATGCAGCGGGGCTGAACAGCATAGTTCACATAAATGATAATCAGGTGGTCTGCAGGTTCTCGACACGTCCAGGGATGAACGTGTCGTCCCCAGATGGAGCCGATGTTATCCATGACAGCCCCCATTAAAATTTTTGGCCATCAGCCCCTCCTGAACCTTTAAAGTTTCCTATCGTAGCCTAAGAAACCCTTTTTCTATTTACCGTTGCCCTCCTCCAAGCTCAAATTTCATAATAGAAGGCTGAAAGACTCGCTTATTGAAATATTTGAATCTGAGCCCCTTTGGTCCTAGCCTCAGACATCCAAATTCTTCATGTGACTCCGAAGCATAATCCCGTGCCAAGACCAAAAGGAACTCATCATTTAAAGCTATCGGCCCACTCTTAGCCGCGTCGTATCAAACACGTATCAACGTTCCACCTATTCGCCGCCCTAGTGGACCCCGCGCTATGCATCGATGCCAAAACCGACCGGTTTATTTTGCACCACCTTTGTTGGGCGGTGTGGTATTCCCCATCGTCAAAGAATTCCACACGCTCGCGTGCACAAGTGTCCTAGAGTACGATCCCAATATCGCCTCTATTTCGCATTATCTCCGGGCAAAGACGTGCATCGAAATTCATATAAACCGCCCGATCTTAAGCATTCGATCCAATGGCTCTTGCTTTCCAAAGTAGTGCAGCTTTTAACTCCCATCCACATCGCCTGGCCCACCACCTCATTGTTCCCTAAGACAATTTTAGCTGTCGATATTGTTTTAATATTGAATGGCCCAGATCATTCCGCTGCCACGTTGTTAACCCTGTACTCCTCCACATCATCACCCCCGCATATTGGTCACATTTCATCCACCATTATGCATTTCATTTAATTTTAAACATTTTCTGTTATAAGCCTCCGCCTGGCTCATCCACCACTATTCCACTGTGTCTTCACCACCACCTCGCTTACTGCCGCCATGTTATCATGTCACTTTGTCACACGGCCACCTCCATTGCATTTCCATCCCCGTGCTCACTTTTATTTAACACCTTTGTGGGTTTTGCAGGTTTCAGCGACGATAAATTACCATAATTCACATCCCTTATTGCAGAGGTCAAGGGTGCGTCAAAGGACCGGTTTTTAAATGCAAAATTCATGAAGAGGGTCCTAGGTAGTTTCTTAGATGCGACTTTCATTAAAAGAAGTGGGACTCAGATCTGTCCATCCTTCAAGAACCATTCAGGAGGCAGATTCTTGTAGATGAAATTATTAAGGGTGCAGATAAAGAATGTGAGTCAGAGAGCGAGAAATTCAACGTCTAGAGCCGAAGATTTTAATTAGCCATACCACATTTAGAAGCCAAAGAGTACAAGTGCATCAAAATCATATCCTCCAGGTTTAACTTCAGCAGATTTTTCTCTCAGGGAAGTACAAAATGTTACATATTTATTCTTCATGTCTCATCCCTGGAGAGACTTGCACCCACAGTAATTACTTCATGGAGCAGCCATAGAGTACCTACAGCATCCTTGAGCTATCAAGTAGTATGGGCGCGAATTATTTCCGCCATTTTGTTTTAATGAAACAATTAATTGTTTTCACCTACTTCTTTTATTAGTTTCTCTTCTCCTTCCTCTATAAAAAGGAGGAAGAAAGACATTGTAAGGGTTCCAGACTTTTATCAGAAAATTGTGCAGTGAAAGGCATTTTTTGTATACATCTTGTAAAGTTTCTGTGTGAAGGCTCAGAGCCCGTAGGGTCTTAGTGAGGAGGAGTTATGTCTGTAATGAGGATTCTGGTCTATGGTATTTCACAATATGTAACTTTCTCTTATGTGTTTAATATAACATTTCATTTCATTCACTTTCTTGTATCATGTTTTGGAATGCGAGTGGCTCACTGGTTTGGTAAGGATTCATCCTAGTTGATGCCCATACTTAAATCAGTCAAGCGCTTTAAATATGGCTCATGCATGATATATTGTTCCATATTCATCTCAACCATCTTTCTGCTATATTAGTTGCTTTGGGAGGGTGCTTTTAAAACGCCATTATCATGTATGGATTCTTAGATTGATAAGCCCATATATGGTTCTGTTGTGTATCTGGGTATCAGCCCAATGTTGACTAGTATCTTCTTAACTTTTCTTTCACCGCATTCACTTTCTGATATTTGATTTCTGTGGCATATTACTTGAATCGGCCCTCTTTACAGTAACTTGTCTCTTAACTTTCTGATGCTTTTGTGTTGGAGCTTTGCATCTTGTCTCTGCAACATTACTTTCCTTGTGGCAGTTTCTGTAAGTTCTGGTCCCATTAAAATCAATTTCCTTGTTCTACAAGAGATAGCAGGAGAGTTTTGGATTGACACCCCAGTTTTATGATACAATCCCTGCTATGATAAGATGTCCTAGGCATTGGTCTATGGCAACTCTAGGTTGTCTCTAGGAGTGCGACATTTTTGGTTTGACAATGTAATTTATAGACTTTCACAAACAATCTAGTGAAATGTTGTATTCTACTATGAAAAATAAAGCCATGAGTGTGCAAAAGCTACAAAACACTCTAGAAAACATCAGAGGTTAGCTAAAGCTAGAAAAGGCTTCTTCACAAGCCAAACGTAATAGAATCAAATCACTAGAACATTTGGTCATTGAGGTAGGATATGATCCTAAAAATTTCAAAGGTGCAAAAGAACTGATAAAGAAAAAGAATGCACACATTACTGCATCAAAGAAACAACTCAAATTTCCTCCTACTAAACATCCACAGGAAAAATAAGTTTTATAAAATGAAGGAAAAAATGATGAGATGATGAATTTCATTCTTCAGTTAACTTCCCAATTGAAAGACATGGAAAATGAGATGGATAAGTTAGTGGACGAGAAAAATGCCAGCATGGAAGCTGTCCCTATCACTTCTATTCCTACAGTCACCATAGTAGTTCCTTCTACTCTAGCAGAGACATTGGCCCCAACAGTTAGAGTAACCACATCACTTCTGATTTGATCATTAACTACATCAGCTATAGAGTCATCTACATCAGCACCACAACCAAATGATGAAGTAGGAAAAATAATTAAAGAAATTCAGGAAACTTCCATCGAGATTAATGAAATAAATAGACTTAAAGAACAATTAAAAAGTTTGGAGGATGAGAAGAAACTATCCCAAATCATGCACAAAAATGACAGAACACCAATAGATTGAATGAGAAAATCTAGAGGCTAGAAATGGAGTTGATACTGACAGAACCACTGTCACAAGAAAAAAATAGTTATGGGCCAATAAATATCATTGACTCTGTCAATGATATTTGGGCATCCATTCAGGTTAATTATGAACAGAAGGATCTTGTCATAGCAGCAACTGAAGCCATTGAGAAAATAAAGGAAGAACTTGGTAAGAAGCCAAAGTAGGCTAATGAAATCATTAAGTTTCTTAATTCAAATAATAATCAGGAATTGGAAGAAATATGTATAGCTAATAGGACACAAACAATTCCCGAAGTTAGAAAATTTATTTCTAAAAGCAACTTGATAATATAGTTGGATGAAAAATTTCAGAACATGGGGCTTGCCATAGGAAGATTCATGGTAAAGTTTGATATTTTGAGGAAGAAAGCCCTACCAAATCCATTGGTTATTAATGGAAAGTTGATGAAACACGAGGATTAAAATAAGAAAATTAGAGAAGTGGCAAAGGAACAAGCCAACATTCCTTCCTCAAAAGGAGTTCCTACAGAGTGTCCTCATCGACTTTAGGAAACTTGTTTAACTTCAGATGAGGTAAACCATTCTGTTTCATTTATAAGCCAAATTTTGCAAACTAAATAGTGGCCAATTTAAGTATCTAAAGGAATGGTAAAAATAAAATTACCGTGGCTTATATTTGGAAAAGTTGATTAATTCTATCAGACAAGAACTCGTAAAACATGGATCTCAAATGAAGATCAGAATAAAAAAGGCGTAAAACAGTAGTCAAATGAAGAACAGGCAACAAAAAGTTAAAGAGTATCACATCGCTAAGAGTATCACCAAAAGAGGACACTCTTTGATTGCAACTTTGATTAAGGAATTTGATGAAGTCCTCCTTCAACATTATATTGAATTAAATGCTTTACCTGGTTATAACCCTAAGGCTTCTACCAATCATTTATAATCTGTAAATTCATCCTTATTTAGTACCACTTTGTCTACTATTTCACCTGCACTCTGTTCAACTGAATCATTCATTCCAAAACTTCCTCTTCATGATAGAGTTTTATTTCCATCTCCAAACACTTTAGGTTCACCTTCTAGCACTACTGTACACTTTCTAATACTTCAACAACATTTCCAAGTACATCATCTAGTATCCCAAGCACATCTGCCAGTACTTCAACCTAATGACCAAGCACCACAAATTTACCTCCTAGCCAAACTATAATATTATCCATGGCAGCGAGATATGCACCTTTGATCCTACCAGCTCAATTACATGCCATGCCCCAATATTATTAACGGAAAATATTGGAATTTGATGGAACTGGCCAATACACTGTAGAGCAACATGTGAAAAAAATGACATATTATTTTGAATTGCATGAAATAGATGAGGTTGATGTTCAAATGAGATTCTAGCTGAGGAAGTAAAAAAGTGGTTTAAAGCTTTACCTGCCAATCATATTGCTGATCTAGAAGTTTTTCATGTATTATTTATAAATAGATGGGAGAAAAAGAATAATTCTTTACAAATTCTATATGAATATGAAAACATTAGAAGGTATCCTAATGGGTCATTTTAGGACTATTCTATTAGGTTCAACACCATCTATAATGCTATTCCAACAAACATTAAACCCGCACTAGATCTAGCTTTAATCAAATTTTTTGATGGTTTTGACACTGATATGTCATACAAATTGAGGGAAAGAAATCCACAAACATTGGAACGAATGCAAAGCAATGTATTTAGTGTAGAAGCAAACTTGTTAGCCAAGAGAAATAGAATGAGAAATGAACGAAGAGTCACTATAAAAAAGGAATCATCCACATGAGACTGTAAAATAGATAATTTAGAAAAAACCATGGAAGCAACGATAGAGAGGTTAGAAATCATGGAAATAAAACCATAGTGGGATAATCAACAACAAGTTCCACAAATAAGAAATAAAAATTTTAGAAGGAATCCCAACACTGGTAAATCTAGAGAATCAACACCGGATCAACAAATAAGACCATGTTTCCAAGATAACTATGCTGAAAGTTATCACCAAAATGAAGAAGATGAAGATACCCAGATTAATTTAATTGGAATTAATGATGATAATAGTATTTTTCTTACACAAGAAGAACAAGAATTATTCATGCTGCAATAGTTACAATTAGAATCTAGGGAATCATTTGATTATAAGAAAGGTTATGATACTGCAATAAATGAAGTTCACAAGAAATATAAACTTAGGAGTAAGAAAAATGTAGAAGCTCCTACTAAGAAAACTTCCCAAAACAAAACCAAGAAAACATTAGATGCTCCTGCAACAAAAGTACTAAAATTCTCCCTAGAGAAATTTAGCAAAACTCTAGTTCAAATTAGAAAAAATCAAGTCCTAATCAGAAAATTACAACTCCAAAAATTGCACCAAGACCTAAAATTGCAGATAATACAGATTCTATTGTTAAAACATCAGTTGATCCTAAAAAATCTATTGCTACTCAAACAACCATTTCTGCTAAAACAACATCAGTTGCTCATAAAAAATCAGCTCATCCTAAAACTTCAACCACTGCTAAAACAACTGTTGAAACTTGAAAATCTACCAAAACTACCACTGCTACTCGAATTATCCCAGATAAGAAAATTGAAAACAACAAAATAGTGGAAACAAAAAATGAAAAAAAATTGTAGATAACAAGAGAAAAACACTCAAACTGCAGTTAGTAAAGAAGAAATCACTCAATTAGGAAAAACACAAGTACCATTTAATATCCAAACTGAAAATATGAATTCCATTAACAAAGTTGGTAAAACATGATTTATATAAAGATAAAATTACTAAAACATTGAACATAAATGAAAGAGAAGATTTAGTCAATTTGAATGATGACAAACCTAAATTAATATTTGGTCCTCATATAAATGGTAAAAACCAAGAAGGTGGTGTTCCTCCTTTCTACATTAGCTTGAATATTCATGATAATATTTTACACAATGTTATGCTAGGTTCTGGAGCATCCCACAATTTAATGCCAAAATCTATCATGGAAGCCTTAAATCTTAACATCACTAGGCCATATAAAGATCTTTTCTCTTTTGATTCTAGCAAAGTTAAATGCCTTCGTTTAATCAAATATTTGTGTGTCACTTTAGTCCAATACCAAGCCAAGAGAATTTTCATGGATATTTTACTTGCAGATATCCCTCCTAAGTATGGAATGCTATTATCTTGCCCATGGGGAGAAAAATTGCAGGGATCTCTACAACTAGACATGTATTATGCCACTATTTCAGTATTTGGATAGCCAAAAAATATTTACAGAGAAGCCTTAATGAATTACATGGTCATTAGTATAGAACAACCATAGAACTATCCTATTTATTCTGTACACTAATATGGATTCTTTCATTTTTTTTAATTTAGAATCTGGCACAAATAAAAACACAAAATTAAAACAGAAACATAAAGAAGTTTAGAGTGATAATATATTTCATGAATCAATGTGGCATGTAGATTTTGATGCCTCAGTGAATAGATTAGGAGGAACATTACGTTGGTTCTATATCATGGAAAAAAATCATTTCGAGGGTCATTCCTTTAGATTAAACTTTAAATGTACAAATAACAGGGCCGAGTATGAAGCTTTATTCTTAGGACTGCAGATTATTAGATTAGGAGGAAAAAGATTTTATATTTTGGGAGACTCTGAATTAATAATAAAAAAGATCAAAGGAGAAAATCTAATGAATATTGTTAGATTAAGCCAATACAGAGAAACTGTTTTAGATCTGATTAAAGATATGCTTGAATTTGACTTTTATGTCATTCCTAGGAAACATAACCTTCAAGCACACAGGTTAGCAAATTTTTCTAGCACCTTCAGACTGCCATTGTAGCCAAATCACCAATACACAACAGAGGTAAGACACGGGCCTATTATTCCAGATAACTTAAAATATTGGCATCTTTTTTCACAAGATGCTGAAATATACAATTTTATGAATGATAAGGGAGAATTCTATAACAGTGGCATAGGTATTTATTGTATAATATATGACACTACAAATTGTGAAATAGATGTAAATAATTTAGATTTAACTTAACCCAAAAAATTCACTCAAATAGAAATAGATAAGTTACCTATTTCTAAATCCATATTAAAAAATGTAAAGAGGGTAAAAGTCCTAAAAGAAAAATCAAAGGACTAAAAGAAAAAGATAAAAAAAGAATATAAAATATGAACCCAAACAAAAAAAATAGATAAAATAGATCATGAAATTGATGCAAATTCAAATGCTACTACTTTTTACATTACTTTGCAAAAATAAGATTGTGTGCAACTTGTCAAAAATGACATAACCCATAATAGTCAAACAAATTAATCTTGATTATTCATGCTTTAAATTTCATGTTGATAGATGGAGAATAAAGGTCTAGCAAAACTGTTTAATCTTGGCAGATCAGTAGTTAGGTAGAGAATAATAATGAGATCAACAGTTTAATCTGAGCCATTGGAACTAATAAAGTTAGAATTATATAGTTTGTTGTTAAAATAAAAATAAAAGGGGTTTTCCAGCTCAAATTCACCCAAATAACTGAAAAGAAAATGTTACGGTAGATGATGGGTAGAAGCAGTTTTCACAAGACATGGATAGAAGATATTGATCATTTCATATTTACTAACTTCCCTCCAAATTCATTTCCCTTGTAAAAAATACCTCTTCCTTTCATAATAATCTTTTTCATTACTACATTTATTTTTCCCTTACAAAAATCTCTTTTCCTTTGTTAAAGAAGCATATTTACCTTTGGAAAAGTAAAAAAGCGCTTTAAAAATTCAAAATACCCCCCAAAATACACTTTATCATAAGTATTTATTGGAAATGATGTATCGAGTTCCAATATGAAATATCCTTCCTAATATCAGTTTTTACATTAAACTTAGTGTATTTAATCCCTCATCATATTCATTTAACCCCAACACCCTCACCCCCCCCCGGGGCATTAATTTTAACCCCTTTTTTAACATTAATATATTAGCTCTTGTATATACACATTTACCCTGTATTTAATTAATTCCCGCATATATATATATATATTATCCCCAACCCTTTATCTTATTATAACATATAGTTTATTAAAACCCCACTTTATAAAATCCCATACCCCATAAATATTAACCCATTTCATATATGACAGGTAACCCATCACATAATAAAAAAAACTTGGGCCCCATGGCTACCAAATTCTCGACGGATCCCGCTCATTTTCCTATTCATCTGATCATTATTCCCTGGATTTAATGGTCAATATCTCATATCACACGCCCAAAAGCCCCATATTTAACATCACTCTGAACTTGCGAAATGAGTGGTTTTCACGTCCCCGCTCCCTGCTACATGGAAGCATTCCATTCCATCGCATCCCTCCAAATAATACTGCCTATAAGGTTTTTCCGATAGAAGAACCTTCAAGCAGTTTCCTCTGCCTGTTATGAAAACCGCTCCCATTTGAAAATTAAACCCCATGCATTAAAGCCTAATCAATTTGGATTAAAACATAAAGGTCATCCTTTCCTTCAATTTTCACCATCTCGGTTGTGGTTTGCGCAGGGAGATAATTGTTGACATATTCATAAGCAACAAATCACTGTGTCGACCTATTATCAAGACATTTCAACCAGAATTCAAACCTCTTTGCTACTAAAGTTGGTACAGAACTAGTCCGAAGCTCTATAAAGTTCATTTTAAAGCCTATTTCACTGCCAAGAGGCCTCAGAACCCCTTTTACAAACAAAAAAGCTTCATTTTTCAAGGTATTCCTAAAATACCAAGACCTTTTCGTAAGCTAAAAGAAAGTAAAAACTAATTGAAGTTGCTAGGAACCTTGCAGACCATAGGAAAACTATTTTTTCATCCAAACCCTTTCTGCATACCCAATTCATCTGTTTAGAAATATTCCATAGGTCCTCATTTATTCCTTGATCACAGATAATAATTATTTAATCAATTGAAGCATTGTAGACCAGAGGAAAACCCACTATTTCTTCCCAAACCCTTCTGTAGACTATAATCTATCAGAGGTGCTCCTAAAGGCGTGAGACTATTTTCTAAGCCAAAAGAGTAAATTAATTGAATAAAATAAGACAATCCATGGCTTCCCAAGGTATTGTAACTATCAATCCCCTACAGCCTCCTATTGTATATTTAGAACATTCTCCCCAAACTTTTTATTTCCCTTACCAAAGAGCCTTTGTAACCCTTGGTAAAGAAATTTGATACACCCTCCTAGCTGAAACAATAAACCAAATGTTGTAAATTTAGCCTAGACCTAATGAAACCCCACTATGCATTGAGATACTCACTAAGTTATATATGAAATTGGACTTCCCCAAGAGGTTCATATATTCCATATGTTCATTCCACCATTAGTAGCAATGCCTAAAACTAATCCTCCTTATCTAGCAGCTATTTTCTCTGAGAGAACTAGGCATATCATCTCAATGCTTTCATGTATTCTAGGTTATTTCACTGATGAACATGTTGATGCTTTAGTCCTATTATTTCTTTCTCTTTTCTCCCCTGCTCAGCCTCCTTCTTCCATATTCAATTTTTCCTAATAAATTTCTGATGCCATGCATGAACAACCGGTTAAATTACTAGAGGAGGGAGTATTCAAATATTCTTCAATCTTATTTCACATGTTTTTATACTTTCAATCTAAAATATTTTCCATCAACCTTCAAAAACTGGATGTTGAATGTAATCCTTAGTCAGTAATATTTTTGACACCATTAATCAGGAAATATTCCACACAATCCACATACAAAGGCTTCATTGACTCGTCCATCCATCCAATTTTCAACATGCTAAACAAGAACAGTCAACCCAGAGTCAGTGATGATATAAAAATGATCCTAGAATTATCAAAACAAAATAGGATAGGAGATTGGTACCTTTATTAGAACCACATAGAGATTAGGGTATATGGATCTAATCTCCTTCCATATAAGTTTCCCAAATACCTCCCAATGAGGTTATTTTTCATGGAGTATATCAGGAAGATCCTTGACTCTGATGACCTAAATTTCCTGTCATAAAAAAAGAAGACATAGTTTAAAATAAATAATCAGATTGGTCCTTTTATTTGGAATAGTAGAGGTGCAGGTCAACAAGCAAAAAAATATTTGCAGGAATTCAAGTTCAGTCAAAGTTTCCAATGGTATTATTATCCTTTAGGAGTTATAAGCAAACTAAGGATTAAATTTAAGTTAACTCCTTATGTACATAATCCAATCTAGATGTTGAGAAATACTCATATTAGTATGAATGGTTGGAGAACACTTTGAAATAGGTAGAGAAGCAAGATGATACTACTTCCATATTCCAAACTCCAGCCCCACAGGATAGGAAATCCAAAAGAATCAGAGAAGAAGGATCATACACTATTGAAACTACCACTGAAACAAAATTCAAAATGATGTACAGGAAGAAGCGAAAATTAAATCCTATAAATGAGGAAGTGAAAACTATTGAGGTCATAGATACATATATAATGGTAAAAGAGAATGCTCCTCCAGTAGTTTAAAAGGAAACTCATCAGCCTTCAACATCTAAAGCTCAAATTATTCAGAAACAACATAGTGTTGAAGTGTATTCATCGAGTATACCAGTAGAAAAAGAGCACAATATTATGCATAAGTACAAAGAAATCAAGCTTAGGAATTAAGCATTAAAGGCTAATACTTATGCCCAATATCGGAAGCAGACACCTAGCAACCAAATTATGTTGCTTTTTGCATTTGAATACAATACCAGGAACATGAAGATGACTTTCTTATAGCCCATAGTGAAGTACCCTATGTCATCAGCGCGTTATAAAGGGACATCATATGAAGCTCAAATTAAAGATCTTCATCCTATAAAACGTATAAAATTTCACAAATGAGTCGGGGTGGTGTGTTGTATTCTACTATGACAAATAAATCCATGAGTGAAAAATGCTAAAAACACTATAGAGAATACTATGTCACCATGGAAGCACGTGAAATGCTTTCACAAGCCAAAGATAAAGTAATCAAATCACTGGAAGATTGGGTCATTGAGGTAGGATATGATCCTAAAAATTTCAGAGTTGCAGAAGAACTCATAAAGAAAAAGAATGCAGACATTACTGCATTAAATAAACAGCTAAAATTGTGTCCTATTGAACCTCCAGAGGAAAAATAAATGTGAGAGAACAAAGGAAAAAAATGTAAGATGATGAATCTCATTCTTCAATTAATTTCCATATTGAAAGACATGGAAAATGAGATGGATAAGTTAGTGTAGGAGAAAAAGGCCAGCATGGAGGATATCCCTCTCACATCTATTCCTATAGTCACTATAGTAGTTCCTTTTACTCTAGTAGAGGCATTGGCCCCAATAGCTCCAGTAGCTACAACACTTCCCATTTCATCATTAACTACATCAACTACAGTGTCATCTACATCAGTAGCATGGCGAAATGATGAAGTAGGAAAACTAGTTAAATATATGCAAGAAATGTCCATCAAGACTAATGGAAAAAATATACTTGAATAACAGTTAAAAGATATGGAGGATGAGAAGAAACTAGCACATATCATGCACAAAAATTAAGTACAGAAGACCAACATATTGAATGAGAAAATCCAAAGGCCAAAAAAGGAGTTGACACTGACAAAACCACTGTGACAAGCAAAACAATATTTGTGGTTCAATATCATTGACTATATCAATGATATTTGGTAATCCATTAAGGTTATTTATGAACAGAAGGATCTTGTCAAAGAAGCAATTGAAGCCATTCAAAAAATCAAGGAAGAACTTGGTAAGAAGCCAGTGGAGGCTAATGAAATCATTAAGTTTTTTAATTCAAAGAATACACAGGAATTGGAAGAAATTGGTATAGGTGACACGACAGAAACAATTCTTGAAGTTAGAAAAGTAGCTTCTAAAAAGAACTTGATGGTACAGCTGGAAGAAAAATGTCATAATAGGAGCTTGCCATAACCAGATTCATGGTAAAGTTTGATATTTTGAGGTAGAAAGGCCTACCAAATCCATTGGTTATTAATGATAGGTTGATGAAATATGAGGATTACAATAAGAAAATCAAAGAAATGGCGAAGGAAAAGGCCAATGTCCCTTCCTCAAAAGGAATTCCTACAAGAAAATTCCTTTATCACACTTTTGAAAACCTCTTGTACCTCCAGCATGAGGTCAAAAATCTATTCATTAATCAGTCAAATTTTGCAAAATATACAGAGGCTGATGAAGTATTCATGAGAATGGTAAAAAATAAATTACCAGAAGCAGAGGATTGGGAAAAGTTGACTGATTTACTATGACAAGATAAACAGTAAAATACGGCAGTCAAATGAAGAACAGGGAAGTCAAAAGGTTACAGTAAAACAGGGTAGTCAAATGAAGAATAGGGAAGTCAAAAGGTTACAGTAAAAAAGGGAAGTCAAATGAAAATTGGGGTAGTCAAAAAGTTAAAGAGTATCACAACAGTCAAGAAATATCAGTTAAAATTAAAGAGTATTAAATCAAAGATAAAGGTCAAAGTCAAAAAAGAGATAAATCAGAGTGAAATAAAGCCAACGTAAAGGAAACTCAAGCAACATAAAAGAGAGCCTGTTTTGAACAATGGTCAGAGACAAATCAACAAAAATATCAACAAAAAATCAATAAAAGCAGGGGCAACGTGCATTAGTTAGTAACTGTCTCTATCTTCTTTCATGAAGATATTTATTTTTCCTTGAATAATTCCTAAGACAATTTGGGATATTTTGTATTAGCTTTTGTATAAATACTTCACAATTCGAAGTATCGAGGGTGGATTGTGGATTGCTAAAACACTTCTATAGTTGTATTGATATGAAATCTGAGGGTTGATTGTACTATAAAGCATCATATTACAGGATTCATGTGTTGAGCCACATTAGTGAAGTATTTTCACTTGTTCTATTGTTATTTTCTGATGTTTTTTCACATATTTGCATGTTTACTAAAGCTAAATATTATAACAAGAATATTATTACAGAAATTGTTTAAGTGCACTCTGTTATTAACTGTTATATATTTTGATGTTTTCTACTGATATCTAGATTAGGGAATTCTTAATTTCTCCCTCGTTTCAATTGACTTCTGTCTTCTCCTCCATTATCCATATTTGATAATACTTAACTACTCTCTCATCCTAATTGAAACCATTTCATCATCCAACCTAAATATCTGAATTACTCAGCTACCTTGCTGTGTGAACATTTCCTTTAGAACTTGATTCTGATCTGTTTCTTGATACATTGACTCCATAGCCCAATGGAAAACAGACCTGCATCAATCCATCTAGATTATTGACTCCACCACCAAACCAAATAAAATTCAAAACCAACCTATATCACATAACTAGCTTAAAATCAACTAAAAAAACAAAGTTAAATCATAAAGAGAGAACCTTCTCCGAGCATTAGAAAAACTAGATCCTAAGCTTAAAAATAAATTTGTGGTTACCTCTAATATTTATTTAAACAAAAAATAGCATCTCAACCGTAGAAATTATTGGAATAGTAACAAGGTTCATGCGGTGGTTATCAGGCACAACAATATCATAAAAATAAACCGGTCACGCAAATAGCAAAGCTGGAAAAGCTTTCTGGGTCACTCAATTAGTCAACATTAACTGAAAGCTGGAAAAGCTAATTGACTCTTGTACATTAAAAAAGGGATATTCACATGGTAGTGTTCCTAAAACTTCGGAATACTTGCATAGCCAAAGGTGTTTCTGGTAGACATATAATACTTATTCCAAGATTCCAAATTATCCCTTTTATAGTTCATACTCGGCCAAATATTATTTATAAGTTGGAACTTTTAAACATCTATGAGGAACCAAGTATAACAATAATCGGGATCCGTTTCGTTTTGGATATTCCTTTCACGTTTTTCGTTGAATGTGATAGAGAGGCATGTGTAATTGGATATTGCAAGTTGATGAGGAGGCCAGTTTTAGAAATAATAGTGAGCCCTTTACAATAAAGTCTACAGTTCACATGAAATTAATTCGCCCAATTATTTAGAGGAGAAAAGTGTGCACCAGGAATCATCCTTTAAAAGGAATCATGGAAGTAGTATGAAGCTGGACTCTCAGTAGTTTTGTTACAAAAATAGTGGAGATTGCAGGTTTTATCTCCCACTTCAGTTAGGGGTAAATCAGACCTCGAAATCCCGTTGTAAATTTATACCAGAAATAAGACACTTACAAGGAAATTCATTCATAACAAACCATAAAAGACATGGAGAATGGAACTGTAAGTCTACATTGTATAGGGCCAGTTACTGAAATGTGTAAAACACAAATGCCGCCAATTTATCGATGTAAGGCACCTGCTTATCCTACCAGCTACTCCAGTCTTATGGGAAGAGTTTAAAAAGAGCTGATGATAGTGGTTATGTACTTGTTATAGCCTGACACGTGATAAGAAGATACAAGTAAATTTATTGACATTTGTAACGATACTAGACATATGCTCAGTGTATTGTACAACGCCCCAGCCTACTTTAACCTAATATTTTTAGCTTCCAAGTTAAATATTTTTTTCAAAAGGTATCTATATGAGGCCAAATATAGAATTTTACTACTGTTAACCACCCTACGAAATCTGTTTTGATTGTATTAAACAGACTCATTCTTTACTATAGTCTTCATAATATTTACACTAAATGGAGAATTTGAAAAAAAATATGAATATAGATGAACCCAATCCCTAAGTGGTTCATCTGCAGTGTTGTCATTCCTCGTTCACATGTTTTCATCAAACTGAATAGTATTGAAGTGGATTATTTTCTAACATCAAACTGTATAGTATTGAAGTGGGTATTTTTATATCAATTCTAAATTACGGGAATATTCAAATTTGATGGTTAAGATAGGTTAGTTGTTTGACTTTCTTTTTGAGGTTCTGAAATATTCCTAAAAACTAAGTTAAACATTTTGACCTAAGTTTGTTAGGTAATAAAAATTTTAAGATATTTTATATAAAACGGTCAATTTTTGGGAAAATATTTTTATAATTGTAAATTTTTAATCTAAATTTTATTTCTAATATGAAAGTAGATTCAATCACTTCATTTACTCCCATTTAGCCATGTAATTTGACATCCCTTTTACGAGTTGGTATGTTGAAAAGACTTACGGATCCATATAAAATTTACAAAGCTATTGAGATTCGGATTCCACCTTTGTCTCAGCTTATCTTGTAGCATTGCACTGGTGTTACTTTGCCATTTTAAAAATGGTAGATCTCATAGTGTTGCAGTGATGTTATTTTAGTCCTTTTAGAATGGTAAATTAAATGCTTATTGTGTATTAAAATTATAATTGTGGCTATTGTTTTTATAAGTTAATGTAATTATATAAATGTAAATATAATTATTATTATGTTTTAAGATTGCAAATTATTATAAACACATAATCATTTATTTGAGAGAATATTTAAACTATATATAGGAATTTAATTAGCTGGAAAATATATCCTAAACCAACTAAACCTAACCGCCACCTATGAACAAACATTCTAGTAGAAATAAGCTCTATCTTTATATGAAAAATAATCCTAACACTCAAGTATCATCACACACCTAATATAAATAGGAGCTACATACTCTAATACTTTCTCTTAATGATTAATTTTGTTAATGCTCATCATTCAATGAGTTCTTCAACAATTCATGTGTGAATTCTTCTTTGCTGATACAAAGTGGATTTCATCAGCATTCAACAACTGCATGATGTACTCTAAAGTAACAATCCTGATTGGGAAGAATTTTGGAAGCTTGTAAGGAGCAAACTCACAACTATAAACTCTCAACTCTGTGTAGTTATGGTATAAACACTAGTCACTTGTCTTTGCTTCATCTCATAGATGTAAAATCCTTTCAATGTCCTCACCGAGTCTTGGTTCAGTTAAACTGCTAAGAAGACTCATTGCTGGATGTAAAAAAATTCAATGAACTGCTTCTATGAGTACTCTTTCTTCTCTTTCATCACCATTGTGGTCCAAAATATGACTCACTGCTTATTGCCATCATCATCCAATTTTTGCATTGCAAATTTAAATCTATCTCCCTGGAAATATAGAAACATGTAAACTAGAAACGAGGAATATTTAAACACCTCTTCTATTTGAAATTTGACAAATTGGTCATGAATACTATCTGCTAGGAATTGGCTGAAATTGAAAAGGATAAATGGTTTAGAATTTGCAGAAAATATGGAGAGGAAACCTATGATTATCTCATCTACCCACTGGTAAGAATAGTTTCCAAGGTTGTGGGTGTGTTATGATCAACAGGCCCAACTGCTTCATGAATTGTGCTAAAACAAGGTTCTTTTGGATCCCGTTTTCAATAATGAACTATAGCAGGGAACACTTCACCCAAATCTGGGAATGGAAGAGGTGCTCCCCCTCCGCTAGATCTTGGTGGTGGAAACAAGTGCACTTACATATGCATTTATAATATTATTCCATTTTTCATTCTCTTTGTCATATTCTAACTTAGAGTCATAACATGCACCTGATTGAGAAGCCTTCACCTTGGCCACTAGTGACTGCTTGGCCTGACACTCGCTTTTCTTGTGAGTGGAGCTCTTATGGAACTCACAACAGTTTCTTGTGTCCTTCTTTGGCTTTGTGGTGTTTTTATTTTCTTGTGTCTTTGACAAGTTGTCCTGGCCTACCCTGCCTTGGCCTATTCCTTTTTTTTGCGGTTTTGGTGCGCATTTTCCTTGCTTCTGATTCATAGATCCAATGTATCATTTCTTCTATTTGAATTTCTGCTCAATCTTGGCAGCATACTAGTATGTTGCACTAAGAGAGAAGATGTCGAGAAACTCTATTTCCTCTTTAACATATTTGTTTAGATAACTATAGTACTTAGCACCAAATTTTTCTCTAAATATTTGATACCCAACTTTTTTCATAGGGTATGGAACAAATTTGTCATCTCATGCACATCTTGATCTAATTGACGCAACGTGGTCCATTATATGTACTTATCCTCGTAGCTCCCCACAAGGTAGTATTGTTCCTTGATGGCATCTCAGAAATAATTCCATTTGGGTGTAGCTGATAATAAGGATGATCCCACCTTATCCTTTTTCTCATAGTAGGTTTCCCACCAGTCCTTGTTGAAATGGGGGATGACTTTAAGGAGTGAAAAACTAATAATTTCTCGATTGGAAAAGTCATGAACTAAAAAATATCCTTTTAATAGATTAATCCATCTATATGTGAAGTCTGCATCTATTTTGCCCTCAAATATGGGAATGTAGAAGTTAAATTGTACTTTAAAAGGAGGGGCACCTCAAGAGCGGATGTTGGATGAAGATGCATCACTGCTGGGTAGTTTTCGAAGGATCTAGGAAAAGTGACCATCATCGCGTTCACATGTTTCTCTAGATTCTACTCGAGTAATATTTTTACCTGATCCCCTACTCCCTCATTTTCCTTTTCCTCTCCCATGGGAGGTCATCGAGGTTTGTGAGGTTGATATTGCAAAGGTTCAACCAGATCGATCCCTACCTCCTTATACCTCGATCTTCTTAGGTACATGCAAAAAAATATCTAGAGAGAGTAGACTGCTTTGATACCATTTATCCAAATTTATCCAGCAACACAATTAAATATAGAAATAAACATAAACACAAATATGCAACTTAAAATATACTTCATTTCATTAATATCAAATAACTGAAATAAACTTACAGACAAAATGGAAATAAAGTAACTTGGGTAATGGTAGCTTATCTTCGAGAAGAGATGTAGCGACGACATGCCTTTGAAGTACGTTATAATGAGGCTCTAAGGCTTATTTATTATCTATAAATAATATAAAACTCTAAAAATAAAACAAATGAACCCTAGGAAATGAAGCGCCAATAATATGGGTGTTGTTTGGGTAAATTCGTACATCAACTTCTCGGGGTCATAACTTTGGCATACGATCTATGTTTGATGTGCACCATACCTTGTTAGAAATACCTATCCAAGGACTACACCTTAATAGTGTCAAAAACCAATTTAGAGGCCCATTTATGTCTTTGTTTTCTCAAAAAAATACCGTTTAGGGCCTGAAAATGGCTCTGGAAGTTCAGGACCCGAAAAACATGAAAGAATGGTAAATTGTGCTACAATTAAGGAACTCAAAGAAACAATGGTGGGGAACAAAGTGGAATAGGAAGGTGGCCACGAATATCCACCTCTATCATACACCCTCTATTTAGCTCCAAAATTCTCTCCTATGGTGACACTCTTTGTTCACTAAATAAGGGTTGGAAATCTTTCTTGTAAATACCTTTTTCTAAACCACACTAATTGAATTAGTTAAAAAACTCAAGAAAACTATATTTCTTGAATTAAAATCTCATAAAAGATCCCCAACCCAATGATAATCTACTCTTCTATTTATAGTGGATATTCAACCCCTCCTTGTGGGCTCCACTAATTCGACCTCCCTTTTTCCCTACCTTGTCTTCTGGTCTGATTTCTTCCAAGAGGTTCACTTTCCCTTTGTGGGTCACTTGCATAACCCACTAAAATTTTAATTTTATTTTCCTCCTAATTTTGGCATTCGCCCCCTATAAAAATTAATTTGTACCTCCATACCCACTTTTCCTAATCTTAGATGTAAAATCTTTTATTAATCACAAAAATTACAAAATTGAGAATTCTCATTAGAATTTTTTTTAGTGGGGACATAATTGTCATCCCCTACCAAATGTTTCTTGTCCTTAAGAAACTGGAATGTTGGGTGCTGCAGAAATTGCCCCCCATCCCATGTGGCATCCTCTTTAGGAAGGTTCTTCCACCTAGAAAGAAACTCCCTAACTGTCTCATTCTTGAGCTTCCTTTAACTCTCCTCTAAGATAGCCTCTTCTACCAAAACAAAGTGCCACTCATCATCCATAAGGGTTAACTTTGGAGTATTTTTCACCTATTTCACCAATGTTTTTTTTTGGAAAGACACGTGGAGCACATTGTGCACCTTTCTTCCTGGAAGAAGTTCTAGCTCATACACTACCTATCCTACTCATCGAGTCACCATATATGGCCCATAAAATAATGGCTTGATATTTTCGGCTCCCTTATTCTTCACTGAGGATTTTTTGTATGGATGGAGTTTCATGAAAATCAAGTCACCCACCTCAAAATGATGCTCAACTCCACCCTTGCCTGAATGCAACTTTTTCTCATTGTGGGCAGTCTCTAGGCAATCCTTGTCCGATCTAAGAATATCCTGCCTTTTTATATATAATCAGTTGCCCGAGGGACCCTACTATCGCCGAACACCATATTAGAAAATTGTATTGCATCATAGGTATCTAAATATTTAAATGGTGAAATACCTATGAACATGTGATAGGTGGTGTTATAGCAGTACTCTCCAAGGTGCATCCATTTTACACATGATTTCTATTGTCCAGTCACATAATTTCATAGCTAGATCTCCAACCACTAATTTACTATCTTAGACTGTGAATCTGTATGTGGGAAGTGCCTTGTGTTGGGAGTAATCTCCATCCCCACGCAGGGAAATAAATCCTACCATAATACTCCCATGAAACTACTATCACTAAAAACCTTCTAATTAAGTACAAGAAATTTGAACACCTCTGAGAAGCACAACTCAGACTAGAAATGGGCCTAATATACCCCAATCTCAACAACTCCTATATTTCCCTCTCAATATTATCTTCATATGCCTTGGGGTGCCTATAACGAGTGTTAATGATGGTGTGCATCTCCTCCTCCAACTTAATGATGTACTAAAATCCTCTATCTCATGGAAGGAATAAATGAATATCTCCTAATACCGCTTGATGATTATCCTACAGATCCAATATTTCTAGATGTGCTAGCTACATTTTTTCCCATATCTCCAAATATGTAACTCTACAACCTAAGATATATCACCAAGTCTCAAATCATCCTCCATCCTGCCCACTAACATTTTCTGAGGTGGATATGAATGCATACCTCTCACCACCACCAACTTCCCATCCAGGCCTATGGAATCCATCTCTATTTTCCTATAATATGTAGAGACACTTATAAGAGAATACAACCAATAAACTTCAATCACTACATAGGTGTCTATAACATCCACCAAAAAGAAGTGATCTGTCACTAAGTAGTTCCTTATGGTCACAGTCATACTGGGGGCATATATGATGCACTACATGCTCCTTTATCTTGGCACAAATACTGAAAATACCTTGAAAGAGTATGTATGAATTCCTCTCCACTCAACCTAATGTGAATCAATTAAATTTTTGGTAGCCCCATTATCCACCAACATTAACACATGTTTCCAATGTACCATCTTCCTGATCTATAGTGTCAAATAATTGAAAACTCACGAAAGAAAAGTAATAACTCCTTTAGTGGGTAAAAATGCTCCTCCACTAGGTTGGGGTGGTGGGACACCTCCTACCATGACCTGTGGTCGACAATATCCTATATATTCCTCCTACTATGTCTCCTCATCCTCTGGAACACTTTCCAAAAATACCTCTATGTAGTGGTCCTTTCCCTTGGTACATTGATTCCCTAATGCCCATGGCTCCTCACAAGTGAAGCACAATTTCATTCTCCAGAGGTGGCTCTTAGTCTCATCATCCAACTATCGTCTCTCTATCCACTCCTTCTTAGGAGGTCCATTTTTTTTCCCATTTTGAGGGAAAGTGGTTCTAGTAGGTGTTGGAGCCCTAGGCTTTGGAACAACATTACGCATGTATTATGCCAGGCTAATGGAATATTTCAATGATACTACTCTCTATGCTCATACCCAACCATTAAATGGCTCTCCCAACTCATCAATAAAAAATATAATCATCCTCACCTTAGAAATTTTTGAGACCATCACTGCAAGCCTATGGAACTCAACCATATCAGCCTATGTGCTTCCTGTCTGCTTCAAGTTAGCCAAATCTCTAAAGTGAAGCTTGAGGACCTTCCTATCGAGCCTCTCCATCAATCTATGGGTTAAACTAGTATAACATGTGATGGAGGAATTATTGAGTGTGACCAACCACGATAGAAATAATCCTACTCATCCTCCACCAATTTTAGTTCGGAAAACATGATGGAAATTGTCTCTCGCATAAGATTCATATGAAGATAGGTATCTAATTTATAAACACGTTTTTTTGTGAACTCCTTGATAACTCATCAAAACTGTTCACTGACACCTTTCCTACCAACCTCTAGTTATCCCAACTGGGATGCTATTGTCCGTCTCTGGACGAAGTCCCAACCCCTGGATTGTACTTCTCCTTAAGGTGGCAATAATCTGCAAAATTTAGAATCGTCCTGACTCAAGGATCTAGTTCATCATAATCATCAACCCCATTAGTGAAGGACCAAATCATCTTAGTGAATGTGTTAGGGTCTCGCTCTCTCTATATCGCCTCTATGAAGGGAGCCATGGTGAGTTTAATAGTATGGATATATGTGTGAGTGTGTGATTGGTTTGTGTGTGCATGTACATGGAACCCTTATCATGTCCATGAACCTACTTCTCCACCATTAGCTCCTCCATGCTTCCCTCCATGCATGTTCTGTAATTACAGACCCATGATCTTCCTCATCATGTCCATCACCTATTGGTTCTACCTTACCATCTCCTCTAATAGTGGGTCACCCCCACCTTGGCTTGGTTTTTCGTCACCACCAATGTCCTCCATGTATTCTATCACATCCTTGAACTCTATTTTTCAAAAATTATCATGATTTTCCTCTATACCATGGCCCCTACCTCTGCCTTTGCCTCTGCCTCTTGGATAGTAAAATTCTCATCCTGAAGACCTTGTCATTGCCTGCTCTTAAGCCCATGGTAGGCCAAGAACATGCTCTAATACAATTGTATGATTCTAACTAGAGAAATATAGTGGATATGAAGAAATGACCTAAGATGCAACAGATAGTTATAACATGCAAGTTTAAATGCCACACATGAAAATATACTGAGAATATTGTTGAGGATGAGTAAAAAATATGAGCCATTTAATTACAATTTCAAGCTAATCCTTGTGCAAAAAAGTGGAATGAGTGCACGTGGGATTGCAAGAACAAGCATGAAAAACCTAGGTGAAAAAGGGAAAATATCCACACTGAAATTGGCTGAACTGGATATCTACACTACCCATAAGATAATTATTTCTTTTTTGGAGGAAAAATCTGATTTGGGCCATAAAAAAAGCTCCAAAAATTATGAAAATTAAGGATAAGCTCTTCACACAATAGTTGAAAAAACCCAGAAAGCTTTGGGGCTAATTGAAATTTCTTGAAATTTCCAAATTTTATGATATTAGCTTACAAGAGTGATTTTCACTCAACAAAAAAGCTATTTCTTCCAATAGCTCTAAATCCTAAAAGAAATTCTCATTGGAAAACTATCTTGTAGAATTTATCTAGAAGGGGTGAGAATCAACATCGGACTAACTCCTAATATTCCTATCTGCACCCGAAACCCCTACACAAGTTGTGTGAATGGTTATTTAATCTCTCTCAAATTTCATGATCTCCAAATCTTTATATCAACCAAGAAATTGGTTCTCCCTCGAGCAAGTTTTTATAATTTCTCCAATTTCCAATCCCTCGGAAGCCCATCTCCCCAAGCTTTGTGAAATATTGCCTCTAAGTCCACTACAAAACTCGAAATAGGTGAAGCACCAGATGAATGACTCATAAATTTCTTGGAAAAAACCATCAAACCAACTACAAAATCCTCTCCTTGGGTTACACTCTTAGTTCACCGAAGAAGAGTGGGAATTCCGATTTGGAAATGCCTAGTGCTAAGCAACATTGGCTGATTTGGCTAAACAACATAAGAAAACTCTATTTATGAAATTACAATGTCAAGAAAAGGCTACCAAAATGATGCCCTCCTCTTATTTTTATAATGAATATTAAGTATATATCAAGTTTATTGGCCGAATACCATGGTAAATAAAAGAGGTATGGTAGATAAATAAAAATATAAATAAACTATAGGTTTCATAAAAACTAAAACCTATTTCTATATTTACTTCATACTTCTCAAAATATTTATGAACACTTAGAAAATAGGTTTTATTTAGGTGAAGCCTATGGGAAAAATACCATGAAAAAAAAAATTTACTAGCCCTGATACTAATACCATGCAAAAAATAAATTTTTAACCCTAATATTAATATCGAAAGATTATTATTATTAGTATTATTTTTAAATATAATATTCATATTAATATTATTAAGTTTAATAACTTCTGATTAATACAATATTAAATTTATATATCTGTGTGTGTGTGTGTGTGTGTGTGTGTGGGAGGGAATAAAAAAGACATAAAGTGATAGAGGTGGAGAGATAGGGACTGACAAGGGAGAGATGAAGATAAGCAAAATGAGATGGGAGAGGAGAAATAAAGAGAGAGAGAGAGAGAGAGAGAGAGAGAGAGAGAGGGTGAGGAGTTAGATAGGTATAGAAGGGTAAGCGAGGGATAGGTATACAAAAATATGGAGGGGGGATAGAGAGAATGAGAGAGGGAGGAAGATAATGATGGGATTCGAGGGCAAAGAGAGAGAGAGAGGGAGAGAGAGAGAGAGAGAGAGAGAGAGGAACGATGAGAGAGAGAAGGAGAGAAGGATGGATAGAGATATGGAGTTAGAAGGGGAGAGAGGGAAGGGAGAAGAAATACATAGAGATTTCAAAGTTGAGAGAGAGGCAGTGACAAGGGAGAGATGGAGAGAGAGTGTCTATTTTTAGGTGTGAGATAAAGAGACAATGGAGAGATGCAGAGAAGAGAAGAGATAATGATAAATAAGGGGGTAGGATAGAAATGGAGAAAGGTAAAGGAAAAGTGGGAAACTTGAGAGATAGGATGAGAGATGGAGGGAGACAGGAAGAGAGAGGGATGGATAGAGAGATGGAATTGGAGGGGGAAGTGTAGGGGAAGAAGAAAGGCATAGAGAGAGAATGTGTGTATGTTTGGGGTGTGATAAAGATAAAAATAAGGATATATGGAAATAAGGGGGGAGAGATGGAAAGAGGGAGAGATATAGTAAATAATTTGGATGGTCAATAGAGAGAGAGAGAGAGAGAGAGAGAGAGAGAGAGAGAGAGAGGATGTTAGAGGCTGGAGAGAGGGAGGGAAAGAGATATAGAGTTGGAATGGGAGAGAGAGGGGGTTAAGAAGAAATACATAGAGAGAGAAATATGGAGAGAGAGAGGGATTGATAAGGAAGATGGAGAGAGGGATAGAGGAGCTTATGAGGAAAGAGAGATAGAAGCGGGGGAGAAGGAGAGAAGGGGAAGATATAGATACACATGGAAGGTGAAGAGAGGGAAGAAGAGATAGTTGGAAACAGGGAGGGAGGGATATATATATTGATAGATATGGTGTGGTAGAGTGTATGTGTTTAGGGGGGGTTAAGATAAAGATAAAAACAAGGAGAGATGGAGGCAGATATAGATATAGGTGGAGAAGGGGGAGAAGGAAGAAAATTTCATGCAGTAGATGCATTAATTTTAGTGTATATGGTGATTTATAATCATATTTGATTTCTTCCCATAGATGCATTGATTTTAGTGTAGATGGTGAATTAAAATCCTATTTTATTGCATGAACTAGATGAATTGATTTCAATGTAGATGGTGATTTCAAATCCTATTTGATTCTTTGTACTAGATGCATTGATTTTAGTGGAAATATTGATTCTAATGATATTTGATTACTTGCACTAGATGCATTGATTTCAATGTAGATGATTTCTAATCCTATTTTATTGTTTACGTTAAATGCATTGATCTCATTCTAGATGGTAATTTCTAATTCTAATTGGATTCTTGCACTCACTATTCTAATTATAATTTAGATTACTTACACTAGATGAATTTTTTTCAGTGTAGATGGTTTCTAATTCCATTTGGTTGCTTTCACTAAATGCATTGATTATAGTGGAGATGATGATTTCTAATCTAATTTGATTGCTTTTACTAAATTCACTGATTTCAATGTAGATGTTGGTTTCTAGTCATATTTTCTTACTTGAACTAGATGCATTTATTTGAGTGTAAATGTTGATTTCTAATCCTATTTGATTTCTTTCATTAGATGCATTGATGTCAACATAGACGTTGTTTTGTAATCTTATTTGATTATTTCCATTAGATATATCGATTTTAGTGTAGAGGTTGATTTTTTATCTGGTATAATTGGATGTATGATACTACATTAATTTTAAAGTGATTGGATTAACAATGTGCCTTGTTTTATAGTAATTAAGCCTATTAATATTGGAGAGAAAGAGAGACAAGGGATGTTGTTTACTACAATGACTTGAGCTAAATATTTAAATGGTTTACGATATGAAAATATCACAAATATAACAAGGGTGACAATAACAATAGTAGAAGAAAATAGTTTGAGATTTATCACAATGAAGACTCTTTGTAATTGAAAACATTATTATTATTCACATTTTCTACCATTCAAAACTATTAGTGGTTTGAAATAGATATGAAATAATACTAAAGTAGAACTGAATATTTTCCAATAGTGAATTGATTGTTAACTTGATCGCTTAGTGTGAAATATTGAAGGAAAGAAAATGATTTTATGACATAATCCCAAACTTTAGAATCAAACTTAAACATAAATTCTCAGAAAATTATAGATAGAGAAGACAACAAACATTGATTATGGAATTAGTCCCTAGTGGACTATGTCGCCCAGTCCACTTTGAAGATGGGCATTCATTTTCTTAAGGATTGATGCAAAGAAGTATTTACACAGAAATTTACCATACTTAACGTGCTTTCAAGCACCTATTTTCTTTGTAAACATAAATCTCTCTCTCATAGCTATCCAAGGTTTATCCCGGTGCCCAATTCTACCTCCGGACGACCAAGATACACCTAAACGAAAAAATTCCTCTCTCTTATAGAATTTTGGGCAAAGGCTCAAAAACATGAGAAATGGTGATTTTATAATTACATTGTTGACCTCTTGGGCCTATTGACATAAGTGGTTGAATGAATTATGTGTGAATATCTCTGGATATAAGAATGTCACACCTGGAAATTGGGGGACATGGTGGATAAATTACACATAGCACACATTTAATACAGAAACCTGAAATAAAACATTATGATAAAAATAAATTTGGTGGTCTTGGCTATTGGTGGAGGTTGAACTACTTGTCATGTGACCAGCATATGGTCAAGTGACTATCTGCCACCTCGGTGGTCTGGTTCGACAGTTCTGGCATGTTGTCGGCCAACTGTCCATGTGAAAATTGTTTTAAACCCGGTGGCTAACTTTGTAGTCTTCCCAGCAGTCAGCTTCCGAAACTGCACAATAAAATGTGGATTGTTTAAACCCCGATCACATGTTTTCTGCCTCTGCCCAACGATTAATTTCCTACATGGTTAGAATATTTTTCAATATAGTTTTATTACATAGTATTTGTATTATCACCGCAACCATATTTTACACATTGGTGTATACCATTTAAACTATATTGTATGGTTTAGCATAGGTTTTGTAACATTGCATTAGCACTAGTTATTTATCATAGGCTTGATACCATGTAGTTTAGAATTTAGGTCCTTTCATGACTTTAGCTTAGGTTCCATTTAGATTAGGTTTTTTACTTAGGTGTTTTTTTAAATGGATTTAGCACCATTTCACCACTTACTTAGGATTGACACAACAATTTTTCACCACATCATTACACCATGACATGTTCCACACCATAAAACATTTAACCATGAATGAAGGACTCTCTTTCATCCTAAACATCACTGAAGAAAATGAATACTAAACTAGACATCCCTGTTGATTTGAACTGACGCAAGATCCTCCTAGATCAATCCTCTCCACTTGAAATATTTTGGACCAAAAAAAGTTTGATTTAAGCAGACATCACATGAGGATAAAACTCCGTCACACTTCTAATCTCCATCCACATCGCCTTGCATGGATTAATGCCCTTGAGTCCCACTCGAAGATATTCAATGTCTCCATGCCTTGAAGTGTGAACCTTCCTATCAAAGATGATATCTTCCTGCAACTCATTCATATACTCAGGCGCCAGATCATCAACAATAATAATCTGTGTATCTTCCTCTGGATCAATTATCATCGAGGATTCATACAACGCCAGGTTTCTACATTTACAACTGAATAAATACACATGTAAGGAGTTAAATCTAACTGGAATGCATTATTTCCAATATTTTCCAAAATCTCGAAATGACCATACATGATGGGTTTCAGCTTCTTATCTTCACCTTTCAACCTGTCTTTACTGATATACAACCACACCTAATCACTGGCTTGAAAATGATGATCCACTCAATGCTTGTCATGGCACATTTTGTACTTGGCCTAACTCTTCTCTAACTGATCCTGCACTTCTTCATGTATATGTTGTATCCATTGAATGAACTTAACTTATTTATTTGAATCTCTGTGTCTATCCACTTTATCTTCTTCACCAAACATCAAATCCATTAGTGACTTTGGTAGATACCTAAAACATGTTTCAAATGGCGATTGCTTAGTCAAATAATGTAAGGCTCGATTGTAAGCATCCTCCACATAAGGTAAATATTGATCCCACTTATTAGGATGTTTTCTATAGTAACCTCAGAGAATATGTATCACAGTCTTGTTCACCACTTTTGTCTCCCATCAATATGTGGATAAAAATTTGTGCTCTTCTTCATTTTTGTGTCTATGATTTCCCACAAAGTGGACCAAAATTCTCCTACAAAGTGAGTTTCTTGGTAAGAAATAATGGAAGTACGTAACCCAAAATTAACCCATGCATGTTGAAAGAAAATTTGTGCAGTCTCTTCAGCAGTCACCTGCTTTTTGCATGGAACAATAATGCCCATTATTTTGAAATGATAAACCATGACATACATGTAATCATGCCCTCTCCTAGACATAGGAAGTCCTCCATCAATGTCCATGGATCTATTGCCCCATTGTCGTGAAGGAACTGGAAGTGGAATATAGAAACCAATATTTTTATTGCTTGGTTTTCTTGTCAAACACATAGCACATACTTTAATGTATTTAAAAATTGTTTCATACATGCGAGGCCAGTAGCAATAACTTTGAATTTCTGCCATTGTCTTGCTTATGAAAAAATGTCATGAAATGTGAGAAGAATGTGCTTCCCAAATAACATGTGCTTTTCCTATATCTGGTATGGACAACTTACCCAGATGATATAACAAGTTCTGACGAACATGGAAATTTACTTCTTCCACCTAAGTACGATGAGTTATTGATTCATAAATATCTTTGAAATCAACATGTATACTATATTGTTCTAAACAACATTCAAGCATTAAATAACTCTTCGTCTAACACTGTTGAATAATTCAAATATGGTCTAGACATCATATCACCTACTTTGTTTGTTACACTTTTCTTGCACTTCATTACTCTGTGAAATTTCTCAAGAAATCCCATCCATTTGTAATCACAATATTTTTGCAACTTATTATGATAATAAAGGTACCCAACGAACTAATGATTTGTGTGACTCATTTTTTCCTTACTCATTAAGTAGTGTTTCCATTTCTTAACACTTTCAACTAAAGAAAAAAATTCTTTAACATATATCGGATAATTTACAACTACCTTAGAAAATGTTTTTGAATGAAAACATACAAGTTTCCATTTTTTAAGTAAGACTACATCCATTGCATAACCAATAGCATCTATTTCAATTTGGAATGGTTGTTGAATATCTGGTAAAGTTGAGATTGGTGTTGTGACCATTTTCTTCTTAAGCATATCAATTCTGATTTTATTTAAGGCCCTAAAGTTGACACACATTCTCCATGTTTCGTCTTTCTTAGGAACCAAAATTATGTGTGAACCACATGGAGATCAAATGGGTCGAATGAAGGCTATCTCAACTAGCTCTTGGATTTGTTTCTTTATTTCTCTGTTCTCCATGACTAACATGCAATACAATCTAACATTAGAAAGAGGGACATCATACATCAATTGCATCTCATGTTGTATTTCTCATTTAGGAGGCATATTTTTTGGTTCTTTAAATAAAATTTGAAAATAATCTACGAATTTAACCATATTATCTTTAAACTAAGACTCACAACCTAAAAAAGTGTCATGTTGACTCTTATATTGTTCTTTTACAACCATGAGTAAATATATTTTACTTGAACTTATTAGCCTCTTCATCTGATTAGCAGTAACTAAATCCTAGTGTGTTTCCATTTGATGTGCCCTGACAATGTATTCAATCCCATATTTCTTAAGGTGATATTTATGATCTTTCCTATGAAACACAACATCACGATCATAGAGGTAACGACTTCCTAGCACAACTCCACATATGTCTAATTGAATCACATCTAAATTGACATCATCAATGTAATTCGATGTGATGGAAAATTTTAAATGACACTGCTTTGTGACATTAAACTCACTATTTTATTTTAGCCAACCTAATGGGTATGTTCTTGGATGATTCTATGTCTCCAAACCCAATTTCTTAACTAATTCTTCAATTATCAAATTTTCATGTGATGCACTGTTAAAAAATGTATATATTTTTGTGTTCTTAGAAGTTATCCTTATGTAAAATAGTTCTTCTCTTTTATCCTCATCTAGATGATTTATGTTTGAAGAAGATGCAGAAGTAGTAGAACTTGAGCTAGCATCAAAACTTTTACCTGTCGAAACCATTGTAGTTATTTTCCTTTATCACCTAAGTCGAAGCCCAAATCTTGTTGGATTGTTGTACTAGCCTTATTTTCACCTTTTTTTTCTGGAACTTCTTTGGTGTGAGTTCTGGGTGAAGTTTCCAACATATGGCTTCATCATGTCTGATTCTATGGCAATGAGAACAAGTAGGTATTTCACTTTCCTTCTGAGATGTCACTATTTTATTTCCCTTTGAACTGGTTTTCCTCTTGTTGTCTTTGGAATCCTTAATTTCCAATATTTTAGATTCTTTCTGTGAAAACATGAATGGTCTACCATCTGATTCAATATATATGCCTTGAACACACACTTCATCAAAGTTAGTGGGGTTAAACATCAATAACGTATGTTGTAAATAAGAATGTAAACTGTTAATGTACTTTAATAAAGTTTGACATCTATCCAATTGGATAACAAGTGCCAAAGATTTCTTCATGAAATCCTAAGTAAACTCATAAACATTCTTCCACTTAACTTGCCTCAAATTATACCAATCAATAAGAGCTTGATACAAGTATCCTAAAGGATAGAATTTTTTTCTGAGATCTTTTAAAAACTTAGACCATGAGGAGATGACTTTACCTTTCCCCTTTAAATCTACTTGAGTTTTACTTTCCCACTAGATTAAAGTTGTTCCCCTCATTCTAAGTGTAGCTAACTGAAATTTTGCTCTTTCATCAGAAATTTTCTGAATTCTACAATACACTTCTAACCGTTTAATCTATTTATCTAACTTCTGAAGATTCATTTCACCATCATAAATAGGTAGTTCAAAATTTACATCAAGCTTCAAAACAGATGATTTCTATGTTTTCTTTTCTGTTTCAGATTCTACAGTGGAAGACGAAGAATATGATGATGAAGATGATGGAGGAGAAGTAGGTTTATCAGCTTTTACTTTTCTCTTTTCCTTCTTCATTGCTTTCGAATCTGAAGATGCATATCTCGCCTTCTCATATTCATAGAGTTCTCTCAACATCTGCTACATGTTCAAAAAAATTTGTTGAATCTGTTCATCATGCATGACCTTTACTTCATGAGTTTCACATACATCGAATCCTCCCATTGTCAATCGTTGAGTGACTTTCTACTTTCAAAGTTTTGAGGCTATCTCCTCGAGTGTTCCTGATCTGAATCTTGATCAGGGGCAAAAAATTAGCTCAAAATTCAAAGTACATATAATTGCACCAAACCAGATTGACAATGACAGACCCGTCACCAAGAATCCAATGCAATTCATTTTTTCAAAAATCAAGTTTGAATGAGGAAGTTATTGTCTCGTGATTGCCATTCAAAATAAGCAAATTTAAAAAAAAAAATTGCAGAACAGGTACTGGGTGATGACATGGCATCTGATTCAACATGTAGATTATACTGTTTTGTTTTTGTCCAATGGTACTGTGACAAGTGTCACAATTGGATTCGGTAGTTTGGTTTGTGAAGGTGAAAATTTCCCAATTTCCTCCAATGTCCTCCAAGATTGAATTTTGGTTCATGATTATTTTTATGTTGGAAATTATTTTATTTTGAATTAATGTTGAATATATATATATATATATAATATTTTAATTTAAACCTTATATAAATTAGTTCCACATATATTAATTCAATTCCAAAGTCGGAATTTATGTGATCGAACAGAACTTTAATCATAGTTCGCAAGGTATGGAGTGATATATTTTATTAAACAGTGTGAAAGATTTATTATATGGTGCGCACTTAATATGCAATGTCTAAACCTAAGTCTTAAGTCTGATCAAATATCATGGTGGCAATAAATTTCAATATTCCAAAGGTTTTATTTCCATTGCAAAAACGTACATGGAGGGGTGAGGTCGGGGTTCAACCCCATGATATCCCCCATATCACTAACACCAATAACCAATGCGCCACTCTGTTGTATGTTGAAAATGACGTGTACCACCTATTATTTAAATGCACAGTGGATCTAATGGCGGAGGAAAGGAGGAGGCCAAATCTCATCCCAAAGAAAAAGTGAAATGTGTCCCAATCATAAGTGTCGATTTAATTGCGCTTAGTGTGTGTTCACCACCATTATTCATTAATTAATATCTTATTTTAATCTGGTAGGTTTTTATAAGATTCCCCAATTTCGACGGACTTGCCAACTTTGGCAGAGCTAACTAGCAGTTTTCAAGATTTAGAGGCAAAATCTAGGGAAAACATTAATGAAGCCTACCTTGAGAAATTTTCGACCAATTTGGGTTCAGGAGTAGTCATTCCTAGCAGATTTACATGCTTTTAATCCACTGAAACAACTTGCAGAGGTAGCGGTACAATTCTATAGATGTTTTTGTCAACTTGAGTAATTATGAAACCTAGGGCCACTAGGAGGGAAGGCCAAGCCTAGATCAGCTGAAGGCCAAATGGAGTGAATGAATAGTCATTCCTAGAATATTGGCATGATTTGAATACATTGGAATAGCTTGCAGAGGAAACAAGGTAAATCTACAGGTGTTTTTGGTCACTTGAAATTTTTTTAACCTGTGTGCCACTAGGAAGGAAGGCCATGCCCAGATCAGCTTAAGGCCAAATGGAGTGAATGCATAGTAAATTTTTTATTTATTTGACTCCCTAAACACAATGGTACATTTTTCATAGGTTTTATAGTACATCTGAAGGTTCTTTTGTCACTTTGGACATTAAACAAGCCCATGGCCACTAAGATGGGAGGTCAAGCTCAGAGGAGCTTGTAAACAAATTTAGAGATTGAATGGTAATTTTTAGGGTTTTCATGTCTTCTGAAGCCAATGGAATAGTTATAATATCCATTGGAGCATCACATATGCTTGTAATCATACATTTGAATCATAATCCCAAGAGGGCCTAGCTAGTTAAAACAAGTCCATGGAGATGTAGCCGAGGAGGGGTGAACTCCATTATCATCCAATGTGTTATGTGATTGTTGTAAGTTATATTTATGAATTTCATTTTTTGCATATGAGTTTTTAAATATAATTCACTCGTAATTTTATCATCAAATACACATGAAACGACACGTATAAACCCCTTCACAAGTGGTTAACATGAGAGGATCGTAATCACACATTTGAATATTGATAAGGGAGCTAGCATAGAAATAACCAGTTTTCCCCTATTCAGAGCAGTTCCTTCTCCATGCCACAACCTAGACCCTGTTAGCATTCACTAGAAAAAATCCTATTAAACACAACCTTCTCTGATACCAAAATATATAATCTTAAATATATCTAAAATGATACTGAAATAGCCTTGAATATTTTTCCAACAATGTATTGATTGTTAACTTGATCACTTAGTGTGGAATATTGAAGAAAAGAAAAACATTTTACGACTTAATGTAGAATTTAAGAAGCCCATTTGAACATGAATTTGCACAAAGAATAAAGATATAAGAGAAAAAAAATTGATTACAGAGTTTTTCCCTGGTGCACTACGTCTCCAGATCTGCTTTCAAGATGGGCATTTATTTTATTAACTATTGATCCAAGGAAGTATTTACACAGAAATTTACTAGGCTGAACCTGCTCACATACGCCTCCTTTTTTTGTCAAAATAATCTCTCTCATAGCTTTCCAAAGCCTGTATTAGTGCCCAATTATGCCTTTGGATGACCAAGATACACCTAAAAGGAAAACTGCCTCTCTCTTACAAAATTATGAACAAAGCCTCAAAAGCACTCCTGCTTCTCCATCATGAGAAATGGTGGTTTTATAATTACACTTTCAAACTCTTGGTCCTATTCATGGTAAGTGGTTAAATGAATTAGGTTTGAATATCTATCGGTCATATAATAATGTCGCACCTAACAATTACGTGAGATGGTGGATAAATTACACATTGCACACATTTAATACATAAACCCAAAATAAAACTTTATGATAAAAATAACTCTAAGGGGTCTTGGCTATTGGCGGAGGTTGAACTAACTGTCATGTGACCAGGCTATGGTCAAGTGACTATCTACCACCTCGGTGGTCTGGCCCGATGGTTTCAGCACGTTGTCGACCATATTTCCATGTGAGAATTGCTTTAAACCTAGCGGCTAACTCTACGGTCTTCCCGAAAGTCAGCTTCTGAAACTGCATGGTAAACGGTGGATTGTTCAATCCCCGATGACATGTTGTCTACCACCACCTGACGGTTAACTTCCCATGCCATTAGACTGTTTTTCAATATAGTTTTATTACATAGTATTTGTATTATCACCACAACCGTATTTTACACATTTTTTTATACCATTTGTGCTATATCATATGGTTTAGCATAGGTTTTGTAACATTGCATTGGCACTAGGTATTTAGCATAGGCTTGATGCCATGTACTTTAGGACTTAGGTCATTTCATGACTTTATCTTAGGTACCATTTAGCTTATGTTTATGACATAAGGCTTTTTTAACATGGATTTAGCACCATTTTCACCACTTACATAATATTGACACCATAGGTTTTCACCACATCATTACATGATGACATGTTCCACACCATAAACATTTAATCATGACTGAAGGACTCTCTTTCATCTGGAACATCAATAAAAAAACTGAAGACTGAATGGGACTTCCTTGGAGATTTCAACTAATGCAATATCCTCATGGATCAATTATTCTTACTTTGCATTCAAAATTGGTATTTCATCTTTTTTCGTCATTAAACTTATTAAGAATATTTATCATGTCAAAAAAGTGAGATAACTAAGGAAATTTAAAACTAAAATGAAGAGGTTAATGCTACAAATGTTTATCATATTTAAAATGATTATATTAATATTAGATATATTTACATATTATTGATAAAAAAATTCATATTTTCGATAGATTTTCCTTGGCTCCACATGACTGAAACCAACCTACATCCATATTAACTCTAGATCTGTTAACTGTGGAGAAGGGTCAAGTCTCTAGTGGTGAAAACCTTTTCTAAACTTTTTTACCAAAAGATAGTTGATCCCTCTCAGCACTCGATAGATCTAGATTTAAGATGGATCTAAGCTGATTTATTCAAATTCCTATAACAACGTGTAACTAATTTCTCGATTCAACTTCTATGTCTAATGAGGGGACATTAATGGTAGGCCATTAGTGCTCGAGTCCCACTTAAAATGAGGAAAGAACATATGGGGTTATTTTCAGGCTCGTAAGGAAATGTAACTATCCAAGATTCCTATACAGTTATGATGCAATATATATAATAAATATTAGAAAGGATGAGCATAAGTAATTATGACATATCGAACATTAATATTGTGTAAACCCAACAATTAACATGTATAATTTTCATAATTATTAATTAGATATCTAAAATAATATATTAAAAAAAAATTACAATCTGATTATTGTAGTTCATGATGGTTTAAGTGTTCAGCGATGCTTCTATTTGACAAGTTCCTTCTAATTACCATATATATATATTTTAAATGTTTTCCTACGCTTATTGAACGAAGATAATGCACATTAAAATTTAGTTGTACAAGCCTGATTATGCTTTATATAAAGTTTCGATTCTTTACATCTATCGATTTTATATATCGTATAGAGTGTAGGATTTAGGTTCAAATTATCATCTAAGAGTTGACTCTTCGGTTCAACAACTAGATTTACATTCGAAGAGAATTTAATATTAATTTTTGTGTGAGTGTTTGATGCAGATTTTGTCGTACGTATGAGTTCCTTCCCATTGCCATATTTTAATGTTTCTAATTCGTGAAACGTTGAAATTTTAAATAGAACTACAACTCCGACAGCAAGGACACAAATTCAGTTTTTGATTTAATACCAAAGGACATCGGCTCAGGAATTTCTCTCGTTTTCTTGCACGCTGCTATGCATTGAAACTATGCTTAATATCTCTGCAAATACAATTTTGATTAAAAGTCGTAGACCTGTTTTTCTCTACAATGGAAGTCGTGGTTTTCCACACCATGCAAACCTACAATTAAAATCTACCATGTCGCATTCAAACTGCACCACCAAACGTGTTAATAGCCAATGTTTGTTTTTTATTTGAATGAGCCTTGTCATCACAGCTCTTCACCCACGAAATTAAAGGAGGTCCCCACCATGTCAAAATGACAAAGCATCAACCAGTAGAATATATATCGTGTATAATGGAGCTGATGTGGACCAGCCCCAAATGGATGAGAAAATAAATTATAACATAATTAAGTGTTTATCACAAATCTGGGAGCTGACATGCACATCGACCAATTTCGATGTGATAATTTTATTTGAAACAGTTTTGAAAAAGGTTCTAAAGTCCGCGATGATGTTTCTTGTAAAGGTTTCAAACCATAGTTTAAAAGTATAATGTATTTTTATTATTATTCCTAGGAACATAAATTTTAAGTTTTTAACTTAGGATTAAAGTATAATGTTTTAGTTTTTTTTAAATGTCGCAACATTTCTTTCATTAAGTATTTAGAATTAGGGCATATATAATATATATGAGTTTTAATATATATACTATAAACTTTAAAATTTTATAATATATATATATATAATTCAGTTTGTTATATAATCACAGTAACAGAGGGTAGTAAAATATTATTGTTGTGCACTGTGTATGGAATAAAAAAAGCTCGAAGGCAGAGAGCATTGTATGTGTGTTTTCTTGCAATATTTACTGTGTTAAAGTAAACAAGGCAGAGAGCACATTTTGCAGCACTGTGTGTGAAGCAGTTAGCATTTTTTGAAAGCTAGAACAACAGTTCTCTGCCATCTTTGTAATTTTTTTTGAAGTTTAACAAAAGAGTTTTTTTTTAAATCTCTGTCCATTGAATCTCTATGTTTGAAGTTGAGGAATTATATTTCCCTTGTTGCTTGGAATCATTCAGAAATTCTAAGATGGTATCGGAGCTAGTCCAGGCTCTTTGAAGTTTGTCAAAGAAGCTGAAGGAGGAAGAAGGAGTTTGTTGCAGCTTTTGACCAGGAGAGTGAAGGCTCAGAAAAAAGCAAGGTATTTTATAGAAATAAAGTTTGTTGTGTTTCCTTTAAAAATAGAGTCCAAAGAACTGTAAGAAGAAATTTTTTAGAAACAGAGTTTATCTCTTAGTAGAGAGATAGATTGTTGAAGAACACAGTCAAGTTTTTTTTAAAGCATAGTTCAGTAAGCTAGCCATGGCAGGAGCCAGCACAAGCGTGAGTATAAGAAATACTCAACTCCCAAAGTTTAATGGGAAGAACTATGAATATTGGCCAATCACAATGAGAGCCCTGTTTGCCTCTTAATATTTATGGCAGCTAGTTGAAGATGGTCTAGAAGAACCAACAGATGAAAATGCATTTAATGCCTTAACACAGGCAGAGAAGGATTTACTGAAGAGAAATAGGAAGAAGGACTCAAAAGCCCTCTTCTATCTCTATCACGTAGTGTATGAAAGTATATTTATAAGGATTATAGTAGCCAAGAAGTCCAAGGATGCATGGGATACCATTGAGACAACCTACCAAGGTATGGAGAAGGTAAAGACATCAAATCTACAATTAATGAAAAGGGATTTTGAAGTTATTTGCATGAAAGAGTCTGATACAATAGACTCATTATTTTCTCTACTGATTGGGTTGATCACCTAAATGGGATCTCACAGAGAGACAGTAGAAGAAAGAAGAATAGTGGAGAAAGTATTGAGGAGTTTACCCTCAAGATTTGGTGTGATATTCACAAGCATTGAATAGACAAAAAATCTCTCAATGTTTACAGTTGACGAGGTTCATGCATAATTGATGACACATGAAAAAAGATTGGGTATAACAAAAAACACATCTTTGGAGCATGCCTTCAAGACCCAAATGTATTTTGGAAGAGGAAGAGGTCAAAGCAGAGGAAAATACAGAGGAAAAGGAAGAGGCAGAAGCTAAAACAGAGGAGGAAGAAACATCCCTGCAAATACAAATGAAAGGGGCAACAACCAAAATTAGAACCAAGGCCAAGGCATCATCCATAAAAGTCAAAAATATCAAACAGATGGGGAAAAGTATGATAAATCCCAAGAGTCCAGCCTGCCATACGCCCAGAAGTATGGGCACACCAATGAATGTAGGAAAAGCAGTGAGACGGATAATATGCAATGCCCACATTTACTAAGAAAATATCAGTCAAGAGAAGTTGGTTTTAGCATGTAATATGGATGAAGAAAAGAGTAAAGATATATGGTTTTTAGATTTAGGATGTAGCAACCATATGACAGAAAACATTTTTGTGTTTTCCATGATTGATGAAAATGTAAATTCTCAAGTAACATTGGGGACAGATAGTAAGGTCTCTATCATGAGAAAAGGCAAAGTAAGTGTTTTGACAAAGAAGGGAGAAAGAAAAACCATATCATATGTTTATTATGTTCCTGGTATGAAGTGTAAACTTTTGAGTATTGGAAACCTCATTTAGAAAGGCTACAATGTTTTCTTTGAAGATGATGTATAAACCATTATGGATAAACCACTGAGAAAGAAATGCATTGCAAAAGTGAAGATGACAAGGAAAATAATGTTCTCTCTCAATATGAGAGTAGATTTGAAGAAAGTATTTGAAATGGCAGCAGTGACACAAGAGACATTCTAAAGAGAAACAAAAGACGAAAAATAGTTATGACACTTAAGATTTGTACATCTCAACTTTGGAGTTTTGAATTTGTTACATAGGAAAGGAATGGTAAAGGGATTACCATTGATTGAAAAACCGAAAAACCTTTGTGAAGGTTGCATCTTGGGCAAACAACATAGAGAAAGATTTCCATCAGGAAAGAGCATAAGAGCAAAGGCATCCTTAGAAATAGTCCATTTAAATTTGTGTGGACCAATGCAAACACCATAATTAGCAGACAACCACTATATGCTAACATTTATTGATGATTACATAAGAAAAACTTGAGTTTATTTCTTGAAATTTCAGAATGAAGTGTTTGAGAAATTCTGCCACTTTAAAGCTCTTGAAGAGAATCAAGCTGGACAGCATATTAAGGGCTTAAGGACAAATAAAGCAGGAGAAAATATCTCAAAATAATTTCTACATTTTTGTAGAGAAAACGGGATACATAAGAAATTTACAGCAAGGTATACAATGCAGCAAAATGGAGTTGGTAAAAAGAAAAATAGAACCATCTTGGACATGGTAAGAAGTATCCTAAAGGCAAAACATTTTCCAAATGAATATTGGGTTGAGGCTGTACATTGTGTAGCATATATATTGAATAGATGCCCAGCCAGAGCTGTAATGAAAAACGTTCCAGAAGAAGAATGGAGTGGCATAAAACAATTTGTCACCCACATAAGAGTTTTTCGTTGTGTGGTTGATGCACACATTCCAAATCACCTAAGGAAGAAGTTGGACAGTAAGGGGAATAAGTGCATATTTATTGGATACAGTGAAGAATCAAAGACATAAATATTGTATAACCCATCCACCCAGAATTTTGTTATAAGCAAAGATGTACAATTTATTAAGGAAGAAGCCTGGGATGGGAGAATTGAGAAAATGGTGAATGTAAAAACTTGTTTGTCTCATGATGACGAAGATGAAGAAATGGCTCAAAGACATCCCTCATTAGCAGCAACACCTCCAGCAACACAAGGACAACAAGGAACACCATAAGAAGGTATGAGAACACCCTTGAGAAGTGATCACAGTGCTTCTCTAAGCACATCACAAGGAGTAGATTTGTGTGCTTCTACAAGCACAAGTACACCAAGTGAAAGAGGAACCAGATTCAAAAGTCTAAATGATTTTTATGAGAAAGAAACGGCAAATGAAGGTATGAACTGTTTATTCGCATTATATTGTCATGTAGAGGATCCTATTCGTTTTGAAGAAGAAGTAAAATATAAGAAATGGATAGATTCTATGGATGAAGAAATGAATGCCATAGAGAAAAATAAAACATGGGAATTAGTTGATATCCGAAAAGGAAAAGAAGTGGTTGGAGTAAAATGGGTTTATAAAACCAAAAGCAATGTTGAAGGTAAGATTGAAAGGCACACAGTTAAACTTGTTTCAAAAGGCTAAAAGTATGGAAGAGACTATGAGGAAACTTTTGCACCTGTTGCAAGAATGAAAGCAGTAAGAGCAGTGTTTTCTATAGCCGCACAACACAAGTGGAAGGTTTACCAAATGAATGTGAAATCAGCATTCATGAATACAGTATTGATCGAAGAGGTTTATGTTGAACGACCTTTGGGATATGAGAAAAATGGCTGAGAGCATAAAGTATGTAGATTAAATAAATCTCTTTATGGACTGAAACAAACACCAAGGGCATGGTACAGTGGGATAGATGCATATCTACTAGAAAATGGGTTTGAAAAATGTGAAGGATAACCCACATTATACATCAAAAAGAAAGATGGTAAGATGCTAATTGTTGTTTTGTATGTTTATGATGTGATCTTGACAAGTAATGATGCTTACCTCATTGAGAATTTTAAAACAGTCATGAAAGATGAATTTGAGATGACTGATATATGATTGCTAAGATAATTCTTAGGAATATAAGTAGACAAAAATGAAAATAATATTTTTATCTCTGAAGCTAAATATCTAAATGAAGTTTTGGAAAGATTTAATATGCAGGAATGCAAGACAACTATTACTCCTATAGTGATGGGATTGAACTTAAGCAAAGAAGACAACAACAAGGATTTTGATCCAAGTTTGTACAAAAACATAGTTGGCAGCCTCCTGTATTTGAGCACAACTAGGCTGTATATTATGCATGTTGTAAGTTTAATTTCTAGACTTATGGAAAGGCCAAAGGAGACACATTGGAAAGTAGCAAAAATACTTTTGAGATATGTGAAAGGAACAAAGAGGTATGGAACTTTATACACCACTTTAGAAAATTTTGAACTGGTTGGATATACTGACAGTGATTGGGCTGGAAGTATAGATGACAAGAAAAGCACCTCTGATTATGTTTCTCATATGGGATTAGGAGGCATTTCATGGGCTCCTACGAAACAGTGAATTGTGGTTTTATCTATAGTAGAGACATAGTATGTGGAAACTACAGCAGCACCATGTCAAACAGTTTGGATGAGAATAATATTGAGGAGTTTGTGTCATGAACAAGTAACAGGCACAACAATTTATTGTGATAATAGCTCAGCTATAGATTTCTCAAAAAAGTCAATTCTTTATAAGAGAACGAAACACATTGATTCCAAGTAACACTACATTGGAGAGCTAGTGAACAATGGGGAAATTGTTGTGCAACATTGGAGAACTGAAGAATAGTTTCATGATATATTGACAAAACCATTGGGGAAAAAGGGTTTCAATTATTTGATAAAATGTCTGGGTATGGAAGAGAACCCAAAAGTTGTGTTTAAGGGGGAGTGCTGAAATTTTAAACACAACTGTAACTCTGACAACAAGGACACAAACACAGTTTTGGATTTAATGATGGAGGACAATAGCTCTGAAAATTCTCTTTGTTTCTTGCACGCTACTGTGCATTGAAGATATGCTTAATATCTCTACAAATCCAATTTTGGTTAAAAGCCGTAGGCCTGTTTTTCTCTGCAATGGAAGTCGTGGTTCCCCACACCACACAAACCTGCAATTAAAATTTTCCATGCCACATTTAAACTGCACCACCAACTGTGTTAATAGCCAGCGTTTGTTTTTTATTTGAATGAGCCTTGTCATCACAGCTCGTCACCCACAAAATGAAAAGAGGTCCCCAACATGCCAACACGACAAAGCATCAACCAATAGAATACATATCTCATAGAATGGAATTGACGTGGACCAGCCCCGAATGGATGCGAAAAGAAATTATAACACAATTAAGTGTTTATCGCAAATCCAGAAGCTAATATGGACATCGACCAATTTGGATGCGATAATTTTATTTGAAACAGTTTTGAAAAAAGTTCTAAAGTCGAGAGTTATTTAAAGGTTTCAAACCATAGTTTCATAGTTTAAAAGTCCAATGTCTTTTTATTATTATTCCACTGCAACATAAATTGTCAGTTTTTAACTTAGGATTAAAGTATAATGTTTTAATTTGTTTTAAATGCCCGTTTGTTTCATTAAGTCTTTAGACTTGGGGCATATATAATATATATGAGTTTTAATATATATATTATAAACTTTTAAAGTTTATAATATATATGTAATTCAATTTGTTATATAATCACACTAACAAGAGAGTAGTAAAATATTATTGTTGTGAAGTATGTGCGTGTTTTTGCAGTATTGACTGTGTTAAAGTAAAAGAGATAGAGAGCAGATTTTGCAGAGCTATGACAGTTTTGTAATTTTTTCAGTTTTTTTATTTTTTAAAGTTTAATGAAAGAGTTTTTGTTTATTTTTGTCCATAAGAAATTTTATGTCCTCTGCTATTTGGAATCATTCAAAAATTTCAGCATGAAATGCCCGCATCTTTCAACCGGGAAAAAGTATTTCTTTATATAAAGACATCCATAAAAAATAATTATACAAGACTGCGCGTGGGTTATATAAAGTTCAAGTTGTTCAGCCGTGAAAATAAACAATTTGATATGATTACATATGGGATTTCTGTTCAACTTATTATATGAGAACCTAGATTTTATAATTTCTCTTTGGTACATCACCTGCCTTTACATTGAGGGGAATATTTATGTGCGGTATCCTGAACTCACAAAATGTCTTGTTTATTTTATTTTATTTTGTAGGGTGGTTAACGCTTGAAATTGCAAGAGATGTGATACAGAGGTCAAAAAGCATAATGGAATCTGCAGGAATATAAAGTGGCTATCAGGCACAAGAATATCATAAAAATAAACCGGTCAGGCAAATATCAGGAAGGAAGCGTTCCGGGTCGCTCACTTAGTCAACATTAACGGAAAGCTGGAAAAGCTAATCGACTCTTATACATTAAAAATAGTATATTCACATGGGAGTGTTCGTGAAACTTGGGAATAGTTACATAGCCAAAGGTGTTTCCTTTCATTTTGGATATTCCTTTTCACGTTTTTTCGTCAAATGTGACAGATAGGCATGTGTAGCTGGATGACTGCAAGTTGACGAGGAGCTCAGTTTTAGAAATAGTAATGAGCCCTTCACAATAAAGTCTACAGTTCACATGGAATTAATTCGTCCAATTCTTGAGACCAGAAAATTGCGCACCAGAAATCGTCCTTTCAAACGAATCATGGAGCTAGTATGAATCTGGACTCTCATTGGTTTTGTTGCGAAAATAGTGGAGGTTGCAGGGTTTTGTCTCCCACTTCAGTTAGGAGTAAATCCGACATCGAAATCCCGTTGTAAAGTTTTAACAGAAATACAACACTTACAAGTAAATTCATCATTCATAACAAACCATAAAAGGCATGGAGAATGAAACTGTAAGTCAACATGGTATAGGGCCAATTACTAAAATGTGTAAAACACAAATGGCCCCAATTTATCGATGTTAGGCACCTGCTGGTCTAGCAGCTACTCCAGGCTTATGTGGAGAGTTTTAAAAGAGCTGATGATGGTGGTTTATGTACTTGTTATATCCTAACACGTGATAAGAAGATACATCCAATTCTATTAACGTTTGCAACGATACTAAACATATTTTCAGTGTATTGTACACTGCCCCAGCCTATTTCATCCTAATATTTTTAACTTCCAAGTTAAATACTTTTTTCAAAAGCCATCTATATGAGGGCAAATATACAATTCTATTAGTTTTAACCACCATACCAAATATGTTTTGATTGTATTAAACAGCCTCATTCTTTACTCTATTCTAGTCTTTGTAATCCTTAAACTAAATGGAGAATTTGAAAAAGAAAAATATTAATATAGATGAAACCATTCCCTCTGTCGTTCATCTGCGCTGCTTTCGTTCATCGTTCACAAGTTTTCATCAAACTGTATAGTATTGAAGTGGGTCTTTTTCTAACATCAAACCGTATAGTATTGAAGCGGCTATTTTTATATCAATTCTAAATTTCGGGAATATTCAAATTTGATGGTTAAGAGAGGTTAGTTGTTTGAATTTTTTCTTTTCAGATTCTTAAATATTCCTAAAACATAATTTAAACATTTTGAAGTATCTTTGTTAGGTAATCAAACTTTTAAGATATTTTATATTAAATGGCCAAATTTTTGGGATTAAATATTTTTAAAATTTTAATTTTTAATCTAAATTTTATTTCTAATATAAAATTATGTATCAATCACTTCATTTACTCCCATTTAGCGATGGAATTTGACATTCCTTTTACGAGTCGGTACGTTGAAAACAGTTACGGATCCCATATAAAAAGTTAAAAAGTTATTGAGAACCGGATTCCACCTTTGTCTCGGCTTATCTTGTAGTGTTGCAGCGGTGATACTTTACCATTTAAAAAAATGGTAGATCTCATTGTTAGTGTTGCAGTGATGTTAGTTTAGTCATTTTAGAATGGTAAATTAAATGCTTATTGTGTATTAAAATTATAATTGTGGTTATTATTTTTATAAGTTAATGTAATCGTATAAATATAAATATAATAATAATTATTTGAGAGAATATTTGAACAACTATATATATAGGAATTTAATTACTTGGAAAATATATCCCAAACCAACTAAATCTAACCACCACCTATAAATTGTCTAACCACCACCTATAAATTAACAATCTAGTAAAAATAAACACTACCTTTAAATGGCCAATAATCTGAACACTCCAGTATCATCACACACATCAGATAAATAAGAGCCACATCAATAATAATCTGAACACTCCAGTATCATCACACACATCAGATAAATAAGAGCCACATCAATACTTTTTGTGACTGGTTAATTTCCTTAATGTTCATCATTCGATGAGCTCTTCAACAGCTTACTCCAAATTCTTCACTATGAATTCAAGAAACTCATAATCAATAAAGTCCATATCCTTGTACTATAACCATATACTTCCATCACTCAAATATTACCTAAATTACTGAAATCCATATGGAGTAACACGGATGAAAGAACATCAGAGCTTCTAAATCATCAAGCTTTTTGGTGGAGAAAGATCCTAAAAAGGGGGTCTGTCTTAATTTTGAGAAGAATTCATATTCTTCTATGTAAATATTATATTGAGTTGATTTATTCAAAGGAATTTTCAGTGAATCATGATTTTAGAAATTGTGTAGATAGATAAAAAAAATTGTAATATGTTAAAATAAAATATTCCTCGTAAAGCATGAGATTCTAGGGGATGGGATTTAGAAAAAAGCAGATTTATGGACTGCTTTTAGGATCTAGAAAATAATGTGACTTTTATAAATTATATCTATTATAAGCCTAAATGCAATAAAAAAAGAGAGTAAGTGTGAGAGAAAAGAGAGGATGGGCAAAATGAATGTAGAATCCTTCCAAAGAGAGTAATGAGAGAGTTTATGTATAACGATAGATGCATGTACATGCTTTGATTAATGAAGTAAAATTTCATACTTTCTGTGTATGAATTATCCACATGCATGATCGCTTAAATAATTCCTATCTATGTGAAATATGAGTTAACATGAATTTTCGTCTCTGAACCTGTGTTGTTGGAATATAATTGAACTTGTGAATGTTAGTTATGTTTATATTAGTAAAATATATGCATAATACACTATAGAAAATAGTCCATCTGTGTGAGATACTATAAGGAGAATAAATGAGATTGGTAAGACTTGTTTAGACTAGAGTTGCGAAGAATTCATTTGAAATGGCAATTAAGATTGAGATTGAATTTGGGTAGAATATATTTAGGTTCTAAATTTTGTAGAAGTATGCATGAATTTGATGAATTCGGTGAAGGATACTGGATTCGATGTGAATAAATCCCGCAAAACAAGTAGAGGGACTTATTCATCATAAATAATTTCCTATGTGTGGATCAATAGGATTTTTTAAGAGGTTATAATTTTGTAGGAAAATTACATTTCCCTTGCATTAGTGTGGTATCACATATTGTAGATCTATGAGAAGAAAGTGAAGGTTTGTAAAGAAACTTACACAAGGAAATTAAGGAGTTGCATTTCCAAGAGGTGTGGTTGTAGGAGTATGCATGTTCAAATGAAGTCAGATAAAGTGGTAAATGGTATATATGCTTTCAAGTAGTTTTAGAGGTAAATTATTGATTACATGTAGCAGTGATGAGCATGAGTAAAGCACGAGGATTATAACCAAGAACAGATGAATTTCTTAAATAAGTGTTACAAATAACCTTTATAAGTTATAGCTAAGGTTGTAACGAGGAGGAAAAGTGGATGTTTTTAGAGGAAATGTGGATTTCTAGAATCCTAAAAGGAGATTAGAAACTCAAGAGGTCTTACGAGGAGAGGACCAAGGATACCAAAGGGGGTAGGTTCGAAGATAGCTTGGTGAGATATTGTAATAGGTTGAGGAGTAGCTTTTTTATTGTAGAGGCTTGGATGCATTCTACAAGTGGACAAGGTAATGTTCACTAAGAAATAAGGAATGTGACTATTGATATCTATAACATGGATTTAGGGAAAATCTAAAAAAAATAAAAATATGCCAAAGAAACTAGCATAAAAGAAAGGATGAGTCGGAAATGACCAAAAAAATGTTGCGATGAAAGAAAAAAATTAGAATAATGAAGATGGTACTACCAGAGAGTCCAAATATCATACACATGGATGGAATATTGAAATAGAGAGGTTGCAAAAAAAATATGATGAAAGTGTTAGAGAGAATGTAGACGGATGAAAAATATACGAGTCAACACCATGCTGGAAATGATTGTACAAGACTACATAAACGTGATTAATTAAAGACTACAAAACAATGTTTGGAATCTTGGAAATTTTGAAGGTAATTGTGTCTGAAACAATTGAGCAGTGGGCCCAAATAAATAGATGATCAACTATAGCGCAAGGTTTGGGATCCAAGAGGTTTGTTACATTAAAATTTTATGACTAGGTGGTCATAAATTTTTCTACTATGTAAGTTTGATGAAGGAGCATTAAACGTTCTAGTTCATCGATATTTTGGAGGAAAAAAGTTCTAAAAATTGGGTCTTGACATTTTGAGAATAATTCACTTTCTTTATTTAAATAAATATTGTATTTCAGTGATTATTCTAGGAAAATTAAGTGAATGAGTCATCAGTCTAAAATTTGTGTGGATAGCTAAATTTTTGTTTGATATGTTAAAAGTAAATTTTTCGATTTGTGAACCATGAGATTCTAGAGATAGATTGAGTGATTCTAGGATTTTTAAAATTATGATTTATGGAGTGATTTCAGGATTTTCATAAATTTAGTATCTAAAATATGTAATGTTTTCAAATTTTGTTCATTGTAAGCCTATTGGAAATATAAATGTGAAAAAGAAGAAAGGATGGCCAAGTTAATGTAGAATCAGACCAAGAGAGGAATGAGAGAGCTCCTAATTAATGACAGATGCATGTACAAACATTGGTTAGCAAAATAAATTTTCATACTTTTTTGTGTATGAATTATCCACATCCGTGATCCCTTAAAGATTTTATGTCTATGTAAAATTCGAAATTAATTGAAATTCAACGACTAAATTAGTGTGTTGTTTCAATACAATTGAACTCTTGAATGTAATTCATAGATATTAATAAAATCTATGTACAATACCTCACAAAGAATAATGTTTTTTGTATCAGTGATTGTACGGAGAATAAACGAGATTAATAAGAATTTTTTGGAGTATAACTCGGTAGAATTATATAAAAGATCGAGATTAAATTCCGGTAGATTCTATATAGGGTCCAAATTCTGTAAAAGTATCCATGACTTAGAAGAATCCGGTGAATGATTATGGGATTTCGGTGTGAGTAAATCCAGTAGATGAAGTAGACAGACTTGTTGATGATAAACATTTTCCTTTCTATTGATTGAGGGGCTTCTACGTGACCAACGATGTAGAATGAGAGAGTTATAGTAAAAGGTGTATGAGTACCTTAATCTGAGTTGAGCATCTACATTTTAGAGAAGCAACAACTAGCATTTTGCAAGAAAAAAAACAATTTCATACAGCAAACAACCATCCATTACAATTCATGTGTAAGCGAACTATGTAACCATATATCTAGTAGGAAATCTCTTATTCCAGATAGGTCACTCAACTCATGCCCTGCTACTTTATTAACCATATTCCTTGTAAGATATCCTTTAGTATACATGGTTAACCTAATTTATTAATAAAGTTCCCATCAATGCAAAACTTCACCTCCAAAATTCTACGACAAATAACAAAAAAAATTATACAACAAATAAAAAATAATATGGTTCAACATTCATCCACCTATGTTCCACAACTCAAGTGCTAAAAAATATTCTAATAAAAAATTAGAAAACTACCAAACTTTCATGTTATCAAAAAACATATAATAAAATACTCTTAGAACAACATATCCTTTTTATATGTCATGATTATGAAATTTAGAACTTAAATCTATGTAAGTTATAAAGAATACATATTTGCATAATTTTCATGACTTTTATAATGCTACCAACTCTTGAATTTTCCTCTTGTGCTCATTGATCTATGCAAGCAGTTTAAAGCCATGGCTTTCATTGCTACTGAGCTATCCCGCTGAACGACATGGTTTTTTTTACGCTTGTTGTGTCAGTGCATATCATTTTCCTTAATATTTTTTAAGAGATTTAAGTTCTTTAGTTTTTCAGGTAAGAATTCCCTTTCATTTCGGCTTGCGTCCACGTTAATTGGAGTCAAGTTGGTTATTCTTACATCTATTAATCCGTGCAAGTCGTATTATATATATATATATATATATATATATATATATATATATATATATATAATTTTATTAACATTTTATTAGTTATACTATTCATTTTATATTAATTATTTTTAATTTTTAATATTAAATTATTTGTTGATATTTAAAATTCGTAAAAATAGAATTATATATATATATATATATATATATATATATATATATATATATATATCAAATTGTAGATAAATGTTTTTTTGGATTAATCACATCATTAGGATTAAGTCGACATTTTGAACAAGCTAATGTGGTTCATTCTCACAACAAGGTATGAATAAATTAATCGATCTCGATGAATAAATAATAAAGATGCATCATTGCCAGAAATAGCCATTGAGAACTAATTTCTAAGAACTAGGTGTTAGAAAGTTAGTTAGTTAAGAATTAAAATTAAATAATAAATTAATTAATTAAATAAAATTTATTAAAAATGGGTTTGTAAATTATTATGTAATTAAAATAAATATAATAGGTAATAGGGAGGGGTATAATTCTTAATTTAATAAGTAAATAAACTAGCTGTTGCCCTAGAAGGTGCAAAGAGAGGCCGATAGGAGTATTGTTTGTGAATTATTAATTTGAAGTAATTGTATTTTTTTGACATGAAGGAAAAAATGTATTGGAAAATCTCGAATTTTGAAGTTCAATGCAAAACATTAAAACTTAGTTGAATTTCTTAGTTGCAGGGCTATCCAAACAATAAAACTTTTTGTGAAGCATATCCCTGTTTGAAAATCGAAATCAATTATTTCGGACTATTTCACCATTGCAATTTCATTTGCACGCTATCTTTGTTGCAGATGGACCACAATATGGTAGATTCAACAAAATTGACAGCACATCTGAATTCCAAGAAACAAATTTGCAACAGAGAAAAGAAAAACTCTGCTTGTGCCTCCGGTAGGTTTATTATTCAATAAAGACAGCCAACAATACATTAAAACTTCGAACAAATTGCCTAAAAACCACATAAAAATTTTTCTCTGCCTCTCATCCAGCAACTGCAATCATAACCATCGACCCACAGTTATGCCATAGGAACTATTTTTTCAAAAAAAACTGTCAATGAAGAATTAAAAATTCAGAAATAGCAAACAAGATTCATTTAAAAAGAAAACTAACCCTTCTGCAAGCTTGCACAATGTTGGATTTCCCAAATTGGGTACTTTTCAATTCCCATTGAATTAATAGGAGATCGGCAAGTGTTATAAATTTCCAAGCTCTTCTTTGTTATTCTTGTTACCAGCCACACTTTGAAATGAAATTATCTACAGCAACAAGTGGGAGAATGTTGGGTATGTGTTATATTCTTTCCACGATTAGCCCCACGCGTTGTATGTTGCGTCGGGCGTAGGCTGAGGGAGGTCACGAGGCGAAGCGATCCCCACCGTTGGGGTCGAGGGCAGCGCACTAAAATTGTTTTTGTGCGGACCCACTCATAGGCGGATCCGCCCATGGTTTTGTGCATGGTTTTGCACATGGTTTTCAGGAGTTCGATGGTTTTCGACGGTATTTTTGTAGATCGGTCAAGGGAACTACGGTTATGTTCTAATCCGGGGTTAATGGATTGGGGTTTATGTATGCTCCGAGCATGTATATATATGTGTTGTAACACTAAAAAGGGATATAATGAAAAATCAAGATGGTCGTCCCGATTTGGGATCAGGGGGAAAATCTCTGTGTTTATCTGTTTTATGTTTTTATGCTCTTGTTATTGTTTATTTTACGTTACAAGAATCGTGTGTAGATATTTACGTTCGGGGTTAAAACCTACATATGGTATCGGAGCTGTTTCGGCTTCAAGGGGACGCCTTTGTTGTTGAGGGTTTTTTGCTCGGGCTTTGTGGTAGACCTTGTTCGATGGGAGATCTGCGGGATCGATTCTTGCGATGAAAGAAGATGGCGAGCGGCGGAAAGATAGAGATCGAGAAATTTAATGGTAAGAGTTTTGAGTTGTGGAAACTCAAGATGGAGGATCTGCTTTGGTGGATAAAGATCGGTGGATCGCGGTAGATCCAGGGTACTAAACCAACGGCAATGTCGGATGAAGGCTGGAAGAAGCTGGATCGGAAGGCTAAAAGCACAATACGGTTGTGTGTCTCGGATTCGGTATTGTTGAATGTATGCGGGGAAGCTACGGCGAAGACCTTGTGGGAAAAACTTGGGACTTTGTACCAATCTAAGTCTCTACAGTGAATAAAGTTGTTCCTACGGAAAAAAGCTATATAACACTGAGGATGAAGGATGGAGACTCGGTGACTGAGCATACGAACGCCTTCAATCTTGTGGTAAGTCAGTGTCGTGTCTGTTGATATTAAAAATCTTAGATGAAGATAAGTGCATCGGTTGTTGTGCTCTCTACCGGACTCGTGGGACGATCGGGTTATTGCAATAAACTGACAATACAACTACCTTGAATTTTGATGACATTGTCTCGGCCTTGCAGCGTCGGAGGAAATGAGACGGAGAAATATGGAGGGTCATAATGGAGATGCCTTATACGTACGAGGAAGGTCCCCGAGCAGAAACAAGAATAAGGCTTCGAGTGGGAGATCTAAATCTATAGGGAGATCTAAATCTCTGGAAAGTTTGTAAAGGTGTCGCTGGAAATGCGGGAAAGGAAGGGCACTACAAAAAGGAATGCGAGATCTAAAGCTCTGAGAAAGGAAAGGGATGCGATGAAGCTCCTACTGCGAGGCAAAAACCACCTCGGATGAAGGTGGGGATGTGTATTTGGCTTCTTCTTCAAATACACATGTAGATCATGAGTCATGGTTGATTGACTCAGGTGCATCCTTTCACTTCACTCCCCATACGGAGTGATTCTGCCAGTATGAGAAATATGATGGTGGTGATGTCTTCCTGGGGATGATAGGAAGGCGAGAATCATCGGACGTGGAAAAGTCAAGTTGAAGTTGCAAGGTGGAAGGATTAGAACACTTCTCACTTTCCGCATTTCCAGCACACCTTTACAAACTTTCCAGGAATTTAGATCTCCTGCTCGTGATCTCCACTTCCCGAAAGCCTTGTGTGTTACAGGACCTTCATGCAGATAGGCATCTCGATATGACCTCCATTCTTCTCCGTCTCCTCCTCCCGGCCGGCCCGAGGCTGAGACAATGTCATCAGGAATTCAAGATATTATATTCTTTGTCCTGTTACAATAACGATTTGTCCCACAGGCTAAAGCGATGCACCATCTTCATCTAGGCCCCAATATCCAACAGACGACCGGCTGACTACCACGTATTGAGAGTTCGGTGCTGTCTGAGTCTCACTCATCCTCGGGTTATGCTTTTCATTAAGGCAGTACTATTCACCCAGAGATAGATGTCTAAAATCCCAGGGGATTTCCCACAAGGTCTTCGGCGTGGCTCGGTTACCCGACAATGCGAATGCGAGGACACACGTGCGTGTGCTGCCTTCGATCGGTTCTTCAGTCTTCATGCGACATTGCGTTGGTTTGAGTACACGGATCTTACCGCTGATCCACTCTTATCCGCCCGATGATCCCTCCATCTTGAGGTTCCCGCAACTCAAAACTCTTGCCGATAAATTTCTCGATCTCGCGCCATCTTCTTTCACGCGGAATCGATCGGCGAGATCTCCCCCCCTTCAGACAAATACTACCCGCGAGGCACGGCGGCAAAACCTCGGCAAACGAGGCAGTCCCCTTGAGCAGCGGCTCGGAGCCTGTAGGTTTTAACCGCGAACGAAATATACACCGCGGTGCTATATGAAAATAAACAATAACAAAGAGCATAAAACATAAAAACGAGAATAAGAAACGCGGGAGATTTTACGAGATCCCCCAAATAAGACGATATCTTGATTTTCGTTATATCCCTTTTGAGTGTTACAACACATATATACATCTTTTTAGACACAATCCGTGTGGCCCTGGATTAGAATTTTGTAACGTAGTTTACTGGCCCGGATCTACAAAAATACCACCCGGTAGAAAACCATCGAGACCCCAAAAGGTCTGTGCAAACCATGCGCAAAACGAATGGAGTCATACAAACAAATTTTGATTTTGCCACGAGACCTGCTTAAGTACGGCATTTGGCCGGCGATTGCCCTGCTTAGTGGAAATAATCGTGGAAAAATATAACACATACCCAACATTCTCCCGCTGATGCGTAGTGAATTTCATTTCAAAATTGTGAACAGCTAGCAAGAAGAAGCGGAATTTATAACGCTTCTTACGTCTCATTAATTCAATGGGAAAGTACAATTTAGGAAATCCAACATTGGCAAATACTGAAGAATTAGTTTCTTTTAAATGAATCTTGTTTGCTATTCTAATTTTTAATTCTTCATTGGCGATTTTTGAAAAAAATAGTTCTATTTTTTTTTAATAAAGTCAAAGTTATGATTCTCGATTCTTCAGATGAAGGCGAGAAAATTTTTTATGTAATTTTTAAAACAATTTATTGAGAAGTTTTAATGTGATGTTAGTATCCTTTATTGAATAATAAAACTCTTTAGGAGAGTGAAGTTTTTCTTTTCTCCCCCATTTACAAATTTATTTCTTAAAATTAGGAGAAATGTATTAATTTTGTTGATCTACCGCTATTGTGGTGTCCGCTGCAACAAAAATAAGCGTGCAAAATGAAATTGCAATAGTGAATAGTCGAAATAATTGATTTCGATTTTCGCTCGGGAATATGCTTCACAAAAGTTTTATTGTTTGGATAACCCTGCCAACTTAGAGAATTCAACAAATTTTAATATTTTGCATTGAACTTCAAAATTCACTCCAATACATTTTTCCTTCATGTCAAAACACAATTACTTCAAATTAATAATTCACAAACAATACTCCCTATCGACCTCTCTTACACCTTCTACAGAATTTAACGACTAGTTTATTTACTTTATTAAATTAAAATTATACCCCTCTATTACTATTATATTTATTTCTAATTACATAATAATTTACACCTATTTTTAATAAATTTTATTTAATTAATTAATTATATAATTTTAATTCTTAACTAACATTCTAATGGATAGTTCTTAACAGCTAGTCTTAACGGCTAGTTCTTAAACAAAGTGGTTACTCAATGGCTATTTCCAGGCGATGATGCATCTCCACTATTTATTCATCGAGATCGATAATTTATTTGTGAGAATAGACACATTACTTTGTTCAAAATATTGACTTAATAATGATGTGATTAATCCAAAAATATATATATATATATATATATATATATATATATATATATATATTCTATTTTTCACGAATTTACAAATATCAACAAATAATTTAATATTAAAAATTAAAATAATTAATATAAAATGAATAGTATAATAATAAAATGTTAATAAAATTATATATATATATATATATATATATATATATATATATATATATATATAATACGACGAAAGGGATAATAGATGTAAGATAATAACTTGTCAAATTAACGTGGATAAGCAAATTACCTGAAAACTAAAGAGACTTAAATCTCTTAAAAAAAGTATTAAGGAAATGATATGCACTGACACAACAAGCGTAAAACCATGTCATTCAGCAGGTCAACTCAATGGCAATGGCCGTAACCTTGCTTGCATAGATCAATGGTACAAACTCAAAAGAGTTATTAACATTATAAAAGTCATAAATTATATAAAGTATATATTATAACTTTATGAATTTAAGTTCTAGATTTATAATCATGATATAAAAGAGTATGTTGTTCTAGAGTATTTTTTATTATATGTTTTGATAACATGAAAGTTTGGTAGTTTTCTGAATTTTTATTAAAATTCTTTACTTTAATTAATGGGTTGTAGGTGGATAATGTTGAACCATATTATTTTTTATTTGTTTGTATAATTTTTTTGTTATTTGTCGTAAATTTTGAAATTGAAAGTTCCGTATTCAGGAACTTTATTAATAAATTAGGTGTATGTATACTAAGGATGTAAAGAATATGGTTAATAAAATGGCGGGGCATGAAATTAGTGACCTATCTGGAATAAAGACTCTGCAAATATATGGTTACATGAATTCGCACACATGGAGAGAATGGATGGTTGTTGCTGTAAATGAAATTGTTTTTCTTTGCAAAATACTGAATTCTGCTTCTCTAAAATGTAGTATCATTTAATTAAGGTATACTCATACACCTTTTACTATAACTCTCTCATTCTACATGTGTCCTGCGTAGAAACGCCCCTCCAATCAATCATCAACAAGTCATATTACTTCATCTACTGGATTTACTCACACCGAAAATCCGTAATCGGCCGGATTCTTCTAAGGAGTCATGGATACTTTGCAGAATTTGGGCCTATACTTAAAATCTACCGGAATTTAATCTCGATCTTTTATATAATTCTACCGGGATTATACTCCAAAAAATCTCGTTTATTCATGCAATCACTGTCTAAAAAACGTTATTCTTTTTGTAATTATTGTACATAGATTTTATTAATATATGAGATTACATTGAGTTCAATTGTATTGAAACAACACGCTAATTTAGTCGTTGAATTTCAATTAATTTCGAATTTTATAGACATAAAATCACAGAGATCACGGATGTGAATGAATTCATACACAAAAAGTAATAATTTTTTGCTAACCAATGTTTAGCTATGCATCTGTCATTAATTAGGAGCTCTCTCATTTCTGCTCTTGGTCTGGTCTACATTAATAATAAATCATTCTTCTTTTCACGATATATTTCAATAGGTACAATGAACAAAATTTGAAAGCCTTACGTATTTTAGATACTAAAATTTATGAGAATCTGAAATCACTCCATAAATCATAATTTTTAAAATCCTAGAATCACTTTCGTCTATCTCTAGAATCTCATGGTTCACAGCGAGAATTACTTTTAGCATATCAAACAAAATTTAGCTATCCATTTTGGACTGATGACTAAAACTATGAATTTTCTAGAATAATCATAGTGCAATATTTATTTAAATAAAGAAAGTAATTATTCTCCAAAAATGTCAGGAACCCTCACTCCAAAATATCGATGAACTAGAACGTTTAATGCTCCTTATCAAACTTTACATAGTAGAAAGAAAATTTATAACCGCACAATCTAAAATTTTAATCTAACAAATATCTTGGATCCATATATGTATAGTTGGTCATCTATTTATTTATTTTCTCAATTGTTTCGAGACACAATTACCTTCAAAATTTCAGATTCCAAACATTTTGTAGTCTTTAATTAATCGCATTTATATGATCTTGTACAATCATTTCCAGCATGAAATTGTTGACTATATTTTCATCCGTCTACATTATATACAACACTTTCATCATATTGCGAAGTATTTCAGCGTATGATATTTAGACTCTACTGTCACCATCTTCATTATTCTAATTTTTCATTCATCATTCATCCTTTCTTTATGCTAGTTTCTTTGGCATATTTTTATTTTTAGATTTTCCTAAATCCATGTTATAGATATCAATAGTCACATTCCTTATTTCTTAGCGAACATTACCTTGTCCCTTGTAGGGCATCCCAAGCATACAATAAAAAACTACTCCTCAACTATTAATATCTCTACCAAATATCTTCAGACTGTATCCTTGGTCACATATACTTTAGCAAGACCTCTTATTTTTCTAATCTCCTTTTTAAATTCTAGAAATCCACATTTCTCTAAAAACATCCACTTTTCCCTCCTGATTACAACCTTAGCTACAACTATAAAAGATTTGTACTTTTACTTATTTAAGAAATTCATCTGTTCTGGTTATAATCCTCTGCTTTACCATCACTACTGCAATCAATGTTACCTCTAAAGCTACTTAACATATATACATTACCACTTTATCTGACTTCATTTGAACATGCGTACTTCTGCAACCCACCTCTTGGAAATGCAACTCATAATTTCGCTTGTGTAAATTTCTTTACAAACCTTCACTCTTCTCATGGAATCTACAATATGTGATACCACACTAATGCAAGAAATGTAATTTTCTACCAAAATATAACCTCTTAAAAATCTATTGATCCGCACATAGAGAGGTATTTATGATGAATAAGTCCTTCTACTTGTTTTTTGCGGGATTTATTACATCGAATCAGTATCGGAATTCATCAAATTCATAAATCTCTACAAAATTTAGAATATAAATATATTCTACCCAAAAATTCAATCTCAAATGTAATTGCCATTTCAAATGGGTATTCGCAACTCTAGTCTAAACAAAGTCTTACTTAACTCATTTATTTATAATATCTCACACCCAGATGGACTATTTTCTATAATTGCTATTATGCATATATTTTACTAACAAACATAACTAACATTCACAAATTCAATTATATTCCAACAACACGGAGTTCGAGACAGAATTCATGTTAACTCATATTTCACATACATAGGAATTATTTAAGCGATCGTACGTAATGGATAATTCATACACGAAAGTATGAAATTTAAAAACTAAATTAATCAAAGCATGTACATGCATCTATCGTGCTATAAATATCTCATTACTCTCTTGGAAGGATTCTACATTCTTTGCCCATCCTCTGCTCTCACACTTATATATTTTTTGTGTATTTAAACTTATAATAGATATAATTTATAAAAGTCACATTATTTCTAGATCCTAAAAAGCAGTCCATATCTAACTTTAAATCCCATCGAATCTGAGAATATTTTATTTTAACATATTTTTAATTTTTTATCTATCTACACAATTTCACAAAATCCTTCACTGAAAATTCCTTGAATAAATCAACTCAATGCATAATATTTACATAGAAGAATATAGATTCTTCTCAAAATTAAGACGAACTTACACGAGATCTTCACTCCGCAAAAAGCTTGATGATTTAGAAGCTCTGATGTTCCTTATCCATCTACCCGTAATGGTTGGAAATAATATTTAGTGATGGAAATATATATTATATGCAAAAGGTATAGTTTTTTATTGATTATGAGTTTCTTGAATTCTAGTGAAAATTTAGAATAAATGATGAGAGAACTAAATCGAATGATAATTTTGGTAGAAATTAACCGGGCACAAAAGTATTGATGGCACTCTTATTTATCTGATATATAGTGATATAGATATTAAAGATATTATAATTAATGAATATATTTATCTATTAATAATAATTTTTAGAATAATTAAATTAATAAACCATTTAGTGAGTATTTATTTTACTAGATTATTAATTTATAGGTGGTGGTGGAACAATTTATAGGTGAGTGGTGATCCAAATATTAAAATTCCTATATATATTGTTCAAATATTCTCTCAAATAATTATTATTATATATTTATACAATTACATTAACTATAAAAATAATAACCACAATTACTAATTTTTAATACACAATAAACATTAATTACCATTCTAAAATGATTAAACTAACATCACTGCAACACCGCGAGATCTACCATTTTAAATAGTAAGCATCGCCGTACAACCCACACAAGATAAGTAAAATTGGAATCTGGTTCTCAGCTAGCACAGCTTTTATATGGATCCGTAACTATTTTCAACGTACCGGCTCCGTAAGGTATGTCCAAATTCCATCATAAAATGGGAGTAAATAGTGATTGATACGTAATTTTATATTAGAAATAAAATTTAGATTAAAAATTAAAATTTTTAAATAATCCCAAAATTTAATGAGATAATATAAAGTATCTTAAAAGTTTGATTAACTAACAAGAGAAATACTTCAAAATGTTTAAATTATGTTTTAGAATATTTAAGAATCTGAAAAGAAAATTCAGGCCTCTCTTAACCATCAGAACTGAATATTCCAATTTAATTGATAAAAATAACCGTATCTATACAGTTTGGTGATGTTAGAGAAAAGACCCACTTCAATATACAGTTTGATAACATATATTTGTGTTTATGCAACTGACAGAGGAATGAACAAAATCTACTATTAATACCTTTTCAAGTACTCCATTTAGATTTAAGGATTACAAAGATAAATTAAGTAAAAAACAATACAATCAAAATATATTTGGTATGAGTAGTAAACTAATGAAATTATGTATTTGCCCTCCTTATGGAAGAAATGGCTGAAAAAAGTATTTACTTAGGGTAAATATTAAGGATGAAATAGGCTGGAAAGCGACAATACGCTGAATGTTTGTATCGTTGCAAACGATAATAGGAGATTGGATGTATGTACTTTATCACGTTAGAATATATGTAAGTATAAACACCATCATCAGCTCTTTTCTCCGCATAAGCCTAGTGCTACTAGGACCAGCGGAATTGCTAACATCTAAATTGGGGCCATTTGGGCACACACATTTTGTAATTGGCCCTATACCATGTTAGCTTACAGTTTCGTCTCCATACCCTTATGGTTTGTTTATGAATGTTAATTTACTCGTAAGTGTTGCTTCATTTCTATTAAAACACAGCAAGTTTCGATGTCGGATTTACTTTCACGAAGTGGGAGACAAAACCTGCAAATCCCTCTTTGCGTGATCAGATTCCTGCTAGCTCCATGATTCGTTTGAAAGGACGGTTTCTGGTGCGCAGTGGTCTCAAGAATTGGACAATTAATTCCATGTGAACTGTAGACTTTTGTGTGAGGGCTCACAAAACTGGCTCGTCAACTTGCGTCATCAGCTACACTTATCTGTCACATTTGACGTGAAAGAATATCCCATGAAGAGCTTTGTATGTAGCTATTCCCAAATTTCACGAACACTCCCCATCTGAGCTACTATTTTTATATAAATTAGCAGCTTTCCATTAATGTTGCATTTAGAGTGGCGACCCGAGTCGCTCCTGATATTTGACCGAACCACATGATGATTCTTGGCCTGATGTACTATATTCCTGCAGATTACATTATGCTTTGGCCTCGTATGACATCTCTTGCAATTTCAAGCGTTAACCACCCTACAAAAATAAAATAAAATAAACAAGACATTTTGTGAGTTCGAGACTACCACGCATAAATATTCCCCTCGATGTAAAAAGCGAGGTGATGTACCAAGAGAGAATTATAAAATCTAAGGGTTCTCATATAATAAGTTGAACAGAAATCCCATATGTAATCATATCAAATTGTTTATTTTCACGGCTGAACAACTTGAACTTTATATAACCCACGCGCAGTCTTGTATAATTATTTTTTATGGATGTCTTTATATAAAGAAATACTTTTTCCCGGTTGAAAGATGCGGGCATTTCATGCTGAAATTTTTGAATGATTCCAAATAGCAGAGGACATAAAATTTCTTATGGACAAAAATAAACAAAAACTCTTTCATTAAACTTTAAAAAATAAAAAAACTGAAAAAATTACAAAACTGTCATAGCTCTGCAAAATCTGCTCTCTATCTCTTTTACTTTAACACAGTCAATACTGCAAAAACACGCACATACTTCACAACAATAATATTTTACTACTCTCTTGTTAGTGTGATTATATAACAAATTGAATTACATATATATTATAAACTTTAAAAGTTTATAATATATATATTAAAACTCATATATATTATATATGCCCCAAGTCTAAAGACTTAATGAAACAAACGGGCATTTAAAACAAATTAAAACATTATACTTTAATCCTAAGTTAAAAACTGACAATTTATGTTGCAGTGGAATAATAATAAAAAGACATTGGACTTTTAAACTATGAAACTATGGTTTGAAACCTTTAAATAACTCTCGACTTTAGAACTTTTTTCAAAACTGTTTCAAATAAAATTATCGCATCCAAATTGGTCGATGTCCATATTAGCTTCTGGATTTGCGATAAACACTTAATTGTGTTATAATTTCTTTTCGCATCCATTCGGGGCTGGTCCACGTCAATTCCATTCTATGAGATATGTATTCTATTGGTTGATGCTTTGTCGTGTTGGCATGTTGGGGACCTCTTTTCATTTTGTGGGTGACGAGCTGTGATGACAAGGCTCATTCAAATAAAAAACAAACGCTGGCTATTAACACAGTTGGTGGTGCAGTTTAAATGTGGCATGGAAAATTTTAATTGCAGGTTTGTGTGGTGTGGGGAACCACGACTTCCATTGCAGAGAAAAACAGGCCTACGGCTTTTAACCAAAATTGGATTTGTAGAGATATTAAGCATATCTTCAATGCACAGTAGCGTGCAAGAAACAAAGAGAATTTTCAGAGCTATTGTCCTCCATCATTAAATCCAAAACTGTGTTTGTGTCCTTGTTGTCAGAGTTACAGTTGTGTTTAAAATTTCAGCACTCCCCCTTAAACACAACTTTTGGGTTCTCTTCCATACCCAGACATTTTATCAAATAATTGAAACCCTTTTTCCCCAATGGTTTTGTCAATATATCATGAAACTATTCTTCAGTTCTCCAATGTTGCACAACAATTTCCCCATTGTTCACTAGCTCTCCAATGTAGTGTTACTTGGAATCAATGTGTTTCGTTCTCTTATAAAGAATTGACTTTTTTGAGAAATCTATAGCTGAGCTATTATCACAATAAATTGTTGTGCCTGTTACTTGTTCATGACACAAACTCCTCAATATTATTCTCATCCAAACTGTTTGACATGGTGCTGCTGTAGTTTCCACATACTATGTCTCTACTATAGATAAAACCACAATTCACTGTTTCGTAGGAGCCCATGAAATGCCTCCTAATCCCATATGAGAAACATAATCAGAGGTGCTTTTCTTGTCATCTATACTTCCAGCCCAATCACTGTCAGTATATCCAACCAGTTCAAAATTTTCTAAAGTGGTGTATAAAGTTCCATACCTCTTTGTTCCTTTCACATATCTCAAAAGTATTTTTGCTACTTTCCAATGTGTCTCCTTTGGCCTTTCCATAAGTCTAGAAATTAAACTTACAACATGCATAATATACAGCCTAGTTGTGCTCAAATACAGGAGGCTGCCAACTATGTTTTTGTACAAACTTGGATCAAAATCCTTGTTGTTGTCTTCTTTGCTTAAGTTCAATCCCATCACTATAGGAGTAATAGTTGTCTTGCATTCCTGCATATTAAATCTTTCCAAAACTTCATTTAGATATTTAGCTTCAGAGATAAAAATATTATTTTCATTTTTGTCTACTTATATTCCTAAGAATTATCTTAGCAATCATATATCAGTCATCTCAAATTCATCTTTCATGACTGTTTTAAAATTCTCAATGAGGTAAGCATCATTACTTGTCAAGATCACATCATAAACATACAAAACAACAATTAGCATCTTACCATCTTTCTTTTTGATGTATAATGTGGGTTATCCTTCACATTTTTCAAACCCATTTTCTAGTAGATATGCATCTATCCCACTGTACCATGCCCTTGGTGTTTGTTTCAGTCCATAAAGAGATTTATTTAATCTACATACTTTATGCTCTCAGCCATTTTTCTCATATCCCAAAGGTCGTTCAACATAAACCTCTTCGATCAATACTGTATTCATGAATGCTGATTTCACATTCATTTGGTAAACCTTCCACTTGTGTTGTGCGGCTATAGAAAACACTGCTCTTACTGCTTTCATTCTTGCAACAGGTGCAAAAGTTTCCTCATAGTCTCTTCCTTGTTGTTGCTTGTAGCCTTTGAAAACCCAACATAAACCTCTTCGATCAATACTGTATTCATGAATGTTGATTTCATATTCATTTGGTAAACCTTCCACTTGTGTTGTGCGGCTATAGACAACACTGCTCTTACTGCTTTCATTCTTGCAATAGGTGCAAAAGTTTCCTCATAGTCTGACCTTGTGCCTTTCAATCTTACCTTCAACATTGCTTTTGGTTTTATAAACCCATTTTACTCCAACCACTTCTTTTCCTTTTCGGATATCAACTAATTCCCATGTTTTATTTTTCTCTATGGCATTCATTTCTTCATCCATAGAATCTATCCATTTCTTATATTTTACTTCTTCTTCAAAACGAATAGGATCCTCTACATGACAATATAATGCGAATAAACAGTTCATACCTTCATTTGCCGTTTCTTTCTCATAAAAATCATTTAGACTTTTGAATCTGGTTCCTCTTTCACTTGGTGTACTTGTGCTTGTAGAAGCACACAAATCTACTCCTTGTGATGTGCTTAGAGAAGCACTGTGATCACTTCTCAAGGGTGTTCTCATACCTTCTTATGGTGTTCCTTGTTGTCCTTGTGTTGCTGGAGGTGTTGCTGCTAATGAGGGATGTCTTTGAGCCATTTCTTCATCTTCGTCATCATGAGACAAACAAGTTTTTACATTCACCATTTTCTCAATTCTCCCATCCCAGGCTTCTTCCTTAATAAATTGTACATCTTTGCTTATAACAAAATTCTGGGTGGATGGGTTATACAATATTTATGTCTTTGATTCTTCACTGTATCCAATAAATATGCACTTATTCCCCTTACTGTCCAACTTCTTCCTTAGGTGATTTGGAATGTGTGCATCAACCACACAACGAAAAACTCTTATGTGGGTGACAAATTGTTTTATGCCACTCCATTCTTCTTCTGGAACGTTTTTCATTACAGCTCTGGCTGGGCATCTATTCAATATATATGCTACACAATGTACAGCCTCAACCCAATATTCATTTGGAAAATGTTTTGCCTTTAGGATACTTCTTACCATGTCCAAGATGGTTCTATTTTTCTTTTTACCAACTCCATTTTGCTGCATTGTATACCTTGCTGTAAATTTCTTATGTATCCCGTTTTCTCTACAAAAATGTAGAAATTATTTTGAGATATTTTCTCCTGCTTTATTTGTCCTTAAGCCCTTAATATGCTGTCCAGCTTGATTCTCTTCAAGAGCTTTAAAGTGGCAGAATTTCTCAAACACTTCATTCTGAAATTTCAAGAAATAAACTCAAGTTTTTCTTATGTAATCATCAATAAATGTTAGCATATAGTGGTTGTCTGCTAATTATGGTGTTTGCATTGGTCCACACAAATTTAAATGGACTATTTCTAAGGATGCCTTTGCTCTTATGCTCTTTCCTGATGGAAATCTTTCTCTATGTTGTTTGCCCAAGATGCAACCTTCACAAAGGTTTTTCGGTTTTTCAATCAATGGTAATCCCTTTACCATTCCTTTCCTATGTAACAAATTCAAAACTCCAAAGTTGAGATGTACAAATCTTAAGTGTCATAACTATTTTTCGTCTTTTGTTTCTCTTTAGAATGTCTCTTGTGTCACTGCTGCCATTTCAAATACTTTCTTCAAATCTACTCTCATATTGAGAGAGAACATTATTTTCCTTGTCATCTTCACTTTTGCAATGCATTTCTTTCTCAGTGGTTTATCCATAATGGTTTATACATCATCTTCAAAGAAAACATTGTAGCCTTTCTAAATGAGGTTTCCAATACTCAAAAGTTTACACTTCATACCAGGAACATAATAAACATATGATATGGTTTTTCTTTCTCCCTTCTTTGTCAAAACACTTACTTTGCCTTTTCTCATGATAGAGACCTTACTATCTGTCCCCAATGTTACTTGAGAATTTACATTTTCATCAATCATGGAAAACACAAAAATGTTTTCTGTCATATGGTTGCTACATCCTAAATCTAAAAACCATATATCTTTACTCTTTTCTTCATCCATATTACATGCTAAAACCAACTTCTCTTGACTGATATTTTCTTAGTAAATGTTGGGTATGTGTTATATTCTTTCCATGACTAAGCACGTGCGGGGGGGTAAGAGGGGTGCGATAGCTCCCACCTTTGTGTTAGGCGCAAGGGCAGGGGGCGGGGGTCACAGGGGGGGTGGTAGCCCCCCCTATTGGGGTCCAGGGCAGCGCCCTAGTGAAAATTTTTGGTCCTTAATTTCCGGTGGGTAGTCCGCGCCCATGGTTTTGTGCATGGTTTTGCACATGGTTTTGGGGTATGATGGTTTTCAACCATTGGTATTTTTGTAGATCTGGTCAGGGGAACTACGGTTCTGTTCCAATCCAGGGTTAATGGATTAGGATTCATGTATGCTTCGACATGTATATATATGTGTTTTAACACTAAAAGGAATATAATGAAAAATCAAGTTGGTCGTCCTGATTTGGGATCCAGGGGAAAATCTCTATGTTTATATGTTTTATGTTTTATGTTATCATTATTGTTTATTTTCTTTTATAAGATTCATGTGTAGATAATTTCGGTTTAGGGTTAAAACCTACATCTAGTATCAGAGCAGTTTCAGCTTCAAGGGGGTGCCTTTGCTACTGAAGGTTTTCTGCTCAGGCCTGAGGTAGATCCTGTTCAGTGGGAGATCTATGGGATAGATTCTTGTGGTGAAAGAAGATGGCGAGCGGTGGGAAAATAGAGATCAAGAAATTTAATGTTGAGAGTTTTGACTTGTGGAAGCTCAAGATGGAGGATCTGCTGGTGGATAAAGATCAGTGGATCATGGTATATCCGAGTACTAAACCAACGGCAGTGTCAGATGAAGACTGGAAGAAGCTGGATCGGAAGGAAAAGAGCACAATACGGTTATGTGTCTTAGATTCAGTATTGTTGAAGTTATCTACGGAAGCTACGATGAATACCTTGTGCAACAAGCTAGGGACTTTGTACCAATCTAATTCTCTAGTGAATAAATTTTTCCTGAGGAAAAAGTTGTATAACTTGAGGATGAAGGATGGAGAATCTGTAACAGAGCATCTGAATGCCTTCAATACTGTGGTAAGTCAGTTGTCATCTGTTGATATTAAAATCTCAAATGAAGATAAGTGCATCAATTTGTTGTGTTCTCTACCAGACTTGTGGGACAGTCTGGTTATTGCAATAGGTAGAAATACAACTACCTTCAATTTTGATGACATTGTCTCAGCCTTGCTGTCGGAGGAAATGAGACAGAGAAATATGGAGGGTCAGAATGGAGATGCCTTATTTGTACAAGGAAGGTCCCAGAACAGAAACAAGAATAAGGTTTTGAGTGGGAGATCTAAATCTAGAGGGAGATCTAAATATTCTGGAAATTTTGTAAAGGTGTGCTAGAAATGCGGAAAGGAATGGCACTACAAAAAGGACTACAAATATAAAGCTCCTCAGAAAGGAAATGGATCTGATAATGCTCCTTTTGCAGAGGAGAAAACCACCTCTGATGAAGGTGGGGATGTGTATTTGGCTTCCTCTTCAAATACACATATAGATCATGAGTCATGGTTTATTGACTCAGGTGCATCCTTTCACTTCACTTCCCACCTGGAGTGGTTTTGCGAGTATGAGAAATATGATGGTGGTGATGTCTTCCTAGGGGATGATAGGAAAGCCAAAATCATTGGACGTGGAAAGGTCAAGCTGAAGCTGCAAGGTGGAAGGATTAGAACACTTCCTGGTGTTCTGCATATTCCTGCATTGGCCAAAAATCTGATTTTTGTAAGCAAGATGGACGATGCAGGTGTAAAAACAATGTTCGAGAAAGATGCCTACAAGATGGTTTGGGGAACACTGGTATTAATGCGGGGTGTTCGGACTAGAACTCTGTACAAGCTATAAGGTAGCACTATTATTGATTGGTGTAACAATTATATGGTTCTTGAAAGTGGAGTGGAAAGCCTAGTTGTCTCTGGAGAAAAGACCATGCTTTGGCATCAAATGCTTGGACATATTGGAGAGAAGGGCCTTCAGATACTACATAGAAATGGTATGGTAGAAGGTATGTCTAATTTCTCTCTGGATTTCGATTTCTATGAACATTATGTATATGGGAAGCAGAATCGGGTGAGTTTTCCTTCTGGTACTAAGAGGGCGAACAAGATATTCATAGATGAATTCTCAAGGAATACATGGATATATTTCTTGAGGAAGAAATCTAAATTATTTGACAGATTTAAAGAATTTAAGGCTTTGGTGGAAAACCAGAGAGAGAAGGAGATAAAGGCGCTGAGGAGAGATAATGGTGGGGAGTTCTGCAAGAAGGAATTTGAAGAGTTCTGTAAGAAGTGTGGTATAGCATGGCAGAAGACTACTCCATACATAACTCAGCAAAACGAAGTTGCAGAAAGAATGAACATAACATTGATGGAAAAGGCAAGAAGCATGCTCAGTGGTACCAGGTTAGGACAAGAATTTTGGGCAGAGGCAGTGGAGACTGCATGCTATCTGGTTGACAGATCACCTTCATCAATGTTGGAGGATAAGACTCCACATGAGATATGGACTGGTAAGAAACCCTCTCTTTCACATCTAAGGGTATTTGGATGTGATGCATATGTACATATTCCAAAGCAGAAAATGACCAAGTTGGATAATAAATCTGAAAGGTGCATCTTTATTGGGTATAAGGATGGTTTAAAAGGTTACAAGCTTTGTAACCTGGAGACAAGGAAGGTTGTGTACAACTGAGATGTGGTGTTTAGAGAGGTTAAAGATGTTGTTAAACATGAACTCATACCAAAGTAGCCTGAGAAGATAGAGTTTGAGCTAAAGGAGGATGAATCAGGCTCTACAACAGAAGAATACTCAGAAGAGGAAGAGCCACAAACTCCAGCTATGAGAAGATTAGCTCGAGAAAGAAGGCAGCTAGAAAGGTGTAGTCCATCTTCTTTCTGTTCAAGTTTTTCCTTAACTATAACTAATGATGATCCCAGAACTGTCAGGGAGGCAATGGATTCAGAGGATGGAAAACTCTGGAAGGAGGCCATGGTTGATGAAATGGCATCCTTGCATAAAAATGAGGCATGCGATCTAGTGGAGTTTCCGGATGGAAAGAAGCCCATCAAGAGAAAATGGGTGTTTAAAAAGAAGATGAATGTAGAAGGCAAGGTGGAGAAATACAAAGCTTGGTTGGTAGCAAAAGGTTATTCCCAGATGCTGGGAATTGATTTTGGTGATATTTTTTCTCCTATTGCCAAAGTTACTTCAATTAGATTGCTTTTATCTGTTGCTACTGCATTTGATTTTGAGATAGAACAGATGGATGTGAAGACAAAATTTCTTCATGGGGATCTAGAAGAGGAGATCTACATGAAGCAACCTAAAGGATTTATGGTGAAGGGTAAGAAAGAGCTGGTATGCAAGTTGAAGAAGTCTCTGTATGGGTTAAAACAGTCACTAAGGATGTGGTATCAGAAATTTGATACCTACATACGGGGACTTGGCCTCACCAGAAGCAAGGAGGATAACTATGTTTATTTTAAATTAATTGGTGACCGTGTTATTTATTTAGTATTGTATGTGGATGATATGTTGTTGATTGGAAATGACAAAGAAATTAACCAATATTTGAAGACCCAACTGTTATCCAAATTCGACATGAAGGATCTTGGTGCTGCAAACTATATTTTGGGAATGGAAATTAAGAGAGATCGAGCAAAGAGGAAGCTCTAATTAAACCAGAGGAAGTATGTAGAGACTATATTGTAGAGGTTAAATATGCAGGATAGTAAACTAGTAAACGTTCCTATTCCTGTAGGTGTAAAGCTATCTGTTGAAAAATGTCGCAAGACACAAGAAGAAGAGGAGGATATGTCCCGTGTTCCATATGTAAGTCCAGTGGGTAGCCTGATGTATGCAATTGTCTGTACTAGACCAGACATGGCACATGTAGTGGGAGTATTGAGCAGGTTTATGTCAAACCCAGGGGGGAGCATTAGACAACAGTGAAGTGGGTTTTCAGATATTTACATGGCACTAGTAATTATGGCTTCTGCTACCAAGGAAGACAAGGATTGGGAAGAATGTTGGAAATTTGTGGTTTTGTTGATGTGGACTGGGCTAGAGATCTGGACCAAAAAATATCTACAAGTGGGTATGTGTTTAGCCTATTTGGAGGCACAGTCAGTTAGATGAGTAAAACACAGTCTGTATTGGCTCTTTCAACTACAGAGGTGGAATACATAGCAGCCACTCATGCAAGCAAGGAAGAAGTTTGGTTGCAGAGATTGTGTTCAAGTATGGGGTTGGTAAGCAAGCTATAAGGATAGACTATGATAGCCAAAGTGAAATTTTCTTAGCTAAGAACCCTGCTTATCATTCAAAGAAAAAGCACATCAATGTTCAATATCACTTTGTTAGAGATATGGTTGAGGCTAAAAGGGCGTTTCTAGTAAAGGTGGACACTTTGAACAATGTTGTAGATGCATTTATGAATTCTGTGAGCACTCAAAAGTTCTCTTGGTGTAGAGAATCAATGGGTGTTGAAGAATTGGGCCAATGACGAAGCTCTCCTGTGGCCCCCTATGGAAATAAAACAACAAGTGGGATAATGTTGGGTATGTGTTAGATTCATTCCAAAACTAAGCACGCGCGGGGGGGTAAGAGGGGGGGCGATAGGCCCCCCTTTGTGCTAGGCACAATCGGGGGGCCACAGGGGGGCTGGTAGCCCCCCCTATCTGGGTTCGGGGTAGCATCTCGGCGAAACGTTTTGGTCCTTAATTTTCGGTGGGTAGTCTGCGCCCATGGTTTTGTGCATGGTTTTGCACATGGTTTTGGGGTACAATGGTTTTCGGCCCCTGGTATTTTTTTAGATCTGGTCAAGGGAACTACGGTTATGTTTTAGTCAAGGGTTAATGGATTAGGGTTCATGTATGCTTTGACATGTATATATATGTGTTGTAACACTAAGAGGAATATAATGAAAAATCAAGCTTGTCGTCCCGATTTGTGATCCAGGGGAAAATATCTGTGTTTATCTGTTTTATGTTTTATGCTCTCGCTATTTTTTTATTTTTTGTTATAAGATTCGTGTGTAGATAATTTCTGTTTAGGGTTAAAACCTACAGTAAAATTAGCACTGGGTATATTATGCATGTCACTCTGTTTCTCCCTAAATTCATTGGCATAGTGCCCATACTTTTTACAGTAATGACACTGGACTTGGGATTTATCATACCTTTGTCCATCTGTTTGATATTTTTGACTTTTATGGATGATGCCTTGGCCTTGGTTCTAATTTTGGTTGTTGCCCCTTTCATTTGTATTTGCAGGGATGTTTCTTCCTCCTCTGTTTTAGCTTCTGCCTCTTCCTTTTCCTCTGTATTTTCCTCTGCTTTGACCTCTTCCTCTTCCAAAATACATTTGGGTCTTGAAGGCATGCTCCAAAGATGTGTTTTTTGTTATACCCAATCTTTTTTCATGTGTCATCAATTATGCATGAACCTCGTCAACTGTAAACATTGAGAGATTTTTTGTCTATTCAATGCTTGTGAATATCACACCAAATCTTGAGGGTAAACTCCTCAATACTTTCTCCACTATTCTTCTTTCTTCTACTGTCTCTCTGTGAGATCCCATTTAGGTGATCAACCCAATCAGTAGAGAAAATAATGAGTCTATTGTATCAGACTCTTTCATGCAAATAACTTCAAAATCCCTTTTCATTAATTGTAGATTTGATGTCTTTACCTTCTCCATACCTTGGTAGGTTGTCTCAATGGTATCCCATGCATCCTTGGACTTCTTGGCTACTATAATCCTTATAAATATACTTTCATACACTACGTGATAGAGATAGAAGAGGGCTTTTGAGTCCTTCTTCCTATTTCTCTTCAGTAAATCCTTCTCTGCCTGTGTTAAGGCATTAAATGCATTTTCATCTGTTGGTTCTTCTAGACCATCTTCAACTAGCTGCCATAAATATTAAGAGGCAAACAGGGCTCTCATTGTGATTGGCCAATATTCATAGTTCTTCCCATTAAACTTTGGGAGTTGAGTATTTCTTATACTCACGCTTGTGCTGGCTCCTGCCATGGCTAGCTTACTGAACTATGCTTTAAAAAAAACTTGACTGTGTTCTTCAACAATCTATCTCTCTACTAAGAGATAAACTCTGTTTCTAAAAAATTTCTTCTTACAGTTCTTTGGACTCTATTTTTAAAGGAAACACAACAAACTTTATTTCTATAAAATACCTTGCTTTTTTCTGAGCCTTCACTCTCCTGGTCAAAAGCTGCAACAAACTCCTTCTTCCTCCTTCAGCTTCTTTGACAAACTTCAAAGAGCCTGGACTAGCTCCGATACCATCTTAGAATTTCTGAATGATTCCAAGCAACAAGGGAAATATAATTCCTCAACTTCAAACATAGAGATTCAATGGACAGAGATTTAAAAAAAAACTCTTTTGTTAAACTTCAAAAAAAATTACAAAGATGGCAGAGAACTGTTGTTCTAGCTTTCAAAAAATGCTAACTGCTTCACACACAGTGCTGCAAAATGTGCTCTCTGCCTTGTTTACTTTAACACAGTAAATATTGCAAGAAAACACACATACAATGCTCTCTGCCTTCGAGCTTTTTTTATTCCATACACAGTGCACAACAATAATATTTTACTACCCTCTGTTACTGTGATTATATAACAAACTGAATTATATATATATATATTATAAAATTTTAAAGTTTATAGTATATATATTAAAACTCATATATATTATATATGCCCTAATTCTAAATACTTAATGAAAGAAATGTTGCGACATTTAAAAAAAACTAAAACATTATACTTTAATCCTAAGTTAAAAACTTAAAATTTATGTTCCTAGGAATAATAATAAAAATACATTATACTTTTAAACTATGGTTTGAAACCTTTACAAGAAACATCATCGCGGACTTTAGAACCTTTTTCAAAACTGTTTCAAATAAAATTATCACATCGAAATTGGTCGATGTGCATGTCAGCTCCCAGATTTGTGATAAACACTTAATTATGTTATAATTTATTTTCTCATCCATTTGGGGCTGGTCCACATCAGCTCCATTATACACGATATATATTCTACTGGTTGATGCTTTGTCATTTTGACATGGTGGGGACCTCCTTTAATTTCGTGGGTGAAGAGCTGTGATGACAAGGCTCATTCAAATAAAAAACAAACATTGGCTATTAACACGTTTGGTGGTGCAGTTTGAATGCGACATGGTAGATTTTAATTGTAGGTTTGCATGGTGTGGAAAACCACGACTTCCATTGTAGAGAAAAACAGGTCTACGACTTTTAATCAAAATTGTATTTGCAGAGATATTAAGCATAGTTTCAATGCATAGCAGCGTGCAAGAAAACGAGAGAAATTCCTGAGCCGATGTCCTTTGGTATTAAATCAAAAACTGAATTTGTGTCCTTGCTGTCGGAGTTGTAGTTCTATTTAAAATTTCAACGTTTCACGAATTAGAAACATTAAAATATGGCAATGGGAAGGAACTCATACGTACGACAAAATCTGCATCAAACACTCACACAAAAATTAATATTAAATTCTCTTCGAATGTAAATCTAGTTGTTGAACCGAAGAGTCAACTCTTAGATGATAATTTGAACCTAAATCCTACACTCTATACGATATATAAAATCGATAGATGTAAAGAATCGAAACTTTATATAAAGCATAATCAGGCTTGTACAACTAAATTTTAATGTGCATTATCTTCGTTCAATAAGCGTAGGAAAACATTTAAAATATATATATATGGTAATTAGAAGGAACTTGTCAAATAGAAGCATCGCTGAACACTTAAACCATCATGAACTACAATAATCAGATTGTAATTTTTTTTTAATATATTATTTTAGATATCTAATTAATAATTATGAAAATTATACATGTTAATTGTTGGGTTTACACAATATTAATGTTCGATATGTCATAATTACTTATGCTCATCCTTTCTAATATTTATTATATATATTGCATCATAACTGTATAGGAATCTTGGATAGTTACATTTCCTTACGAGCCTGAAAATAACCCCATATGTTCTTTCCTCATTTTAAGTGGGACTCGAGCACTAATGGCCTACCATTAATGTCCCCTCATTAGACATAGAAGTTGAATCGAGAAATTAGTTACACGTTGTTATAGGAATTTGAATAAATCAGCTTAGATCCATCTTAAATCTAGATCTATCGAGTGCTGAGAGGGATCAACTATCTTTTGGTAAAAAAGTTTAGAAAAGGTTTTCACCACTAGAGACTTGACCCTTCTCCACAGTTAACAGATCTAGAGTTAATATGGATGTAGGTTGGTTTCAGTCATGTGGAGCCAAGGAAAATCTATCGAAAATATGAATTTTTTTATCAATAATATGTAAATATATCTAATATTAATATAATCATTTTAAATATGATAAACATTTGTAGCATTAACCTCTTCATTTTAGTTTTAAATTTCCTTAGTTATCTCACTTTTTTGACATGATAAATATTCTTAATAAGTTTAATGACGAAAAAAGATGAAATACCAATTTTGAATGCAAAGTAAGAATAATTGATCCATGAGGATATTGCATTAGTTGAAATCTCCAAGGAAGTCCCATTCAGTCTTCAGTTTTTTTATTGATGTTCCAGATGAAAGAGAGTCCTTCAGTCATGATTAAATGTTTATGGTGTGGAACATGTCATCATGTAATGATGTGGTGAAAACCTATGGTGTCAATATTATGTAAGTGGTGAAAATGGTGCTAAATCCATGTTAAAAAAGCCTTATGTCATAAACATAAGCTAAATGGTACCTAAGATAAAGTCATGAAATGACCTAAGTCCTAAAGTACATGGCATCAAGCCTATGCTAAATACCTAGTGCCAATGCAATGTTACAAAACCTATGCTAAACCATATGATATAGCACAAATGGTATAAAAAAATGTGTAAAATACGGTTGTGGTGATAATACAAATACTATGTAATAAAACTATATTGAAAAACAGTCTAATGGCATGGGAAGTTAACCGTCAGGTGGTGGTAGACAACATGTCATCGGGGATTGAACAATCCACCGTTTACCATGCAGTTTCAGAAGCTGACTTTCGGGAAGACCGTAGAGTTAGCCGCTAGGTTTAAAGCAATTCTCACATGGAAATATGGTCGACAACGTGCTGAAACCATCGGGCCAGACCACCGAGGTGGTAGATAGTCACTTGACCATAGCCTGGTCACATGACAGTTAGTTCAACCTCCGCCAATAGCCAAGACCCCTTAGAGTTATTTTTATCATAAAGTTTTATTTTGGGTTTATGTATTAAATGTGTGCAATGTGTAATTTATCCACCATCTCACGTAATTGTTAGGTGCGACATTATTATATGACCGATAGATATTCAAACCTAATTCATTTAACCACTTACCATGAATAGGACCAAGAGTTTGAAAGTGTAATTATAAAACCACCATTTCTCATGATGGAGAAGCAGGAGTGCTTTTGAGGCTTTGTTCATAATTTTGTAAGAGAGAGGCAGTTTTCCTTTTAGGTGTATCTTGGTCATCCAAAGGCATAATTGGGCACTAATACAGGCTTTGGAAAGCTATGAGAGAGATTATTTTGACAAAAAAAGGAGGCGTATGTGAGCAGGTTCAGCCTAGTAAATTTCTGTGTAAATACTTCCTTGGATCAATAGTTAATAAAATAAATGCCCATCTTGAAAGCAGATCTGGAGACGTAGTGCACCAGGGAAAAACTCTGTAATCAATTTTTTTTCTCTTATATCTTTATTCTTTGTGCAAATTCATGTTCAAATGGGCTTCTTAAATTCTACATTAAGTCGTAAAATGTTTTTCTTTTCTTCAATATTCCACACTAAGTGATCAAGTTAACAATCAATACATTGTTGGAAAAATATTCAAGGCTATTTCAGTATCATTTTAGATATATTTAAGATTATATATTTTGGTATCAGAGAAGGTTGTGTTTAATAGGATTTTTTCTAGTGAATGCTAACAGGGTCTAGGTTGTGGCATGGAGAAGGAACTGCTCTGAATAGGGGAAAACTGGTTATTTCTATGCTAGCTCCCTTATCAATATTCAAATGTGTGATTACGATCCTCTCATGTTAACCACTTGTGAAGGGGTTTATACGTGTCGTTTCATGTGTATTTGATGATAAAATTACGAGTGAATTATATTTAAAAACTCATATGCAAAAAATGAAATTCATAAATATAACTTACAACAATCACATAACACATTGGATGATAATGGAGTTCACCCCTCCTCGGCTACATCTCCATGGACTTGTTTTAACTAGCTAGGCCCTCTTGGGATTATGATTCAAATGTATGATTACAAGCATATGTGATGCTCCAATGGATATTATAACTATTCCATTGGCTTCAGAAGACATGAAAACCCTAAAAATTACCATTCAATCTCTAAATTTGTTTACAAGCTCCTCTGAGCTTGACCTCCCATCTTAGTGGCCATGGGCTTGTTTAATGTCCAAAGTGACAAAAGAACCTTCAGATGTACTATAAAACCTATGAAAAATGTACCATTGTGTTTAGGGAGTCAAATAAATAAAAAATTTACTATGCATTCACTCCATTTGGCCTTAAGCTGATCTGGGCATGGCCTTCCTTCCTAGTGGCACACAGGTTAAAAAAATTTCAAGTGACCAAAAACACCTGTAGATTTACCTTGTTTCCTCTGCAAGCTATTCCAATGTATTCAAATCATGCCAATATTCTAGGAATGACTATTCATTCACTCCATTTGGCCTTCAGCTGATCTAGGCTTGGCCTTCCCTCCTAGTGGCCCTAGGTTTCATAATTACTCAAGTTGACAAAAACATCTATAGAATTGTACCGCTACCTCTGCAAGTTGTTTCAGTGGATTAAAAGCATGTAAATCTGCTAGGAATGACTACTCCTGAACCCAAATTGGTCGAAAATTTCTCAAGGTAGGCTTCATTAATGTTTTCCCTAGATTTTGCCTCTAAATCTTGAAAACTGCTAGTTAGCTCTGCCAAAGTTGGCAAGTCCGTCGAAATTGGGGAATCTTATAAAAACCTACCAGATTAAAATAAGATATTAATTAATGAATAATGGTGGTGAACACACACTAAGCGCAATTAAATCGACACTTATGATTGGGACACATTTCACTTTTTCTTTGGGATGAGATTTGGCCTCCTCCTTTCCTCCGCCATTAGATCCACTGTGCATTTAAATAATAGGTGGTACACGTCATTTTCAACATACAACAGAGTGGCGCATTGGTTATTGGTGTTAGTGATATGGGGGATATCATGGGGTTGAACCCCGACCTCACCCCTCCATGTACGTTTTTGCAATGGAAATAAAACCTTTGGAATATTGAAATTTATTGCCACCATGATATTTGATCAGACTTAAGACTTAGGTTTAGACATTGCATATTAAGTGCGCACCATATAATAAATCTTTCACACTGTTTAATAAAATATATCACTCCATACCTTGCGAACTATGATTAAAGTTCTGTTCGATCACATAAATTCCGACTTTGGAATTGAATTAATATATGTGGAACTAATTTATATAAGGTTTAAATTAAAATATTATATATATATATATATATTCAACATTAATTCAAAATAAAATAATTTCCAACATAAAAATAATCATGAACCAAAATTCAATCTTGGAGGACATTGGAGGAAATTGGGAAATTTTCACCTTCACAAACCAAACTACCGAATCCAATTGTGACACTTGTCACAGTACCATTGGACAAAAACAAAACAGTATAATCTACATGTTGAATCAGATGCCATGTCATCACCCAGTACCTGTTCTGCAATTTTTTTTTTTAAATTTGCTTATTTTGAATGGCAATCACGAGACAATAACTTCCTCATTCAAACTTGATTTTTGAAAAAATGAATTGCATTGGATTCTTGGTGACGGGTCTGTCATTGTCAATCTGGTTTGGTGCAATTATATGTACTTTGAATTTTGAGCTAATTTTTTGCCCCTGATCAAGATTCAGATCAGGAACACTCGAGGAGATAGCCTCAAAACTTTGAAAGTAGAAAGTCACTCAACGATTGACAATGGGAGGATTCGATGTATGTGAAACTCATGAAGTAAAGGTCATGCATGATGAACAGATTCAACAAATTTTTTTGAACATGTAGCAGATGTTGAGAGAACTCTATGAATATGAGAAGGCGAGATATGCATCTTCAGATTCGAAAGCAATGAAGAAGGAAAAGAGAAAAGTAAAAGCTGATAAACCTACTTCTCCTCCATCATCTTCATCATCATATTCTTCGTCTTCCACTGTAGAATCTGAAACAGAAAAGAAAACATAGAAATCATCTGTTTTGAAGCTTGATGTAAATTTTGAACTACCTATTTATGATGGTGAAATGAATCTTCAGAAGTTAGATAAATAGATTAAACGGTTAGAAGTGTATTGTAGAATTCAGAAAATTTCTGATGAAAGAGCAAAATTTCAGTTAGCTACACTTAGAATGAGGGGAACAACTTTAATCTAGTGGGAAAGTAAAACTCAAGTAGATTTAAAGGGGAAAGGTAAAGTCATCTCCTCATGGTCTAAGTTTTTAAAAGATCTCAGAAAAAAATTCTATCCTTTAGGATACTTGTATCAAGCTCTTATTGATTGGTATAATTTGAGGCAAGTTAAGTGGAAGAATGTTTATGAGTTTACTTAGGATTTCATGAAGAAATCTTTGGCACTTGTTATCCAATTGGATAGATGTCAAACTTTATTAAAGTACATTAACAGTTTACATTCTTATTTACAACATACGTTATTGATGTTTAACCCCACTAACTTTGATGAAGTGTGTGTTCAAGGCATATATATTGAATCAGATGGTAGACCATTCATGTTTTCACAGAAAGAATCTAAAATATTGGAAATTAAGGATTCCAAAGACAACAAGAGGAAAACCAGTTCAAAGGGAAATAAAATAGTGACATCTCAGAAGGAAAGTGAAATACCTACTTGTTCTCATTGCCATAGAATCAGACATGATGAAGCCATATGTTGGAAACTTCACCCAGAACTCACACCAAAGAAGTTCCAGAAAAAAAAGGTGAAAATAAGGCTAGTACAACAATCCAACAAGATTTGGGCTTCGACTTAGGTGATAAAGGAAAATAACTACAATGGTTTCGACAGGTAAAAGTTTTGATGCTAGCTCAAGTTCTACTACTTCTGCATCTTCTTCAAACATAAATCATCTAGATGAGGATAAAAGAGAAGAACTATTTTACATAAGGATAACTTCTAAGAACACAAAAATATATACATTTTTTAACAGTGCATCACATGAAAATTTGATAATTGAAGAATTAGTTAAGAAATTGGGTTTGGAGACATAGAATCATCCAAGAACATACCCATTAGGTTGGCTAAAATAAAATAGTGAGTTTAATGTCACAAAGCAGTGTCATTTAAAATTTTCCATCACATCGAATTACATTGATGATGTCAATTTAGATGTGATTCAATTAGACATATGTGGAGTTGTGCTAGGAAGTCGTTACCTCTATGATCGTGATGTTGTGTTTCATAGGAAAGATCATAAATATCACCTTAAGAAATATGGGATTGAATACATTGTCAGGGCACATCAAATGGAAACACACTAGGATTTAGTTACTGCTAATCAGATGAAGAGGCTAATAAGTTCAAGTAAAATATATTTACTCATGGTTGTAAAAGAACAATATAAGAGTCAACATGACACTTTTTTAGGTTGTGAGTCTTAGTTTAAAGATAATATGGTTAAATTCGTAGATTATTTTCAAATTTTATTTAAAGAACCAAAAAATATGCCTCCTAAATGAGAAATACAACATGAGATGCAATTGATGTATGATGTCCCTCTTTCTAATGTTAGATTGTATTGCATGTTAGTCATGGAGAACAGAGAAATAAAGAAACAAATCCAAGAGCTAGTTGAGATAGCCTTCATTCGACCCATTTGATCTCCATGTGGTTCACACATAATTTTGGTTCCTAAGAAAGACGAAACATGGAGAATGTGTGTCAACTTTAGGGCCTTAAATAAAATCAGAATTGATATGCTTAAGAAGAAAATGGTCACAACACCAATCTCAACTTTACCAGATATTCAACAACCATTCCAAATTGAAATAGATGCTATTGGTTATGCAATGGATGTAGTCTTACTTAAAAAATGGAAACTTGTATGTTTTCATTCAAAAACATTTTCTAAGGTAGTTGTAAATTATCCGATATATGTTAAAGAATTTTTTTCTTTAGTTGAAAGTGTTAAGAAATGGAAACACTACTTAATGAGTAAGGAAAAAATGAGTCACACAAATCATTAGTTCGTTGGGTACCTTTATTATCATAATAAGTTGCAAAAATATTGTGATTACAAATGGATGGGATTTCTTGAGAAATTTCACAGAGTAATGAAGTGCAAGAAAAGTGTAACAAACAAAGTAGGTGATATGATGTCTAGACCATATTTGAATTATTCAACAGTGTTAGACGAAGAGTTATTTAATGCTTGAATGTTGTTTAGAACAATATAGTATACATGTTGATTTCAAAGATATTTATGAATCAATAACTCATCGTACTTAGGTGGAAGAAGTAAATTTCCATGTTCGTCAGAACTTGTTATATCATCTGGGTAAGTTGTCCATACCAGATATAGGAAAAGCACATGTTATTTGGGAAGCACATTCTTCTCACATTTCATGACATTTTTTCATAAGCAAGACAATGGCAGAAATTCAAAGTTATTGCTACTGGCCTCGCATGTATGAAACAATTTTTAAATACATTAAAGTATGTGCTATGTGTTTGACAAGAAAACCAAGCAATAAAAATATTGGTTTCTATATTCCACTTCCAGTTCCTTCACGACAATGGGGCAATAGATCCATGGACATTGATGGAGGACTTCCTATGTCTAGGAGAGGGCATGATTACATGTATGTCATGGTTTATCATTTCAAAATAATGGGCATTATTGTTCCATGCAAAAAGCAGGTGACTGCTGAAGAGACTGCACAAATTTTCTTTCAACATGCATGGGTTAATTTTGGGTTACGTACTTCCATTATTTCTTACCAAGAAACTCACTTTGTAGGAGAATTTTGGTCCACTTTGTGGGAAATCATAGACACAAAAATGAAGAAGAGCACAAATTTTTATCCACATATTGATGGGAGACAAAAGTGGTGAACAAGACTGTGATACATATTCTCTGAGGTTACTATAGAAAACATCCTAATAAGTGGGATCAATATTTACCTTATGTGGAGGATGCTTACAATCGAGCCTTACATTATTTGACTAAGCAATCGCCATTTGAAACATGTTTTAGGTATCTACCAAAGTCACTAATGGATTTGATGTTTGGTGAAGAAGATAAAGTGGATAGACACAGAGATTCAAATAAATAAGTTAAGTTCATTCAATGGATACAACATATACATGAAGAAGTGCAGGATCAGTTAGAGAAGAGTTAGGCCAAGTACAAAATGTGCCATGACAAGCATTGAGTGGATCATCATTTTCAAGCCAGTGATTAGGTGTGGTTGTATATCAGTAAAGACAGGTTGAAAGGTGAAGATAAGAAGCTGAAACCCATCATGTATGGTCATTTCGAGATTTTGGAAAATATTGGAAATAATGCATTCCAGTTAGATTTAACTCCTTACATGTGTATTTATTCAGTTGTAAATGTAGAAACCTGGCGTTGTATGAATCCTCGATGATAATTGATCCAGAGGAAGATACACAGATTATTATTGTTGATGATCTGGCGCCTGAGTATATGAATGAGTTGCAGGAAGATATCATCTTTGATAGGAAGGTTCACACTTCAAGGCATGGAGACATTGAATATCTTCGAGTGGGACTCAAGGGCATTAATCCATGCAAGGCGATGTGGATGGAGATTAGAAGTGTGACGGAGTTTTATCCTCATGTGATGTCTGCTTAAATCAAACTTTTTTTGGTCCAAAATATTTCAAGTGGAGAGGATTGATCTAGGAGGATCTTGCGTCAGTTCAAATCAACAGGGATGTCTAGTTTAGTATTCATTTTCTTCAGTGATGTTTAGGATGAAAGAGAGTCCTTCATTCATGGTTAAATGTTTTATGGTGTGGAACATGTCATGGTGTAATGATGTGGTGAAAAATTGTTGTGTCAATCCTAAGTAAGTGGTGAAATGGTGCTAAATCCATTTAAAAAAACACCTAAGTAAAAAACCTAATCTAAATGGAACCTAAGCTAAAGTCATGAAAGGACCTAAATTCTAAACTACATGGTATCAAGCCTATGATAAATAACTAGTGCTAATGCAATGTTACAAAACCTATGCTAAACCATACAATATAGTTTAAATGGTATACACCAATGTGTAAAATATGGTTGCGGTGATAATACAAATACTATGTAATAAAACTATATTGAAAAATATTCTAACCATGTAGGAAATTAATCGTTGGGCAGAGGCAGAAAACATGTGATCGGGGTTTAAACAATCCACATTTTATTGTGCAGTTTCGGAAGCTGACTGCTGGGAAGACTACAAAGTTAGCCACCGGGTTTAAAACAATTTTCACATGGACAGTTGGCCGACAACATGCCAGAACTGTCGAACCAGACCACCGAGGTGGCAGATAGTCACTTGACCATATGCTGGTCACATGACAAGTAGTTCAACCTCCACCAATAGCCAAGACCACCAAATTTATTTTTATCATAATGTTTTATTTCAGGTTTCTGTATTAAATGTGTGCTATGTGTAATTTATCCACCATGTCCCCCAATTTCCAGGTGTGACATTCTTATATCCAGAGATATTCACACATAATTCATTCAACCACTTATGTCAATAGGCCCAAGAGGTCAACAATGTAATTATAAAATCACCATTTCTCATGTTTTTGAGCCTTTGCCCAAAATTCTATAAGAGAGAGGAATTTTTTCGTTTAGGTGTATCTTGGTCGTCCGGAGGTAGAATTGGGCACCGGGATAAACCTTGGATAGCTATGAGAGAGAGATTTATGTTTACAAAGAAAATAGGTGCTTGAAAGCACGTTAAGTATGGTAAATTTCTGTGTAAATACTTCTTTGCATCAATCCTTAAGAAAATGAATGCCCATCTTCAAAGTGGACTGGGCGACATAGTCCACTAGGGACTAATTCCATAATCAATGTTTGTTGTCTTCTCTATCTATAATTTTCTGAGAATTTATGTTTAAGTTTGATTCTAAAGTTTGGGATTATGTCATAAAATCATTTTCTTTCCTTCAATATTTCACACTAAGCGATCAAGTTAACAATCAATTCACTATTGGAAAATATTCAGTTCTACTTTAGTATTATTTCATATCTATTTCAAACCACTAATAGTTTTGAATGGTAGAAAATGTGAATAATAATAATGTTTTCAATTACAAAGAGTCTTCATTGTGATAAATCTCAAACTATTTTCTTCTACTATTGTTATTGTCACCCTTGTTATATTTGTGATATTTTCATATCGTAAACCATTTAAATATTTAGCTCAAGTCATTGTAGTAAACAACATCCCTTGTCTCTCTTTCTCTCCAATATTAATAGGCTTAATTACTATAAAACAAGGCACATTGTTAATCCAATCACTTTAAAATTAATGTAGTATCATACATCCAATTATACCAGATAAAAAATCAACCTCTACACTAAAATCGATATATCTAATGGAAATAATCAAATAAGATTACAAAACAACGTCTATGTTGACATCAATGCATCTAATGAAAGAAATCAAATAGGATTAGAAATCAACATTTACACTCAAATAAATGCATCTAGTTCAAGTAAGAAAATATGACTAGAAACCAACATCTACATTGAAATCAGTGAATTTAGTAAAAGCAATCAAATTAGATTAGAAATCATCATCTCCACTATAATCAATGCATTTAGTGAAAGCAACCAAATGGAATTAGAAACCATCTACACTGAAAAAAATTCATCTAGTGTAAGTAATCTAAATTATAATTAGAATAGTGAGTGCAAGAATCCAATTAGAATTAGAAATTACCATCTAGAATGAGATCAATGCATTTAACGTAAACAATAAAATAGGATTAGAAATCATCTACATTGAAATCAATGCATCTAGTGCAAGTAATCAAATATCATTAGAATCAATATTTCCACTAAAATCAATGCATCTAGTACAAAGAATCAAATAGGATTTGAAATCACCATCTACATTGAAATCAATTCATCTAGTTCATGCAATAAAATAGGATTTTAATTCACCATCTACACTAAAATCAATGCATCTATGGGAAGAAATCAAATATGATTATAAATCACCATATACACTAAAATTAATGCATCTACTGCATGAAATTTTCTTCCTTCTCCCCCTTCTCCACCTATATCTATATCTGCCTCCATCTCTCCTTGTTTTTATCTTTATCTTAACCCCCCCTAAACACATACACTCTACCACACCATATCTATCAATATATATATCCCTCCCTCCCTGTTTCCAACTATCTCTTCTTCCCTCTCTTCACCTTCCATGTGTATCTATATCTTCCCCTTCTCTCCTTCTCCCCCGCTTCTATCTCTCTTTCCTCATAAGCTCCTCTATCCCTCTCTCCATCTTCCTTATCAATCCCTCTCTCTCTCCATATTTCTCTCTCTATGTATTTCTTCTTAACCCCCTCTCTCTCCCATTCCAACTCTATATCTCTTTCCCTCCCTCTCTCCAGCCTCTAACATCCTCTCTCTCTCTCTCTCTCTCTCTCTCTCTCTCTCTCTCTCTATTGACCATCCAAATTATTTACTATATCTCTCCCTCTTTCCATCTCTCCCCCCTTATTTCCATATATCCTTATTTTTATCTTTATCACACCCCAAACATACACACATTCTCTCTCTATGCCTTTCTTCTTCCCCTACACTTCCCCCTCCAATTCCATCTCTCTATCCATCCCTCTCTCTTCCTGTCTCCCTCCATCTCTCATCCTATCTCTCAAGTTTCCCACTTTTCCTTTACCTTTCTCCATTTCTATCCTACCCCCTTATTTATCATTATCTCTTCTCTTCTCTGCATCTCTCCATTGTCTCTTTATCTCACACCTAAAAATAGACACTCTCTCTCCATCTCTCCCTTGTCACTGCCTCTCTCTCAACTTTGAAATCTCTATGTATTTCTTCTCCCTTCCCTCTCTCCCCTTCTAACTCCATATCTCTATCCATCCTTCTCTCCTTCTCTCTCTCATCGTTCCTCTCTCTCTCTCTCTCTCTCTCTCTCCCTCTCTCTCTCTCTTTGCCCTCGAATCCCATCATTATCTTCCTCCCTCTCTCATTCTCTCTATCCCCCCTCCATATTTTTGTATACCTATCCCTCGCTTACCCTTCTATACCTATCTAACTCCTCACCCTCTCTCTCTCTCTCTCTCTCTCTCTCTCTCTCTCTTTATTTCTCCTCTCCCATCTCATTTTGCTTATCTTCATCTCTCCCTTGTCAGTCCCTATCTCTCCACCTCTATCACTTTATGTCTTTTTTATTCCCTCCCACACACACACACACACACACACACACAGATATATAAATTTAATATTGTATTAATCAGAAGTTATTAAACTTAATAATATTAATATGAATATTATATTTAAAAATAATACTAATAATAATAATCTTTCGATATTAATATTAGGGTTAAAAATTTATTTTTTGCATGGTATTAGTATCAGGGCTAGTAAATTTTTTTTTTCATGGTATTTTTCCCATAGGCTTCACCTAAATAAAACCTATTTTCTAAGTGTTCATAAATATTTTGAGAAGTATGAAGTAAATATAGAAATAGGTTTTAGTTTTTATGAAACCTATAGTTTATTTATATTTTTATTTATCTACCATACCTCTTTTATTTACCATGGTATTCGGCCAATAAACTTGATATATACTTAATATTCATTATAAAAATAAGAGGAGGGCATCATTTTGGTAGCCTTTTCTTGACATTGTAATTTCATAAATAGAGTTTTCTTATGTTGTTTAGCCAAATCAGCCAATGTTGCTTAGCACTAGGCATTTCCAAATCGGAATTCCCACTCTTCTTCGGTGAACTAAGAGTGTAACCCAAGGAGAGGATTTTGTAGTTGGTTTGATGGTTTTTTCCAAGAAATTTATGAGTCATTCATCTGGTGCTTCACCTATTTCGAGTTTTGTAGTGGACTTAGAGGCAATATTTCACAAAGCTTGGGGAGATGGGCTTCCGAGGGATTGGAAATTGGAGAAATTATAAAAACTTGCTCGAGGGAGAACCAATTTCTTGGTTGATATAAAGATTTGGAGATCATGAAATTTGAGAGAGATTAAATAACCATTCACACAACTTGTGTAGGGGTTTCGGGTGCAGATAGGAATATTAGGAGTTAGTCCGATGTTGATTCTCACCCCTTCTAGATAAATTCTACAAGATAGTTTTCCAATGAGAATTTCTTTTAGGATTTAGAGCTATTGGAAGAAATAGCTTTTTTGTTGAGTGAAAATCACTCTTGTAAGCTAATATCATAAAATTTGGAAATTTCAAGAAATTTCAATTAGCCCCAAAGCTTTCTGGGTTTTTTCAACTATTGTGTGAAGAGCTTATCCTTAATTTTCATAATTTTTGGAGCTTTTTTTATGGCCCAAATCAGATTTTTCCTCCAAAAAAGAAATAATTATCTTATGGGTAGTGTAGATATCCAGTTCAGCCAATTTCAGTGTGGATATTTTCCCTTTTTCACCTAGGTTTTTCATGCTTGTTCTTGCAATCCCACGTGCACTCATTCCACTTTTTTGCACAAGGATTAGCTTGAAATTGTAATTAAATGGCTCATATTTTTTACTCATCCTCAACAATATTCTCAGTATATTTTCATGTGTGGCATTTAAACTTGCATGTTATAACTATCTGTTGCATCTTAGGTCATTTCTTCATATCCACTATATTTCTCTAGTTAGAATCATACAATTGTATTAGAGCATGTTCTTGGCCTACCATGGGCTTAAGAGCAGGCAATGACAAGGTCTTCAGGATGAGAATTTTACTATCCAAGAGGCAGAGGCAAAGGCAGAGGTAGGGGCCATGGTATAGAGGAAAATCATGATAATTTTTGAAAAATAGAGTTCAAGGATGTGATAGAATACATGGAGGACATTGGTGGTGACGAAAAACCAAGCCAAGGTGGGGGTGACCCACTATTAGAGGAGATGGTAAGGTAGAACCAATAGGTGATGGACATGATGAGGAAGATCATGGGTCTGTAATTACAGAACATGCATGGAGGGAAGCATGGAGGAGCTAATGGTGGAGAAGTAGGTTCATGGACATGATAAGGGTTCCATGTACATGCACACACAAACCAATCACACACTCACACATATATCCATACTATTAAACTCACCATGGCTCCCTTCATAGAGGCGATATAGAGAGAGCGAGACCCTAACACATTCACTAAGATGATTTGGTCCTTCACTAATGGGGTTGATGATTATGATGAACTAGATCCTTGAGTCAGGACGATTCTAAATTTTGCAGATTATTGCCACCTTAAGGAGAAGTACAATCCAGGGGTTGGGACTTCGTCCAGAGACGGACAATAGCATCCCAGTTGGGATAACTAGAGGTTGGTAGGAAAGGTGTCAGTGAACAGTTTTGATGAGTTATCAAGGAGTTCACAAAAAAACGTGTTTATAAATTAGATACCTATCTTCATATGAATCTTATGCGAGAGACAATTTCCATCATGTTTTCCGAACTAAAATTGGTGGAGGATGAGTAGGATTATTTCTATCGTGGTTGGTCACACTCAATAATTCCTCCATCACATGTTATACTAGTTTAACCCATAGATTGATGGAGAGGCTCGATAGGAAGGTCCTCAAGCTTCACTTTAGAGATTTGGCTAACTTGAAGCAGACAGGAAGCACATAGGCTGATATGGTTGAGTTCCATAGGCTTGCAGTGATGGTCTCAAAAATTTCTAAGGTGAGGATGATTATATTTTTTATTGATGAGTTGGGAGAGCCATTTAATGGTTGGGTATGAGCATAGAGAGTAGTATCATTGAAATATTCCATTAGCCTGGCATAATACATGCGTAATGTTGTTCCAAAGCCTAGGGCTCCAACACCTACTAGAACCACTTTCCCTCAAAATGGGAAAAAAAATGGACCTCCTAAGAAGGAGTGGATAGAGAGACGATAGTTGGATGATGAGACTAAGAGCCACCTCTGGAGAATGAAATTGTGCTTCACTTGTGAGGAGCCATGGGCATTAGGGAATCAATGTACCAAGGGAAAGGACCACTACATAGAGGTATTTTTGGAAAGTGTTCCAGAGGATGAGGAGACATAGTAGGAGGAATATATAGGATATTGTCGACCACAGGTCATGGTAGGAGGTGTCCCACCACCCCAACCTAGTGGAGGAGCATTTTTACCCACTAAAGGAGTTATTACTTTTCTTTCGTGAGTTTTCAATTATTTGACACTATAGATCAGGAAGATGGTACATTGGAAACATGTGTTAATGTTGGTGGATAATGGGGCTACCAAAAATTTAATTGATTCACATTAGGTTGAGTGGAGAGGAATTCATACATACTCTTTCAAGGTATTTTCAGTATTTGTGCCAAGATAAAGGAGCATGTAGTGCATCATATATGCCCCCAGTATGACTGTGACCATAAGGAACTACTTAGTGACAGATCACTTCTTTTTGGTGGATGTTATAGACACCTATGTAGTGATTGAAGTTTATTGGTTGTATTCTCTTATAAGTGTCTCTACATATTATAGGAAAATAGAGATGGATTCCATAGGCCTGGATGGGAAGTTGGTGGTGGTGAGAGGTATGCATTCATATCCACCTCAGAAAATGTTAGTGGGCAGGATGGAGGATGATTTGAGACTTGGTGATATATCTTAGGTTGTAGAGTTACATATTTGGAGATATGGGAAAAAATGTAGCTAGCACATCTAGAAATATTGGATCTGTAGGATAATCATCAAGCGGTATTAGGAGATATTCATTTATTCCTTCCATGAGATAGAGGATTTTAGTACATCATTAAGTTGGAGGAGGAGATGCACACCATCATTAACACTCGTTATAGGCACCCCAAGGCATATGAAGATAATATTGAGAGGGAAATATAGGAGTTGTTGAGATTGGGGTATATTAGGCCCATTTCTAGTCTGAGTTGTGCTTCTCAGAGGTGTTCAAATTTCTTGTACTTAATTAGAAGGTTTTTAGTGATAGTAGTTTCATGGGAGTATTATGGTAGGATTTATTTCCCTGCGTGGGGATGGAGATTACTCCCAACACAAGGCACTTCCCACATACAGATTCACAGTCTAAGATAGTAAATTAGTGGTTGGAGATCTAGCTATGAAATTATGTGACTGGACAATAGAAATCATGTGTAAAATGGATGCACCTTGGAGAGTACTGCTATAACACCACCTATCACATGTTCATAGGTATTTCACCATTTAAATATTTAGATACCTATGATGCAATACAATTTTCTAATATGGTGTTCGGCGATAGTAGGGTCCCTCGGGCAACTGATTATATATAAAAAGGCAGGATATTCTTAGATCGGACAAGGATTGCCTAGAGACTGCCCACAATGAGAAAAAGTTGCATTCAGGCAAGGGTGGAGTTGAGCATCATTTTGAGGTGGGTGACTTGATTTTCATGAAACTCCATCCATACAAAAAATCCTCAGTGAAGAATAAGGGAGCCGAAAATATCAAGCCATTATTTTATGGGCCATATATGGTGACTCGATGAGTAGGATAGGTAGTGTATGAGCTAGAACTTCTTCCAGGAAGAAAGGTGCACAATGTGCTCCACGTGTCTTTCCAAAAAAAAACATTGGTGAAATAGGTGAAAAATACTCCAAAGTTAACCCTTATGGATGATGAGTGGCACTTTGTTTTGGTAGAAGAGGCTATCTTAGAGGAGAGTTAAAGGAAGCTCAAGAATGAGACAGTTAGGGAGTTTCTTTCTAGGTGGAAGAACCTTCCTAAAGAGGATGCCACATGGGATGGGGGGCAATTTCTGCAGCACCCAACATTCCAGTTTCTTAAGGACAAGAAACATTTGGTAGGGGATGACAATTATGTCCCCACTAAAAAAAATTCTAATGAGAATTCTCAATTTTGTAATTTTTGTGATTAATAAAAGATTTTACATCTAAGATTAGGAAAAGTGGGTATGGAGGTACAAATTAATTTTTATAGGGGGCGAATGCCAAAATTAGGAGGAAAATAAAATTAAAATTTTAGTGGGTTATGCAAGTGACCCACAAAGGGAAAGTGAACCTCTTGGAAGAAATCAGACCAGAAGACAAGGTAGGGAAAAAGGGAGGTCGAATTAGTGGAGCCCACAAGGAGGGGTTGAATATCCACTATAAATAGAAGAGTAGATTATCATTGGGTTGGGGATCTTTTATGAGATTTTAATTCAAGAAATATAGTTTTCTTGAGTTTTTTAACTAATTCAATTAGTGTGGTTTAGAAAAAGGTATTTACAAGAAAGATTTCCAACCCTTATTTAGTGAACAAAGAGTGTCACCATAGGAGAGAATTTTGGAGCTAAATAGAGGGTGTATGATAGAGGTGGATATTCGTGGCCACCTTCCTATTCCACTTTGTTCCCCACCATTGTTTCTTTGAGTTCCTTAATTGTAGCACAATTTACCATTCTTTCATGTTTTTCGGGTCCTGAACTTCCAGAGCCATTTTCAGGCCCTAAACGGTATTTTTTTGAGAAAACAAAGACATAAATGGGCCTCTAAATTGGTTTTTGACACTATTAAGGTGTAGTCCTTGGATAGGTATTTCTAACAAGGTATGGTGCACATCAAACATAGATCGTATGCCAAAGTTATGACCCCGAGAAGTTGATGTACGAATTTACCCAAACAACACCCATATTATTGGCGCTTCATTTCCTAGGGTTCATTTGTTTTATTTTTAGAGTTTTATATTATTTATAGATAATAAATAAGCCTTAGAGCCTCATTATAACGTACTTCAAAGGCATGTCGTCGCTACATCTCTTCTCGAAGATAAGCTACCATTACCCAAGTTACTTTATTTCCATTTTGTCTGTAAGTTTATTTCAGTTATTTGATATTAATGAAATGAAGTATATTTTAAGTTGCATATTTGTGTTTATGTTTATTTCTATATTTAATTGTGTTGCTGGATAAATTTGGATAAATGGTATCAAAGCAGTCTACTCTCTCTAGATATTTTTTTGCATGTACCTAAGAAGATCGAGGTATAAGGAGGTAGGGATCGATCTGGTTGAACCTTTGCAATATCAACCTCACAAACCTCGATGACCTCCCATGGGAGAGGAAAAGGAAAATGAGGGAGTAGGGGATCAGGTAAAAATATTACTCGAGTAGAATCTAGAGAAACATGTGAACGCGATGATGGTCACTTTTCCTAGATCCTTCGAAAACTACCCAGCAGTGATGCATCTTCATCCAACATCCGCTCTTGAGGTGCCCCTCCTTTTAAAGTACAATTTAACTTCTACATTCCCATATTTGAGGGCAAAATAGATGCAGACTTCACATATAGATGGATTAATCTATTAAAAGGATATTTTTTAGTTCATGACTTTTCCAATCGAGAAATTATTAGTTTTTCACTCCTTAAAGTCATCCCCCATTTCAACAAGGACTGGTGGGAAACCTACTATGAGAAAAAGGATAAGGTGGGATCATCCTTATTATCAGCTACACCCAAATGGAATTATTTCTGAGATGCCATCAAGGAACAATACTACCTTGTGGGGAGCTACGAGGATAAGTACATATAATGGACCACGTTGCGTCAATTAGATCAAGATGTGCATGAGATGACAAATTTGTTCCATACCCTATGAAAAAAGTTGGGTATCAAATATTTAGAGAAAAATTTGGTGCTAAGTACTATAGTTATCTAAACAAATATGTTAAAGAGGAAATAGAGTTTCTCGACATCTTCTCTCTTAGTGCAACATACTAGTATGCTGCCAAGATTGAGCAGAAATTCAAATAGAAGAAATGATACATTGGATCTATGAATCAGAAGCAAGGAAAATGCGCACCAAAACCGCAAAAAAAAGGAATAGGCCAAGGCAGGGTAGGCCAGGACAACTTGTCAAAGACACAAGAAAATAAAAACACCACAAAGCCAAAGAAGGACACAAGAAACTGTTGTGAGTTCCATAAGAGCTCCACTCACAAGAAAAGCGAGTGTCAGGCCAAGCAGTCACTAGTGGCCAAGGTGAAGGCTTCTCAATCAGGTGCATGTTATGACTCTAAGTTAGAATATGACAAAGAGAATGAAAAATGGAATAATATTATAAATGCATATGTAAGTGCACTTGTTTCCACCACCAAGATCTAGCGGAGGGGGAGCACCTCTTCCATTCCCAGATTTGGGTGAAGTGTTCCCTGCTATAGTTCATTATTGAAAACGGGATCCAAAAGAACCTTGTTTTAGCACAATTCATGAAGCAGTTGGGCCTGTTGATCATAACACACCCACAACCTTGGAAACTATTCTTACCAGTGGGTAGATGAGATAATCATAGGTTTCCTCTCCATATTTTCTGCAAATTCTAAACCATTTATCCTTTTCAATTTCAGCCAATTCCTAGCAGATAGTATTCATGACCAATTTGTCAAATTTCAAATAGAAGAGGTGTTTAAATATTCCTCGTTTCTAGTTTACATGTTTCTATATTTCCAGGGAGATAGATTTAAATTTGCAATGCAAAAATTGGATGATGATGGCAATAAGCAGTGAGTCATATTTTGGACCACAATGGTGATGAAAGAGAAGAAAGAGTACTCATAGAAGCAGTTCATTGAATTTTTTTACATCCAGCAATGAGTCTTCTTAGCAGTTTAACTGAACCAAGACTCGGTGAGGACATTGAAAGGATTTTACATCTATGAGATGAAGCAAAGACAAGTGACTAGTGTTTATACCATAACTACACAGAGTTGAGAGTTTATAGTTGTGAGTTTGCTCCTTACAAGCTTCCAAAATTCTTCCCAATCAGGATTGTTACTTTAGAGTACATCATGCAGTTGTTGAATGCTGATGAAATCCACTTTGTATCAGCAAAGAAGAATTCACACATGAATTGTTGAAGAACTCATTGAATGATGAGCATTAACAAAATTAATCATTAAGAGAAAGTATTAGAGTATGTAGCTCCTATTTATATTAGGTGTGTGATGATACTTGAGTGTTAGGATTATTTTTCATATAAAGATAGAGCTTATTTCTACTAGAATGTTTGTTCATAGGTGGCGGTTAGGTTTAGTTGGTTTAGGATATATTTTCCAGCTAATTAAATTCCTATATATAGTTTAAATATTCTCTCAAATAAATGATTATGTGTTTATAATAATTTGCAATCTTAAAACATAATAATAATTATATTTACATTTATATAATTACATTAACTTATAAAAACAATAGCCACAATTATAATTTTAATACACAATAAGCATTTAATTTACCATTCTAAAAGGACTAAAATAACATCACTGCAACACTATGAGATCTACCATTTTTAAAATGGCAAAGTAACACCAGTGCAATGCTACAAGATAAGCTGAGACAAAGGTGGAATCCGAATCTCAATAGCTTTGTAAATTTTATATGGATCCGTAAGTCTTTTCAACATACCAACTCGTAAAAGGGATGTCAAATTACATGGCTAAATGGGAGTAAATGAAGTGATTGAATCTACTTTCATATTAGAAATAAAATTTAGATTAAAAATTTACAATTATAAAAATATTTTCCCAAAAATTGACCGTTTTATATAAAATATCTTAAAATTTTTATTACCTAACAAACTTAGGTCAAAATGTTTAACTTAGTTTTTAGGAATATTTCAGAACCTCAAAAAGAAAGTCAAACAACTAACCTATCTTAACCATCAAATTTGAATATTCCCGTAATTTAGAATTGATATAAAAATACCCACTTCAATACTATACAGTTTGATGTTAGAAAATAATCCACTTCAATACTATTCAGTTTGATGAAAACATGTGAACGAGGAATGACAACACTGCAGATGAACCACTTAGGGATTGGGTTCATCTATATTCATATTTTTTTTCAAATTCTCCATTTAGTGTAAATATTATGAAGACTATAGTAAAGAATGAGTCTGTTTAATACAATCAAAACAGATTTCGTAGGGTGGTTAACAGTAGTAAAATTCTATATTTGGCCTCATATAGATACCTTTTGAAAAAAATATTTAACTTGGAAGCTAAAAATATTAGGTTAAAGTAGGCTGGGGCGTTGTACAATACACTGAGCATATGTCTAGTATCGTTACAAATGTCAATAAATTTACTTGTATCTTCTTATCACGTGTCAGGCTATAACAAGTACATAACCACTATCATCAGCTCTTTTTAAACTCTTCCCATAAGACTGGAGTAGCTGGTAGGATAAGCAGGTGCCTTACATCGATAAATTGGCGGCATTTGTGTTTTACACATTTCAGTAACTGGCCCTATACAATGTAGACTTACAGTTCCATTCTCCATGTCTTTTATGGTTTGTTATGAATGAATTTCCTTGTAAGTGTCTTATTTCTGGTATAAATTTACAACGGGATTTCGAGGTCTGATTTACCCCTAACTGAAGTGGGAGATAAAACCTGCAATCTCCACTATTTTTGTAACAAAACTACTGAGAGTCCAGCTTCATACTACTTCCATGATTCCTTTTAAAGGATGATTCCTGGTGCACACTTTTCTCCTCTAAATAATTGGGCGAATTAATTTCATGTGAACTGTAGACTTTATTGTAAAGGGCTCACTATTATTTCTAAAACTGGCCTCCTCATCAACTTGCAATATCCAATTACACATGCCTCTCTATCACATTCAACGAAAAACGTGAAAGGAATATCCAAAACGAAACGGATCCCGATTATTGTTATACTTGGTTCCTCATAGATGTTTAAAAGTTCCAACTTATAAATAATATTTGGCCGAGTATGAACTATAAAAGGGATAATTTGGAATCTTGGAATAAGTATTATATGTCTACCAGAAACACCTTTGGCTATGCAAGTATTCCGAAGTTTTAGGAACACTACCATGTGAATATCCCTTTTTTAATGTACAAGAGTCAATTAGCTTTTCCAGCTTTCAGTTAATGTTGACTAATTGAGTGACCCAGAAAGCTTTTCCAGCTTTGCTATTTGCGTGACCGGTTTATTTTTATGATATTGTTGTGCCTGATAACCACCGCATGAACCTTGTTACTATTCCAATAATTTCTACGGTTGAGATGCTATTTTTTGTTTAAATAAATATTAGAGGTAACCACAAATTTATTTTTAAGCTTAGGATCTAGTTTTTCTAATGCTCGGAGAAGGTTCTCTCTTTATGATTTAACTTTGTTTTTTTAGTTGATTTTAAGCTAGTTATGTGATATAGGTTGGTTTTGAATTTTATTTGGTTTGGTGGTGGAGTCAATAATCTAGATGGATTGATGCAGGTCTGTTTTCCATTGGGCTATGGAGTCAATGTATCAAGAAACAGATCAGAATCAAGTTCTAAAGGAAATGTTCACACAGCAAGGTAGCTGAGTAATTCAGATATTTAGGTTGGATGATGAAATGGTTTCAATTAGGATGAGAGAGTAGTTAAGTATTATCAAATATGGATAATGGAGGAGAAGACAGAAGTCAATTGAAACGAGGGAGAAATTAAGAATTCCCTAATCTAGATATCAGTAGAAAACATCAAAATATATAACAGTTAATAACAGAGTGCACTTAAACAATTTCTGTAATAATATTCTTGTTATAATATTTAGCTTTAGTAAACATGCAAATATGTGAAAAAACATCAGAAAATAACAATAGAACAAGTGAAAATACTTCACTAATGTGGCTCAACACATGAATCCTGTAATATGATGCTTTATAGTACAATCAACCCTCAGATTTCATATCAATACAACTATAGAAGTGTTTTAGCAATCCACAATCCACCCTCGATACTTCGAATTGTGAAGTATTTATACAAAAGCTAATACAAAATATCCCAAATTGTCTTAGGAATTATTCAAGGAAAAATAAATATCTTCATGAAAGAAGATAGAGACAGTTACTAACTAATGCACGTTGCCCCTGCTTTTATTGATTTTTTGTTGATATTTTTGTTGATTTGTCTCTGACCATTGTTCAAAACAGGCTCTCTTTTATGTTGCTTGAGTTTCCTTTACGTTGGCTTTATTTCACTCTGATTTATCTCTTTTTTGACTTTGACCTTTATCTTTGATTTAATACTCTTTAATTTTAACTGATATTTCTTGACTGTTGTGATACTCTTTAACTTTTTGACTACCCCAATTTTCATTTGACTTCCCTTTTTTACTGTAACCTTTTGACTTCCCTATTCTTCATTTGACTACCCTGTTTTACTGTAACCTTTTGACTTCCCTGTTCTTCATTTGACTGCCGTATTTTACTGTTTATCTTGTCATAGTAAATCAGTCAACTTTTCCCAATCCTCTGCTTCTGGTAATTTATTTTTTACCATTCTCATGAATACTTCATCAGCCTCTGTATATTTTGCAAAATTTGACTGATTAATGAATAGATTTTTGACCTCATGCTGGAGGTACAAGAGGTTTTCAAAAGTGTGATAAAGGAATTTTCTTGTAGGAATTCCTTTTGAGGAAGGGACATTGGCCTTTTCCTTCGCCATTTCTTTGATTTTCTTATTGTAATCCTCATATTTCATCAACCTATCATTAATAACCAATGGATTTGGTAGGCCTTTCTACCTCAAAATATCAAACTTTACCATGAATCTGGTTATGGCAAGCTCCTATTATGACATTTTTCTTCCAGCTGTACCATCAAGTTCTTTTTAGAAGCTACTTTTCTAACTTCAAGAATTGTTTCTGTCGTGTCACCTATACCAATTTCTTCCAATTCCTGTGTATTCTTTGAATTAAAAAACTTAATGATTTCATTAGCCTCCACTGGCTTCTTACCAAGTTCTTCCTTGATTTTTTGAATGGCTTCAATTGCTTCTTTGACAAGATCCTTCTGTTCATAAATAACCTTAATGGATTACCAAATATCATTGATATAGTCAATGATATTGAACCACAAATATTGTTTTGCTTGTCACAGTGGTTTTGTCAGTGTCAACTCCTTTTTTGGCCTTTGGATTTTCTCATTCAATATGTTGGTCTTCTGTACTTAATTTTTGTGCATGATATGTGCTAGTTTCTTCTCATCCTCCATATCTTTTAACTGTTATTCAAGTATATTTTTTCCATTAGTCTTGATGGACATTTCTTGCATATATTTAACTAGTTTTCCTACTTCATCATTTCGCCATGCTACTGATGTAGATGACACTGTAGTTGATGTAGTTAATGATGAAATGGGAAGTGTTGTAGCTACTGGAGCTATTGGGGCCAATGCCTCTACTAGAGTAAAAGGAACTACTATAGTGACTATAGGAATAGATGTGAGAGGGATATCCTCCATGCTGGCCTTTTTCTCCTACACTAACTTATCCATCTCATTTTCCATGTCTTTCAATATGGAAATTAATTGAAGAATGAGATTCATCATCTTACATTTTTTTCCTTTGTTCTCTCACATTTATTTTTCCTCTGGAGGTTCAATAGGACACAATTTTAGCTGTTTATTTAATGCAGTAATGTCTGCATTCTTTTTCTTTATGAGTTCTTCTGCAACTCTGAAATTTTTAGGATCATATCCTACCTCAATGACCCAATCTTCCAGTGATTTGATTCTGCTATATTTGCACTAGAAAAGTTGGCCCAATTTCCGACAGCCACTTCGTCACTATTCCGACACATAGTCATCGTAAGAGAAATAGTATGAGGCAGAACAAAACTTGGTTAGCCATTACGTCGCAATTCCGACGCTTTGCCAAAGTGTCACAATACCGACACTTTTTCCATCGTTTCCAAATAACTATCACTCTTGCGACGTTTTCCAAAGTGTTGCAATACCGACGCTTTCAAAGTGTCGCAATATCGACGCTTACAAAGTGTCACAATATTGACTCTTTAGAAGCATCACAATACTCTATGGCCAACCATGCTTATTGTTCTGATGTTTTCTAGAAGTGTCGCAATACCGAAAATTGCAAAGCATCGCAATACTAACGCTTTCAAAGCGTCATAATACCGATTCTTTCAAAGTGTCACAATACCGACGCTTTCTTCACTCTTCCAACACCTTGGAGGTGTCGCTCTTCCAACAGTTTGAAAACGTCTATCTTCCGACGGTGTGAAGGTGTCGGTCTTCTGACGGATTGATAAAAATATTTAAAACAAAATTATGGACGTTGAAGGATGTATGAAAATGCACCCTCTGTATTATAACCATATGCTGTGTAGACCAATAGAAGCATCGCAACTTCTAGTCTGTATGTCATACGCCAAAATGTAAGGAATTACTTGTAACAGTTTCAGCAAGTGAAAAATATAAAGCCAAGAAAGGACTTATTCAGCAACACCAAAAACTACTCACACTTTTACAAAATGGCTGCAAGAGTAAAGCCTATAATTATTCACAAATTTGATATGTTTGACAACAAAACTGCTTCCAGATTCTTTGTACTGAGCTTGTAAGTATGGAATAAATATTAATATTTGAAAATTCAAACCCTTGAAAATTTTGTTAAACAGAACAAAATCACAGTAGTTTAGGGTAAAACATCTTTCACCTTTGCACCACCATGAAGAATGGTTTAGCCAAAGTAGTGAGTCCTTGTTCCAAGAGAAAATGTGAAAAATATAGAGCATAGTTGCAGCTGCATTTTGAAGAAACTAACAATGGCCTCCATACACAGGTATAAAAACTAAGCAGAAAAGTATTTTGCAAAAGCCACAATAACACAAGTCTCATTACAAATCTCATACCATGGGTGCAGATTTTATCTGAGTTAAAAGGTATCTTTCATTCAAAAAATTGTACAAGAGCATTCAAATCTTGAACATGCACATACTAGAACATACTTGTGCCACACCCAACTCCACTAATAGTAACAGCAATGTTGAATCCTAATCAGTCTCCATCCATGGGATTTTAATGGCCCTTACATGTGAGATTCACATGCCAAATTGAATCATTTCATAGAATTACTCCACTACATATTACTGCCTTTCCGCTATGTCTGAGTATCAATTTTACCAATATGGCCAGCACTTGAATATAATCGTAATTACATTAAATTTTAGTCTAACCCTAAGTGCATAAAATTCTACAAAACCCACTTATGCAGCATAGTCTAGGAGGGGTCAACATGCCTATGAAATATTTAAACATTGTTGAGGGCTAAGAATAGTTGGACTTTGCCAACTAACCAAACTCACTTTTGACCACTTCTAGTAACTTTAGCCTGTAGATGCTCTCATAGAAAGAAAGTAGGTGGTCCATTAAAAGGAAAGGGACTAGTTGCGTGTTTCATTCCCTTTTTTTGTCAGCTGAAAGCTTTCAAGAAGAATAAATATACTGAAGCATGAAACTGATTTTTTTACTGTCCCAACTACCACTAATATACATCACAATGTGTCATAGTTTACTATAAGCCTCTATTGAGAGTGGGCAGCACTAAATCTAAGTAATTCCCCTCATCCCTTAAAAGACACCTCTAAATATAACTAAAAATTTCAAATAGTTAGTAAAGTAAAAGTACAAATATATAACAGATCTGTGTTGAGCCGAAAACCTGTGCATTCACAACAAAAAAGGGATGGATAAAACTTAAAAAAAATTATTAACTTTGATGAAAAATAATCTTATGCATACAAAATGAAAGAAGCATTGGAATACTACTATGTTTACAAATTTAAGGGCATGCAGAGTGAGTCTCCGGGCAACAAAGTTACATGTGGAGACCCTAGATCCTTGTACCCACAATATCTAGTGACTTATAAAATGATTTCCAAAACGATTCCTTTGATATGCATGTAAGAACACCACCTGTATACTGAGCGAGATGTAATATTTTATGAGAAGAAGATTTATATAGAGTGGTCCAAGATTGTGTATTTATGGAAGATACAACTGATTTTGGCATGAAACATGTATCCAATATTTCAATGTGCCTTATTTGAGAGCCCATTGATGACTTAATATGAAACCTAAACTTTCAAAACATACACATTCACCAAAGATAAAACACTGAACAATAATGGACCAGTAGTCAATATAATAAGCAAATCCACAGCCATTTAGTGTGTATAATGAACAAAGGAAATGAGCTAGGAACAAAGAGGGTGAGCCAAAACAACACGAGCAGCTAATATTATGCCCAATGAGGAAACAAGACTACACATATTAGTTCAATCCTAATATTGGAGATGAATACTGTTGTTATCATATCAGTTGTGTGTTAGAAAATAATGCCTGTGATAGCACATTATAACATGCTAACCCATTACTTCCACCCTATTCAAGTAGTAGGACGTACTAGTATATTCTACTAACTTCGTTAAGTGATAGAATAGACTAATGTATTTCAAAATCATATCAGCATGTTCTACTCAATGAGGAAATAGAAAGAACTTTTCATTTAAATCATCCTCGTGATGTGTTGGTCACCTAAGGAAACAATGTCAAATAAGGAGTAAACCCATGTTCTACCCAGGGCTTAGGGGTGCTACTGCTCTTACTTATTGCGTTAACCTACTCTTGGTAAAAAAATTAACACATAACAATTACTCAAAACATTCTGCAGGACTAGATTTTCAAGCTCATGCACACTAAATTTTTGTATCCTCAGTTTGAGGCAATGCCTATGAATTACTCAAATTATTGCACTCAGATTTAGACCATCATACCTACAGAAATAGAGTCTAGAATTGTTGTTAGGTATTGTAAACATTCATTCGGTATGAGTGGATTTACCCTACTACATACTAACAGGGCACCATCCTCGAGGAGGTCCTAATGAATGAAACAAAGACAACAATATTCTAATTTCGGCCAGGTGACCTATTCCATGCATAGGCCTTAGTAAATACTAGTAACAACAAAGTACCTTAGCAGCTGCTTGGGTCTTGATGAGGCATGGAATACCTATTAGGAATAGGTCTAAACTTAACCATAGGTCCAAAATATATTAACTCATGGCTGAAATATTCCCACAGGTCCAAGGTATAGTCACTGGTCATAGGCTTTAACTTCTCTGCAATAGATCCAAGGTGTGCCACAGGTCTGAATGTGCAACAGATCTGAATTATTAAGTTCCACGAGTCACAATTAGGTTACAGGTCTGAGCTCCTAGGGGTCTGCAAAAGAGCCTGAGTTATAATTCAAGCAAATATATTTTCCTAAAGTTTTTTCAACAAGAAACATAACAAAAATACAGACGTTTCTCCAAAAGGTGCCAAATGACTTTGTCCTCCTGCCTCAGATTCAAATCTCCCCCTTTTCTTTAGTTTTTTTTCTTCTTCATATGAAAATTATTTCTTATTCCTTGACTAATATTCCATGCCAGAATGAAAAGTTTGGCTTTATATTTATACTTATTTGAATATGTAAAAGGACGTCTTTTGGTAAGGAGGGATTTGACCTGTGAAATTTTCAATATTTATTTAAACTGATTTTAAGACTACTCATCCTTTCTTTGATAAGAACACCATAAATCATAGGCTACATACTTCAACACATTGTATATTAGCGATGAATCCTCCAATCAATTGAAAAAACATCTCTTAAAATTTCATTTCATTTGACCCGCTCTTATGCACAACTTTCATGCTTGTAAAAATAGGAAAGATGAACTATTGCATCTACAACATCTCTTGACTTTTTTTCAGAAGAACAAAACAAAATGACCTTCATTAAAAAAAGGGCATTTACATTTGCATCGATCATTTCCCAATCTCTAGACAGATGATCCACAAAACAAAACTTAAAAAGCCCAGCAACAGAGCCATAGAAAAGACCAATGGTTTAAGATAAGATCAAGAAGTGCCGCAAAGGTAGCGTATCAGGAAATTCAAACAGAAAATCTAAAGAGTCACTTTACAGAACAAAAATTCCAAGAAGACGACAAGTTGAGGGGAATACCAACAAAAAAATACCTCCCACATAAGCAGTCATGGGGATTTAGATCTTGAAATAAACATCTCCTCGAACATAATTATCTCAGGAAAGAAGCGACATACTACATCTATTGACTTATCCACGACAATAATAGAAGTTGTTCGAAGACCTGCAGAAGTGGAAAATAAGTGAATTTGCTCAGAGAACAACCATAATTTTCCATATTCACATTTTGTGCACCATATAACAAGGATTGAGAATACTTGCAGTTGCATACCAGATATAATTCAAATGTCTAACACTCATTGAAGAAAATATCTTTTCATTTATCTATAACAAGGATTGAGAATACTTGTAGTTGCATACCAGATATAATTCGAATGTCTAACACTCATTGAATAAAATATATGCACCTAGGGTTTCATATATATTATTCATCTATACACTTAGGGTAGATTAGGGCTTAGAGCTTTCTTAAACAATGCTATTACACTATTTGGGAAACCGGATCGAGAATCGTAGTTGGGTATTGTTTCCCCGAAGAGGCAAATCCAAGCCTTGATCAAGATTATAAGCTTCCAGAGAGGCCACTGTACATTTGCTTCATCAGATCAGGTTGCTAATGGGTTGCATAATAAGAGTACCTATTTTTTGAGTTGTGGATTTGCAAGCAATGCAGAGATCCTCACACTGTCCATGGTGCCAGGCTCCAGATCCATGAGCACAGCTCGAGGCACCAATCTACCGCATCCTTCCTCCAAACCTAAAATAGTATGGCTTCCTCCTTCCTCAAAACTGGCAACAGTATGGCCGCATCCTCCCTCCTTCCTTGGAAAAACCATGCAACCAGAGGGAAATGAACGAGGGAAATTAAAACTTTTGATATTTGAAAATTTTTGACATTTCGAAATGAAACACATGTTTTTTTCTTTAAGGCCACTCAAATTAATTTAAAAATATATATTTTTTAATAATTATAATAATTTTTAAATAATTAAAATAATTTCTAAATATTTAAGTGTTTGTTTATTTTGATTGTTTAAAATATTTACAATAAAAAAAATAAAATATATCTTTTTGAGAAGCAATTAAAATTATATGAGTAAATAATGGATTGATTTTTGCATATAGTAATTCTTCTACTCTACAAAATCATCATGCTTTATCAAAAGGAGTTTTAAACTTTACACAATTAAATTATGTTGTATTTTAAATATTTAGAGTTTTAATCTCTTTTTTATATATATTTTTTCTTTATAATTTATGTGTTATTTTTTCCTTATTTTTAAGTATTACTTTAAAAATGAAATTCACATTTTTTTTCTTTAATGATAGGAATCTATGTATTCATTCATTCAAATTAGATACATTTTCTATAATAAATAATAGTGTAGTCTAATTAATAGATGAAATGGTTTTTTTGATTAAAACCTGACAATATCAAGATTTTTGGTTTTCAAGTTCCTGTGGTTATTGTTTGCTGAAGATTTTTCTGGATTATCCATAGTCTTATGAAACACTTGTCGACGTTTAGAATCCCAACAGGGATCTATCTTCAGGACATTGGACGGGGATACATTCCAATATCCTGAAGATGGATCCCTGTTGGGATTCGAAACATTGACAAGTGTTTCTTAAGACTGTGGATAATCTGGAAAACTCTTTAGTAAATATCAAGATTGTGATTTCTTATTGTTTATAATCAATTTTTGAATACATAAATGAATTAAACACCTTAAAAATCTCTTTATTGATCTAAGTATATAGTGAATTCGACAGAAGTAAGAACCTGATAAGTAGCAAGGAAGTGAACGATTTGGGGTCTGTTCAGCAAACCCTTGAGGCAAAAATAACGCAATAATGTGCCCTAAACCCTGCATTGTGATTTTCTCCATCAGGAAACCCTTTAAGTAGCAAATACTTGTATAGATACTGAGCTTCAAGATAAAAATCCCATAGACATGAAGAGTGTCATACGCCTTGTTCAAAAATTAGTAAATGAAATTGTGGATCTAGAAAAGAACTCTAGAGAAGATACCTCTATTTAAATAACTTACAAACCATATTGTAGAAAACAGTTACTTGTTCAAAGCTAATTCTTCGAATTTCGAGGGCTTATGGGATTGCGGGTTAGGGGTTAGGGGATTCAGGTGCATTTAGGGGTTAGGGTTCGAATAATGAGTTATTAGTTAAGGGATTAGGGATTGGGGACATATGGGGCCTAACCCAAATGCGTTTGGGCGGGCACACTCAAATGAAATGACGAGACCCGAATGGGTTTGGGTGGGTGTCCTCAAACGAAACGAAACAACATGCCCAACGGAGTGGAGGCACAAGGGAGAAAACGACAAACAGACCGCACGAACGTGCACAAGGCACCCAGGCAGTCACAACCTAGCAAAACTGATACGGGTGCCCTCAAACGAAATGGCCCAACCTGAATGCACCCGGTCTGGTGACCTCACATGGGCTAAGTGGTTCTACCTTGGATATTTACCTGTAATTGAATGCAAATAGTAATTCAGATTTGGTAGCTTCCATTGTAATTATGAATACTATTTTAATTTTTTATCATGTTTCAAGACTCTAGATTAGGTTAGGAAATTGTGATGATATGGATTCTAATTAAGAGTGCCATTATATGGATTCTATGCACAATCCTTAGTAATGCCAATTCCTTTGATTTTGTTCTATGAGGAACCTAGTTACACTCCTTAAAATTCAAGGACAAAATTCAAATTGATTCTGCTCCATACAATCCAAAAGAGGGGCATCCCTATTGCTAATAGAGCTACAAGCCTATTTGATAGTTACACTAAAATTCTTGGGATTTAAAGAGTAATATGATTCCAAAATTGGCTTGTTTTACAATTCACATAATGGAAATTATGGCAGCTTGTATGTCACAGGCTATGTACCCCATGAACAATGGCATTAACCCTTGCTACAGTTCAGGCTTATACCTGAGCTTTGGAATCTAGATATCAAAATGTGGTTTAAAATTTAAATTATCCTCCTATAGGTGACAGACCAAACTACATGTCTAATAGGGAAGCTTTTGTAATCATTCAATCTTTAAAAGACTTGACATGAGTCAATTTGGGGAATTGAAGCTAGTATGAACCCCCCTCTTCTCAAACCAGAGAAAAAATCATGGAGGTCAAGGGCGCTGAGAAAAGAGCAGTTGATCTCTTTTATGGTCAATGCAGGTTCTTCATACCCTGCAATTGCAGAAGAAATTAAAGATGTTGTAAGAAAGGACCCTGTTCATCAGAAGCTGTTTGTGCGTGGATTGGCTTGGGAGACTTCTTCACAAACCCTATGTGATGCATTTGAACAGTAGGGGGATATTGAAGAAGGAATTTTTATTATGGATAAGACATTAGGAATGTCACAAGGATTTGGATTTGTCACATTTAAGCATATGGATTCTGCTCAAAGGCCATTGAAAGAGCCTAGCAAATCTATTGATTGGAGGATTATTGTAAGCCATCTGGTAGTGGAAATTAGCACAGGTCCTGGTCAAAGTACAGATCAGGCTCAAAGGAAACTTTACATTGGTGGTTTTTCATATGACATGGCCAATGATAAGCTTTTAGAAGTTTTTTCCAAATATGGAGAGATAAAAGAAGGTTCAGTTACATATGATAAGAATACGAACAAATCCAGGGGATTTGAATTTGTGACTTTCAAGACTATGGAGGCTACAAAGCGGGCTCTTAAAGAGGTTAGGGGTTTAGAGGTTTATGGTTTAGGGGGTTAAATGGGTTAGGGGTTAAGTGTTTAGAGGTTTATGGTTTAGGGGTTAAATGGGTTAAGGCCTTAAAGGTTTAGGGGGTTAAATGGGTTAGGGGTTAAGGGGTTATAAGTTTAGGCTGGTTTAGGGGGTTAAATGGGTTAGGGGTTTAGGGGGTTAGGGGATTTAACAGTTAAGGATTTTAGGGGTTAGAAGTTAGGGGCTAATGGGGTCAGGTTTTATGGGGTTATATGGGTTGCAAGTCAGGAATTAGGGTTTAAGGGGTTAGGGTTAAGGGTTTAATGGTTTAGGGTTTAAGTGGTTAGGGGTTAAGGCTTTATAGGTTTAGGGTGTAGGAGTTTAAATGGGTAAGGGGTTTACTAGGGGTTTAGGGGATTAAATGGGTTAGGGGTTAAGGGTTTAGGGGTTAGTGGTTAAGGGTTTAGAGGTTTATGGTTTAGGGGTTAAATGGGTTAGGGGTTTAGAGGTTTAGGGGGTTAAATGGGTTAGAGGTTGGGAATTAGTGTTTAAGGGGTTAGGGGTTAAGATGATAGTTTCATTGGTCTCTGTATTACTCTATATTATGGAGATGGGAGATAGGGGCACCCTACCTACCTACTAAATGTCTAAATCAAATTTGGTGTAAACGTCTGTAATGGTGGTCGATTATAAGAGGAGAGGATTTTATGAGGAGGCACTAGATTTTAAGGCGATCACAATTTAGCATTTTCTATACGACCACCCTCACACGACCCAACCCAACCTGACCCGATCGACCCGAACGTGTTTCCTTGGGCGGCCTCATATGATGTCCCTTTATAACGCGCTGATGACATAGGGTACTTCACTATGGGCTATAAGAAAGTCATCTTCATGTTCCTGGTATTGTATTCAAATGCAAAAAGCAACATAATTTGGTTGCTAGGTGTCTGCTTCCGATATTGGGCATAAGTATTAGCCTTTAATGCTTAATTCCTAAGCTTGATTTCTTTGTACTTATGCATAATATTGTGCTCTTTTTCTACTGGTATACTCGATGAATACACTTCAACACTATGTTGTTTCTGAATAATTTGAGCTTTAGATGTTGAAGGCTGATGAGTTTCCTTTTAAACTACTGGAGGAGCATTCTCTTTTACCATTATATATGTATCTATGACCTCAATAGTTTTCACTTCCTCATTTATAGGATTTAATTTTCGCTTCTTCCTGTACATCATTTTGAATTTTGTTTCAGTGGTAGTTTCAATAGTGTATGATCCTTCTTCTCTGATTCTTTTGGATTTCCTATCCTGTGGGGCTGGAGTTTGGAATATGGAAGTAGTATCATCTTGCTTCTCTACCTATTTCAAAGTGTTCTCCAACCATTCATACTAATATGAGTATTTCTCAACATCTAGATTGGATTATGTACATAAGGAGTTAACTTAAATTTAATCCTTAGTTTGCTTATAACTCCTAAAGGATAATAATACCATTGGAAACTTTGACTGAACTTGAATTCCTGCAAATATTTTTTTGCTTGTTGACCTGCACCTCTACTATTCCAAATAAAAGGACCAATCTGATTATTTATTTTAAACTATGTCTTCTTTTTTTATGACAGGAAATTTAGGTCATCAGAGTCAAGGATCTTCCTGATATACTCCATGAAAAATAACCTCATTGGGAGGTATTTGGGAAACTTATATGGAAGGAGATTAGATCCATATACCCTAATCTCTATGTGGTTCTAATAAAGGTACCAATCTCCTATCCTATTTTGTTTTGATAATTCTAGGATCATTTTTATATCATCACTGACTCTGGGTTGACTGTTCTTGTTTAGCATGTTGAAAATTGGATGGATGGACGAGTCAATGAAGCCTTTGTATGTGGATTGTGTGGAATATTTCCTGATTAATGGTGTCAAAAATATTACTGACTAAGGATTACATTCAACATCCAGTTTTTGAAGGTTGATGGAAAATATTTTAGATTGAAAGTATAAAAACATGTGAAATAAGATTGAAGAATATTTGAATACTCCCTCCTCTAGTAATTTAACCGGTTGTTCATGCATGGCATCAGAAATTTATTAGGAAAAATTGAATATGGAAGAAGGAGGCTGAGCAGGGGAGAAAAGAGAAAGAAATAATAGGACTAAAGCATCAACATGTTCATCAGTGAAATAACCTAGAATACATGAAAGCATTGAGATGATATGCCTAGTTCTCTCAGAGAAAATAGCTGCTAGATAAGGAGGATTAGTTTTAGGCATTGCTACTAATGGTGGAATGAACATATGGAATATATGAACCTCTTGGGGAAGTCCAATTTCATATATAACTTAGTGAGTATCTCAATGCATAGTGGGGTTTCATTAGGTCTAGGCTAAATTTACAACATTTGGTTTATTGTTTCAGCTAGGAGGGTGTATCAAATTTCTTTACCAAGGGTTACAAAGGCTCTTTGGTAAGGGAAATAAAAAGTTTGGGGAGAATGTTCTAAATATACAATAGGAGGCTGTAGGGGATTGATAGTTACAATACCTTGGGAAGCCATGGATTGTCTTATTTTATTCAATTAATTTACTCTTTTGGCTTAGAAAATAGTCTCACGCCTTTAGGAGCACCTCTGATAGATTATAGTCTACAGAAGGGTTTGGGAAGAAATAGTGGGTTTTCCTCTGGTCTACAATGCTTCAATTGATTAAATAATTATTATCTGTGATCAAGGAATAAATGAGGACCTATGGAATATTTCTAAACAGATGAATTGGGTATGCAGAAAGGGTTTGGATGAAAAAATAGTTTTCCTATGGTCTGCAAGGTTCCTAGCAACTTCAATTAGTTTTTACTTTCTTTTAGCTTACGAAAAGGTCTTGGTATTTTAGGAATACCTTGAAAAATGAAGCTTTTTTGTTTGTAAAAGGGGTTCTGAGGCCTCTTGGCAGTGAAATAGGCTTTAAAATGAACTTTATAGAGCTTCGGACTAGTTCTGTACCAACTTTAGTAGCAAAGAGGTTTGAATTCTGGTTGAAATGTCTTGATAATAGGTCGACACAGTGATTTGTTGCTTATGAATATGTCAACAATTATCTCCCTGCGCAAACCACAACCGAGATGGTGAAAATTGAAGGAAAGGATGACCTTTATGTTTTAATCCAAATTGATTAGGCTTTAATGCATGGGGTTTAATTTTCAAATGGGAGCGGTTTTCATAACAGGCAGAGGAAACTGCTTGAAGGTTCTTCTATCGGAAAAACCTTATAGGCAGTATTATTTGGAGGGATGCGATGGAATGGAATGCTTCCATGTAGCAGGGAGCGGGGACGTGAAAACCACTCATTTCGCAAGTTCAGAGTGATGTTAAATATGGGGCTTTTGGGCGTGTGATATGAGATATTGACCATTAAATCCAGGGAATAATGATCAGATGAATAGGAAAATGAGCGGGATCCGTCGAGAATTTGGTAGCCATGGGGCCCAAGTTTTTTTTATTATGTGATGGGTTACCTGTCATATATGAAATGGGTTAATATTTATGGGGTATGGGATTTTATAAAGTGGGGTTTTAATAAACTATATGTTATAATAAGATAAAGGGTTGGGGATAATATATATATATATATGCGGGAATTAATTAAATACAGGGTAAATGTGTATATACAAGAGCTAATATATTAATGTTAAAAAAGGGGTTAAAATTAATGCCCCGGGGGGGGGTGAGGGTGTTGGGGTTAAATGAATATGATGAGGGATTAAATACACTAAGTTTAATGTAAAAACTGATATTAGGAAGGATATTTCATATTGGAACTCGATACATCATTTCCAATAAATACTTATGATAAAGTGTATTTTGGGGGGTATTTTGAATTTTTAAAGCGCTTTTTTACTTTTCCAAAGGTAAATATGCTTCTTTAACAAAGGAAAAGAGATTTTTGTAAGGGAAAAATAAATGTAGTAATGAAAAAGATTATTATGAAAGGAAGAGGTATTTTTTACAAGGGAAATGAATTTGGAGGGAAGTTAGTAAATATGAAATGATCAATATCTTCTATCCATGTCTTGTGAAAACTGCTTCTACCCATCATCTACCGTAACATTTTCTTTTCAGTTATTTGGGTGAATTTGAGCTGGAAAACCCCTTTTATTTTTATTTTAACAACAAACTATATAATTCTAACTTTATTAGTTCCAATGGCTCAGATTAAACTGTTGATCTCATTATTATTCTCTACCTAACTACTGATCTGCCAAGATTAAACAGTTTTGCTAGACCTTTATTCTCCATCTATCAACATGAAATTTAAAGCATGAATAATCAAGATTAATTTGTTTGACTATTATGGGTTATGTCATTTTTGACAAGTTGCACACAATCTTATTTTTGCAAAGTAATGTAAAAAGTAGTAGCATTTGAATTTGCATCAATTTCATGATCTATTTTATCTATTTTTTTTGTTTGGGTTCATATTTTATATTCTTTTTTTATCTTTTTCTTTTAGTCCTTTGATTTTTCTTTTAGGACTTTTACCCTCTTTACATTTTTTAATATGGATTTAGAAATAGGTAACTTATCTATTTCTATTTGAGTGAATTTTTTGGGTTAAGTTAAATCTAAATTATTTACATCTATTTCACAATTTGTAGTGTCATATATTATACAATAAATACCTATGCCACTGTTATAGAATTCTCCCTTATCATTCATAAAATTGTATATTTCAGCATCTTGTGAAAAAAGATGCCAATATTTTAAGTTATCTGGAATAATAGGCCCGTGTCTTACCTCTGTTGTGTATTGGTGATTTGGCTACAATGGCAGTCTGAAGGTGCTAGAAAAATTTGCTAACCTGTGTGCTTGAAGGTTATGTTTCCTAGGAATGACATAAAAGTCAAATTCAAGCATATCTTTAATCAGATCTAAAACAGTTTCTCTGTATTGGCTTAATCTAACAATATTCATTAGATTTTCTCCTTTGATCTTTTTTATTATTAATTCAGAGTCTCCCAAAATATAAAATCTTTTTCCTCCTAATCTAATAATCTGCAGTCCTAAGAATAAAGCTTCATACTCGGCCCTGTTATTTGTACATTTAAAGTTTAATCTAAAGGAATGACCCTCGAAATGATTTTTTTCCATGATATAGAACCAACGTAATGTTCCTCCTAATCTATTCACTGAGGCATCAAAATCTACATGCCACATTGATTCATGAAATATATTATCACTCTAAACTTCTTTATGTTTCTGTTTTAATTTTGTGTTTTTATTTGTGCCAGATTCTAAATTAAAAAAAATGAAAGAATCCATATTAGTGTACAGAATAAATAGGATAGTTCTATGGTTGTTCTATACTAATGACCATGTAATTCATTAAGGCTTCTCTGTAAATATTTTTTGGCTATCCAAATACTGAAATAGTGGCATAATACATGTCTAGTTGTAGAGATCCCTGCAATTTTTCTCCCCATGGGCAAGATAATAGCATTCCATACTTAGGAGGGATATCTGCAAGTAAAATATCCATGAAAATTCTCTTGGCTTGGTATTGGACTAAAGTGACACACAAATATTTGATTAAACGAAGGCATTTAACTTTGCTAGAATCAAAAGAGAAAAGATCTTTATATGGCCTAGTGATGTTAAGATTTAAGGCTTCCATGATAGATTTTGGCATTAAATTGTGGGATGCTCCAGAACCTAGCATAACATTGTGTAAAATATTATCATGAATATTCAAGCTAATGTAGAAAGGAGGAACACCACCTTCTTGGTTTTTACCATTTATATGAGGACCAAATATTAATTTAGGTTTGTCATCATTCAAATTGACTAAATCTTCTCTTTCATTTATGTTCAATGTTTTAGTAATTTTATCTTTATATAAATCATGTTTTACCAACTTTGTTAATGGAATTCATATTTTCAGTTTGGATATTAAATGGTACTTGTGTTTTTCCTAATTGAGTGATTTCTTCTTTACTAACTGCAGTTTGAGTGTTTTTCTCTTGTTATCTACAATTTTTTTTCATTTTTTGTTTCCACTATTTTGTTGTTTTCAATTTTCTTATCTGGGATAATTCGAGTAGCAGTGGTAGTTTTGGTAGATTTTCAAGTTTCAACAGTTGTTTTAGCAGTGGTTGAAGTTTTAGGATGAGCTGATTTTTTATGAGCAACTGATGTTGTTTTAGCAGAAATGGTTGTTTGAGTAGCAATAGATTTTTTAGGATCAACTGATGTTTTAACAATAGAATCTGTATTATCTGCAATTTTAGGTCTTGGTGCAATTTTTGGAGTTGTAATTTTCTGATTAGGACTTGATTTTTTCTAATTTGAACTAGAGTTTTGCTAAATTTCTCTAGGGAGAATTTTAGTACTTTTGTTGCAGGAGCATCTAATGTTTTCTTGGTTTTGTTTTGGGAAGTTTTCTTAGTAGGAGCTTCTACATTTTTCTTACTCCTAAGTTTATATTTCTTGTGAACTTCATTTATTGCAGTATCATAACCTTTCTTATAATCAAATGATTCCCTAGATTCTAATTGTAACTATTGCAGCATGAATAATTCTTGTTCTTCTTGTGTAAGAAAAATACTATTATCATCATTAATTCCAATTAAATTAATCTGGGTATCTTCATCTTCTTCATTTTGGTGATAACTTTCAGCATAGTTATCTTGGAAACATGGTCTTATTTGTTGATCCGGTGTTGATTCTCTAGATTTACCAGTGTTGGGATTCCTTCTAAAATTTTTATTTCTTATTTGTGGAACTTGTTGTTGATTATCCCACTATGGTTTTATTTCCATGATTTCTAACCTCTCTATCGTTGCTTCCATGGTTTTTTCTAAATTATCTATTTTACAGTCTCATGTGGATGATTCCTTTTTTATAGTGACTCTTCGTTCATTTCTCATTCTATTTCTCTTGGCTAACAAGTTTGCTTCTACACTAAATACATTGCTTTGCATTCGTTCCAATGTTTGTGGATTTCTTTCCCTCAATTTGTATGACATATCAGTGTCAAAACCATCAAAAAATTTGATTAAAGCTAGATCTAGTGCGGGTTTAATGTTTGTTGGAATAGCATTATAGATGGTGTTGAACCTAATAGAATAGTCCTAAAATGACCCATTAGGATACCTTCTAATGTTTTCATATTCATATAGAATTTGTAAAGAATTATTCTTTTTCTCCCATCTATTTATAAATAATACATGAAAAACTTCTAGATCAGCAATATGATTGGCAGGTAAAGCTTTAAACCACTTTTTTACTTCCTCAGCTAGAATCTCATTTGAACATCAACCTCATCTATTTCATGCAATTCAAAATAATATGTCATTTTTTTCACATGTTGCTCTACAGTGTATTGGCCAGTTCCATCAAATTCCAATATTTTCCGTTAATAATATTGGGGCATGGCATGTAATTGAGCTGGTAGGATCAAAGGTGCATATCTCGCTGCCATGGATAATATTATAGTTTGGCTAGGAGGTAAATTTGTGGTGCTTGGTCATTAGGTTGAAGTACTGGCAGATGTGCTTGGGATACTAGATGATGTACTTGGAAATGTTGTTGAAGTATTAGAAAGTGTACAGTAGTGCTAGAAGGTGAACCTAAAGTGTTTGGAGATGGAAATAAAACTCTATCATGAAGAGGAAGTTTTGGAATGAATGATTCAGTTGAACAGAGTGCAGGTGAAATAGTAGACAAAGTGGTACTAAATAAGGATGAATTTACAGATTATAAATGATTGGTAGAAGCCTTAGGGTTATAACCAGGTAAAGCATTTAATTCAATATAATGTTGAAGGAGGACTTCATCAAATTCCTTAATCAAAGTTGCAATCAAAGTGTCCTCTTTGGTAAATGCTCTTAAGCGATGTGATACTCTTTAACTTTTCGACTTCCCTGTTCTTCATTTGACTACCCTGTTTTACTGTAACTTTTTGACTTCCCTGTTCTTCATTTGAGTTCCATGTTTTACTGTTTATCTTGTCATAATAAATTAATCAAATTTCCCAAATCCTCTTCTTCTGGTAATTTGATTTTTACCATTCCTCTAAATACTTCATCAGCCTTTGTATATTTTGCAAAAGTTGGCTTATTAATGAACAGATGGTTTACCTCATGCTGGAGGTAAAAAAAGTTTTCAAAGGAGTGATAAAACGACTTTTCCTGTAGGAACTCCTTTTGAGGAAGGAATGTTGGCTTGTTCCTTTGCCACTTCTCTAATTTTCTTATTTTAATCCTCGTGTTTCATCAACTTTCCATTAATAACCAATGGATTTGGTAGGGCTTTCTTCCTCAAAATATCAAACTTTACCATGAATCTTCCTATGGCAAGCCCCATGTTCTGAAATTTTTCATCCAACTATATTATCAAGTTGCTTTTAGAAATAAATTTTCTAACTTCGGGAATTGTTTGTGTCCTATTAGCTATACATATTTCTTCCAATTCCTGATTATTATTTGAATTAAGAAACTTAATGATTTCATTAGCCTACTTTGGCTTCTTACCAAGTTCTTCCTTTATTTTCTCAATGGCTTCAGTTGCTGCTATGACAAGATCCTTCTGTTCATAATTAACCTGAATGGATGCCCAAATATCATTGACAGAGTCAATGATATTTATTGGCCCATAACTATTTTTTTCTTGTGACAGTGGTTCTGTCAGTATCAACTCCATTTCTAGCCTCTAGATTTTCTCATTCAATCTATTGGTGTTCTGTCATTTTTGTGCATGATTTGGGATAGTTTCTTCTCATCCTCCAAACTTTTTAATTGTTCTTTAAGTCTATTTATTTCATTAATCTCGATGGAAGTTTCCTGAATTTCTTTAATTATTTTTCCTACTTCATCATTTGGTTGTGGTGCTGATGTAGATGACTCTATAGCTGATGTAGTTAATGATCAAATCAGAAGTGATGTGGTTACTCTAACTGTTGGGGCCAATGTCTCTGCTAGAGTAGAAGGAACTACTATGGTGACTGTAGGAATAGAAGTGATAGGGACAGCTTCCATGCTGGCATTTTTCTCGTCCACTAACTTATCCATCTCATTTTCCATGTCTTTCAATTGGGAAGTTAACTGAAGAATGAAATTCATCATCTCATCATTTTTTCCTTCATTTTATAAAACTTATTTTTCCTGTGGATGTTTAGTAGGAGGAAATTTGAGTTGTTTCTTTGATGCAGTAATGTGTGCATTCTTTTTCTTTATCAGTTCTTTTGCACCTTTGAAATTTTTAGGATCATATCCTACCTCAATGACCAAATGTTCTAGTGATTTGATTCTATTACGTTTGGCTTGTGAAGAAGCCTTTTCTAGCTTTAGCTAACCTGCGATGTTTTCTAGAGGGTTTTGTAGCTTTGCACACTCACATAATCCTTGCATAGTAGGCCACAACATTTCACTTACAGATTGTTTGACGGAAATTCTATACGGTACATTGTCGACATAAATTGTCACTCCTAGAGACAACCTAGAGTTGCCATAGACCAATGCCTAGGACATCTTATCATAGCAGGGATTGTATCATAAAACTGGGGTGTCAATCCAAAACTCTCCTGCTATCTCTTGTAGAACAAGGAAATTGATTTTAATGGGACCAGAACTTACAGAAACTGCCACAAGGAAAGTAATGTTGCAGAGACAAGATGCAAAGCTCCAACACAAAAGCATCAGACAGTTAAGAGACAATTTACTGTAAAGAGGGCCGATTCAAGTAATATGCCACAGAAATCAAATATCAGAAAGTGAATGCGGTGAAAGAAACGTTAAGAAGATACTAGTCAACATTGGGCTGATACCCAGATACACAACAAAACCATATATGGGCTTATCAATCTAAGAATCCATACATGACAATGGCGTTTTAAAAGCACCCTCCCAAAGCAACTAATATAGTAGAAAGATGGTTGAGATGAATATGGAACAGTATATCATGCATGAGCCATATTTAAAGCGCTTGACTGATTTAAGTATGGGCATCAACTAGGATGAATCCTTACCAAACCAGTGAGCCACTCGCATTCCAAAACATGATACAAGAAAGTGGATGAAATGAAATGTTATATTAAACACATAAGAGAAAGTTACATACTGTGAAATACCAAAGACCAAAATCCTCATTACAGATAGAACTCCTCCTCACTGAGACCCTACGGGCTCTGAGCCTTCACACAAGAGCTTATACAGAATGTATACAAAAATGCCTTTCATAGCACAATTCTCTGATAAAAATCTGGAACTCTTACAATGTCTTTCTTCCTCCTTTTTATAGAGGAAGGAGAAGAGAAACTAATAAAAGAAGTAGGTGAAACATTTAATTTGCTTAATTTGAACAAAATGGCGGAAACCTTTGCGCCCATGTGGCTTAATTAATATGCTGAGCTATAGGTATTCTGAGGCCGGCTCCATGAAGTAAATGTTGTAGGTGCAAATTTCTCCGGGGATAAGACATGAAGAATAAAATATGTAACATCCTGTACCTTCCTAAGAGAAAAATGTATTGAAATTAAACCTGGAGGATATGATTTTTGTGCACTTGTACTCTTTGCCTTCTGAATTTTGAATTGTTATTTAAAATCTTCGGCACTGGACGTTGAATTTCCTGCTCTCTGACTAATACTCCTTTGCCGCGGCATCAGGATCTTTATCTGCAAGGAACCTGTGTTTTAATTGCTCTGGAGGGTTCGGTGAGTCTTTACCCGGGCTTCTTTAATGAAAACCATGTCATGGCAACTACCCAGAGCTTTTCTTCATAAATTCTGCCTATGCAAGTTGATCCTCTGTGCGTCTTTGATTTTTGTAATGAAGGCGGCGATTAATGGTAGTTCTTTCATCACTATGAACCTGCAAAACCCACAAACACGTTAGAGAAAACTAGACACGGGGGGGGGGGGGGGGAAATGCAATGGAGGTGGCCGCGTGACAAAGTGACATGATAACATGGCGGCAGTACGCAAGATGGTGGTGAAGACACAGTGGAATAGTGGTGGACGAGCCGGGCGGAGGTTTATAACGTAAAACGTTTAAAATTAAATGAAATGCATAATGGTGGATGGAATATGACAAATACGCGGGGTTGATGACGTGGAGGGGTACGGGATTAACAGTGTGGCAGGGGAATGATCCGGGCCCTTCAATCTTAAAACAAGATCGATGGCTAAAACTGTATTGGGGAACAATGAGATGGTGGGCCAGGGGCAATGTGGGTGGGAGTTAAAAGCTGCACGACTTTGGAAAGCAAGAGCCGTTGGATTGAATGCTTAAGATCGGACGATTTATATGAATTTCGCTGAACGTCTTTGCCTGGGAGATAATGCGCGAAATGGGGCGGTATTGGGATCGTACTCTGGGACACTTGTCACGCAGCGTGTGGAATCGCTGGCCCAATGGGGAATACCGCTTGCCCAGCAAAGGTGGTGCGAAATAAACCGGCCAATTTTGGCATTGATGCGCAGCGCGGGGGTCCACCAGGGCAGTGGGTCGTGGAACGTTGATCTGTGTTTGATCTGACGGCTGAGAGCGGGCCCGATAGCATTTAAACGATGAGCTCCTTTTGATCCGACACAGGGTTATGCGCTCGGGTCACGTGAAGGACTAGCTGTAGGAGGCTAGGACCAAAGGGGCTCGGATTTAAATATTTCAAAAAGTGAGTCTTTCGGCCTTCTATTATGAAACTTGAACGCAGAGGAGGGCAACGGTAAACAGAAAAAGGGTTTCTTAGGCTACGATAGGAAATTTTAAAGGTTCAGGAGGGTTTGATGGCCAAAAATTTTAATGGGGGCTGACATGGATAACATCGGGTTCAACTGGGGACGACGCGTTCATCCCTGAACGTGTCGAGAACCTGCAGACCTCCTGATTATCATTTATGTAAACTCTGCTCCCCAGCCCCTCTGCACTTTACTTTATAGTTCATCAGCATGTCCTCCTGGATCAAACCAAAACCAAAACAAAACTTATATACAATATGGTACATCAGGCTTGCTCTGCCTGAATCAGAATTGGAAGTAGGGCTTTAAAAATTGTCCGTTTATATGGGCATCCAACAAGTCACCCTGCAAATTTTCCAATATGAACGTGTTATTATTTCCCTGTTCGACTATTTTGAAAGGACCAAACCAGAAGGGATCAAATTTGCCATGCTTTCCTTTTTCAGTCCTCTGGATATCCCATCTGAGAACCAGATCTCCAATATGCAATTTTCTATCTTTTGCATGCTGATCAAATATGTGTTTCATTTTTTTCTGATATTTAGCTAATCTCTGATTTACTTGGCCCCGTGTTTCCTCTAATTCCACCAATTGATTTATTCTTCTGACCATATCATCAGGTTCTTTCTGGCCTTCTTGCATGAAATTATTACTGCCCCAGTAGACGGTACTGGCTCCCTCTGCTCATCCATACACCAATTCATATGGAGATTTCCCAGGGTTGTCTCTTCTTAGTGATTCTATTGTTAGCCCTGGAAAATTTCAAATGAAATCCTAATTCTTCGATGGACAATTTATAGTCTTTTTCAAGGCCCTCACCAGAGTTTTGTTAGAAGACTCTGCCAAACCATTTCCCTGTGGATAGTAGGCCGTGGAGTGCTTCAATGTAATATTATACTGCTGGCAGAAGTTTACAAATTTTGCAGACTTGAAGGCCTGTGAATTATCAGTCACTATTCTAGCAGGGCAGCCAAACCTGGATATAATTTTTTCCTCCATGAACTTTATGACGATAGTGTCAGTAGCATTCCTTGCAAGTATGGCTTCCACCCATTTTGTAAAATAATCTGTGGCAGTCAATATCCATTTATGTTGGCCACTTGATGGGGGATGTATTTCTCCTATAAAATCTAATCCCCACTGTTGAAATGGTTCATCTACATGAACTAGAATCAAGGGCAGACCTGCTAATTTTTGCCTTTCAGCAAATTTTTGACACTTATCACATGCTCTAACCCAAGAAAAAACATCTCCAAATAATTTTGGCCAGTAGAAACCGGCCTTCGGGATTTTATGAGCTGTAGCCCTCCAGCTGTAGTGTCCTCCACAGATTCCCTCATGGAATTCTATCATTATATTTCCCACTTCATTTTCTGTGAGGCATAATAGTAGTATGCCTGAAGGATCTCTCCAATATAGCTGCCCATTAGCAACTATGTATTGCTGTGATTTCAATCTTAATGCCCTGTATTTTGCTTTATCACAACTTGGAGGACAGCTGAGTGTTAAAAGATATTCCACTATTTCTTTATACCATGGACTAGTGAGATATTTTATATGAGCTTTTTGAGTAGCTACCTCCAGTCCTTGCTGTTTCTTTTCATTCTCAGACTCCCCACTTGCTATCATAGACAGATTTATGCCCAGAGCTGGATAGTTAGATTCTGATAGAATTTTTGCAAGCCCCTGTCCTTTTTTCAACTTGGTAGGATGGATATCTAGATCATACTCCTGTATTTTAGCAATCCATCTCCCTCTTTTGCCTTCATTGTCTTCCTGAATAAGAATGTCTTTAACAACTGCAGTAGGGACAAATGCAATAATGTGGGACTGCAAAATATATATGCGAAAATATTTGAGAGATTTCACCAGGGCATAGGCCTGCTTCTCCAATATATTATATTTCAGCTCTGCATCATGGAGCACCTAACTGAAAAAGGCAATAGGCTGCTCGTATCCTTCTTCATTTTTCTGTAATAACACTCCAGCTACTGTATGTGGTGATGCAAAGGAAAAGATCATAAATGGTTTAGTATAATCTGGCCCAGCTAGTACAGGGGCTTCAACAAATGCCTGTTTTATCCTGGTGAATGCCTCTCTAGATTCTTGAGACCATTTTACTTCTTTATTCTTTTTCAGCATATCAGTTATATGCCTAGTTATCTCGGCATAGTTAGGAATAAACCTTCTCAGAAAATTGATTCGGCCTAGAAACACCTGCACTTCTTTCTTATTCCTGGGGAGAGAAATACCATTTATAACTTCCACTCTTTTAGGGTCTATTTTCACCCCTTCTTTAGTTGCAATGTGCCCCAAGAGTTTGCCTTCCTCTAATGCACATAAAGACTTTTGTGGATTGAG